>CM076682.1:124107520-125307520 GCA_038501925.1 Xenopus petersii
AATTACACTGTTTGTTTTCCTATGTCCGTTGTATGAATGCATTGTGAAAAGTACTAGGCTGCACAGTATAAATACAGATAAATGAGTGTATATGGGGTCAGGCTTTTTTTTTCACTTTCTAGTTCATTGTGTCAGTGTGCGTGTGCCAATGCATTGTATACAGGAGCTGGCTTTAGTTGCAATTAGTTTAATTAATAAATTGCCTGCGTCCCCAGTTGAGTTTGAGGATCACCCTAGGGGTGAACCCCTTTTGTACAAGAGGGATTTTAAACATTGAATTGGTGCCTAATAAAAATGGTATTGTTGGTGTACTTTTCTTTTTTTGCAATTTCTCTCCTGTAGTTTGTAAACAAGATCCTTCCCCAGTGCCCTCCCTGAGATGGAAGTAGTACTTGATTGGTACATGGATGTGCTGGGAAGCTGCGTGCAATTTGGAAGTTTGCTGGCTCAGACCCCAGTCCCAGGGGAGCGCCACAATCGCATCTTTCTATTGGCTAGTGAGGGATCAGCTGCTCAGATTTGCCTCTGTCGCTTTTGGCTCTCGGCCATCCAGAAACAAACCAGTTGGATGAGTGCTAATAGTTATAGGCAGATGTACTAATACACAACAAATCACGGAACTGGAGAGTGAGAGCAAATGAGTTCGTACTTTGTGAATAGCACTTTCCCTGGGAGTCTGCCCAATGGACAAGAGACGTTTGTGGGGCAGATCCCCCTCTACTCATCCGGCTATGAAGCTTTAAGGCATTTTCCGGGCTCCTATGGGTCACCTCCTGTGCAGGACAAGCCCTACCCCTCACCCTGTTTCTACCAGCAGTCCAACACCCTCATTGCTTGCAATGGAAACTCTTATGAGTATGGGGCGTCCTGTTTCTACTCGGGCAAGGAGAGCACCGGCAGCCCGTCTTCATATGGGACTAAGCACAGAGGGGACAGTGGGGAATATCTACACTTCTCCGCAGATCAGCAGCAATACAAGTCTACCAGTGCCCAGGGCAAGATGCTACACGAGGAAACCAGCGACCGGAAGTACAGCAGCCCTGTCTATCCCTGGATGCAGAGAGTCAACTCTTGTACCGGTGAGTCCCTGACTGTGCTGCTGCTGCTGCACTTCATTCACATGGGAAACATACAGGCAAATACTCACAGACCTGATTCTTTCATCAGTCTGCTTTTAACACTGACAGCCAATGGAAGTGCAGCACCAAAATTATCTGCACTTCCACTTGAGCCTACAATATCTACACAGTTACTGACAAAATGGAATCCGTTACTATTCTTTTCAAAATAATCCCAAATTCAGTGGAGCTGCGAGAGTGGTACAAAACCACGTGGTTATTTTCTGCCACCGTCTAGAATAAAAAAAAATGCAGAGATATATATTTTATTAATTATTGCATGAATACATGCAAAATATCTAAGCAATATATCGAGAAAAAGAGGATTAATCACGCCACGTACACAAAAACAATCTGGTATATCTGTTAACATACCTGTCTGTATAGAAGTGTGTTTATTGGTATGTGTCATGAGGACAAAATCAATATATATTAGGAATGTATAATAAATATCTATCTATATATCTATATATATATATATATAGATATATAACCCCCATTACAGTAGCCCCTATATACAGTAAAACCCCCATTTTACGTTTTTCAGGGAACCAGGAAAATGTAAAATCAGGGAAATGTATTATACACAATATACAGATGGGACCACAAAAAAAAATGAGGGAAAACTTAAAATCAGGGGGTTTAAAATGGATGTGTATATATATATATATATATATATATATATATATATATATATATAGCCTTGCTTTACATGATATTCTATATAAATATATATATGTAGAGAAAGAGAGAGACAGAGAGACAGAGAGAGACAGAGAGAGAGAGAGAGAGAGAGAGAGAGAGAAGGCTATGTGTAATGTATAGAATATATTGATTTTGCGTACCTTTAATTTTAGCAGATGATTGCAGGTGGATTTCTTAAAAGTGGGATTTAAAGAGTATGGGAGGGTAGCTGTATATGTTCCTGCATGCATGGGTAGCTAATATGCCTCTATTCTTGTATTGCAGGTCCAGTGTATGGTACCCATGGCAGAAGAGGGAGGCAGACTTACACCAGATTCCAGACCTTAGAACTCGAGAAAGAGTTTCATTTTAACAGATACCTGACCAGGAGGAGAAGGATTGAGATTGCTAACGCCCTTTGCCTCACGGAAAGACAGATCAAAATATGGTTTCAAAACAGGAGGATGAAATGGAAAAAAGAAAGCAAACTCCTGCTCCCATCCCACCCCAGCGAGGACCCCTCAGAAGACAAACAGGAGGAGAAATGCACCCCCTAAAGGCACGTGCCGGGCCTCCTTCTATCCGCCTAAATCTGGATCTCGGATGCTGTTACCTATTTTACAAATAAGAATTCATCGCGTTATTTATATACAGAAACTGGGACATTCCAGATGCTCACGCTCAGTAGTTTATATATATGTAACGTGTATGTATATATATATATATAATGTTACATATATATATATATATATATATATATATATATATATATATATATATATATATATATATATACATTTAAATAGTGTTGTGTTAGAGCAAAGGCTGTATTTTTCATTTTCGGTGAGCAGGTTGATTGTAATCCCATTTTTGCAGCTACACTCCCCTATGCAGATTCTATTCCTACTGCTGCTGTGGCTTTGCATTGCGCCATATCTGCTGTATTTTCCTGGCTGCTAATCGTATAGCGGGACTAAACATGGGAAAGACAAAAGAGAAAAAACAACGGAAAGCTTAGTTTCCTTTCCAGTCCCCGAAACAATGTGAATATCAGCCCTTTCTTTTTTTAAAAAAAATGCTCCCAAGCAGCCACACACAGAGCTTCCCAGTGCTGCTCTTTTTTGATTTCTTAAACACCAGCACCTTCATTTGAACTGTACAAGAAGCCTGAATTCGTTTCTCTCTTTTGTGTTGAATATTGTGACCATATGCAGCTCTGATGGGGAAGGGCAGCCAAGGCACTTTTGGGTGAGACTGGCATGAACCTGGCTCCTATCAATATTTCCCCCATTCGTTTTATTGTATGATTTGGGGCGGTGAAAGGTGCTGGCGCTTTTCAGGGATGAGTCACAAGTCTGTTTATTACATATATATGTGTATGACAGCCATCTTTTAAAACATTGTTTTTTTTTCTCCCCCTTTAATTAAAACAATGTTTCAAAAGACAATGGAAAATACAATAAAGCAGAAGCGGCACTGCTTGGTCTCCATTATAAATGCCTCCTAACGGTGTCAGATATCATTGACCTGGGCTCTAGTCACACATACAATGAGGCACAAAATAACGCAGTCATATCACAAATAAAATGACCCCAAAAAAGTGTATTTTTGAATGGGTTTTAAACAAAAACCCTTTGTGCATTTTTTCCCCTCTATTAATGCGCTGGATTGTGAACTGTGCCTGTGAGCCGGTACATTTGGTATTCACTAATGGAACTGTGAGGGGAATGTAATAATTTTCCTGTAATGGGATGTAACCTTAATTCGACCCCGGCCCTGCAGTCCCTTTTTTTTTTTTTTTTTTTGCTGGCTGGGGAGACTGTAATGACGACTTGCCAACCAGAAGGTGGCGCACGAGGCTGCGCAAAATCATCCAGCTGAACGCGGGGCCGCGCACAAACGCTCGCTCCCTTAGCATCCTCCCTGTTCCCCCACTAGTACACCCGTTTACCTCTAGAGGTCATCAGGCAGGATTTACGACTGGACAACAAAAGCACGTGATTCCAAGTCGTACCCCATATTTGGGTGCCTACGTAGGAGGGAACCAAGTACATGTCCCAGTCATTTCCATAATTCATCATAAATTGTGCAAGGGTGCTATAGACGCGCAAAACGACCAAGAGCCACAAATCAAGCACACATATCAAAAAACAAATGAGCTCTTATTTTGTAAACTCATTTTGCGGTCGCTATCCAAATGGCCCGGACTACCAGTTACATAATTATGGAGATCAGAGCTCGGTGAGCGAGCAATACAGGGATACAACGAGCATGCATTCCAGCAGGTACGGATACGGCTACAATGGCATGGATCTCAGCGTTGGGCGCTCAGCTTCCAACCACTTTAGTGCCAATGACAGAGCAAGGAATTATCCATCCAATCCGAGCTCCTCTACAGAGCCAAGGTATAACCAACCTGCAGCCTCTTCTCCTCCACCTGACCCTCTGCCCTGCACTGCTGTGGCCACATCGCCTGTCAGCGACCCTCACCAAGGGGGCAAAAACTCCATAACTAACTCCAACAGCACCACGTCCAATTCCACCAGCAGCAGCAGCACTAGCACCAGCACCCACATTAACAGAGATGGGCTGGGGGCATCTTCTGGTGCTGAGGATGATGCCCCAGCAAGCAGCGACCAGGCAAGTTCTCAGAACAGTCAAAGCCCAGCTCCGTCAGTGCAACCCCAAATCTACCCCTGGATGCGAAAACTGCACATAAGCCATGGTAAATACGCTTTCTGACTATTATAAATGTATATTTTTTTATTACATAAGAAAGAATGAAAGTAGCAGAAGGATCAGTTTCAAACTTTGATGCCTTTAGACTAGAATTACTGCTACAAAACATTTCAGGCACATTCAATTTAAATGAAATTGTCAGCGACATTTCAGTGGTGTCATAGCTGATCTACAAGGAGCACTTTCAGTTTAGCACCAACACAACTAGACATTTCAATTTTTAAAAATATATCTAAATAACTAAAAGAATATAATGGACACCTACAAGGGCCACTAAAAATACAGAGGAGGAATAAGTATGTTCTTCTCCTGAAATCTATTTGACAGCAGGGTGTCTGTAAAATGTCAACGTTATTGTAAAAATTGGATCAACAAGGTGAGGATTGGTGGGAGGGATGTAGAAAGTGAAGGTTATTATAGAAGTGTTGAATTTTCTCCCCATGTGTGTGTGAGTACCATAGCAGTGACTGAGAGCTCAATGCAGGTCTGAGCACCGTTAGAAAGATGTGTCCTCTGCTCTAACTCATGTTGTGTCCCTCTTGCAGACAACATAGGAGGGCCAGAAGGAAAGCGAGCCCGGACAGCCTACACCCGCTATCAAACTCTGGAGCTGGAAAAGGAATTTCATTTCAACAGATACCTGACCCGCAGGAGGAGAATTGAAATAGCCCATGCACTCTGTCTCTCTGAGAGGCAAATTAAAATCTGGTTCCAAAACAGGAGAATGAAGTGGAAAAAAGACAATAAACTAAAGAGTATGAGCATGGCAGCGGCTGGGGGTGCATTTCGTCCTTAAATTCCCCCTCCCTGAAGAATGTACTGATTCAGTATTAGCTAAACCTGTATATTGTCACCACCACTTTGTATAACTCTTCTCTGTGACTTCTGTGAAGATACCCTCCTCCCCAATCTCTTGTCCACCCTTTATCCTAGCAATGAGCCTTTTAAACTGGGTGAAATAGCTTCAAACTGCTTCCTGTAAATGTCTTGTCCTTGGATGCCTATGTATTGACAATTCAATGTTTTAACTTATTTGAGTATGTAAAGCGCTTATGTGTTACTTGAAATAACTGTACAAAAATGAGAATACAAAAAAGCAAACGTTTATTACAGATGTTTTGTGTCTGCAGACCCCTGTATATGTTCTTGTAGTGTGATCATGTCTGAAATGCCTTCCAACTGTCTCCCACAATTTCATGAAACTACCTAGAGTTCCTGTGAAAAATAACTATGTTGTAGAAGTGACTTTGCAGTCCAATTTATCTTGTGATATTGTCTAAGTAGCTGTGACACAAATGGTGTCTGTCCTAGCTGTGCCTTTTGTAATGAGAAAAAAAAACACAAGAAAAAAAAAAAACATTTGCACGAAAATGGCTAGAATCGCAGCGTCTGGTTAATGTGTTTTGTTTTATAAATTCAATAATATAGTGGAGCCTGGCAGATTAAGCAATTGTTCCAATTTTTTTGTAAAAATTTTTTTTTTTTTCAAGAAAAATGATGACTGGAAACAACAGAAAAAAAAAATAAACTTTCTACTGAAGATGCTGGTTGTGCTTGTGTTAAAAAGTGCATGTTTTTTTTAGGGATGTGA
Organism: Xenopus petersii; assembly: GCA_038501925.1. Classification (NCBI taxonomy): domain Eukaryota; kingdom Metazoa; phylum Chordata; class Amphibia; order Anura; family Pipidae; genus Xenopus; species Xenopus petersii. The sequence continues at coordinate 124,113,653 of CM076682.1, forward strand.
GTGTTTTGATTGATGGTAAAACGCTCTTCTATGTGAATCACTGGCTGTTGAGAATAACACTTCATCAGGACAATCTATAATCTATGTACAATGATCAATGCGTGAAAATATTAGCCTAGGATGGGACCAAAGCACACTAACAGGTCCTTTAAACTGTACACAGTGCTAAGCACTTTATTTACTCTTACTCCAACACTTCATGTAAAAGGGTTCTTGTAAAGTAAAGTTCTTTTTGTTTTCATAAATAGAAAATGATATTTCTGTGCTCCCAGTATCGCTCTGATAACAACAGATCCCCAAGCACCTCAAGGCTTTCAAAATGTACTTACCTCTTATTAGCTTGGAGAGCTAACTCTTCTCAGGCTGTAATGGCAATGAAAGGGATCCCCCTTCTAACTGCTTACCCTCTTGCCTTCTTAAGTTATATAACAGTAAACTTTATAAGCTCTAGTTCCGGCTATGTGACATTTGCTTGCCAAATGAATAGGGTTTTTGTCTATGAATTACATCGTAAAATCCTCCATAGCACAGACAGATAGGCTCACTGGCTATAAAAAGTCACGTGGGGCTATTAAAGTAAGTTTTATGGTTTTAGGGAGTCGACGACCAACATTATATAGTAGATATCATATAATCTCACTGATGCTGGACATCATTTGGCTTTTAGTAGGACACGTAAGGCTTGCAGGCAGTTATCTATTTAATTAGCTGCAGCCTTGTCCAGAATCAAGATTCTTGCTGCTTGCAAAGTTAAGGTAAGTTAAGAATCCCTAATTATTTTTATATTACTGGGAGGGAATATTAGCACAATAGTAGCGTTAAAAATAAGCCATGAGTGAAGATTTTTAATTCCTATTTTTACACAATTAAGTAGGCAACCTGCAGTGATGTCTAATTGTTGGGTATAGGGTATCACATAAATTCCCAGGTACAATTATAGCCATATGTTAATTACCTTGTTCTCTAATTATATTTATTTTATGGCTTTTTTTTAGTATTCAGAATAGATATGGTTTATAAGGAAGATACTAATATTATGGTACATAAATGCTTGCTAGAAAGTAAATAGCTTGGACAGGTTAAACTGTATTTCAGAGTGTAACAACTTACCTTGCTTGCTTGCTTCATTGCAAACACAAATCACATCGTTTCAAAAGTGAAAGTAGATAATTTCCACGCAGTTTAGCTGATTGGGAAAAAACTCCAGAGTCCCCTTAAGATATATGCTAGAGTTTGCACATTTCTGGGCTGGGAAGGAATTTGGATAGGCCCCAGCTGTCTGTTTACTGCAACATTCTTTTAAGTCAATAGTGAGTTCACGCTGCAGTGTGATTAGTCAGCAATGAACTTTATGACCGGAATTAACTGTAGCATTTGACTTTCGGTGCTATATTTGGGGTGATAAGAACAGAGTCTTCACTTGGGCAGATTTGGAGAGAAAGTGTTTGGGAACCATTTATTCACAAGCTTGATTTTTTTCTTCCCCCCACACGGCTGTATCATCTCACATCAGAACTTTACCGCAGGTATATCTGATTTATCTATATGTTTGAGTGTGTAGCATGGAATTAGAAAGACTGTTTGCCTCATTATAAGGATGAATTCAGTCATGCCTTAGCTTTATGGCTGGTTGGCAATGGGAACTGGGGGGGGGGGGCATTTCTGCCTACTTGAAACCCTCTCTCCCTAAACATTCACATTAGCATAAAATATGACCCCAATATAAGTCATCAATGGACCCAGCAGTTGCTGTTCTGGTTGTTTTTGAATCTCCCCATTTTGTGCTTTTGTTATCTGTGAGATAAGAGAGAGAGAGAGAGAGAGATATTATCCCTTTATTTTGTAATTTGCGCTTTTTAACATTTGCCACAATTGTAATACTGGCAATATATAAGTTTCTTTCTTGAGAACAACGTTCAAAGGCGCAGTGTATTATGAGAATTGCATTATTTGCCAAAAATCTCTCTGTCTATGTAACTTCTATGCATCTCTGTTATCACATTTATTTATATATCTGCTATGTATATGACTCTCTATCTATCTATCTATCTATCTATCTATCTATCTATCTATCTATCTATCTATCATCTATCTATCTATCTATCTATCTATCTATCTATCTATCTATCTATCCATCATTTGTTAGCTTTCCTCATTTCATATATTTATGTTGTGGGAGTTTAGGATCTTTGAAAATGTTGAAAATCATCAAGGCAACACACTTCGAAAAATTTTGTGTACTAAATGGATAATTATAATTTAGTTTAGACTATTTAGATTTGTTAGTATGTTTTTGCTGTCTATGTTTTTGCTTATCTAATACATCTCTCTAACATCTATAATAATATCTGTATATCAGTCTAGTCGTGTCTAGCCATGTCTAGCCATCTATCTCTATTATCTATCTATCTATCTATCTATCTATCTATCTATCTATCTATCTATCTATCTATCTATCTATCTATCTATCTATCTATCTATTTCTCATCTATCTATCTATCTATTATCTATCTAGTCATTTTTATATTAATCTTTGGGGCAACTCTTTATCCTTCCTTTACATATAGATTTACCAACTAGAAAGGATTAAACAAAACAATTCAGGATTGTGTCAAGATTGCATAACAGTGTACATTAATTGCCTTTAAAATATGTTGACGTAACATTTGTGTTACATTTTAAGATTTACTATGAGCTTTACTGCTACTCATAAACATGTTTTATAGTTTGGTAATATAATGTATGTGAAAATGACACCGACTTACAGTGTATCTTGCAGTTGTTCAGTGTTTAGTGGTTGTTACATTATCCTTTGTGCACTTTAAAGTTCATACCTACGAAACCACATCATTAAAGATAATGTTGTTTTCATTTTACCTATGTTTCTAGAAAGTGGAACAGCTAACATGGGATCTTCAGTTCACCACCAGCCTAAGCAGATTCCATAGAACCTCTTTTTTTATCAACACACATACACACTCGCACCCACAGACAGACACACGCACGTGTTCTCCATTCAAACTGCCTAAAGCTTCTTAACTGTGTGTGACATTTGCATACTTTACACCAACACAAAACATTGAATAGTGGCAGGGTATAATGTATAAGAGAACTGCTGAAAGAGCCAGTATGCTCATGTAACATTTTCATACTTTAAATTCTCCACTTTGCGAATAAAAATAAATTAAAAATAAAAGTGTATATATATATATATATATATATATATATATATACACACACACATATATATATATGTGTGTGTGTGTGTATTGCTCTGTACACTTTTAAATATTCCCTTTGAAAATAATATTTACACAAGGTTTCTATTCAAACAATTGGAATTCTGTGAGGCAGCCCTAGCTTAAGGTGAAGACTGTCATTGCCTAACAAATCACTGCTGGCGCAGTTCACTGCCAGGTTAAGTAAATGCAGTGAAGATAAATCTGCAAACCCCAGGAATCACCAGCAGAGCTCGCTTTATACCAAGTTCACCGACAACTCAGTTGCCTCTGCAAGCTGGGATTTTCTTATCCCTCTAGCAAAAAAAATAAGACAAAAGTTACTAACTTTTCTTGTAAACAAATTAAAGCAAATGAAAGAGTAAACAGTTACATTTTGCCCTCCTATTTGAGCATTTTCTTTAATTCTTCATCTTGATAGACCTGATTTAGAGTGGATTAGCATCTTCATTTTACAACATTTTGTTGGGAAGTAATTCGTAATTATCCTTGTGCAGAATAAGCTTGATTTGTTTAGTAAACAGTTATTTTGTGTTTAAAGTAAGGCGTCGCAGTGTGGATGTGCATTTAGCAGGTAGTGTTAGTTAGACACAAGCCTGCTGGGTGTGCAAGGATCCGGCGCTTGCACATCTGCAGGTCAAAAAGTTAGAGGTCAGAAGTTTACTTCTCCAAGTCATCTATCCAGGCAAAGTTTGATGTCAATGTTATAGTAGAAATTTTGCCTATCAGCACAAAGGATAAAACGTGTTTGAGTTAGGCAAGCACCATAGACTGGACTCCTGGTGAACTTTAGCGGTAAAGTGACCTTAATTACAAATGCAGGGCTACAAAATGATTCTTTACAATACTCAAAGCTGAATTTCATTAACAGCCATCCGTATTTTCATTCAATGGACTTCTTCTTCTATATGCAGCAGGTAGACTAAATCAAACGCCGAAAAAAAAAAATTTTAATAAGACGCTAGCTGTGTGGTTGAAATAAATACAAGAATGGCTAGATATTTCGTTTATTTGCACCCTGAATTGTGAGTGTGCAATTTAATTTTGGTTTCAGCCTACACTAGAATTTATTTCCTTTTGTTGAAGCTGTTTACAATATTGCTACAATGTATACCTTTGTTTCGGTCCTTTATACAAAATTGATATTTATTCCTTTCTTTTTATACTGACAATTTGTATTAGTACAATCATGTTATGGTATATAATGGTTTAAAACATTGGATATTTATTCCTTTCTTTTTATACTGAAAATTTTTATTAGTACAATCATGTTATGGTATATAATGGTTTAAAACATTGGATATTTATTCCTTTCAATGGGGAATGGGTTTGATTCTAGATGCATTTGTGGTAGTAGTTTTGCGCCTAAGCGCACGCATTTTGTTGTTTTTGCTTACACTAATATGCATATTTTTGGCACTTATATATGTATTACTCTGTTGAACCGAGAGCGCTTGTTTGTTCCCTTCTGAAGATAAATTACTTTTTTTTTCGTTGTCTCCTATCAACATGCTGGAAATCCATTAATCACAAATTAAATGCTTCCAGATCTGTTGTAAAAACAAAAATATAACAAAAAGGGGGGGGAGAGGTAGTTTTCTTAAATAATCGCTTTATGGTTGTTTTTACTGTTAATAACAGTTCGTCGCTAATTAAACGCTTCCAGATCAGTTGCAAAAACAAAAGGATAAAAAACGACTAGATGCATTTTACGTTTTTTTTTTCCTGATAACCCTAAACGCAAAGCTGAACATTGGAATTTTGCATCAAATGAAACATTAGCACGCTTTGCTGTACTTTGCTAATAACTGGTTTCCTCTATGAGGTCACTGGGATTCACAATCAACAAGAGAGATACATTTCATAACCCCTGTAATGTGTACTTTTTCGCCGTTATTTATTCTTCATTTTCTGTCAGAAGAAGTGACCTGGCAGAAAATCCCTGCTGTCTTAAGGACACTTGGTGGACCTTTTAGAAAAGCTTAAGTCCAAGGGCGAGGTGAACTTCAGGTCACCGAGTCTAACAAATATGAAAATGTCGCCTGGTGAACTGCGAGGCTACTTATTTAACAAAGACTGTCAATGGGGAAGATTAATATGAAACAAAATGTGCACAGTGTCAATCCTCGGTCACTTAAGCAAGCACCAAGCCTGCACATTGCAAGGAAGCATCTTAGAATACACTGAAAGATGAATCCTAATTCCTCCAAAATGGAGTTTATTTGCCCAAATAATAAAGAAACAGCTTCTTCCTGTAATACAAAAAGCATCTAATTGCTACAGTTGCAAAATAAAAGGAAACATGTAACACACAAAATGCCAATCAGACCACTCAATTCATACATAGCTAGATTGTTGCTTTCAGAAATGAACTTGATTCTAAATATCAGATGTCATTTCTTACAACACATAAATAAAACAATGCCACCTGAAACAACACGATTGGCAAAGCATTTCCAATATTTTTTAATTAGGTGAGCAAAGAGGTCCAGCAAAGTTAATTTTTCGTTGTTTATGGCAAGCTGGGTTATAGTCATAAATCTTGCAGTAAAAATGTTTAAATGTCGGTCTGCGAGATAAGGCGTGGTGGTCTTGGCTGAATTCTTTTAATGATAACAAAACCACCAAGACATGTAACAGGCCTATAGAAATGCAGCAATGCAACAAAACCCACATGAAAGCAAGCTCATTTCGGGGTTGATTGTTGGTATGTATTTGGTAATTATATGCCAAAGCAAGGTCAAATTAGGCAGTGTAAAAAGGTAAAATCTGTTTGTGTGCATCTATATATATATATATATATATATATATATATATATATATATATATATATATTGTTTTTTATATATATATATATATATATATATATATAAGCTGAGATAAACAATATTAATCAGTTTATTTACTGCATGGGAATTTTATTGCAAATGAACACACAAAGCAGTTTTTTTTTCATTTATTTATTTATTTATTTATTTTTATTCTTTTATAAATAGATAGTTACATCAATGACATAAATGTACCATAACAACAGAAATACATGCAAAACAAATGCAATAATTAATAAGGTAATTAATACAAGCATTCTAATATATTAATTTAAAAAAAAAACAAATAAATCAAATTTCTAGTACAACAAGTACAAACTATATTGACAAAGCAGTTTTAACAAGTGAATAAAAAAATAGGGTAGGGGGGTTGAGATAAATATTCTAAGCAAAAGATATTTTATTGTGTTACTAAAACTAAAAACCTACTATAAGGTTGGATAGGGACTCAATGTGAGGTTGATTTAATTAATTGGACCATCGCTGTTCACATTCTGTTCACATTGTATCACAATCTTAAAATGGGAGGTAGCTAATATTCTGGTATTCTATAGAACCTTCCTAATATGGCTTTCATGTTCTAAAAAAATTGACTGCGCAATGTGCACAATCACTTGTTGGAATCTAATAAAAATAGCAGTTTCTTTTATTTAGCATTAATGTAGGGCAACATGCAAAATTTTAAAAGTGCACCATCTGCTCTGATTTGTGTTTTCATATAATGGTAATGGTAATGCATAGTGTATGTACGTACGTATAATTTTTTTGGGCTAGTGTATTGATATTTAAGTGGGCATTAATGCGATGGCTTAACAGTCTTTTTCTGATCACAAAATGAGTGTGTGGGATAAAAATGACATCTTATGAATGAACCAGACTTAAGCTTTTTCATACCCCCCCATACCAACTATATAAATATTTTATATGGAAACTGGAATTCATTAAACATAGATACAATGGGCTATATGTTTAAATGAGGAGGAAGGGTATGATGTAAGCATAACAGAGCAGTTTCTAGGATAGACATTACAGACAATGAATACAGTTTAAACTGGCAAATAAAAACGAAATATATATTACAAGACAATCTATCTATCTATCTATCTATCTATCTATCTATCTATCTATCTATCTATCTATCTATCTATCTATCTATCTATCTATCTATCTATCTATCATATCTATCTATCTATCTATCTATCTATCTATCTATCTATCTATCTATCTATCTATCTATCTATCTATCTATCTATCTATCTATCTATCTACCTATCTATCTCTATCTATGTCTCTCTTTATCTGCTTAACTAGCAACCCATCGATCTGTGTATCTTTCTATCTATCTCTGTCTCGTTACGAAGAATATTATCTTACCCAGAACAAAGAAATAAATAAGTGCAAGCTGTTATGGCTCACTATACAGCATACCTTATAAAATGTACTGGTGCACTTAGTATTTTTTTTTTCTCTGTGCACCATATGGATTGTCTCAGATAAAATCTACCTCTTTTGAACATTTAACCTCACCGAATAAAAACCTCACCTCCCACAGATTGAGACCGGCCAATCTGCACTTCTGCTTAGACTTCTGGTTACCCACACAGGCCTTTTTTTCGCAGAACAGACTGGCTCTGTGTTACACCAAGACCCATTTACCAGGCTCAGGACATTGTTAATATAAATATTTTCTTTGTGAAGAACACATTTATAAAAAAAAATAAAAACTCATCTGGTGTGTTCTAAAGATGTGTGGAGATTTTTTTCAGACCTTTCCTGAAAAAATCTATGAAAGAGGACATTATCTATTTATATATATATGAGGACATATGTATACATAAATATCAAACATGACATATGATCATGTGTATCATGGAGGCACAGGGGCTGTTGTGCGCTGCTCATCTCTCATTTTTGCGCTGAAACCTATGACTTTGCTCTTTAGTGCCTATTAAATAAACAAGCCACAGGCGACACCCTGCCAAATGGGAGCTGATTATACTGCACAGCCTGTACCCGACGCTGTAGCTGGAGATGTGTGTCGCGTATGTGTGTTGTGTGTGTTCCACTAACTGATGTCTGATTTTTATCGCTCACAGACGGCGGATTGCGCTATTTGCAGCAGGAGTTTGGGGGCTGCTTACAATACAGCGCGACTAGATCAGTGGCAAAAGGAACATATCACGACATACAATGTAGTCTCCAGCTCTTCCTTTAGATGATCAGTGACATAAGGAGCAGCCCTGCGTGTGTATAACCTGATTGTTGTATATTACAGACATATGTGAGTGTCTTACACAACTACCTGCACCTCAGCTGTCAGTCTCTCAGCCCTGTCTTGCCGGTACTATCTGCTCCTCTTAATTGTAAGGATAGATAGCACCCAGTGCCCATTGTGCCTCTGGCATAGATTCCCCACTGATGACCCCGGGCTCTGGGGTAAGTGTATGAGGTCTGACTGCCAGAGCATTTATCTTCCTTGTGTTTCCTTATCCGGGGTCCGGGGGAGCGCAGCCATTGGCCCGCCGCATCACGTGGCCTGCTAACTTTGCACATTTGACAGGGGAGTAGGAGGGTTCAGTGCAGAACAGAAAAACGACAACGCGAGAAAAATTAGTATTTTTTGTTGCACTTGCACAAATTAATGGCCATGAGTTCGTTTTTGATAAACTCCAACTACATCGAGCCCAAATTCCCACCCTGCGAGGAGTATTCCCAAAATTACTTGCACAGCCAGTCCCCAGAATACTACGAGCGGCCGAGGGAGCCCGGGTTCGAGGCTCCTCCTGAGACTCTGTATTCTGGAGCGGGTAGTTACCCCGAAGCCGGCTATGGATACAGCCACATTGCTCCGCCGAGCCACGAAGCTGCAGCAACAGTCCAGGATGGGATCTCCCCAAAGGGGCACAGTCAATCTCAGCAGCAACTTCTCCAAAGCCACGTCCTCAGGCAGCCTCCCCAGCACTGCGATTCCCTGTCAGTGCCCAGTGAAAGTATCCACCCTGAAAAGAACCCTGCAGCCGCCCTCAAGTGCAAGGAACCCGTGGTGTATCCATGGATGAAGAAGGTCCATGTCAACATAGGTAAGTGGCAACACAGCCATGCCACCTCCATTCCATCCATAGCATCAGCTGAGCTCTCTGTTGGCCATCAGGGCAGATATCCTTTAACTTCATGTCTCTGAGCCAGAGGATTTATTGGAGTCCCTGTGTTTAGAAAGTAATTACATGTCCCATAAATGAAATTACCCAGCTATTGAACCTGGGTCATGCTCTTTTTTTTATCCCCATCACCATATTTTATGGCATTCACTTGTGTCATATTGTCAGCTCTCTGGTGGAACACTTTCCTTTTAACTCTTTGTATTTCCACCTTATCTGAACTGAGTTGCCAATCCATTGCTTAATTATGTTGCATTTCTCTTTTTTTATGTTCAGTTAATCCAAATTACAGTGGAGGGGAACCCAAAAGGTCTCGAACAGCATACACCAGGCAACAAGTCTTAGAGCTTGAGAAGGAATTCCATTTTAACCGTTACCTAACCAGGCGCCGACGAATTGAAATAGCTCACACTTTGATTCTGTCTGAACGTCAGGTCAAGATCTGGTTTCAGAACAGGAGGATGAAGTGGAAGAAAGATCACAAACTCCCCAATACAAAGATGCGATCTGCCAACACACCAGCTTCAAACCAACAATCCAAAATACAGGGCCATCAGCTCACAGATGGGCCAGCAGCTCCATTATTATAATTTCAAAATTGTATTATTTAAATTGCTGGTTATCCTTTGGACCAAATGACTTTTTTTTGGGAGGGAAACAGGCAAAGCTTATTGTTCAGTGTTGGATGAAAAACTCATGAACCAAACAAGGACAAGTGCAAACACATTTAAGGGTTTTTAAACGAGACCCTTTTTTGTTCTATTTATGTCTTAGACTGTATCCATATCAAATAAGTAAGGGTCATATGTGTATAGGAATATTTACATATAGCTGAGTGTCTACATAGGAAACGAACTATTTTGTATACAAGATACATAAACCACAAAGACATTTAAGAGATAATGTGATAAATGTTATTAAGGACCATGCATTGTGATATAAAGTTAGAAATCGCTGTGGGTATTTAAGAAACCATTCTTTCCTCCCCTACCCAAGATGATTTATTTAATTGCCTATAAATGGTCTATTATGGCCTATAAATGGTCCCGTCCAGCCCAACCGTCGCAAAGAACTTTGTAAATACCCGGTAGAATAACAATTTTGGTTAGATTCGTGGGATCGTTTTTCCCTGCTTCGTTTGTTGTTTGAGGCCAATGTGTGTGTTGATACCTTTTTGGATGCTGTAGCATAATGGTAGAAGGCCTTCAAATGTCTTGGAGACAAAGGCATGGCATAGTTGTACAATACGTTGTACATGTTGTGGACTTGTGCTGTATATTGTGGTGATATCTGGTGACAACATCAAAGAGCATTCTGTGAAAATCAAAGTTTTCCCAATCCTCTACATACCGTTTGCTAAACTGTAATAAATGTATTATACATATGAAAAGATAAAGAGGTCACAGGATGTTTATTCCTATATATTACAGGAGTGTGCTCGTTCAGAACAATAGGTTCTTGCATACATTACAGAATACTTTCATTTCTATATTTTGGTCATAAGAATATACCTACAAATCTTCATTGCATTATTTGCATATTTGCAACAGCACGGGGTAACATAAATACAAGCCAGATAGAATGACACAAGAATGAAATCAAAGTGTGTGTGTGTGTGTGTGTGTGTGTATATATATATATATATATATATATATATATATATATATATCTTTATGGATATTCCTGCATTTGCCACACTTTAAAGCTACACTTGGGTGAATACTGCAAAAAAAATAAAAGAAAATCTATGTTTCCTTATGCCTCCCTTCCTAGTTTGCATCTTTTTCTACTGTATCCCTAGCCCATGACTTCCATGCCTAATGACTTTGTTTCTGTGTGCATGTCTATTGAAATAGGTACCCCGCACCATTTTGCCTGCTATTTGCATGACATTTGCAGCCAGTTTGTTTCACAATATGTTATCTGTGTTTTTGCATACACCCTGCTTTTGTGTAAGCGCAAATTTCACCAACAAAAAAAAAAAATGGCCAGTCTGAAAATATTTACTTTTTTTCCTCCCACTAAATTAGAAATTCTGGAACATTTGCCTTGGGAAACACACGGTCTGTGAAGGAGGGACACATATTCTGGGGAAAATGCAGCAATTTCCATTGGATCCTCGTTTTGTGTTAAGAACTAAGACTGGATGGCAAAGAGATGTGACTCCAATGACTCACAAGAGGTAAAACCATTATTTTATCTGTTCCTTTATTTGAAGAAGAATGTATAAAAGTGTAAATATATATATATATATATATAATTATATTATTCCTTGTATCTCCCTTACAATTTGCTGCCTGTTTCTTGCCCTCTCCCATTGTGTGCCCTTTGCTAAGGCAACCAGGGTTCACAGAGAGGACACGTTTTCTGTCCCATTGATTGTTTTTTCTGGAAAGATGCAAGCTGACCCTCAAACCCTTGACCTTTAGGATAGAATTCCAAGTCAGATGAGAAATCCCAGTTCCTGTAAATCTAGAAAGCCTGCATTTACCATAACATTTATTTGAATAATCATGCTTTTTGTTAAATTAAATATCATTGGTAATAGATGATCCCAGCAGAAAGACAAATTCCAGTGCCTTTTTTATCAGCGTTTAGCAGGAATTTGCACACTTTCCTTTAAGCTACTGCAGTTTGTCTCCAGAACTGGGAGATGGAAAGGTCAGCAGCAGGCTAAACTCAAGCGATCAAGATTTGTTCGTAGTGTCTTTAAAATTTGCTTTCAACGAAATAAGCCATATTTATATTGGAGTTTTCTGATGTTTCAAATATGCATTTGAGTCTTTAAAGGGGTTATTCACCTTTGAGTTAACTGTTAGTATCATGTAGAGAGTTATATTCTGAGACAAGGTTTCATGTCTTATTATTTGTGTTTATTAAACGATTTAGCTTTTTATTCAGCAGCTCTCCACTTTGCAATTGCTGCAATCTAGTTGCTAGGGTCCAAATTACCCTAGCAACCACGCACTGCTTTGAATAAGGGACTGGAATATGAATAGGAGAAACAGGAATAGAAAGATGAGTAACAAAAATTAGCAACAACAATAGAATTGCAGCTTTGCAGAACATTTGTTTTTTAGAAGGGGTCAGCGACGCCCTTTTGAAAGCTGCAAAGAGTCAGACGAAAAATGCAAATAACAATAAAACTATAAAAAGTAAATAAAAAGTTGCTTAGAATTGACCATTCTATAACATACTAAAATTTAACTTAAAGGTGAACCATCCCTTTAAGGGTTGAGAGCTGCAACTATAGAACTGGAAACATTGTAACAGAACAGTATATTATTTTGGTGTTGCTTTGTTTTATTAGTAACATTGTTGATGTTTATGGGTTACCTCATCAGGAACTGGATACGGATTAAATATATATTTAATGGAATAAATAGGGTTATAAGAAATCTTCCTGGTTTTTTTTTGGTACTGATTTTGGGCCACGTGTTTGTATTATTGTAGTTTGCAGTAGGTTATTATTAATGGTTATTTGTGCACCAGTTTCATAGAACTGATTTAAGTTGTACATCTGTGCTGTGTGATATGTGTTTAATTGGACGGATTAAAGGTATAGCACGTTTATTAAATATTTTTATTTTAAAACTTTCTTCTCTATTTCAGTATGCCACTGTCTGCTTTGTCTCTCCTTTGTCTATATCTACACCAGCCTCTGCCCCTATTTCTCCTCTCACAGCCTGCCGCCCCCCCCCCCCATAATCTCTCTCTCTCTTTTTCTTCTTTCAAGCAAGCCTTCCAATATCATATTTTCTCCAGCCAGTGCGATGGATTAAAGCATTTCCTTTGTAGTTACAAGAAATATAGCATAACAATTTAAATGGGTATCGCATGAAAGCAGCGTGTTTGAAAAGAGGAGGGCCCCTGCCTCCAGTTTCAGTTTCCTAAGCTCTCCCATATCTGGGTCAAGGAATTAGAGCTGCCAATATGTTTTCCACCATGTGTCTTGCACATAGTGAGATTGTAGCACATAATCAGCATTCTTCTAAGATTTCAATCTCACACAGAACAGTTCCCCTCATTCCTGCCCATTGCCCATAGAGAAGGACAGAGACATGCTGTGGATTGATGAAAATAAGGATTTTACTGATATTTATTTTTAGATATATAAGCCTGGCTGTTTACGGGAAACACGTGGGTTTGTGTTATTGCCTCTTTGTGATGTTTTGCAGAATTGTATGCAAGCAAATATAGGAATACAAACTCCATGTGTAGTCATACTGTAAAGTAGATGCTCTTTCAGAATTCAAGGCTGGCTTCAGGTTGCAAAGTTCTAACCACTTTTCAGAAATTTCATATTTAAAATGTCTCTAATGTGTATGGTATGTGATTTGGACATAAGATGAAGATCAGATACCATACCTGAATTATAGACTTATCTGTATGTGTCATGAACACGCTAGTACCACGTGACAGCTTGAATAATTAATTCAGATGGTCAGAAATGTATACTTTTAGATTTACAGACTGGTATCTGTAACAGTATTGACTCAGCAGCTTTGTATGGCCAGCCAGAGAACTGAGACACAGAAATACTGACATGCATGTGTCTTTTAAATATTATGAAGAGCAAAGCAAATATCATTTAGTGGTTGGGCTTATGTGGAATGGACGTGTGTGTGCAAAATGAGTATATATGTAATTCCTTACCGACAGAATGGCCTAGGCACAGTGCCTCTAACGTGTATCAGACTAAACACACACACACAAATACACACAGACACACATATTCTACATTCGTTATCACGTCACATACCTGAACCAAATCATTGTCCCCATTTCGTGGGGTTCATAAATCAACCCCCGGACAGAGGCTCAGAAGCTGCAAAGGGGGCAGAAAGCAGTGTATGGGCACATAGCTGTCTCCATGACTCATTAGTCTGAACGATTTATGTGTGAAACCAATGTGCTTCAGTGAATTTCTGCAAAGCAGGACGACAAATGTTGTGCGTAAAGTTACACTTTAGAGCAAACCTGCAAAACAGCAGAGCTTTTGCTCCTCCACAATAAATATGGAGAGCTGGCATTAGGGACTTTATAATTTGTAAATTGTAAATGAGCGCTAAATGTGTGCAACTTGGAACAAGTGAAGCAAAGTTTGTAGTTTTGTTCTTTTGGTTGTTGCGCTGTTTTTGCATCAGATTTCATTTCGACGAGCAACGAGGGAGCAGTGCTTGTGTGTTTCAGCAGCGATCAGTATTGCTTTCATTTTATGCAAATAAGCCAATTTGGCGTTAGTCTCTTTAGCATGATAATTGTAATAGTTCCAGTCCGCCTACATTGGAAACTTACCCTGAAATGTTGGTGCACCTTCTGTGAGTGTGTTACACACATACAAGCCTGTGATCCTACTCCACCTCTATAATCAGAATGTATACCACTTGTGGGATACTATTTCCATGTGGATTAGTAGTTGATACTAGAGTTGTGGGGGGCAATACAATGGCTATCAGTTCTCAATACTTACCTTTCCCTTTTGTTTATTTTCCATCCATTTCTCAGTCACCCACCCCTTCTTTTCTGTCTCAGTTTTGAATTCTCTATCTTTTTTATCCCTATCTCTCACTTTGCTACACCTCTTTCCCCTCTTTCTTTCTTTCTTTCTTTCTTTCTTTCTTTCTTTCTTTCTTTCTTTCTTTCTTTCTTTCTTTCTTTCTTTCTTTCTTTCTTTCTTCCTTTCTCTGCACTTCTAGGGCCCTACTCCTCTGCTCTCCGCCATATTTTGTCACTAGTTCTCCTTTCTCTTTCTTATTTGTCCATAACCTCTCTCTTTCCTTCCCTTTTATGCTAGCATCTCTGTGCTTCTCCCTTCCTCTCATACTTTCTTCCATTTCACTCTCCTCCTATCCCTGTCTGGACCTTGCACCTTCATTCTCTTTAGTCTAATGTCACTTTGTGAGGGTGACATAATCCCTTATTGCCAGTGTTTCTTTGAGGTTAGTGGTCAGGTTAACAGACGCTGTATAAAGTGCCTTCCTTTCTTATCGCTTCTACAATATGTTTAATTCTCTAGAAAAGTGTAATTTTTTTATCTTCCATTTTACTGTCCCATCACCACCTAATAGTTAGGCTTCACTAATTTTAATTAATGGAGACATCACAATTGTGTATTGCTTAAAGCCTGGTGTTAGTACCGAACACCAGGAAACATAGTCATATTATGATACCACAATGAGGGGGTAAGAGCAGTTCCAGGTTGCTACAGGAGGTATACACGTTGACAGATTCATGCAATTTTTGTCCCGAGTATAGTTCTTTTTATGCTATGTGCAGTATCACACCTCCACCGAGCAACATATTCAGATTTTAGATGAGATGGATAGTTGTGATGTATGAACCCTGTCCGGAATATTTAGTATACATGGGACAGCATTTCTCAGGAGGAAACAGTACTGGGACAAAGTCATGGCTCCATGTTTATCACTACAGAACGTCTCATAGACATTCATTGATGATCATTCTTTGGTGGCAATATATGGAACAACCAATGTGAACAATTAAATTTAAGTGTGAGATACAGAAATTAACATTTATTTTTTTTTAACTTAAAATTAGCAACTTTTCCATTTGCTGTGACCCTGGTGGTTATGTAGAACTATAGCTATTTAGATCTTCTGATAGCCTTCGGTTGCCCGGAGCTGTTCTGAGAGCTGAAGTCGAACAGGAATGTCTAAATAACACAGTGTAGGTCTGTCTCTCAAACAACAAGCTCATTTTAGCAGCCACAGCCATTGGATAGTGTTTATTACTTTAGCAACTGGCAAAAAGGCGCACTTGGCTGTAATGTCTCGTGTGAGCAATATTGCGATGAAATGTCTGCCTTCTTGGTACTTACTTGAATTGGAAGGTCCAGTTGTGTTCTGACCCCTTTCCTTATTGAATAGACATATAGGCGCTAATTTGTTTACCAGGAGTCTGCATTTACATACTCAAGGAAACCCATCTGCAGCCAACTTGATTGTTTTAATCATTGATTTAGCGACCATGATGTCAGAACCCTTTTGGGGCGGCTGCAGTTTTGCATCTTCTCATTTTGCAAAGTCATTTCCTAAGCAAATGCAATGGCTCTTTTGCAAAATGACAATATTTGAAGCGGCACAATAAACACGCTAGCACCCAGCAGGATTACATTCTTTAAATGCACCCGTTGACATTTTTATTGATTTACTTTGTTCACACCTGCCCTCTAATCAAAAGTAATTGTGAGCCATAAATTCAAGGAAACATGGAAAGCATATAAGCCTCTATGACATAATAAGCTTTAGATTTCAGCCCCAAACAGTTGGCCCGTTGCAGCTACTGAGTAGTATTGCACACACACCACTGTATGGATTTATTAAACCAGCCACAAGCGTTTAAGTACAAACCTGGTGGAGTAAGGTTGTAAAAGTGCATCATGGTGCTCCATTCATTACACTCTCAGGCATTTGTAGCTCTACATAAAAGCATAATCCATAGACAGGCTCTATAATACATTTAAAGGGACATACATAAAGCATATTTGTAAAGGAAATATCTTTCAGTCTGACGCATGCGAGTGTCGCCCACAGTCCTACACACCAAATGTGGGATTTAAAAGGCGCCCTTTGTCTTACATGGCACCGTCTGCCTCGTGGGTGCGCAAAGTTGGATGGAGAGGGAACATCTGAAAAAAGCAGAGGGTCACAAAAAAAAAGTTTATCCATGCAATTAATTGCTGATGCGTCTGCTTTCCGGGCTTGTGTTCAGGTACAGACCTTTATTTGTCTGATTAGAATAATAATCTGATCGCAGAACAATCCTGAGTCCCTTGCTGCAACCTATAAAGGCAGTTTAAAACTGATGAAGAATAAGTCCAGAGAGTTCACAGCGTGCCCAGAAAGACAGTCTTCCAAGTCAGAGTCTGATGAGTCGGAATGGCGCACTACATGCAGAACAGACCCGGGTTTGCGCAAAAAAATAAGTGGCGCTGGCAGTGAGAGTAGAATAAATGTTCACAAAGTGTCTTTCACAGAATGAAGTCTGAAGAAAAGTTCTACTCTGTGCACTCAGTGAGCCCCGCAACCTCTGCTCAACTATCCATTAATTTCTGTCACTGTTCTGCTGTGGGGGATTTGCCTTTTTGTGTTGTGTGGCCCATTCTATCCGAGATATTCATTAACTAGCAGCAGAAAATCCTTTGTATTAAGTGCGCCTTAAAAGCGACCCTTGTGAGCATTGTAGATAAGGGAATCTGACGTTGCAAGGTTTGAGCAATGTTGTCTGCAGAAAGGATGGCAACCTGAAGTGGTGTTTTATGAATTGAGGTTCCTCACTTTGCTAGAGAACAAAAGACAATTGGGTAAAAGGTTGGGTCTAGACTTATCATTTGCTCGTTTTATATCATAAAAATAATTATTGGTGTGTGTTTGTGTGTGTGTAACATGTGGTGGGTATAGCCGAATCTCCTCGAGTTCTCTCCAGATCTTTGCATTAGTGCTTGCGTAATGTGGAAGATCCAAGGTTTTGCGCAGTCTGAAGTCTAGAATTGTGAGCGCCACTCACGCAATTGAAATAGGACGTGCGTAAGCACAAGTGTAACAGGAGTGTCTCACACGGCTCAGGAATAGTCAGACCTGTCACCCTGGGCTCAAGAACCAACTTGATATTGTGAACAAAATCCCTCTAGAAGAAGAGACCGTTTTGCGTTTGTCAGGTAATTAAAGGCCTTTTAGTATCTACAGTGGGACATGTGTTGTGTGTGGGAGTAAGCATTGCCCCCTCAATGGGACTCTAATGGATCCAGTGTGCTGAGCTTAGTTAATCAGTCAACGAGCCTCCCCTCTCCACCTCACCATTTCATGGGCCGATCTACTAATGATGGGGTCTTCTCATGCATGGGACAAAGACTCCCCATAGAAATCATCTCTCCTTGCTAGTATACTTGTAGTAAGTATATATATTATCACATTTCTCATATACACATGCATATAGTACAATTAGCCTGAGTGAATTGGCTGTCTGAGAACCTTAAAAAATATGAACCCCCTTTCAAAAACTGTAAATGTAATGGAGGATTGTGTGCATATGCATCAGTGTGTTCAAGTATATACAACATATACTGTAGATAGATAGATAGATAGATAGATAGATAGATAGATAGATAGATAGATAGATAGATAGATAGATAGACACAGATAGATAGATAGACATAGATAGATAGGTAGATAGATAGATAGATAGATAGATAGATAGATAGATAGATAGATAGATAGATAGATAGATAGATAGATATCGTGTCAGTGTGTAAGTATAGTGTGGGAACAGTCGTGAGTTCCAGTTCCTCCACCATTCCCTATTTATATGAAATAAAAGGATTTAAGTTGACGTATGACCACGTGAGCCCATAATACAGCGCATTATTGTTGTATTTGGAGCAGATAACCAGCCAGCCAAGCTTCTCTCCACTGATAACGCCTTCCCTGAACCTTAGAAGAGCAAGTGCTTTTCTTTCTACCTTGCAAGTGGTTTGCCTTCTCTATACCAAGCCTGTTTTGTTATTTTTTTTCTACCACCAAGGATACTTTTATTGGAAAGCTGCTAAGACTGAATGCTGCCATAGAAAGGATGGATTATATTTTAAGGTATATCCGTTGATTGTTCCCTAATGGGGTGAGTTATTGCTGTGCAAGTCAGAGGTCAATGGAAAGGCTTCAGAGTGCGGGAGCCGGGGACATTTTTCTCACACACTCTAGGGTAGTTCTCTACATTTTCTGAGGCTATTATTTCTGATGTAGAAACCTTGCTTGGCTGTGGTAGGTTAGGGGTAGGTTTCTGTTCTTTCTTCCACCGCCCTCACAAACAAGCTCAGCTTTATTATCATCACAACCTGGGGTGAGATCTATAAATATATGTAGGTGACAAACACAAATCAAATGGAGTTTGGGATGTGATTTTATTTTGCCACTTTATATCAGATCAGAAACCACATGGTGATGGTGTATTTTATTTATCAGTGTTTCCAAGTGAAGGCTTGTGGTTTATTATGCGTTAGGACAACTTCCTTGTTATCACTCTCCTTGCTTCTAGTACAAGAAAATTACTTAGATGAAGGATTATCCAACCCAGCAGAAAAAAATCTCTAGTATATATATATATATATATATATATATATATATATATATATATATATATATATATATATATATATGTGTGTGTGTTAGTGTGAAATCCAGCTGAGCAGAAAAAAGGAAGGCCTTCCAGTATTTCCGGGCTAAAATTACAATTGCCATTATTTGTGCAATAAATATTCTATTGGCATTCTCTGAGCTGCACATTAATACATATGTTCCTAACATTGGGAGCAGGCATATTATACACACACGGTAATGAGTGGCGCTTGAGGAAAGGTCACAATGTTGAGATTTGATTTATGTTGCCAGTGTATTGGGGCAGAGGAGCTTGATAAGATGATGTTCCAAAATGGTTTACTATTATGATTCACAGAAGGTGGCAGCTAGCGCCAAACGGAGTCTTGCAAATGTATGTGGCTGTTTTCCTTGATATGGGTATATATATATATATATATATATATATATACATATATATATATATATATCTAATATAGACAGAAAGAGCGCAAGTAGTCTGTTAACGCAGTTTATTTTAAAAATCACCAACACTTGAAGTATTATTACAAGGATTCCAAACATTAAACACAGGACAAAAACAATAACATAAAGAAAAGCTGAACCTTGTGGAGAGCTAACCTTAGCATTGAATCTGTATCTATAGCCATAAGATTGCTTGAGGTGTGTATTTGCGCAACGCTGTTTGGGCTATGTAAACGCCGGTAATCTTCTCCTTGCCATATATAAATGAATAAACATTTAAACAAATATCCATTATCCATGAATTATTAATATTGGAGATGTTTTAAAGATGGGATTGGGTCAAGTGTGCATGCATTATATGTTTACACAGTTATTTTATGTATTCTGCAGGTTTATTCTGTAAATGTAGGGCCATAGGAAATCCCACAATAGAGACCCTTATTAAGGGTAAAATATTTTTCAACCATCTGCTCACCAAAGCTATTATTAACCCTAAAGGGATCAGTCAAGAAGCGCAGGGGCCCTGTGCGATCTATGTATACCAAGTACTGAAATGAAAGAATATTTATCTAATACATATCTATATATATATTCAACAGTAACATATTCAGGTCATTTAATCTCATACAGATATGAAGCAGAGGCAGGATGCCTTATAGAGCGCATTAATAAAGAAACAATCTAGAAAATGCATTTAAATTGTGACAGCTACCTCTAGTATTTGTAAAAATGCGGTGAATCCAAGTAAAAGTGCGTCGATTCCGTATGATAATTTCTATCACATAGCAGCTCCACAATTTCCAGTTTTCCAAGTGAAACCAAGGGCAGTTCATTTAGATTAGAGAATGGCTGGTCTGGTGTTTCCAGTTCAGGCTTGGTGTGCCCCTGGTATATCCCTGCTACTGGAATAAAAGAAGCGCTGATCAGCAATTTAACATGTTGTTTGGTAAATGATTGACCAAATTGAGCCTTTTTCCCCCTAATGGAACCCTGAGCACTGGGATAAATGAAAATGCATACGGGTGGATTTTTCTATCGCTTTTTTCCTCCTACGCTGCCTCCATGGCCCTTTCAAGTGGTGCCTTGGCAATAAGCAGTAAGTAGCAAGTGTGTCCTGTTTTAATGCAACGTTTACAGCATTTGTACATAGGGCTATAAATCTTTCCAAGCCATAAATGACAAAGCCCATTGGTATGCATAAGAGGCCACCTGGCCTGATTCTAACCAAAATATCTGTTTATGGTCACTACACTGATGCTATATTCAATGTGCCACTATAGATTATATATATATAAAATAAATATACATACATACATGAGATAATAGATAGATAAAATGTGTCTGTAATGTTTCATTCAAACATTAGTTTATTCAGGCGTGTATTTATGTATTAATAATACATCATCATAATTGTTAATCTATATCGAAACTAACTTAATTTTTTTTTTTTTATAAAAACGCATTTCCTGTAATTCCTTGGAATGAATTCATATCAGAGCCCCCCGACCCCCAAAAGAGATGTCTATTGGGTAGAATAAAAACAATGCTCTTTTTTACTTTGAATCTGTGTAACCGACCCCACAATATAGATGGCCGGTGGTGGCTGTAGCTCTGTAATTCTGTAATTCAGGTCAGATAGCAAAGCATGAATAATTCAGTGTATAGTTCCAACTGATTTAACTATATGTAGGGTATATAAGCACATGTGTACTCTCACATAACGAATCATAGTCGGTACAATGCAAAAATGGAAGGGAGAGCTGCATGCAAGCTCGTAAAGCAGATTTAAAACAGACCTTTACTCACAGGCTGCCTTCATTAGCATAATTTTCCTGAATGCTCGTGACGCCTACTTTCACAGGATCCTACATCCTCCTCCCACAATTTTTTCATGTTATTTTATTTTTCTTTCCATGTCTACCCCATATCCCTAGACTTTATATTTCTTTCTCCCTTTTTCCTCTCTCTCTCTTTCTCCCCCCACACTCCCCTGTTCCCAGATGGATACTAGGAAAATAGAATCATTCAGCAGGCAATATTTGTAAGAAACATACCCATGTTGTGTGTTGGACTACACTTGGAAAGCCCTGTGAGTTGATAGCTCTTATCTTTGTGACCGGGGTCGCCCATATGTAACCTTAGGGGTTGTCCATGGTTTGGCAGACATTTCTTCTTCAGATTTCCTGAGAACTTCTCCCATCCTGGGGTCGTGTTGTGCCTGGTGCTTGGAGGTGATAGCGCAGGAGAAGTGTAGCCACAGCACCGTGCCCAGGAATTAGTTGGAGAGCAACCCAGATTTGTTGGTTCTGGAGCCCAACTGGGGTGTAGTGTGTTGTGTTCCGCGTCAGTCGTCAGAAACTAAGGTAAGCAGGCCAGAAATCTTCTATCACTTCTCAATGGTGGAGTTTATGTCCCAATGATTTATGGCCATAGTCTTAAATCTCGGTTCAAGCAGAGTTCACAAGCTCAAGCTTCCTTTCAAGAAGTGACTGATACGGATAGTTTGCTAATTCTGACTGTTTTCTCCTCTCCAGCCTCTATCTACATCTACCAATATATCGTCAGGAATTGCATATTTATCTTATTTTCACTCCCCAATCACGTCTCTTGCTAGCAGAAACGAATTAATAGGTTTCCTATGTGTACTATTCCGGATTTGCAAACCCAGAAGTGGCTGTATGCTGCACATATATTAAGATTATATTTATAATTCAACATTTAAAATGTTTTGGAGCACTTTTGGATGTTATAAAGAGATCCAGATTTTTTTTTTTTTAAAAAATGCTGCTTTTATTGTGATTTGAAAGATTTATATCCTTAGATGTCCAGGAGATTAACACCGGGTACAGGCTAACAATAGCATTCATCACCAATAATAGATTTATTACTGATCACTTGCTATTTAGTTAGAGCGAGTCTTGGTGTTGTATTTGAATACTTTTGTGTTATATCTAGAGCTTAAGATGTTTTGTCAAGTGATTTCTTTGTTTATTACTTTTATACAAAATGTATTCTATGATCATATTTTATGTATCCAAATTCAGCAACTATATGTACAGAAACACGTTGCAATTCAAATTAAATATTTCATAATCACACTGCAATTTTATAGAAATTTGTAGAAATCTCCCGGACTCTCATTGGGCCTGCTGGGAGCAGCATAAACATGGGTATTGAGTTAAGACACATCCAACCGGTTTAGTGCCTCTGTCCAGCAAACATATAATAAAAAAAAGGAATCACTACAATGTATTTTTTTGCTTCAGCCCTGCCGGATATGCGTGTATTTCCGATAGGATATTTCAAAATATACTTACATTTAGGCGAATATTTTTCACCAGCAAAGGCGTGGACAATTCTAGGATTTATATAACTTTACAACAGTGTGTTAATAGAAATCGCCCAGAAATGTAGCTTTTTTTTAATTCCTATATAATCTGGCTATTTGCTTTAGGAGCTTGTTAAATTCTTTTCTTTTGTGCCGCGCCTAAAGTCTGAAGAGTTATTCGGAGATAGGTAAACATTAAGATTTAACAAAAGATAGACAGGATCCTAGGAGTATTTTATGGTTTGTGTTTCCATCATCTACTCTCTCGCTAGCCAAATGACCCCCATACATCAAACGACAGAGCAGTTGCAGAGACAGAACCTATTATCGTTGGGACTGCACAGAAAGTTCATGCCGTGGTCATGGAGATGAACGCGGGTTTTCTGGTTCCTGGTGTTATTTCAGATCCATCATGTTTTAACAGGTAGAATTGTGTGCGCAAAGTTAACCGTTTGCGCGCCAGAAGCATGGCACACCGCGATACGCAATAGGATGCGCAAACGGCTGCTGCTCCAAAAGGCGAATATAACGTGGTAGAAATTGCTTCTAAATGCTTGTAAGCGTTATATTAAGTGACAACATGTTGTTGGCTGAACCATATCTTTACTAGCTTACACAAACTGTTGTGATATTCTATGCACATTTATGAAAGCTAAGAAGGAAACACCCCAGCTGTTATATTAAATTAAATATAAGTATTCTCTGTAGATGACAAAGGTACAAATATGAGCAGGGGAAGCTGTGTGTGTGTGCACCCAGTGTTTACCCACTTAGGCTGCTTTGGCCTTGCCAGGCATCTACAAAGAGAAGTCGAAGTAAAGGTTATCATTTTAACAACCACATTATCGAATACTTAGCCTTGATAATTTCCATCATTTAGTAGTGTTTACATTTCAGTTTCAATGTATCACATGGCCTGTGTTTGTTCTTACGTATTATTTCAGTACACAAGCTCAGCACACACAAACACACATGCGTGTATACGTGTACATAGTGTGTGCTATAGCAATTGTAAAATAAGCATGGGCATAGTATTTTCACCTGACCCTGGTCTCTCTCTTTCTCTCTCTCTCTCTCTCTCTCTCTGTATATATATTTATATACGATCCAACCCCCCAATCTTTGTGCCTATCTACAGAAACACAAAGTGAATGAACTTATTTACTGTGTTTTATTTGCTATTCTGGATATGTGACCACTAATTGCATTATAACTTCTAACCTACAAGGTGATATAGGTGTGTGTGTGGGTGGGTGTGAGTGTGTTAGAGAGAGAGAGAGGGGGAAGGTCTGATGCACTTATTCAGAATGTGTTTAACTCCAATTTCTGGGCAAATGTGAATTAGCCGGAGGTTAGTATCATCTTAATACACAGCCCTCAATATTGCTGAAGACTTTTTCCTTACTGGCTTTCATGTCACTTAGCCATTGTAAGTAAGATGGATTTGTCCTATTTCTTCACTGTACTGTGCTTCTTATCCACCGCAGGTCGGACCAGGGAGGCCATTGGAGGAGGAACGCCACGTGACAGAGGGGTGCCAATGTTATTCTTTACGGGTGTCAAGACCCTGTCAGTTTGTGAAATAAATATTGGGAAACAACGAAATGCAAAAAGCGACCTACTACGACAGCGCTGCGATCTATGGCGGATATCCCTACCAAGGAGCAAATGGTTTCACTTATAATGCAAGTCAGCAGCAATATCCTCCTTCCTCATCTCTGCTGGAAAGTGAATATCATCGACCTGCCTGCTCCCTGCAGTCACCTGGCAGCGCGGTGCCCCATCTCAAGGCCAATGACATCAATGAAAGTTGTATGAGAAGTATCAGCAGTCAATCAAGTCAAGCCCCGGTCATTCCCGAGCAGCAGCCCACACCACAAGGGCCGCCACCCTCTGTCTCCCCACCACAAACCACCAGCAATGCAGCCACAGCCTCCTCCAACAAGGCCACAGGCATCAACTCACCTACCATGTCAAAGCAGATTTTCCCTTGGATGAAAGAGTCCCGGCAGAACACAAAGCAGAAAGCGGGTAGCTCCAGTTCAGGTAATCTCTTGCCCTGCACGGGCAACTGTCAGCTGCAGGGGTTAATTCAGGGAGTGCCACGGGAGCAGCAGCTTGTATGCTTTGGCCTGAAAGGAGTTAAAACTACTAACTGGAAGGTTTTATTTAACCCATGTCCTGCTGAGAGAGGGAAGGACAGGCATTATGTTGCAGTCTTATGCTCCCTGGGTGCACAAAGTTCTTATGTTAAATAATTCACCTGTAGCCAGTAACTTGGTATCACTGTTTCATTGCCACTTATGTTCAGGGCTGTGCTATATAAATGTATGTATCTGTATAGATTCCACTACTAACAGGAATACCCATTATTATTATCTTAATGATGGTCATGCTTATTAAGTTTGTTAGCTCAGTCTGATGATATGCATCATTCCATCCAAGGCCACTGTTATAAAGTTCATAATGCTCATTTTAATACAAGACCGCACAGTAGATTTGTGATTTGTACTGCTATAAATATAATGAGGTTGCCTGAAACTGATACAAAGTGAATGCTCTTGGTGCTTTCACTTTAAGGCCTACAGCAATGTCTAGCTTTCCCCAAAGAAGAGATACACGTCTTTCTGTTGTATGTATGATTTTGGAAGCTGTCTAGGTGAAGCAATGAATGAGCTTTACAAATTGTTTTTCTTAGCAGTGGCAGTCAATTTATAATGTATAATTGTTTTAAACACAGTTTAACATGCCTGCTATAAGAGGCCAACAACTCATGAGTTAGATTTTGTCAGTTCAAGTTAATAACCAACATGGGTCACACTTGCAGTTTCCTGAACTGATACTTTGTGATTTATATTTTAAACACAGAGGCAATCTTTATTAATAGAAAGTATCTTTTTATATTTGTATCATATGAGCAGCACAATATCATAAAACAGTGAGAGAAAACCCTGTGAAATATGTATTGATTCCTTCATAATGGAAATTAAAAGGAAAGAGCAGTTTGGATACCTTTTAGCAACACACTGTTGCATAACTTTGTTGTGCCATAAAATCCTCTCCAGCTTAAAATAGGTTAACTTGGGCCTCATGTTGTGAAATTGAGTAATATGCAATTAAATACATAATTTATATCGTGGTCATTGTGGAAGGCAGAACAGTGAATGTTATTGCTTTATTATTGAGTGTAAACATGTAAAATAGAGTGAATGGTCTTAAGTAGGACCTTGCAGGCAACTAATAACAGTATTTGCAGCACTGTGAATATGTGTCACTTTAAAGGGGCTGCTACTGATAGAGACAACACACTGTCAGGCATCATCCATGTTTGGCAATGACAATTAATTTTTTATACAATTATTTGAAGCAATTACATTTCAGCTAACAGAGAAGTGCATCAGTGTAGAAATGTACTGAAGCCTCATTTCTTCTGATGACATGACAGTTAAGATCATTTAATGATTAAACATTGGAAAATCATATATGACATATTCCCACTCACAAGGATAGAAAAACCTAACTGTAAAATATTATACAAATCACCAGGTTCTTTCAGCTCCTGCGCTTATTGTACACATGATGTGTGAATTATTTTGGCAATATATAGAGTTGTTAAGCAAAAACCTTTATGTATGATTATTGGCCTTTATACACACAAGCCCATAGGACATGGGCCTAAGGCAAAGGCACTGATTCCCAAATTGTGGGGTTATCCCCCAGGTAAGGACAAAGCATTGGTTAATATGACAAAACCTGAAGGGCAGTTATGGTCAGTTTTAAGAAGAATGAATTATTGATGGGGATATTGAATATGTATTTGCTTTTATAGAAATTCTTCTCAGTACAATTGAATGACAGCAATGTTCTTATATGTTTGTAAACTTGTTAGAGAGAAGAGCTGCAAGGACACTGCAGAAGTTAGAAAACCATTGCAGTGTGATTCAAAGTTGATGAAAACCCCAAAATACAATGTTATGAAACAAAATACTAAGAACTTTCTATTAGGCTTTGAAGAAAAAGCTTTCAGTGACTGCAACAGAAAGCAGTATTTATCTGTCCCTTTCTTCCCTCCTTTTTCTGATTCTTAAAACAATTCTAATGCTTTAGTCTAGATACCTGTAACACTTGGTGAGAGGCACAAAAGGGCTATACTACTGTTATTACTAATAGCAGCAATAGCATTACTATCACTATTTACATGTGTTTTAGAAGAAAGATATATTGTTGAAGAGAGCCGCACAGACACACACACAAAGAAAGTAGGCTAGTAGGCCAGAGCAGAACTATTTTGCACCTCTTTTTTTCTTGGTAGTACAAGCTAATTTTAAATTAAGATGATTCCCTATTATAGAGACAAGTGCTTGCCCCATTACTTTTAGGAACTTTTGAAGTTTCAATAAATTGATAAATGACCCAGTGACTCAATTAACTCTTGTTTATACATGTTATTAGTATGTGGTATACATGGAAACATATACTTTATGTTATTGTATAATAATCTAACCTTAAAACCAGGCTACCTTATTTAAATGTAGATTATACCTTCAATGAATCCCTCAGAAAATAGAAAGTAAGGATGGGCAAATTGCTGTTCCATTCCATTCAGATTTACTGGTGATTTGGCTAGGCCAGTGCTTTTACACATCTTTTAATGCAGTGAGCTTATTATATGACTACCATGTTTTCAGCAGCAGGATTATAGTGAAACGATGATGTCATACAAACAATTGTATGGAATCCATAGGCAGGCTGAGCATAAACATTTATCAGATGACCTCTTAAAGCCTGTCAGTTTTGCCCCACAGGAGTAATAGACTGCACATAAATTATTTGTTCATCCTCATATACACTAATACTAACCATGATTTCAGCAGTCATCCTGGATCCCCCCTGCCTGTCCCTGAAACAACTTTGTTAAGTAAACATGTTCCTTTCTACAACAAACTACATCATATAGGGCCACATCTAGCCAACTGGCATAGTCATAGTTTTGTGTGGCATTCCTTTTTTGATATTTGCAATAATACCTAGTATTGGAGGTTACCAATTAACTTGCAATTGCTAATGCATTATGTATAACCTGCAGTAGCAACAGCACTCCTATTGGTTATAAACAGGTACTACAGAATTATTGTTGTCAGTTCCTCAAAGGGTAAATCATTATGGCAGCTACCAGCATCAGTGCCAATATTCTTCCTTTAATAGGGATATTTATAAAAAATGCATTGCACTTGAACCTAGTCCCAGTTTAAGTCACCTGTCTCCCTATATAAAGGTGAATTTTACCACTTATATTTAGCAACCAAAAATGAATGTGATATCTGTACTCTATATGCTGTACACTCATGTTGATTATTAAGTGGACATTTGAACAACTCCTGCTTATGAAATGTATATATTTAACTTTAAGGAACAAAACAATATTTTATATATCATACCTGCTATTTTTTTGTTGTGTGGATGTTTTTTCCATTGATTTTGACAGATTTGTGTGTTTGGTATATTAGCTTATGGGGGCCCCACAGGGGTAGAAGTAGTACCTGAAATACTACTATGATTTTAGAGAATATCTACTCAAGGAAGCTATCCCAGGGGGATATCAAGGGCAGAGCCATGCAGTCTGTGGGACCTGTGCTGCAATATTAATCACCACACAGGGGAGACCTCATTCTTCACTTATATAGATCCCCAGGGAGCCAAATCTATTTCTGATGGTGGTTTCCCGATGCCGATTTTAGAACTACATTAGGTATCAGTATCCAGAATGAGGCATTTAGGTTTTTCCTTATGGCACAATAGAGTTGTGCCAAGAAGCCCAGGTTCCAAAAAGGAAAATATACTTTATTACAGATGTAACTATCAGAGCCTCCCTTGAATGGTTTCAGTATTTATTTGATCGAATACACAACGAAGCTAAAGAGTAATTAGTAATCAATGTCATTATGTAGATCATCTGCAGTAGAGCATTAATGTAAAATGCTTGCCAGGCAACCAAGTAAATGCTTTTTTGTACCAAAGCCAGGTTCTTAGAAATAAGGGATGTATATACTTCAAAAGGTTTTTGATGTTTAATATTATGTATGGTTTCTGCAGGTGAGAGCTGTGCAGGAGACAAAAGTCCCCCGGGGCAATCCTCTTCCAAAAGGGCCCGCACTGCTTACACAAGCGCTCAGCTGGTAGAACTGGAAAAAGAGTTCCACTTTAACAGATACCTGTGCAGACCCAGGAGGGTGGAGATGGCCAATCTACTCAACCTCACCGAGAGGCAGATTAAGATCTGGTTTCAGAACAGGCGAATGAAATACAAAAAGGATCAAAAAGGGAAATCCATGATGACCTCTTCAGGAGGACAGTCACCATGTAGGAGCCCGGTGCCAGCTCCATCTGTTGGAGGTTACCTAAACTCTATGCATTCTTTGGTAAACAGTGTCCCCTATGAGCCTCAGTCTCCCCCTGCTTTCAACAAACACCACCCTGGCGCCTATGGTGTGCCTGCACCCTACCCAAGCCCCCACAACAGCTGTCCTCCCCACCAAAAAAGATACAGCGGAACTGCTGCGGTCACCCCAGAATATGAGCCCCATCCTCTCCAACAAGGCAACGGAGCTTATGGGAATCCTCATGTACAGGGAAGCCCCGTTTATGTAGGGGGGAACTATGTGGAGACCATGACTAATTCTGGACCATCCATGTTTGGTTTGTCTCATCTCTCTCATTCCTCATCGAACATGGACTACAGTGGAGCCGGACCCATGAACAGTGGTCACCACCATGGACCTTGTGACTCCCACACTACATACACGGATTTATCTGCTCACCACAATCCTCAGGGAAGAATTCAGGAAGCCCCCAAATTAACACATTTGTAATGGCCATGGAGACAAATAATCCCCTCTTTTCTCCTTCTTTCTATTTTACTTTCCAGTAATCCCCTTTTATTTTATATTCAAGATTTTGTGTGTGTGTGTGTGTGTGCCAGTACTATTCAATGCAAAAAAAAAAAAAAAAAATACTGGCTTTTTCAGATATAACCTTGTGGCCCCTAGGAATCCGATTTGGAGCAATTGTCTTTGTATTTTATTGGACTCTTTTATCAAACAGGGTATAGCAACAATTTTATATATGGGAAACAAATTCTTCTAAAATGGGAATTTGTCCGCACATTTTTCTTAACCCACAGGGAATCCATTTAAATTATTATTGCACTTCTATTCAATTGCTAGCCAAATAAATAATAAAAAAACAAAACGCTTGAACAGGGACATCCCGATCCATAATTATACGTGTAGGTCATTTAATGTGTGTATTCTGCTGCATATACTCCGGTTAATTTATTATATTTTCCTGGAAAAAAAAACAACAAAACTTTCGAACTGTTTACATCTTATTTATCCCACCCTTCATATTTATAAACAATATATATATATATATATACCCTTGCTATTCAGGTCAGGCTCTGGGCCTTCAATTAAAGGCACAGGCAGTGCTTTTGAAATAAAAAATAATTCTCATTAAAGATGCAATAAAATCTGAGAGAATATCAAGATGAACCAGTCTGTATATTTATCTGAATCTCTTAAGAGAACACACACACACACAGATGCCCACGTTTTGGATTCAATGTAATTTATTCACATATGGATTTACATGGGTTTTAATAAACAGTTAAAGGTCTTTTGAGATGAAAATCTGGAAGGACAGAAATGTAAATATGATAGGAAGCTTTATATATATATATTTTTTTTTTATTGAAAACACAGAGAACTTTACTAGCCAGAGGGGGAGAAGAGAGAAAGACACTGGGTATTATGTAGCAGAGCTGAAAGAGTTTGACAAGATCCCTGTGAATTGATTGATAAGATGGCCGATAATGAAGGTCTGGTAGGTAATAGCTCAGGCTGATGGCTGCTTCGCCATGTTGAGGTTTTGCCTGTGTTTCCAATCTGCAACCCCCCTCTCCCAGGCGCCTCATGGAATGGCTTCTTTCTGCCTCTTCAGGAAAGCTCTTTGAAAGAAATTGTGCATTTTCCTCCTACACTTTTTCCTTCCAGTGGGAAAATAGACAATTCCGTGGGTGGTTTTATTGTGAATGAGGGAAAAAAAACAACAAACAAGCATAAAACTGCATCTGCCTTTAAATGTGTTAAAAGAATGCTCAGGTTTATGGGTTTCTATGATTGTGTGTAACACAGGGAACATGCACAGGCACATAAACTCACACTCATGCACATATAAAATCACACATGGGCTCTGGGAAGCCTAGATCCATTGTTCAGCAGCCCATCTAGGGAACACAAAGAGTGTGTGTGAATGTGTAATGATATATGTGCATGTGTGTTTGATATATATGCATCCATGCACAATGATGTATAAGGTCATTTACCTACACACAGTGGTTTACATAGGGTAAACATAGGATTACATTCTACATACTGGGTTAGCTTGTAATAGACATTGATTCGATTTAACAAACACACACCAGTGCCTTTAACCTAATTTGAATACAAACTGAATGCATCTGCATATGTGCCCCAGTGTTTGGCTTTGGCAACCTTAGAGACAAAACTAAATGCACCCAGACATGGTGAAAGCACAGAATATATATATTAAACATTGACACGTATAAAGTCATCTTCATTTAGGAATGGCTGTTATGCATGTCCTCTATTTTTTTAATCTATTTAAATATAAGGTTTACGCCAACATTAGCCTGTACCTGAACCATAAAGCAAAAATCTAGAATTATCTGCCATGAATGTGTCCTTCTACTGAACCGATTCATGTGATACAAATTCGTTAAAAGGACCTTAATAAAATAATCTATGAAACTAGAAATTATTTTATTCTGCTATCACTAGCCCTTCCTGTTTTTAAATGACTAGCTAAATTGAACGCGTCCATAAGAAAAACATTCAAATACATTTGCCAAGGATAAAAGTAATGGGAAAACAGACACTTTCTAACGAGATAAAAAAAAACACAGTCTGTAACATCTTTTATTGCTTTGAGTTTAAATTAACCAGCTAAAACTCTCCAATGCTGTATTCTGTTTCTAAACTCTGTTTCAAGGTGTAGCTTGCTTTATATACAGTATTAATACACATATACACAGAATTACACACACACACGCACACACACACATATATCTATCTATATATCTATAGCTATATCTATATATATATATATATATATATATATATATATATATATATATGATTTCGTTAATATAAATTGATTCCAGAATTATAAATCTATAACCACAGGCATTTGAAAAAAAATATTTTATTGTACTAGTTAAGCTATTAGATAGGTTACAATCTTAGATAGATTAGGTACTGATCCACAAATACTAGATATTAACACTATCTTCAAGGGCATGTTTCTGAACTGAAGGGCATATTGTATCACTTTATTGCTTTCATTCATATGCTATTTGTCCTCAACTGGACTAGTTAACAATTAGAAGGGCTTATTATATTCTGCTGCTACATTGGATAAGAAAAATGTTTTCAGATGCACTTCTACCCATTATTTCCATATGTAGGGTAATACAGGGGGATTGATACTTGCGCACAGGGAAGCGCTTTGTTCCCCACACTATTAGGTTAGAGAATAAGGAAAGGGAATGTGTTCAATACCCACACCCACGCACATTTGGTAACAAAGCAACATTGCATCTGGCAAGTCTTTCCCATCTCCTAACCCCACTCCCCTGGCTCATATTTTAATTTCCCATTCTCACCTCTTGTTTATGAGAATAAAGCAGAAAGGAAGGTGCCATACCTGTGCCAAATAATATCCAAGATCAGTAAAGCACGAGAATGCAAAAATCCATTATTTTACTTAGTATTTCAGTCTCCCAACTCCTTTCCCAAGTAACATTTGATCTTGGAAGAAACAAGAAGCTTTAAATGTGATCTTTAGGGCCAGTAGCTGTCAAGCCATTTGGCAAGCAAGATTGATCACACGCAGACTTCCTCCCAGCTTTGTTTGGAATAAAAGCAAGAAAATTAAAAACCTTCCATCTAACAACTGTGTTTGTGTTTCCAGAGACTGAAACTAATCTATGTATAAAAAAATGGAATTTGTCTTCTTTTTACATTCGTTGCAAAATCTACCGAATTTCTACCGTTACCAAATGTAGTGTGTAAAATACCTATTGTCTTTGTGTGCTTTGAATTTCTGCAAACACGAAGGTCTATGGCAGCAGAGGAACTCACTAACCAGAATTCACAAGGTAATAGCATAAGGTTGTCTAGGCACTGCTAAATAATGGGAATCATGATGGCTTTGTGTGTGTGTGTGTGTGTGTGTGTGTGTGTGTGTGTGTGTATATATATATATATATATATATATATATATATATATATATATATATATATATACCAGTATATCTGTAAAAGTGGGCATACATATTAAGAAAACACACACACTTGCATTTAGGTACATCTAGATACATAATTCTCATTCTATGCATGTGCTTGTATGTATATAAGGACTCCACATAGAGATACACACATATACATGTATATAATAATGACTGTGACAATATATACACAGTATATATATATATATAGAGAGAGAGAGAGAGAGAGTTCCAACTATCTGTGTGTGTATCTGTTTCTATCTATATTTACTATATATATATATATATATATATATATATATATATATATATATATATATATGAACAAATATAGCTACCTGTGTGTGTTTGTGTGCTAAATAATAATTAGCATTACAAATAAATTTGATACAGTATATACATGCTATAAATGTACGTGTGTATGTTTGTGTATATATATATATATATATATATATATATATATATATATATATATATATATATATATATATATATATATATATACATACCACACACTAGCTGACACATTTGCAAGACAAACAACAGATTATAACAGTAGATTACAGTAAATAAATTTAATTACTGCATATTTCATCTTAAATGATATGAATTATGTTATAGAGGGTGTTTATTAGTTCTGTAGCAGTAATGATGCAAGCAGTAGTACAGTATTGAAAGCACTCACCTTATCCTGTCTATTCACTGAGCAAAGCCCTCTACCTTTGTATTACTTTAATGCAGCAAGAAGCTTTCCATTATAGTTCAGCCATTTTGCGCTGCAGTGAGTTTGTCTCATGTAACACACACAGGCAGGGTCCTTCTCACGCTTCCCATATGTGCCAGGACTGGTAACAATGGGCTCTGCTCCCATCCAATTGTTCTCTGTACAGTAGATGAAAAAAAATATATAAAATCCCTGTCTGGCATCAGCCCCCTACAAACAGTTAAACCCACTTTCCCAAGGTAATGGGGAGCAAATGAGAGTAGAATGCGCCTGGGTGAAACTTCTTATGTATGTGAAATGATTGGGTCTTTTGGTGTCAAAACTTTGAAGATTAATGGATTACTTTGTTAATGACTTAAGTCGTCAGAATTTGGTCCTTAAATGATTTGTGAGGTGTAAAACGCCTTCCTGACAGACAGAAACAATGCAGAGAGAGGTGCTGCCAGGCACAACCAGCTTATCTTAAAGAGCAAAAAATAAAATAAAATTCATAGGATCTGTATTCTTATAAATGAAAAAAAAGTGTCAATAAAAGCCTAGCTGGCACACAATGAGGCGTTCCTTCTTGACTTTTTTTGGATCAATCACACAGACAGTGGCTTCTTTTGATTAAACCCCAAATTGTCATTGGGCAGGAGCGATCATGTGACAACCAATTCGGTCCAATTTCAACCTTGTCTCCATGAATTCAATAGTTTAATAGTAGCACAGTCCCCATACGGCTGTAATCAGTGAATTAGAAAAAAAAACACACCGGCAAAGGATTTTTATGATTTTTTTTTACCCCCTCGTCGTTACGGGGCCTTTAAACGTAAAAGTAAGGGGCTGAGTTGTTTAAAGGGCTTGGAGGAGAGGGCCATGAATTACGAATTTGAGCGAGAGATTGGTTTTATCAATAGTCAGCCGTCGCTTGCTGAGTGCCTGACATCCTTTCCCCCTGTCGGTGATACATTTCAAAGTTCATCAATCAAGAGCTCGGCGCTTTCACACTCGACACTCATTCCTCCTCCTTTTGAGCAGACCATCCCCAGCTTGAATCCAGCCAGCCACCCTCGCCACAGCCGGCCCAAACACAGCCCAAATGGACACGGAGACAGCCCGGTGCCAGCAGGATCCCTGCCTCCGGAATACCCCTGGATGAAAGAGAAAAAGGCTTCCAAGAAAGCTCCTATAGCAGCAGCAACAGCAGCAGCAGCAGCGGCCAGCGCTTCGCCGGTTACTACAGCCTGCCTCAGCCACAAAGGTCAGTGTCCAGCCCCTGGGGCTCATCTGCGGACATCGGGGTGATTTAGATCACAATTTTGGGGGGATATATTGTAAAAAAACTCCTCTACCCAACTTGCTTATCCCAATGACCTCTCTGCATGCCTGACTGTGCCAGTAACCTACATGGGGGGGCTACTAATAACTGATTTTAAGGGTTCATCTGATTAGTTTATTTATTTTTATAAATCCACCTTACTTTTTAATTGGAGTTTTTTTTATCTTTTATTTTAATTTTTCCCATGCCTCCTACTGACCCAGAAGTGCTGCACAATGGAGTTTACTGCATACTGGGCGGCCATTTTGTTGCAGTGTTATCAATATTATGTGTACTTTGAAAATTACTTCGTTCTGCCTTCTCCTTGGATGACAGTGCGTGTGTTGTTTTTTTTTTGTGGTTTTTACAGAAATTATCGAGATCCAGGATAACAGCGGTGGGGGATCGAGGCGATTAAGGACAGCTTACACCAACACTCAGCTCTTAGAACTGGAAAAAGAATTTCATTTCAACAAGTATCTGTGCAGACCGAGGAGGGTGGAGATTGCAGCCCTGTTAGATCTGACCGAAAGGCAGGTCAAAGTCTGGTTCCAGAACAGGAGGATGAAACACAAGAGGCAAACCCAGTGTAAGGAGAACCAGAATGGGGATGGGGGCAAATTCAAGCATCTGGACGATTCTGAGAAGGGAGAGGAGGAGAAGGAGAAATCTCTGTTTGAGCAAGCCTTGAATAGTGTCTCTGGGGCTTTACTGGAGAGGGACAGCTATAGTTTCCAGCAGAATGCCTTAGCCCAGCAGCAGTCTCACAACTCACACAATGGAGATTCCCAGAATTTCCCTGTATCGCCTTTATCTAACAGTGAGAAAAATCTCAGACATTTCCAGCAACAGTCGCCCACAGCTCCGAACTGCTTGTCAACAATTGCCCAGGACTGTGCAGCTGGACTCGACAATGATAGTCCCGAGGCCTTAGATGTGGCTTCACTGTCGGACTTCAATGTCTTCTCCTCGGATTCCTGCCTTCAGCTCTCAGACACAGTCTCCCCCAGCCTGCCTGGCTCTTTGGACAGTCCTGTAGACATTTCAGCTGACAGTTTCGACTTTTTCACAGACACATTTACTACCATAGACTTGCAGCATTTGAACTACTGAAACATCCACACCATTAAATAGTGAATTTATTTTTACGTTCAATCCAGTGCTGTTTTTTTTTTCACGTAAAAATCTCCCCCCTAGGTCCAGTTTGAGTTTTAACACGAAGTTCAGTTGAGTTACACCATTGAAAGCAATAACCGAGGCCTCTAAGAAAGTGACTTTTGTCTGAACGTATCTGCACTTTCTTTTATTTTTCTATTGCATTAAAATGCGCTGTCATATAAGTATTTTTGGTAGAATAAATGAGTATTTGCCAGAAGTTATTTTCATTTAACCCCTTCCTAACAAGTTTTTATTTCATTCAAATGGAAGTTACTCTCTACACCAAAACCCCTGTCCATCAAACAAAGAAAAGTTGCTCTTCATATTGGTAAAAACACATATTTTAAATGTTTCACTTCAACTTTAACGTTAATCGGTAACGAATTTATAAAATACTCTTCTTAAACAGGATTAACTGTGCCTCAGCACCAATATTAATGTTTTTTTTTTTATTTGCAAGAATGAATCTGGAGGTAATTTACACATTCACGTTTAATTCACAAAGACAATGGACATTGAATGTATGTTTATCATTCAGTAAAACGATTTCATTCCTTGGAAAAAAACACAAAGGCCAACATAATCTAGAAGAAAAAAAAAGTTTTCAGTTGGTTAGAATATTGTTGAACAAAATACGCTTTGACTTTAATATAAATCACAAAAGAACCTTGCTAGCGATTGCTTATACAGTGGATGTAAACTTTACCCAGAGATCGTTAAGATATATCCAAATCGCACAGTAAATGTGTTCACATACTTTTGCAGAAGCTGCGATTGTTTCTGTATTTGCAGAACACGTTGGAAAGTTGCTTAGGCAATAATAATATCTAGATGTGCTGGATGCAATTCTTCCTAATCTCATAAATCAAATGCATTCTATGAACGAGGATGTCATCGAGGGGGGAAGATCAATTGCTGGAGCTCACACACAAATAAAAAAAAAAGCCTCTTACGTATTAGTCTGGACTGGGGATTCCATCCAGAAGCGCTAAGGCGTTTAAACTATAATTCATTTTTATTGCTCTATTAAAACAACAGCTTGGCTTTCCAGCGGCTGCAGAAAGTATATGTGAGTTTGCAGCTCTCTGGCTATTAGTGTCTGTATGGCAGCGTTCTGCTCACTAACTATAAGCACTTAGGGCGGGCACCCACACAACAGGCACTTTAAATCATTTTAAAAAGCATTTTAATTACACAGACGTGTGTTATAAAACTTGACTATGCATCTACCAGAAAACTAAACCAAACGCAGAAGGCCCCTTTAAAACCTCCTTACTTTATATACAGAAGACAATTAAATGCATGGGACTTTAAAACAGTAATTGCATTTACGTTTTAATAAGGAATACATTATAACATTTACTTTTTAAAACATAGTTTATTTGAAATGTAGACATGCTTTTAAAAAAAAACACTAAGGCATAATGTGATTTTTTTTTTTACAAAGGAATTCCGTGGTATAAATAGGCACATTCCTTTCATAGTTATGGGCAATATCCATTATAATTCGTGTTAGACTGCAAGACTTTGTTAGTGACAGTAAGACAATAGGGTTGTCCTTCTGGGTATCAGCACAGCACTGAACTATTCAAGCTAAAACTCCCAGCCGCGGAAATCTATCCCACTAAACAAGACTAAATAAAATAAATAATGTGCAAGCATCTCTACTACAATTACTATATGTACAAATAACTATAACATGAAGTGGAGACAAAAAAACATGTTAAAAAAATATATACACACAAGTATAGAAAATTAAATATATATATATACATATATATATATATATATATATATATATATATATATATATATATATATATATATTTCAGGGGCAGTTTTCTAACGCATTTATTGCGGCTTATGGAAGAGCGATGAAATCGAGGAGTTAAGAAAAGTTACTTATGTTCCCCTCACAATTTGAATTATTAACATTCTCCAGATCGTGTACAAATGGATAGAAGGAAATGAAATGTATCGACTGCTGGATACACAAGTGAACCGCGACTGAAACAGTATTTTAAGTTTAAAGTAAACATTATGTCAAGACCTTTCTTGTATATAAAATGTATAAGATTGTAATACAATGTAAGGGCTGCCAGCAGACTCTCCTTTAGGTACAAGTTAGCACGCGTTCGGCGTAAACAGAACAGGCAGACCGTGGCAATAGGCAACTGATGGCTCTCCAGCTACAGAGATACTACAAATCCCAGAAGCCTCCACCAACTGTAAAACTGGCAGATGTGTTGGGGTTTGTGTAATACAAGCAACAGCTGTATTGTTAGCATATACTAGGCGTAAATTATGGATATGATTGGACCTGCCCTTAGCCCCTATAAATTGCACCCTAAATACGTTGACCTGCTCTAAGCCATGGCGAAATAGTTGATCTGCAATGGGAAGTGGCTTTTGAAAACTCTACTGGAGAATGTAATTTTAAAGGGGTGGCTCACCTTTAAGTGAACTTTTAGTATGCTATTGAATGGCTAATTCTAAGCAACTTTTCAATTGGTCTTCATTATTATTTTTTATAGTTAATTGTTTGTCTTCTTTTTCTGACTCTTTCCAGCTTTCAAATGGGGGTCGCTGAACCCATCTCAAAACAAATGCTCTGTAAGGCTACACATGTATTGCTATTGCTACTTTTTATTACTCATCTTTCTATTTAGGTCTTTCCTATTCATATTCCAGACTCTTATTCAAATCTATGCATGGTTGCTAGGGGAATTTGGACCCTGGAAATCAGACTGCTGAAACTGCAGAGCTGCTGAATAAAACGCTAAATAACGCAAAAAACACAAATAAAAAAAATGAAAACCAATTGCAAATTGTCTCACAATATCACTCTCTACATCATTCTAAAAGTTAATTTAAAGGTGAACAACCCCTTTCAGAAAAAATGAACGCATTTCACCGAGCATGCAGGTCACGTGGCCCAAGCCACTGAATCACCATCATCCAGTCCGGGTTTTCTCACTTGCTTCCTGACTCTTTTCATTCTACTACAAACTCTACAAGTTTCCCCGTAGCCTAAGCAGGACTTCCTATAAGGGAGATCTACAAGTAAATACTGCACTGGTGAACAGTAGATTGCAGCAGATAAACACTGTACACAAACCACTAGATTAGATCACTGCACCCTGGTACTAATATCACTCACTTTCAGAGGTGTTTACTGTCCCTTTACACAGATTATTGCGTATAGTGTTATAAATATAATTTATTCGCCATGGCACGAACACCCAAAGGGGCAGAACTCGGCGCAATAACTTCAGTAAAAGTAATGGTGCTTAGTTGCAAAATGCGATCATTTATCTTTCAAATCGTGAGCTCTGATAAAATACAAAAGCTTTTGGGAAAGAACTGCAATAAGCT
The DNA here is from genome assembly GCA_038501925.1 of Xenopus petersii. Classification (NCBI taxonomy): domain Eukaryota; kingdom Metazoa; phylum Chordata; class Amphibia; order Anura; family Pipidae; genus Xenopus; species Xenopus petersii. The sequence continues at coordinate 124,153,706 of CM076682.1, forward strand.
TACACCTAAACCAACAGAAAACACAAAATACTGAACCCCATTACCATCAAATTTTATTTTGAGGAGTTTGCCACTTTTCTTATTGTCAGGCATTGGTCACACTGGCTGCCTAGCGGGAAGAAACCTTTTATCTGGGGAAATGCGGTGCATTGTGGGACTGGTAGTTTTCACTGTGAAGCCACGCCTATGGCCATGATGTCACACCAGCTGCCTGTAGGAGAAAGAAGCTGCAGTGTTTTGCAGCCGACTGGGAGCAGAAAGCAGGCAGGCAGAGTTTACAGCAACTAAAATTTTGTCTAATGACAAAATAAATCTACATTACATGACAATAATTATTTGCATATATATAAAACAGCATCTGCTGATTCTCCCTATTGAAACAATGCAGCCTTACCTCCCAACATTTTGGTAGTAAAAAGAGGGACAAATTTTTTTTCCGCACGTAGCGCATAGGGATGGGCGAATTTGACCCGTTTCGTTTTGCTAAAAATTAGCCGCCGGCAAAAGGTCGCTGACGACCATTCAAGTCTTTTTGTTGCGTGTTTTTTTTTGTCGCACACCTCCATACAAGTCTATGGGCGTCTTTCCTGTGGCGAAACAAGGTGAAATAATTCGCCCATCCCTAGTTAGCGCAGCAACATTTTTGACCACGCCCCCTTTCTGTGTCCACCTAATTACCATGTTCATTTTACAAAATTTGGCAGGTTATGAATATTTGAAAATATTTCTCCTTATCTAAATAGTTTTTCTGTGTCTCAAAATTGTTACAAAGTATCATATTTGCACCTGTTAGGTGTTCTGTGCTCTCTGCTAAAAGCCAATTAAGTGAGAAACTTTGTTTCTTTTTCTGGCTGTTCAGTGCAGAGAAAATAGGGACTTTCCAGTACAAATTAGTTGAGCTGTCAAGAGAGGGACTTTCTGTCCCTCGGAAAAAGGGACAGTTGGGAGATATGAATGCAGCTGAAGCCACATGATGACTTGCCAGTGGAAAAGTAAGGAAAAGTTGAATTCAGCTAAATTGTTTCAGAACCAGTAGTAAAAAGGAGAGCTGAATTCAGCTAAATTGTTTCAGAACCAGTAGTAAAAAAAAGCCAGGGATGGATCGTTCAAATTTTCATTATCTGGACCAGAGCAATGGGCATTGGTGTACAGGAAATTTTAAAAACTATTTTATCTCCTGCGCCTCCCCAGTGCTTCTGAACCAATGTGGATGTGGTAGGGCAACATGCTGCCCCCTAAAGTCCTAAGTAGGGTTGCTACCTTTTCCGGGAAACAATACCGGCCTTCCTATATATTTTATGTTTTTTCCCTATTACTAACATTGGGATCAGCCATCATTTTTACCGGCCAGGCCAGTAAAATACCGGCCAGGTGGCAACCCTAGCCCTAGGCCCAGGCTTAGATGGCCTCTTCACAAATCTGGGCCTGCGAAAAGCTACAACATTTTGCATTCAATAACAATTATATTTACAAATAATGCAAAATAATAAAAAAATATTATTATGATTATGTTTAGTATTGGAGAGGTGCTTACAATTACATTCTATTATATTAGGGAAAGCCATAATATTGTTACTTCTGTACACAATGTAACTGCTTCCATCTACAGACTTGCATATTCCTGTGCCTCTATTGCTTTGCTTCAAACTGGCATTCCAAATAGTGATTGTCTCATTTTTTGCCAAGATTTTGCACAACCCTTTTCTGGTGTGGCACCATCAAGTTTATGTTCATATAGTTCTTCTTTTCTCTTTCCCTCTCTAATCTGTTTGCACATCTATATTCTGAACTATTCTGGTCATTTTCAACGTTCTACCACATTATATTACAGAATGGGAAGATAACTTAACTGCAGATCTAGGAAAGGCAGTATTAAATGGATATTGTCATGGGAAACATGTTTTTTTTCAACACACATGAGTTAATAGGGCTGCTCCAGCAGAATTCTGCACTGAAATCCATTTTTCAATAGAGCAAACAGATTTTGTTATATTCAATTTTGAAATCTGACATGGAGCTAGACATATTGTCAGTTTCCCAGCTGCCCCCAGTCATGTGACTTGTGCTCTGATAAACTTCAGTCACTCTTAACTGCTGTACTGCAAGTTGGAGTGATATCACCCCCACCCCCTGCAGCCTAACAACAGAACAATGGGAAGGTAACGAGATAGTAGCTCCCTAACACAAGATAACAGCTCCCTGGAGGATCTAAGAACAGCACTCAATGGTAAAAGCCAAGTCCCACTGAGACTGATTCATTTACATTAAGTAGGAGAAATAACAGCCTGCCAGAAAGTAGTTCCATCCTAAATTACAGGCACAAGTCACATAACTGGGGCAGCTGGGAAACTGACAATATGCCTAGCCCCATGTCAGATTTCAAAATTGAATATAAAATTATAGCATCAGCTTATATTACCGACCAACCTCATTTTCTGCTTGATAATTTGCGAAAAACCCTAAACTGAGCTTCTCATCAGCTGCTTAGAGCCCATTGAGCATGTGGCAAGTCTGAAGTCCTGGATCATTGCTGCTATTGAGAAGTTGAAACTTTAGGCTTTAGGCTTGGGCTATAAGTGCAGTATATAAAATATGGTATTTTAGCCATATGTCAACTGAGGACAACTAAGCTGCATAAATATATAGTGGTGGCAAAACAATCCTATTGGCTTTTTAAAATGCTTAAAGGGATCCTGTCATTGGAAAACATGTTTTTTTTCAAAATGCATCAGTTAATAGTGCTACTCCAGCAGGATTCTACACTGAAATCCATTTCTCAAAAGAGCAAACAGATTTTTTTATATTCAATTTTGAAATCTGACATGGGGCTAGACATTTTGTCAATTTCCCAGCTGCCCCCAGTCATGTGACTTGTACCTGCACTTAAGGAGAGAAATGCTTTCTGGCAGGCTGCTGTTTTTCCCTTCTCAATGTAACTGAATGTGTCTCAGTGGGACATGGGTTTTTACTATTGAGTGCTGTTCTTAGATCTACCAGGCAGCTGTTATCTTGTGTTAGGGAGCTGCTATCTGGTTACCTTCCCATTGTTCTTTTGTTTGGCTGCTGGGGGGAAAAAGGGAGGGGGGTGATATCACTCTAAAGGTGGCCATAAATGCAAAGATCCGCTCGTTTGGCGATGTTGCCAAATGAGCAGATCTTTCCCCGATATGCCATTAACAGGCATGGCTATATCGGGGGTAATCTGATTGTTCGGCCATATGGCTGAACAATCAGATTACGATGTGCCATGGGCTCTGTCAGGATCGGTCGGGTCAAAATCAAACCTGAACGATCGACCAAACAACCGATCTCCGCCGGATGAAAGATGTCGGCACACGCCACACACGATCCGAAAATCGTACAAATCCTCGATTCGTACGATCGGATCTGTGTGTCTATGGCCACCATAACTTGCAGTACAGCAGTAAAGAGTGATTGAAGTTTATCAGAGCACAAGTCACATGACTTGGGGCAGCTGGGAAATTGAATGTCTGGCCCCATGTCAGATTTCAAAATTAAATATAAAAAAATCTGCTCTTTTGAGAAATGGATTTCAGTGCAGAATTCTGCTGGTGCAGCACTATTAACTGATTCATTTTGAATTTATTTTTTCCCATGACAGTATCCCTTTAAATGTGTGGAAAAACTCCGGGAAGACCCTGGGTTCCTTACTTGTAATTCCATTATCTGGGTTGCTAAAAGCCCTTAACTTGCTGAGTGTGAATCATTATCCTTTAAAGGGGATGTTATATTGAAAGAAGATACATTTCTAAGCAAATTTAATAATATAAGTCAATTTTAAATATTCAGCTGCTCTCTGTCTCTTTAACTATCTGCCAGTTGTTCTCATTATTGAAACAATGTAGCAGAATGCCAGCTCTGCGGCAGCCAAGAAGCCATTTCCCCCTGAACTTTGCATGCTTATTCACAGCTAGCTTCACATTGAAACAGACACCAGCCAAAACCACTTTCAAAGGTACTCTTTCACACCCAGAGTATGGCATGCTGTATTTCAGTCAGATATTAGTATATTATCACACCGTTTTTCTCTGTATAGACACTCTCTCTAGACATCATTGCAACAGCACCCCTGTGGTCATAAAGATATGGAGCAGGGGAATGCCTATGCAAAGACATACAAAGTTGCCACTACAAGCCCTATGTGCACAAACAAATACCCCAGTCATTGAAATAAAAGGAAGACACAAATATACTGGATAGGTTATCACCATCATAGGTTAACTGTCATTATACGCTATCTCTTTAAGGCGTGCTTATTTGTGGCGGTAATGTTAAACGGGGCAGATATCTATCTCCTGTAGATTGTACTAGTGTTGCTGAACTACAACTCCCACTTGCCGACTTATGAAAGTTACAGTTCAGTATGCAGGGGCTGAAGATGCCTTATTTAGATTACATGTACACACATTACTTTACAGGTAACATAAAGCCACGTCGTTACCTCCCATTAAGGAGGCGGTAGTAATATAACTATGAAGAATATTCATACACCTCAAAACAGAATAGAATGTCACACGTGGGTTTGTGCACAGGTTTGGGTTCTGTATCTGTGATCGGGATTAGCAATTTCCTACCTGACAACCTGCAATGTAACGACAAGCGACAGTCCTGTGTGCAAACCACCCATTCTCGACACGACTATGCATGGCCGGAACCAGGGGTAGGCAGAGTAGGCGCCCGCCTAGGGTGTATTCAAGGGGGGGGTGCACTTTTAAGGGGAATTTTTTTTTAGGTTTTCAATTTTATAACCACCTGGTCCAACCCCCTCTTGCCCATGATCCGTACTGCAGGCAGAAGAACTCCCCATCTCACTCTTGGCAGTTGCTGGCACAGGTACATATTTGTGGGCAATATCTTGACTCCTGCTGGCACAGGTAAACAGATGATTAGGGGCAATATGATGGATTTTTGCCTGCTGCTGGCACAGATACATATTGGGGGCAATATGCTGGATTTTAGCTCCTGCTGACACAGGTACAAATTAGGGCTGCTGGCACAGGTACAGATTGGGGGCAATCTGAGGGATTGGCACAGGTACAAGGTACAAATGGGGCAATATGACAGGTGCTGGCACAGGTATATGGGACAACATGATGGCTCCTGGCACAGGTACAGGGGGCAATATGAATGGTAAGGTGGAAAATGGTAATGCAGGACAGGGTGGGCCCTTGCCTAGGGTGCCAAAACACCTTGGTCCAGCCCTGCAACTATGCACCTACAATAATCCTTGTACAGATGATTAGCAGTGCCCAAGGGGTTAATGTTTCACCAAACAAGAAAAGGCTGGCTATTACCATGACAAGCTTGTTATTGCCATGGTAATATCGATTGCTTAATGCTCCCCTTCACTATTCTTTGTACCAAAGAGGTGTGGCGTGGCTGTCAGTGTGACTAGTTGTATATATTGAGGCTGCCCATGCTCTGCTCTGACATTTAATGGGTTAAGGAACATGTCTGTATAATGCACGGTATGATCAGTTAGAAATGTGTAGAGCAAATCGATAACAGGATCAATCAGCCTTCAAAGAGCTGTAATAAATGTATGAGAACTGAAGTAGGTGCATCTGTATGTTTGTCATTCTGGTCCTGTTGTGTGCACACTAATTGTCTGATATCTTCTGACATACACTATCATCTGTCATCTATCTATCTATCTATTATCTATCATCTATCTATCTATCTATCTATCTCTCTATCTATCTATCTATCATCTAGCAACTATTATAGCTATCTATAACATTTATCAATCAATCAATTGCAATCAATCAATCTCTCTCTCTCTCTCTCTGTCATCTATTTATCCATCTATCTATCTATCTATCTATCTATCTATCTATCTATCTATCTATCTATCTAGCAGCTATTATATCTATCTAAAACATGTATCAATCAATTTCAATCTCTCTCTCTCTCTCTCTCTCTCTCTCTCTGTTATCTATCTAGCTATTATCTATCTATCTATCTATCTATCTATCTATCTATCTATCTATCTATCTATCTATCTATCTATCTATCTATCTATCTATCTATCATCTGTTTCTATCAACTATATATCAATCTGCCTGTTTGTTTGTATATCTTATATGTCTATCTAAAACCTTTATCCACCTGTATATCTATCTATTTACAGCACAACAAACATATTATATACACAAAACAGAAATGTATAGACACATTTTTTACACACACAACTGCAGTATCTCTCACGAATAGCCACACATTTTTACACACACACACACACACACACACACACACACACACACACACACACACACACACACACACACACACACACACACATGCCAAGACAATGTGTATCACCAAATCCCCCTCACTAATCACTATCTGCTTCCTACCTGGTCTGGGGTTGTCCATGAGCTCCAGTTCCAGCCTCTGCACCGTGGCGATTCCCGGTTCAAAAGTGAGACTTGGTCGCTGCGCTCTCACTACACTGTACTCCCAGTCCTGTGCGTCACCTGGACAGAGCAGCGCCTGGAATTTAAATGCATGTGTAGGGCCGATCCATCACCAGTAGAGTATGCAAACTTTATCTGTCTCTGCTGCCATTGGCTGGCCTCTCCACGTGACCTGCCCTCACTGTACATTCATATCATTTAGTGCCGGACCTATGGAGGAAGTGAGAAAGTTGGCACGGCCACGCCAGGCTCTGTGTGACAGTCCCCTAGTGATAGATGGACTATGCGAGGAGGATGAGCTCCTTCCTAGAGTACCCGGGCTTAATGAGCGGAGACCTCGGGACCTGCTCCTCCAGACCCTTTCACCCTGACCATGGAATTACAACTTTCCAGTCGTGCGCAGTCAGTGCTAATAACTGCAACGGCGACGATCGTTTTGTGGTCGGACGAGGGGTGCAGATAAGTTCTCACACACATCACCACCACCAACCCGGTGCCTTCCAGCACCACAGCAACCTTGGTATGTCCTATGCTCATCCCAGCTGTGGCTCCAACTATGGCATGCAGAACTTCAGCCCTGGCTACTCTCATTTTCCCATCAACCAAGAGGCAGATGTGAGCGCAGGGTTCCCCCAATCTGTCTACTCCGGCAACATCGCCTCGTCTGTGGTCCAGCACCACCAGCAGCATCAGTCTTACATCGAGGGATCCGCTCACTATATCCACCATTCATACGGACCTGACCACAATATTTCTGTGGCTAATTACAACAACAACAATGTATCCAGCCTCCATAGCCATAGAGAAGTTTGTCGTTCTCCTGCCAGTGAAACGTCCCCGGGGCCAACACAAACTTTTGACTGGATGAAAGTAAAGAGAAACCCACCCAAAACAGGTAAAGTGTTCCTTATCTACATCAGCTATTTCTTTTACTAAGTCTATCTATCTATCTATCTATCTATCTATCTATCTATCTATCTATCTATCTATCTATCTTTCATTTATCTATCTATCTATCTATCTATCTATCTATCTATCTATCTATCTATCTATCTATCTATCTCTCTCTCTCTCTCTCTCTCTCTCTCTCTCTCTCTCTCTCTCTCTCTCTCTCTATCATCTATCATCTATCTATCTATCTATCTATCTATCTATCTATCTATCTATCTATCTATCTATCTATCTATCTATCTATCTATCTATCTATCATCTATATATTCTCTCTCTCTCTCTCTCTCTCACTCTATGAATAATCAATTACCATCATTATCTATTATCTCTTTATGTAGATGTTGCACATTGTAAAGTGGGTGGGGATGTATAATTCAGTAGGTAATAGAGACTCACACAGTGACCCTGTAGTAAAGGCACCCACTATAACAATGGGCTTGTTGGCTACCTGCCTTGCCCACATTCTATATAGATTATAACCCTGACTTTTTTTTTTAATTTCAGGTAAAGCTGGGGAATATGGTTATGTTGGCCAGCCCAACACAGCCAGGACCAACTTCACCACAAAACAGCTGACAGAACTGGAAAAAGAATTTCATTTCAATAAGTACTTGACCAGGGCCCGCAGGGTAGAAATTGCTGCTGCATTGCAGCTAAATGAAACCCAAGTGAAAATCTGGTTCCAGAACAGGAGGATGAAACAGAAAAAAAGGGAAAAAGAAGGACATCTCCCCATTTCCCCATCAGCCAGTACAGGAAGCGATGAAAAGTCAGAGGAGCTATCAGAAAAGTCCAATTCTTCACCCTGTGCCCCATCTCCAGCCTCCTCAACTTCAGATCATCTCAGTGCCTCAGGTTAGAAGGCTGGAGACATTGTCTGTGCTCTAATGATCAACTAAAGCCTAAGCAGTCATTTTAGTAATCTGCTGTATATGACAGAATTCACCTGGTACCGTCAAGGTTATATTTTTGCACATCTTTGAAAAGTAATTTTCATTCTTAGCTAAAATACCAAAATGAACTAAAACCTGTTATGACGTGTCGCACTATGTCTTGTTATGAGCTGCTATGGACACATGAGCGACATTCCTTACTGGGACATCACTGGTTGCAGATCCTCAAGGACTGATGCACTACTGAAAGAAAAAAAGTTTACACAATTTAAAAGACTTCTATTTAATTTAAAGTTCTATGGTGTCTGTATTTGAAAAGAGTGTACATATGTTGTTTCAGAGGTTTATCTTTGAAGTGTTTTGTAGAAAATCTAATAATTATCAGATTGTGGAATGGTTAGAAGAATCTCCTAATGAGGGCTCCTGATTACTTATATCTATCAAAATATTAATAAAACAGGGCCTCTGCAGAAAAAGAAAAAATAAAGAATCTCAAAGTTTTCTAGCACAGGGAAAACAGCAGTGTTTGCTGCCCGCATACCTCAGTAATCCCTCACATTTACTAGGTGTTTACAGTCATGATTTTAGGTGGATATCGTGTGTCTTCTTTGTCTAGATCGTTCAGTATCTCCAACGAAACCAATCGTTCTCTGCTCCAACCAAGGGAAACGCTTCTGTATCGCCTTTAATGTCTTTAATGACCAAACATGTGTGTATAGTTTGTGATTCCTTGCATGACACCGAATGTAAACTGAGTTTTATCAGTTGGATATTGTCAATAAAACATTTCTATGCTAAACCCAACGTGCATTTGATCGGACGGCATGTAAAAGGTTAAATAAAGTGTTTTCGTTTAGTGCAAGGGATTCTTGTCCCTGAGGGTCCCAACAAAGGCAAAAAAAAATCGCATCACAGCAGCTTTTCGATTTTATTCGTTTTGCGTCAAGTTTTTAGGTTCTAGACTACCTCCTATATTCTAAAAACTCTAGAAAGACCTTAGGCCAAGCTCTGCTGAACTTTTCACCCCCTACTCACTGATGACATGTGTAAACACTGGTGCCTGACAAAAATGCCAGACGCATCTTCCACCAATCTTTCCTCACCTCCTTCCCTTCCCCTACACCAGGTTTCACATCTTTGGATACATTTTCTGTTTCTCATCCCACCCCCCTAATAAGAAGAACATTATTTCGAAATCGATTTAATCTTCTGTCATTAAGTAATTATTCAATTATCCCTGTCATTCCCTATCAGGAACGAATCTGTAAACTGCAAATTGTGTGGCCAGAATGACGCTAATACTGACGCTGGCATTATTACTGTATAATGAACGAATCTGTAAATTGCAAATTTTGCGGCCAGAATGACGCTAATACTGACTCTGGCGTTATTACTATATAATGTTCAGTTCAGTGGGTGCAGCTGAACTTCAAAGTAAATGCAGAACTTTTCCACTTTTACGCAGTTTCTTTTGTTTGTTGAAGTTAGAGGCCAGGCACAACCAGATGGCTCCACACACTGTACTTTTATGTGTTAAATACAATCTGCATATCAGCAGGATCTCGCCGCTATCTCAAATAATATCTAAAAGAAACACGGCGGAGCCGAGATCTCCAAGACAACATCAAAGTACAAGACATTTTAACATTAAAGCGACTATTCACTATATGTAAATGGTGGCGCATCTTAACTTGTAATTCCTGAAAGCGGACACGAAAACAAACTAGCAAGAAAAGCAACGCAAAGGTCAGTGAAAGGACGCACATTGTAGTACATAGCGGATTTCCTATGGAGATAAAGAGAAAGCACTGGCCAGAAAAAAAAACTTTTTATTTTACATGCAAATATTTAATCAATTTCATACTGTATGGCAAAAGTATACCGTAAAGCAATGCACAAACATTGAATAATTACATATTGCTAATATTTTGCGACCTATTTTATTAACACAATTATTTCAGAAGAAAATTAAACGAATTCAAGATACAAATATATTTAAATTCGTTACTACTGTTAATATATTTACTTGATTAGGAAGTTTCCAGAGCGCATATATATAAATATATATATATATATATATATATATATATATATATATATATATATATATATATATATATATATATATATATATATGTATATATATGTGTAATATATATATAAATACGAATTATTATTTTTTTTTCAAATTTAACTGCAAAAGAAACAGATATAAAAAATAGTTTATTTTTTTTTACAGAGCCCAAACCATAAAATCAAAAGCTATAAAAACGAGTTACATTTTTATACAGCACCAAAAAACCTTAGTGCCGATGTAAAGTTTCAGATTGGTAGCAAACGAACAACGAGATGCAAGGAACAAATTCTTCGAAATTTTCCCCCAATCGACAGAAAAGTTTACTTTTTTGAAACAATACAGATAACTCTGGGGGTATTCAGATTGAACTGCTCAATATTGACACACTTTAAAAGGATTGTTGAAAAGGCATCTAGCAACAAAATGTTTAGCTGCCTGCCCTGTTTAATCGCAGGTTCATGGAAAGTTCAGGCAGAAATGAATTCAGTAGTCGGCCACATTAGTAGGAATCTTAATGGTTTATCTGCCTGATCGGGAAAGGCAGCAATTACACAGTGAGTAGTCCCCACATCGCTCTGCTTTCTGCTTATTATCATGCTTTAACTAGAGCCTGCAATTATTGCAACTGTAGCTATTGCTACCTATATATAAAATATATATTCATATAGACACAGCCAGCTACACACATTAAAGCTAGTAATTTAAGAGCAAGCTGAGTTAAAGATGAAACGTTGGTACATTTATGTCATTGATGTAACTATCTATTTATAAAAGAATAAAAATATATATATAAAAAATAAAAAAAAAAAAAAAAAAAAAAAAAAAGATGAAACGTAAATACTAGTAGTGTCATACAATATTTACTGATCGTGGGAACTCCATTCAAAGATAAAGCAAGTTTCATATCTTCCATTCACACCCACACAGAAAATACCTGGCCCATAGAGCTGACACATCTGCGTTTTGTGGCTCAGGGGGAGATATATTGAATCCTAGTTCTCCAGTAATTTTGTCTTTTAACTGTCTAAAACTGTTCTTGAAGTAATTGTACAATGTATTACATATTAGACAGCCTTGGAACTACAGATCTCCAAGGTACATTTTCTGCTAATGGGAAGTGAATGGGAAGAACACTGATACTAGTGCAGGATTATGGGTGATTCATAAAATCCCACAGCATAGATAACAATTGATCAAAGTTTCTTCCCTGTATCTCCTTTAGTTCCTTGGCTAGCTGGCTGTGAATCTGGTGGCCATATACAGGTAGGCACTGGTCTGGCTGTTCTTAAAGAGTTATTCCTGGCAGTGATACTGACAGACACTTGGCTGGAAACTTCACAAGAGAGACCCAGCTTTCACCCCAAAACAACGCCATTCACAAACCTTTTAGTCTACCCACTTGGTGAAAGATGTTGACGTCTATAGATCTTGGTAAACATAAGTTTTGCTGATGCTTCCATACTCCATATGTTCTTCATCAGTGACATCCAGTTAAAGGCAGCTCCCTTATCAGCAGCCTGTTAATCTTTCAATATTCTCAATCCCAATTCTCAACTAAATGAACAGTCCATCAGAATGTTTTCACCGTGAAACACAACCACCTTAGTATTTTTTCCTGAAAAGGTCAATTGCCCAAAGTCTAAAAACATTACACATCCAGAATGTCTGCTATAGATTACAGACACCATCTAAATAATTATATCTTGTCTATAAAATCCCAAATGAGGTAAGGTGATTTGTTAGGTTGCACCCTGCAGCAATGTTGTACAGGATCTAACATCTAATATAGTACTGGGCTGAGATGAACAGAAAGACCAGCTATTGGCCTTAAGCTCTATGGTGAGAATGCTCTTATAGCACACCTGTGCACACTCTTCTCTGGCTTGGAGCTATCATGCCAGATTTAATCCTTGAATTTATATAATAAATCACGTCTTTTCAGTTGTGCTGTAATGTGTATTTTTTCTGCAGTGTATTTGGAGCAGAATTCCTGAAAAAAGGGCAGTCAATAAATTTCTTTTGCCTCCGAGTCTGGGGCTCAGCTGGTGCTCAGATATGATTGGGGATATTTTTAGTGTATTTTAACCTGATCAACAATTTGGATTTATTCATGGGGAATCTATTGCTTAATCCTTCTTCTGGAGAATGCAAAGGTCTCTATCTTGGTAGGCACCAATGGAGGACTGTGTTGAAGACAAATTACCATGTTGGGGAAGTGTGTTTGCAGATCCCTGTGCTTTCTCCTAGTATGCAGATTATCACCTTCTTTCTTTCCATATACTGTAATTGTTGTTGAAAATATAAAAAATATATGTGACCACAAACCATACTGCGTATTCTTCTAAATATGTGAATTGTATTCCATTGCTGAGCAAGTAACAACACAATTTTCTGTACATTTACTTGGCTCCCAAATATTGTTAATGATTTATTAGTATATATTTCTGCCAAAAGGAAAACTGCACTGTACCCAAAATTTGAGATATCTCTGAACATTTTCCATAGACATAAATTATTTTCTCAAACTTTACCTCAAGGTACCTTCAAGAATCAAGTGGGTAAATATCATTTTACAGTTCACTGAATTTTATTTTTGTCAGACAAAGAGTGTTTACCCTGGTACCTTTACAGACATGATCAAATATCCTTTATTTCAGGAAACTAATCTCTAAATGAAACAGCATATCCTTTGATATATTTTTGCTTTAGGGTATCTAGTCAGAATTTACTTTTGATACAAATGCAGATTCCCTCATTGGTATTGGGTAGGGCTATCTCACTGAGACTTCATCCATATGTCTCCATGAACCAATAAACAATAAATGTTGTTAAAGGACCAGTAACATCAAGAAATAAACATGTAATGAAAGCATAAACTCAAATATGGTCAATTCTATATAGGTCAGGATAATTATACTGCAGCAGAGTTAATAGTGTTTTGTAGCCACACCTTTATCCTAGAAATGTAGCTATTACAAGTCACATGTAACAATATCCAGTCTTTTCCCACTATGAACAACTGAAACATAGCCAAGCATGGCTCACCTATATGATTGTTGCCTGGAAACATTTGTCTGTATATCTGTTTCTCTGGGTGTTTTTATGCTACTGCTGAGCAGGTATGCTATACTTGTGGATTCCCAGTTACTGAAGACAATACAGAATGTTTGCCACCTCTAAATTTTTAGAGACAAGTTATAATTGCAAAATGTAGACAGATCCCTTCAAATGATATCACACATTCGTAACACCTGTATTTGATGTAATACCTAGCCATGGTTAGTTCCCCTTTTGCCTATAGCAGGGGTCCCCAACCTTTTTTTTTTACCTGTGAGTCACATTGGAATGTAAAATGAATTTGGGAGCAACACAAGCATGAAAAAAGTTCTGGGGTGCCAAATAAGGGTTATGATTGGCTATTTGGTAGCCCCTATGTGATTGGATATTTGGTAGCCCCTATGCGGACTGGCAGCCTGCAAGAGGCTCCGTTTGGCAGAACCAAGGTTTTTATGCAACCAAAACTTGCCTCCAAGTCAGGAATTCAAAAATAAGCACTTGGTTTAAAGCTACTGAGAGCAAAATCCAAGTAGTTTATGAGCAACATGTTGATCGCGAGTCACTGATTAGGTTTATTAGGGCCAATCAGGGCCGGAACTAGGGGTAGGCAGAGTAGGCGCCCGTCTAGGATGCAATCATGGGGGGGGCCCCACTTTTTAAGGGGAATTTTGTTTCTTTTCAAAACCTGATTTTTAATAGTTTTTCAATTTTATAAAGCGCCTGTTCCAACCCCCTCTTGCCCGTAATTCGTACTGCAGGCAGAAGCACTCCCCACCTTCTACTTGCACAGATAAACAGATGATTTGGGGCAATATGATGGATTTTTGGCTGTTGCTGGTGCAGATACATATAGTATTTGGGGGCAATATGATGGATTTTTGGCTGCTGCTGGCACGAGTACATATTTAGGGGGGCAATATTGTGGATTTTTTAGCTGCTACTGGCACAGGTACAGATTGGGGGCAATATGAGGAATTGGCTTCTGCCGGCTCAGGTACATGGTGCAATATGGTGGCTGCTGGCACAAGTACACAGATGTTTGGGGCAATATGATGGAATTTTGGCTCCTGCTGGCACAAGTACAAATTTTTTTTGGCTGCTGCTGGCATAAGTACAGATTGGGGGTAACAATACGATGAATGTTTTGTCTTATGCTGACACAGGTACATACTGGGGGCTTGGGGGCAATCTGAGGATTGACTGCTGTTGGCACAGGCACAAATGGAGGCAATATGATAGGTGCTGGCACAGGTACATGGGGCAACATGATGGCTGCTGGCACATGTACAGGGGGCAATATGAATGGTAAGGTGGGAAATGGTAATGCAGGACTAGGTGATGGGGCACTGAATGAAGCCATTGACTAGGGTGCTAAAATACCTTGGCCTGGCCCTGGGGCTAATCAATCCCCAAACACACACACAAACATACATTTTTACCACCACACAGGATCTTTTAAAGACCTGCATCCCGAGCAGTCACAGTGTGTGATGCCTGTGTTGTTACAATGTAGCTGCATGATGGCTCAGAGCTGATAGGAGTTTGGCCAAAATGTATCATAAATTTAAAAATTAATGCACATTTAACGGTAGCAGGGAAGCCATAAGAAAGCTGCTTTATCCCCTGGGGCCCAGTGTATGAAAGGATGCATGTGACATACTGATACATATTAAATATTGGTTTACAGGGCCACTTACTTGTATGCTCTGATAGCTGTCATAATGGGATGCGCCAGCAGGTATGATCTGGAAATAAAACTCTCAGTATTATATACAGATGTAGTACATTTAATAATCTTTACATTTAAATATCAAAACCAAGTTTTTTTAATTAAACATTTCAATATGAACCTATTCAAATGTGCATTTAATCAGTAAAGGTGGATATAACTGTAACACATGCATGCGTCACATATTCTCTTTCCAAAGATGGCTAAATATTATGTTTCAGAAAAGCTTTGTTAAATGGCAATGTTTCATAGGTTTATTCCCATAGGTTTATTCCCCCATTTCTTTTTTTGAGTAAGCTCATGTATGTGAGTTTACTTCTAGATTTGGTAGCTTAATAGTGTGTGCCTGGATGAGTGTTCACTTAATGCCAATGCTATGCTGCATTGTTAGAATTCAGAGATGGAACAATTGTGTCATTAGCTGAATGACCAGTGTTCATAGCTGCATTTTCTATGTGTCTCTAGCAGCTGATTAAATAGAACACAAGTCAATAAGGATGTATTCATTTCTATCTCTACACAGGGATGTTCCTTTTATCAATTCATTTGCATGAAATGTACATTGTTAATAAAACACACTTTCTTTGTTCCAGAAAACAAAACAAAAAACCCAAAAAAGAACCAAAGAATGGGAAAACATGAATATATACAGTGATATGAAAAGTACTGTTCTTGATTCAGTTTTGTGTGGCAATATATAAGTAGGCTTTTTGTTAAAATATCCACCTAATCAGAATCTTTTGTTGTCATGAAAAACAGGAAGGTGCTTGTATGTAATATAAGGTGGTTCTGCAACAAGTGATACAAATAAAAGTAACCTATGAAATCGCCACCCCCACAAAAACGTTCCTAAATGCATATATTTTTCAAAATAATAAAGATGTTTGTAGTTCACCTCCTTAATTGTCCTTCTCCATTTCATGAAACAAAGCTGCCAGGTTTAATTCTTAACGCCATTGGTGGTGGTTCCAGGTAAGGCACACTGCATCTCTTATCAAATCTAGAGGGTATCTGACTTCTCTTCATACTATTTTTGTAACATCATTATACATGCATATAGTAGGGTGTTAGAATAATGCACAGAACACATCATGCATAGCAAAGTTCTGTTTAGAAGCATAGGTCTGGGGTCTTGGTGAACTTCAGTGCTGCCAGTGAGTCACTTGCCCTTTTGAGTTTACTATCACATGCCAGAACTCAGCTGTTGGAATAGCTGTTAGTTCCATTATCTACAGTAATTTGGGGAATTCTCAGTTAAATCACTTTAGACTAATCTCAAAACGTGTATTCATAATCTTAACTGAGATTATGTAATTCACCCTAGGGATTCTAAATCATTTCACATGAGCCTCTCATCCATATACATTTGTATTTTTACTGTAGGTTGCTTCAGATTTGTGAAGGGGCTGAAAAATCCCAGGCCTAATAGAATTGATTAAGTTGATTGTACAGCGGTGTAAATTACTATTACTGGTGGCTATCAAATGTTAATTTGGCCCTGACTGGGAGAGTTGTCTACTATGTTAATAAGAGCAGAGAAACCATGTTTTGGATCCCAACAAAGCAGTACAATGTGCAAAGTTTTCTACAGGTCTAGTCACCTATATCAATTAACCAGCAGGTAGCATTTACTATCCACCTGTTTAAAAGCAAACATCTTATTGGTTTTGATGGAGGACTTTTACAATCAGTGGCAGTGAAGGGGATAGGGGGGCACTGGATTTTGGAAATGTAGTTAATGGAGCTACTGTGAACACTGCTTAAAATATATGGCATTTCTTTTTCAGTGTGCACCTGTAATCAGTGTTCTATCTTGGCTGACTGAGCAATTAGACTGTACCTCTTCACATATAAAATCTGTCTAGGTCACTTTCATTGGTGCTACTTTTTAAATATGTATGTTGATTAGTGCAGGATTTCAGACCATCCCACATGGGAACAAAGGTAAATCAATAAGTAGATGCAAAATTTTGCCTGCCCACATGCTGCACTGATTGATAAATCTGTATTCCTGCGGGGGTACACTGAGAAAATGTACAGGGTGAATCTGAGGACAGGTTTTTGAACCATGAAAGTACTGTGCTTACTGTCTGTTCAAAGGCAGGAGTAAACTGCAGGCTTTTCTTGAACCTTTGTATGTGGTGCCTTGCAGGTCTGGACTAGAATTCAAAATAGCCCCTGGAATTTCAAGTACACAAAGGTTCAAATAGTCCCCCCACCAGCCCACTAAATAGTAACTGTCTATGGCATCTTACAGCAGCCCCTCTGGCTTTTGCCAGATTCCCAGATTGCCATTCCGGACCTGGTGCCGTGCACCTTATTCTCCTACAGGCACACAGGAAGACTTGTTGCCCTCAGCAGCAAAGATTTAAATGCAATCGAAAAATCTCCCCGTGTGCCAGTAGCCTTATAGGTGCAACCACACTTTACTTTCATGCACTTTTGTTTACATCTTCTGAAATAAGTTTTAGTAATTGAGTTGTGCTTTTTTCTTTCTCTCTAATTTTTTAACACAATGCAAACATCTTTAAGCAGGACTGTAGAAAATGTTAATGAGCTTGTTGGATACACAGCAGTATTCCTGTGAAAGTGTGGACCCACCCACTCCACAGTACACGATCCATGATGCAGAGACAGGTTTAGACTTGGGTTCAAAGGTAGCTACTGTGGTGGGCCCCATGAGGTGGAAGCCACTGAGGGCCCGGATGCCCCAGTCAAACACTGTTTATAGGCCAAGAACTACCTTTACCAGGTAAGCTGTTCCTCTTTAAGCAGCATGGGTAGCTTAATTTTCTTAGATTAAAGTATAAGTATAAAGGAATGCTTAATGTTCATAAATTATAACTGGGGATAGAACTTGACACTTTCTTATGGGAAAGAGCTGGTAGCCCATAGTAACCAATCAGTTGTTTGCTTTCTGACAGGTGACCAGTGAATGTTACCTGCTGTTTGGTTGTTATGGGTTACTAGACCTTGTGCAAACATTACAACCTTTATTACAAAACCTCTTAAGAATTCATTACCCAGCTGCTGTGAAAATAAAACAAACTTGTATTTCTTTCCCAACTGAACAGGTGCACACATAAAGGTACCTGCACATGGCCCAGTTCCATAATCAGAAGCAAGGCCTCCTTAACTACCATAACTCCCATTACACAAATCTACACTGTTCTGCAGCCTTCATTAGTTAAGGAATCCACTATGTGAATGCCCCTGTCAGTGCATACACATATTAGATATGGAAGGCAGCAGATCTGCTCATTAGGGATGTCGCGGACTGTTCGCCTGCGAACATCGACCGTTCGCGTCCGCCGAATGTTCGCGAACGTTGCGCAACGTTCGCCAATTTGGGTTCGCCTTAGCTGGCGCTTATTTTTGCCATTTCTCCCCCAGACCAGCAGATACATGGCAGCCAATCAGGAAGCTCTCCCTCCTGGACCACCCCCACACCCCCTGGACCACTCCCCTTCCATATATAAACTGAAGCCCTGCAGCGTTTTTTCATTCTGCCTGTGTGTGCTTGGAAGAGCTAGTGTAGGGAGAGAGCTGTTTAGTGATTTGAGGGACAGTTTATAGTAACTTTGCTGGCTAGTAATCTACTTCATACTGCTCTGTATTGTAGGGACAGAACTCTGCAGGGATTTGAGGGACAGTGAGTTTACGTTCGTTAGCTTTGCTGACTAGTAGTAATCTACCTTCTACTGCAGTGCTCTGTATGTAGCTGCTGTGGGCACTGCTTCTGATCTCATCTGCTGACTGCTGTAATAACCCAATAGTCCTTGTAAGGACTGCTTTTATTTTCTTTTTTGTTTTTTTACTTTGCTACTATAAGAGCCCAGTGCTATTAGTCTAGCTGTGTTGGGGAGTGGGAGTGGTGTGCTGCTCCTCCTAGTAGTTCACCACTACCAGCACCAACCAGAGTCAAAATTGTTACAAAGTATCTTATTTGCACCTGTTAGCTGTTCTGAGCTCTCTGCCAAAAGCCAATTAAGTTAGAAACTGTTTTTTTTCTGGCTGTTCAGTGCAGAGAAAAGAGGGACTTTCCAGTACAAAAGAGGGACAGGGGGTTGAGTGGTCAAAAGAGGGACAGTTGGGAGGTATGCAAGTGCCACCTAGCTGTGTGAGCTTTTTCACATTCTGTCTAAATAACAATAATAATTCCGTGTCCGTAAACATCACCTGAGTGATGTTTTTACAGCAGCAATAATATATTCCGTATCCACTACTGTATACGTTGCCCTTGCAGGCATTGTTTGCCCAGTCTTTAACCAAGTGCCACCTAGCTGTGTGAGCTTTTTCACATTCTGTGTCCAGAAACATCACCTGACTGTGACGTAGTGTGATTTCTGCCCTTTACAGCACAAAACGCAGCGCTGTGTCAACAATGTATTTTTCAGATACATTTTTGCCCTTGATCCCCCTCTGGCATGCCACTGTCCAGGTCGTTGCACCCTTTAAACAACTTTAAAATAATTTTTCTGGCCAGAAATGTCTTTTCTAGCTTTTAAAATTCGCCTTCCCATTGAAGTCTATGGGGTTAGCGACGTTCGCGAACCGTTCGCATTTTTGGACGCAAGTTCGCGAATATGTTCGCGAACATTTTTTCCGACATTCGCTACATCCCTACTGCTCATGTGCCATAATCCTTTGGCTGTCAGACTCATTCAATCCCTTCCTCATCTCAATCCATGTTGAAGTGATGAATTCTGGGACTTCAATGTCCCTCTGCTTTCTACAGTGGGCAAGACACAAACACACACAAACACACAGTGGTGTAACTACAGAGGAAGCAGACCCTACTCAGATTAGGGCAGAGACACACGCTCAGATTCGGGGAGATTAGTCGCCCAGCAACAAATCTCCTCTTCTTTGGGGCGACTAATCTCCCCGAACTGCCTCCCGCCGACCATAATGCAACATATGACAATTGGTGCACTTCGTTTTCTGAGGTTGCCCCACGAGGAAACTTCGGGCGACTTCAGAAAACAAAGCGCTCTGAGTGCCATCAAGTTGCCAATTTAGATTCTAGCCGGCAGGAGGCAGTTCGGCAGATTAGTTGCCCCGAAGAAGAGGCAATTTATCGCCGGGTGACTAAATCTTTTCAAATCTGAGCTTGTGTCTCTGCCCTTAAAGGGATCCTGTCATAGGAAACATGTTTTTTTCAAAACGCATCAGTTAATAGTGCTGCTCCAGCAGAATTCTGCACTGAAATCCATTTCTCAAAAGAGCAACCAGATTTTTTTATATTCAATTTAGAAATCTGACATGGGGCTAGACATTTTGTCAATTTCCAAGCTGCCCCTGGTCATGTGACTTGTGCCTGCACTTTAGGAGAGAAATGCTTTCTGGCAGGCTGCTGTTTTTCCTTCTCAATTTAACTGAATGTGTCTCAGTGAGACATGGGTTTTTACTATTGAATGTTGTTCTTAGATCTACCAGGCAGCTGTTATCTTGTGTTAGGGAGCTGTTATATTGTTACCTTCCCATTGTTCTGTTGTTTGGCTGCTGGGGGAGAAAAGGGAGGGGGGTGACATCACTCCAACTTGCAGTACAGCAGTAAAGAGTGATTGAAGTTTATCAGAGCACAAGTCACATGACTTGGGGCAGCTGGGAAATTGACAATATGTCTAGCCCCATGTCAGATTTCAAAATTGAATAAAAAAAATCTTTTTGCTCTTTTGAGAAATGGATTTCAGTGCAGAAATCTGCTGGAGCAGCACTATTAACTGATTCATTCTGAAATTTTTTTTCCCCGTGACAGTATCCCTTTAAAGAATGGTGCTAGAATTTCGACTCTTTATCTGGAAAACCCCAGACCCCAAGCAGTTCACATAATAGATTCTGAAATTCTACTGAAAATTTTAATTTCACACAAACTAAAATACATTTACCGTTTCCATCTTCTCTCCTGCTTTAGAGACTTTGATAAATGTAGCCCCATGCACGTGCTCAAGTAAAATAAAGTGTCAAACAAGTCATAGGGGGAGGTTTCTAACTTTTTTTCTTATAGCCAAATTGAAAACATACCCTTTCCCAGTTGTTTTATAAAGTATGTGACGATGCAGTAAAAAAAAAAAAAATGTACAAAACAATATATATTAAAAATAGTGGTGGCAAAAAAGCCCTCAATTTTTATTTATTAATGTACAATTTTTTTTCTCTTTCTTTTTCCCCTGTTTCACATGAAAACAAGGGTTTTAACCCCGAGTGTTTGTTCTGAGGAGATTGTCAAGTGACAGCCATCTTAGAAGAGCATGACCTGGGTATGACCCTGAGCTCAGCTGGTGGTGACATGCTTCAGGCAATTGATGGACGTGAGATGAAGGAGCCTATGTAAAGTATCCTGGGGATTTTAGGGGAAAAAAACTGTGCATTATTCTTTACAGTTGTTACCAGTGCTGAAAGGCAATATTTGTTATAAAAGTTTGCATGTGTTCACAGAGATTAAAGAGGCACAGTACAATAGATCTCATGTTCCTTGCTGTATGTAACATTTCCCTTATTAGTCTTTGTGACAATCGTCAGGTGTAAGCTAATGGGCACAGGGTAATGAGCAGATCAAAGTATATTCAAAACCAATACAACTAATCCACTAAACACAGCTAAATTAGCAATTCCCACAGGAACCCCCTTTTTCATGGAGAGCTGAAGTAGAGATCCCTTGCACCACATTTATATAAATTATACAACATATAAAATGCAATCCTATTTATATATTTCAGGGTTGCTTCTCAACTTCAGAGAAGCTGGAGATGCCAACGCCATTGTAACGGTCCCCCCCCCGACTGCTGACATTTCGTCCTGTGTCACAAGCTATTGATGACAAGAAATGTAATACAAATAAATAATGACTAATACAGAGGTGAGTGAGAATAACATGTGCATAGTAAAGAATGAAAAAAAATGACTACATAATAAATCACAAATGTGACATTTGCTTAAAATTTACAAATTTAGTTTTCTTATATTTATTCCCATAAAATGGATGCACATTTTTAATCCTCCAAATTAACACAGTGCCTGACCATATTTAGTACAATTTTGTCAAGTTTTGAGTGACAAAATGTAACTTTAGTTTATAATAAATAGTTAATATAAACTATCAGTACATCAGTAGTATTAATACAGTAATGGCTGCCATTTATTAACACATTAATTATGACCAGTCAAGATCAGTTATCAGTTAATTTCATTTTCTATTAATCATTGTGAGTTAATTCACTAATAATAAATGTAGGTAAGTCATTTTAGATTAAAAAACACTGGTCATTTTAAATACTGGCCCCACATCTCACCCGCTAGATAATTTATTTGGAATTATTCACATAAAGCCACTCTCTGGGTGGTGATACAATTTGGTGTTAATTTGGGCATGTCTAGTATACAATGTTAGCTCTAGATTTTTGCAAAT
The DNA here is from genome assembly GCA_038501925.1 of Xenopus petersii. Lineage (NCBI taxonomy): Eukaryota > Metazoa > Chordata > Amphibia > Anura > Pipidae > Xenopus > Xenopus petersii. The sequence continues at coordinate 124,176,261 of CM076682.1, forward strand.
CTTGTGAAACATCTTAGTAAATATAATAATAAGTGAAAATATTTATACACAAGTGAACCATCTTTGCAGTTTTCTGTTGGCACTACTGTTGGTACAAGTCATTAACCTATTCTATGGGCACCATATTTACTGCTGAGCAATGTGTTTAATTGTTTCATAGCATCTTTTTGTACTCTCTATGTTAGAGAGGTCTATGCACAACCTTTGCTTTAGTATCCATCTTTGGTCCTATTTCTTGGGTAATACTGTAATTAGAAATTTTTTATATGCATGGTTTTGGAGTGAATTGAAAGAGTAAATGCAATGTTTTTTTAGTGAGGAAATTCAAGGCTATGACTATTTTTAAGTTAAGACAAACCAACTCTCTTTTATGTTGTAAAATATACAGATACATAAATATAAAGGGTTCTCTTTTGTTTTTTATATGTATATGAATATTTCTCTGTTGCCCATTTGACCACATTGGTAAAACCTAATAATGTTCTGTTGAAACAAACGTAACATTCCCCAAGGCAAGTATAGCTCAAGAAGTGACAGTGGGACTTTGGTTTGCCCATTCACTGGTAATTCCACATATTATGCACATTCAGAATCACTAACATTTTAGTCCAGCCTTTTTCCTTTATGACCTTTACCTTGTTGCACTATTAAGTAAGGATACTTCCTTGCCTGCCAAGGTTGCAGGTCTAATGTGGAACAGGTACCAGTGTAAAGCAGTGTACAGAAATATAAATGTCTGAATTTGGAATTAGCTGCTGAACCAATTCATCCTAATGGCATGAAAGATCTGGTAACATCTGGCAACAAAATCTTACAATGTAGAATGGAGACATTTATGCTGATTTATTCCACTTACCCTTTCTAGGTATGTGTCATGAATCTGCATATGACAAAGGCACAGATAAATCAATAAGTGGATCTGATAGATCACCTGATTGATCCACTGCAACTAGTCTGTGGACATTAGAAATATTTATTGTTGGGGTGGGAAAGCTGAGCAAACCAATACTTCTGTGTATATTTCCTGTGGCCTAGAAAACAAGTCAGAGTTTGATTTCCTTTCTGCACAAATGGAAAGAAGATAGCAGAAGCAATTTGTGATTTTATCTCAGCAACTATCTATTATCCAGTTCAATAGGTAAGTGATATAGGGAAATAGCTGCCTTTGATAATACATGATAAAAATGTGGAAACAATCAAAGGGACAAAATAAACAGTGAAAAGTTCCCTGTGGCTCCAGAAATGCACAAGGTTCTCTCTGTAGGAGCCAAATTAGTCACTACGGTATCTACCAGGAGGAGATTAATTATCAGGGGGTAAAAATCAACACTTTTCTTCATTCCAAGACCCTGATTAATAACATTTGCAATGCAAAAACAAATGTTCTGCAATGTACCTTTATTATGACATTTAATACATGGTCTATACAAAACAGTAGTTTTTTTATGTAGTAGACTTTATACATAGAAGTAGTAATAACTTTCTGAAGTCAATAATCTTCAGAAATCTAGAAGCATGACAATGGTTGGTGATAATCATCAGACAGAATATTCCCATATTAACAATCTTCAGGATATCAATGAATCTTAGATCCATTATGTAATTATTTTGCAGAAATATCTGAAACATTTCTTTTTTTGCAGGTCACACCCATTTCCACATATTTATACTCAACCTGGGAAATAAGCTGCATGCAAGACTTCTGTGGGTCAAGGAGGATACAGCCAACACCCTAGGTATGCTCATTCTTTTTGGTTTCTCTTATGATTTTCTTTATCAGTAAGATTCACTTGCAAACATACATGCAAATGGTCATTAAAGCATTACAAACAACAAAAAAACTGGGAAAGTTTTTTGTAACATCACAAATACTAAACATATCACCAGAAAAGTATAAATAAATAGATCTTAATCCCAAACTTGCATTTGAGGTCTTTTTACAAGCTGCATGAATACAGCATATTATAAAAACCAAATGCTTATGCAGGTATTGGATATAATATAATGTATGAGACCTGGGGTTTTCAGATAGGGATTGCCACACCTATAGTCTGCTAAACATAATTTAAACATTAAATAAACCCAATATTGGGGTTTGCCATTCGTGCAGCTTAGTTGGGATCAAATACAAGATACTGTTTTTATTATTATAGAGGAACAGGAAATACTTTATTAAAAATTAACTATTTAATTAAAATGGACTCTAATAGGAGATGGCCTTCCATTGGTCATCTGGAACTTCTAAGCAGTTGCCACATTAGCGTGGCTCCCCTGGAACTGTCGGTTTAACTTGTGCTACAGGGGACAACTGATTACATTTTGGTAGGCATTAAGCAATTCAATGTGCTGCACAAAAATCACCTGTGTGACTGTTTCCTCCAGTACAAAGATGTTATCAGATCTACATAGTGACTAATAACAAGACTTTCTTTGACAAAACACCAGAACAAAATAACAAGGCAAACATGTTAAAGAATGTTTTTGTTTCGGACAGATTTTTGTTTCTACAGTGCAGGTCACATTATATGAGGGTTTATTTTTCTATTCAGAAACACCTTTCATTAGAATTTAACAGAAATAGCAAGAATAGGCCTTTTCTCTTTTGCAATTGGTGCTAAGTGAAAAAAACACTGACTGTTGTGCTGTTGCTATGGAAAGGAAAGTGAAATAACTGACCCTGTAAGGAACCTAATGGCTTTCACAGAAGCTGCCTCTCAGTCAGTGTTACGACACCTTGGTACAGTTTGTGCTAACTTTTGTTCAAGGCAGGAACCGTGAGAAAAGGGAATTAAAAAAGAAAACAGATGTTAAAAAGAATTCACAAGAATTACATTATGGCAGGAAAATATTTGGTTTCTCCAGTTCCCAAATCTATGCTTTAAATTTAACATTTAAATTATGTTTTACCATGATGGCGATGCTGAGATAAAAAGCAGTTTTCTTTTTGTTCTATTTGTCTCACTTTGGGACTCATCTGTCTGCCAAATGTAAGTATTAAACTACTCATAAGTCTATCCCTTTGGTGTTATGGGGATTCTGAAAATGTTGCTAGATATCACATAAAAAACTCTTGAATGACCACAGATATTGGACTTGTATACAGCCCATTTCTTAGATGTCTGTAGTGCCTATGGTTGCCACCGGGCTTGTAAAAATGATACTTGATCCTAATGTTGTTAACAGGGAAGAAGGATAAATATATAAGAAGGTTCTTTCCAGAAAGTAGTTAGTGTAGCTAAAAGTAGCTAGTGTGAGTCAAAATAGGCCCTGTACACAGAGTACACAGAGGCCCAACCAGTCTCCAACCAGCTCACTCAACAGTGATTGTCTATAGCATCTCACAGATTGCCAGTCTGGGCCTGAGCTTCTCTACTGGTTGCAACATTCAAATGCTTGTTCTTACAATACAGTAGCTTCTCTAAACAGGACCTAGCTATTGTTTGTTCTTATTGTATCTTCTCTACATATGATCTGACTCAGGGCCGGGCCAAGGGGTAGGCAGAGTAGACACATGCCTAGGGTGCAAAACTGGGGTTCTCCAGGCACATTCCTCCTATGTCGCTTACCCCCAGTCTGTTCCCATCTCTACCCAACTCTCTGGTCTTTTCTTCTTTCTGTGCTCCTGCGCTTGCACGAATTGGCACTCGCATGCGGTCCCCTGTCTGCCAGAATGTTTCTGCCCTTTTCTTCTTTCTGCGTATGCGCGAACACAAGTTCGGGACCGCACTAAACTAAAGCCTAACTAAAGAACTAAAGCCTAACTAAAGAAATAGGCTAGAAATGCTGTACATTATGTTCTGGGCTTCTATATCAGACCAAGGCTACCACAACCCTTTAGCAACAAATATCTGTGCCTCCAAAGATGTCCCATCTTCTTTTCTGCAAATGCTTTGTGCTGCTATTACTTACTGAGCTTAGGGACTGATGCACATTATACAGTATCTATATATATATCTATATATATATATATATATATATATATATATATATATATATATATATATATATATCATATAAATGTCAAAATATAAGGCTAATAAGTATTAATACAGATACTCAATACATGGCAGCACAGAAACCAGTGCAACTAGTATCAGAATTTAATAATCAACCTTGTAGCATCAGCTTATATTACAGGCCAGTCTAATTTTCTGCTAAATAATTTGCGACAACCCCTAAACTTAACCTCTAAGCATCTGAGTGTTGCAGACACTTTCCAAGATGGTAAGCCTCTGTGACAAGTATGAAGTCCTGGATCATTGATGCTATTCAGAAGCTGAAACTTTAGGCTGGTGCAATAAGTTCAGTATTAAAAATATGGCATTTTTAGCCCTATTTATTTTTAGGCCTTAGTTTTCTTTAATCTCATTGTAGTTTTCCTAAACAGAACCTTGTTATTGCTTGATCCCACTGTAACTTCTTTATTCAATTCTTGTTCCTTTATTAATTACTTTATTACTATAAGAGTTCTATGTAATTTGACTCTGTACAGAGCATCATTTCCCACTGAAAGAAATCCACTGTAGTAATCATTTTTGTTTTGCTGTTTAAGTCATAAGTAGAATTAACACAAAGGTAAGTTTGGGTTAGTATATGTGTGTTTCATTTAGCCTTAAGATGATCACTCCAGCTTTATATAGCAACAAACAAAATGCCATAATATTGCATATAGAATGTATTAAAACATGGCTAAAGCAATATTACTTCTTTAGTATAAAACTGCAATCTATAAAGATAATTAGAGCAGAAAGAGATTGGGTGCTGGTATCCTAGATCACATACACATCAGAAATCACTATTTATAAATAAGCAGTTAATTTCCATTCTAAAGCAAGAGTTCATAGGCCAGAGAACAGATGAAAGACAAGTACATATTCAGAGCCATATTCCAGTGAGTGACACTACAGCTTTAAGTAAAACAAGAATTGCATGAAATTAGAAAGGAAGAGTAGCACTATGTGTATTTCAGAAGCTATCTAGGACAGGCACTATTCAGGGAACAGGCATAGTTACAGTGGATATAATTGGGTCTTGGGTCATAAGGTTTAGCTGGAAAGCTATTTCTAATTTAGGAAAATATTCCACTGGGAGGGATTACAACATCTTAGTTCGTTGTGGGAAACTATGGTACAATCGCATTTTTATGTGATATTCCAAGCTTATCATAATATCGTTAAACCCATGCACTGCATTCTAAGCCACAAAAAATACTGGATCTTACATTAAAAGAAAAAATGGTGTGTACACATTACCATAAATCTGCTCCCAATTTGGTTGTCTTTAAGCGACAGGGATGCAAACTGGGAAACTAATGTACTAGAACTCCCATTAAGATTAATAGCTGTAAAATGTTCTCCAACTCGAAAAACAAAACTCTGCAGCTTCTTAATCAGATATTTTGTTCTACCAATCGGGATTTTTCTGTCGCTGTTTTTGGACTTTTTATATAGGGCATACTTTTTTTTCATGTAAAGAAAAAGATATTAGATATTATACATCATATAGGTGTATATGACTGAATGATTGAACCATTCATAGGCATATTAATAAATACAGCAGTCCCAAAGGTTTTTGGGGAGCTATAATTATAGATTTAGTGGTGATCCTAACTGCAACATTATGTTAATATCTGTGCACAAATCAAATCATCCAAAGGGTGTAGGGTAGAGGCTTTAGGCTAAGGCCACACTAGGCGATAGCGCCGCGATTTGACTCGCGGCGACTTTTCACCGCGACTTTTAAGCCGCAATCGCTGGGGAAACTTTTGCGCTGGCGTCTATGGGGAATCGCGAAAAATCGCCAGCGTAAAAACACACGCGGCGATCTTTTTTCTACTGTCGCTCGAAATTGCCTCGCTAGGCGATTTCGAGCGACAATAGAAATAAGATCGCCGCGTGTGTTTTTACGCTGGCGATTTTTCACATTTGTTAAAAAACAAAATATTTTATTTTTTCTTCCATCTGCAACTGCTGCAGGTATTGATGTCAATTCAGTTTGTCTACTTAGAATGTTGAAATGTCATCCACTTACCTCATAGTAGACAAGAACTGTCAAGTATCCTTCTTCAGCTTCTACTCTTGCTCAAGGCAATTAGCACATGGTAAACTTTTCAGGTGACTCTTTAGCCTTTCCTGCAATGAATGATATTCCGTTACACAGTATATATATATATATAGTTATTATGGGGAATAAGAGATGGATTTATCAAGGGTGGGTTGGGGTTTTGGGTTTCTGGGATCCCCTCCAGACCACAAACTCAGAATTAGTAAAATACTGAGCAGAGTACAAATGTTACAGTCTTCAAGCATGAAAATGTATGGTTCATGTCAGTGCCTTATTTAAATGGCCCTGTCCTTGTAGAGATATAGAAAATTAGGTGGCTCCACATTTAAAAGTTGACATAGTAATATTTATCTGTCAAGTAGAAAATGTAAATTCTTTGAGACTTGAATTCCATTCAGGTCAATCATAAACTGCAATATGGATTATTAGCTGGCCATAGATGTAGAGATAAAGTCGGACTGTGTGTGGATTTTCCCGACATTTTTCGTACATTTGCGATCAGGCGTCTAGTCAATTGTCAATTAATGGGCAGAACATTGTCTGATTTTTTGCTTTTGTGTTTTTAGTACTCTATTTAATCTTAATGGTTAGTTGGTTAGCACGACCGTAACTGTTTGTCGGACATGAGAATAAAATCTGCACGTCTATGTCCTTCTAAATATTAGCCATTAGGGCTAGCCAGGGCTGCCATCAGAAATCGCAGGGCCCCATGCAAAAAATTTCCTGGGCCCCCTGGGCTGCGCCCACCACAAGCCCCACCTACAGGTCCGCCCTCCCCACCCCACAGGTGCACCCCCCACCACACACTAAAAAAACAAAACATTGGTGGGTATGGTTCCCACATGTTAATAAAAAAATATTGGTGGTCAGGGCCCCCCCATTGAAAAAAACATTTGTGGTCAAGGCCCCCCCATTAAAAAACATTTGATGTCAGGGCCCCCCATTAAAAATATTGGTGGCTAGGACCTCACATGGGGAAAAAAATTGGTGGCCAGGCCCCCCCCCCACGTTATAAGAAAATTGGTGACCAGGGCCCCACATAAACATCCATGTAAAAAAACTTGCCCCCCAGAAGTTTAAAAAAATTTGGTGCCCAGGGCCCCACCACACTACAGGGACCACAAAGGGTTTCCTTTAGGGGGGGCCTGCCATGTTACACTTACTTCATTAGTGTGGCCCACCTGCTATAAGTGAGCTGCCAACTACAGAAGGGAGGAGGGGAGTGCAGGTGGCTGCATCATCTTCCAATGACAGCATTTTCTTCCCTAATTGGTCACAGAATTTCAAGTCCTGGTAAAGCTGCATGGTGATTAGATGAGCTGGAGGAGAAGTTCAAACCTCAGCTATCCAATCCCTGAGCTACTCAACAAGGACTTAAACTCAGTGACCAATAAGGGGAAGTAATGGACAGAAGGTACCTCCATTTGTGCTCCCGCCCTGCCTTCCCGAAGTCAGCAGCTCTCAGAAAGCAGGGGGGCCCGGCTAATCAAGAAAGTGCGGTGTGGCCGGGCCCCCCTTACCCTCGGGCCCCCTACATCTCTCCCCCTGTCCCCCCCTGATGGCTGCCCTGGGGCTAGTACAAGTGCAAACAATGTCTGAATTAACTGATGTTCTATCCACAATCAATCTGAATTACAAGCTGCTCTCTACTTGCATGTGGAGTGGTTCCACTTTGATGAATAATGTGCAAGCTCCAGGGAACCCGGATACAAGGGAGCCATATGATTTAAACTTGCTTTAAGGAGTAGTTACTTCTAGGTCTCCTTTGCATGTGTAATCTAGACACGCAACACCAACTGAATTGTATGCAACTTACTTGTGATTTACCAAAGTGAACCCTTATAACCAACCTCATTGGTAAATAACAAGCAACTTGTGTACCATTCTGATTGTGTTGAGATTCTGTGAAATAAAGCTGCATTGTAAATAAAAAAAACCATGGCATTTTAAGGCCATTTTTCAGTTTTCATCTGCATTTATAAACTAACCCTAATATTAGCTAACATGTTAAATTTTGGCAACCGCACAAATAGTCAATCCCTTTATTGTAGCAACCCTATGTTGACAGTTTTATTTTTACAAGCCAATCCCCATCCATGCATATTTAGTACTGCTTTGCTTCCCAAATAAAAACATTTTTACATGGAACAATATCAAATGTGTTAGCAAACTATAAATATATCCTATAAACGGTTAAACAGAGTTTATTATTGGATTTCTCATAGAAGCTGCCCACATTTGGCTGATAAAAGTGATCCGTAATAAAACTAAACTGATTCCACTAGTTCCACTAATTCCACTAATTAAAACAGATTGCACAAATAACATTGCCATAAGAGATATTTGGGCAGATTGGAGTGCAAAAAAAGATGCACAAAACTTCTTGACACAACTCAATCTCTGCACTAAGGTGAAACTATTTTGCCCTCCTAGAGTGGAGATTAAAAAATTGCAGGCAATTAGCTTCACTTTTCATTCAGCTCTTTTTAGATGTCACTGCACTCCTTACAGCCCCCCTCCATCCACCTAGTCTTTAAGTCGCATTGGCATAGGCATCAGGTGCCCCATTCTGGCACATAGACAAGATTTTGGCATTCCAAGACTGAAGGAAACAATAGTCGACCAAACTCCCTTCCACCAATTGAACTCATTTATCACTAATTTTTCTCAAAAAAACTTGGAGCGGCAAAATCGTATCCCGCAATTGATGATCTAAAAACTTGGCTTTATGGAAATTTTTCTTACGAAAACTTGATTTTTTGGATTATCGGAGGAAAACCCAGACTTTTTCATAATATCCAGGGCAGATCAATTTCAGATTTTTAGCAGCTTTGGGTTATGATAAATCTCAAAAATTTCAGTTTTTATTTTGCCCCCCTAAACACCTTGACCAGAAAAGAATTAAGCTTTGATAAAGGGTTCTGTGGTGTTAGTAAAATGTAATTTGCTTGAAAAACACAATAGAAAAAAATGGAATTATGTTTAGAGTGACAGGTCCAGTTTAATAACGTTTGGTATTATTCTTCAAACAAATAACAACAGACTAAGATGTAATGTTTAGTGATACTGGCACCCACACAAAAACATTCTAATTGATGCAGAAGAGCCTTACTCAGAACCTGACGTTTTAGGAATGACAGCTGAAATCACTGTATTTTCTAAACTAGAGCACCCTAAGGACAGTGCCCAACTCTTCACTAAGCACAAGTCAGGCTGATCACATAGAGAATAATAATTTCCACTGTTCTGTGCAATGTAAGAGCTGTATATTCAGGTTTCTGTAATTGGCAAAACATACTGGTTCTTATATAAACTGATGAATATGAACATACTTTGGCTGTGAAAATATTTAGAACATTTGTCATTTTTCATCAATTAGGCAAATACTTAAATTTACACCTGCTTTTAGCAGCACAGTCAGATTGACATTTCAGAAGTTCAACAACATTTATTTGATTATTACTTGCATTCCATATGTTATCCAACTTTAGCTTAAAGGGACATGTTCACTTATTTTTTTTGTTTTACTCTCCAGTTTCCCCAGACCATAACTTCTCTTTAATGATGTTCTGCATTTTCTGATCATTCTGAACTGTCAGTAAGACTGACGGATCATGGATTTCATTAGCTTGTCAGAAACATGAGATGTACAGTACTTCAGAAATCTACCTATGATAGACACCACAACATATATACTATGCCAAAGTTATCTGGACACCTATGTGTTCAACAGCTCATTCCCAAACCAGTGGTATTAATACAAATTTGAATGATCCTCCTTTTGCTGTGATATCAGACTTTACTCAACTATATTTTGTAACATTTTTAGTGGGAGTAGCTTCCATTCAAATACAAGAGCGTCAGTGACGTTGGGCATCAGATCAGGCTTGTCAGCATTGCAATTACTATAAAGTAGAAAGGGTGGAATTATCAAGAAGGTTATTGTATGCTATATTTAGGAAACAGTCACAAACCAGTATTCCTCCACCATCAAACTCTAAGGTTAGACCAATGTGGGGTTATGGAACTACAAAATACACCTGGTTTGTCTGTGTTGCAGTGATAAACAACTATTAGCGCATCTTCCCAAAGGGCTGGCTGGTTCTTAGTTCATTCTGCAATTGTGTGACGTGCACCATGCTGCCGTTGAAGACTAAAGTTTGGACATTAGTCCATTAAACATATCTTTGGGAATGATACATTCAGAATTTTGCTACAGCATTGTTATTGGTATCCCCCCACGACTGAGATGGAGGAATGCTTTACATACTTTTTATAGTTGGGAGGTTGGGAGCAGCTTTTTTTTTAACTTAAAGTGTGGAAAATCTGAAAGATTACTAGAAGAAGCTGCAACATTTTGATGCACTTAGATCTGTTGGAATACATATTTGGAACATACTGTATGTTAGCTATAGGAAGAAAAGATAATCACTCAGTCAGTCACAAGTCATAGAAGTACATCGTGGTGTAGCAAAGGTGTCTTTTCAAGTTATAGGAAAACAGATTTTGAAAGTAGAAGAAAAAAATTATCCTTTTATGATTTACAGTATACATTAGGAACCACTGTGAATTGGGGTTGTGTAAATAGAGTGGAGTTTTATTGTTATATATAACAATTTATTTTGAAATTTTTACTTTTACTGTATCTAGAATAATTTAAGTTCTATTTTATCAGTAGTTTGTATAACCAAACCTTTAAAGGTGTAAAGAAAGTTACTTATATTTTTATGTAAACTATTCTCCCTTGTGTCTCCTAGGGTTAGAAACCTAAAATCATCTTAGAAAGGTGTAGGGTGCTTTGAAGGTTTAGCCTTGTCAACCTGGTTGCGACCAATGTGTTGGCTACTCATGACTTGTGCTTAATCACTGATCATGTGGTACACCAAGGAGATGTGTACATGTGCAAGTCTTCGAATTACACAACTGCATATTCCTAAAGCTCACTTTGCTACAATAGTTGATACATTTATCAGAAGCATCTCTGAAATATTAGCAACTATTGTATCAATTCTAGCAGCTGCCTTTAATGAAACTCAGGGATTCAGCTCAGCAGGGTCAAAGATAAGAAATGTATCAACTAATGTATCAATTTAGAACTGTTTTTGGTGTCCCCTCCCAGAGCTGCTTTAGAAAGAAATGAGAAGGGAAAAATTAAACTGTACACTTCAATATTAGAAAAATAGAAAATGTTTGGGATGAACAATAATAGTAATTAATGACAATAATTCTCAGTTTATCAATTATAACACATATTTGTAGGATGAATGAAATATATGATATTGATAATGACTATGTCAGGCAAGGAGAGAAAGCTGTGGGGCAGAAATATTCCATGGAGGGTCACATCCAGTCTATGAGCTTTCAGTTAGATGGATGTACTGTCCAACCCATTGGACCAATATGTATGTTATTAAAGTTATTCTTTATGTACACCAGCTCCAAGGGAGCTAGTACACAGATAGGCTTGTTGCATTCCACCTTCCTCATGGACATTCCTAAAGTACCTCCCATCCCTGTCTGACTGTAGTACACAAAGGGTTGCTATCTGCTGAGAAATACATCACATTTTAAAGGAATCCACAGCAAAAATCCTGTGTGCCCTTGGCATTTGGAGAATACTGCTTGCTTATTTAAAACATTTACAAGGCAATTTATGGGTGTCATCTCCTAATACATCTTCATACCATCTATTAGGAGAATATAAGGGAATCCAGACCTGAGACTGACCTCTTCACTAAATCATTAGTCTGCCACTTTTGCCTCAATGCTGCCATTTTACATATGCCATTTATTTGTACAGACAGACTGCAGAAGTAAAATATGAGAAACAATAGAGTGTCTCAAGTTGTAAAGACAGAACTCTGCTTGTAAAATTAAGTGAAGATAAAGGGGAAGAAGTAGTAAAATTTCTGGTACTAAAGTGAAATGACTGACAGAGTCCTGTGGAGCAGGAAAAGGGAACAGTCAGTAAGAAGAACCCTGAATGATACAAGGGAGGGAGAGATTTACAGCCAATTCACAGGTTCATGAAAACTTTGCCTGACTAGGAAAAAGAAACAGGTTTGTCAACCAAAAAAAAAATCACCAGCATGTACAAATTTAAACCATTAGATACATGGGCGGGGGTCCGTCCCACACAGGGCAGCCATCGGAAATCATGGGACCCTATATGACAAAATTTTCTGGGCCCTGCCCATCCCCATCACAGGCCCAGACCCCACGCACCCCCAAACCACAGTAAAAAAGCCACATAGACGTGGGCGATAAAACGTGAACTAAAACAATGGGAGGCCCTGGTCTTGTCTACAAAGTAAAAAAAGGAGGGCCCTCCTTACAAGTTAAAAAAAAACATTTTGGTGTCCTGGCCACCCCTTACACATTAAAAAAAAGTATTTGGGGGTTAGGGGCCCAACAGAAGATTTTTTTTAAAAAAAATTGTGGTCAGGGGCCCCATAGAAGATTTAAAATAAAACATTGGTGGTCGGGGTTTAATAATAAAAAACAAAACAAAAAAATGGTGTTCAGTGGAACTTACCTTAAATTTGTGTGTGCTCTTCTTTGTTCACCTCAGTGATGGCAGCTTCTTCTGCTTAGTCATCGACAATCATCATTTATGACAATACTTTTTAGGCAAACTCCAGCAAGGAATGGAGATATGACCAATAAATATAGTCTGAAATGGAGATATGAAGAAGATCATTTTAAATTTTAAAGTAATCTTTTGATTCTGTTTAATTAAAAACAAATAAAAAAGCAATCATGCCTTTCACAATGTGATAGGGTAAAATAGGGTAATGCATTTTGATAGTATTCTTTAAAAGTGGGTTTGACATATGTACTTAATTTTTATTTAATCCATCTGCTAATAACTGATGGATTGGTTTCTAAGAGAGAGCATTTATTTGCCAGTCTTTAACTTATATATTTGCATTAAGATTTATCCTAAGAATCCATAAGGTTGGTTACAAGCCTATTAGGATGACAATGTATTTATTAATGCATTTTGTGAATGATGTATCTTCATACAATATGGCTGGAAGATCTGGCTGCCCACCCACATACTATATGTATACTGTGTACTAATAAACTGTTCCTTGTGTTTCACAATACGTACCATGGTTGTCTAATCTGTGACATAGAAAAAGTACTTGTAACTTCAACAAGCATTACTGGAGAAGCCAGTCTAAATTATGTGAATGCAGATATCCACAACATAAGCAGCTCAAGTTACCAAAAAAAGCAAACCATTATATAAACTATCTATATTTTATGCCCTTGTACTTGCAGGCTACCAGGACTTTTTCTGTGGTATTATTTTTTTATTTATTTTTAGGTTTGAAATTGACAGTTGAAGACTCAAATATTTTCAACAATTAATTACATACCAATGATATGGCATTTGATACTTTTTGCAAAGAAAGAGATGGCAGGTATATATGTAGTATGGATTTACAGAAAATCTATCCTTTGATGGGATTGGTTTATTGCTCTGGGGCAGGTAGGTCTTGTAAACCGTGTTTTGCACATTTTGTTTAGAAGCATGAAAAATTAAACATGACAACTGTTATCCACTGTCATTACCGCCTGTCAACAATGCATAGGAAAACACCAATAAGAATTACTGCAGAAAGATTAGCAATGACAAAAAGTGAGAGTGGGATTACATCCTGTATTGTGACTTTGTGCAAGTGCCTAGAGAATTTTTAAAATGTTTTATTTAAGACAATATGCAAAAAAGAAAATAAGTAATTGTAGGGAAACAAGCGATGGAGTAAGATGATAAGATAAAAGAATGCAATCTCAGTTACAGCCTTCAGTGAAAGAGCAATGACTGATAATATCTTAGGCCCTTAGTGTCCACAAAGAGGGGACTCAAGTGAAGGGAAGCAGTTCCTGCTCATCAGCTAGGGCATGCCATGATTTTCAAGGACACTTTTGGCTATCTTTCGTTAGCAAATATGCATAGGAGATCTTAAAAAGGTTTAGAGATGGAAACAGTTAATTGCATTTACAAAGATATATAAAAGGTAAGAATAAATAGTTTTGAACTTTTCCCCTAGGAGAGTGCTGGTGAAAAAGAGGCATTTTGAGATAGCAGAAAGGAAGCTTTACTCTTAGCATAGAAAGTGTTTATTTACCATAATACAGACTATAAAGTATATACTAAAAATTGATTTGATGGTTGGATTTAAGTTCTTGTTAAAATAAATATGTGAACTGGAATCATTGTTGGTGTATTTACCAGTAATAGTTCACTCTTATCTAAGTTAACAACCTGCAACCACAGTTGTGAATGTGCAGTCAATGCACCAAGTAATGTCATTCATAAAAGATACTTTAAAACCGCTCCTTGAACTCACATAATTGTGCTCTGTGCCACTGCACCTGTCCCATCTACTGTTGTGGTTTATGCACAAATTCATCTATTCTTTTCTTTTTCAAAAGTTTTTATTGGTTTTGCAAATTAAGAAAGTAAGCATTTATATAATGCAGGCAGTCATAGGTGCCTTTTTAAAAGGGTCGTTCACCTTCCAACACTTTTTTTCAGTTCAGTTGTTTTCAGATTGTTCACCAGAAATAAACATTTTTTCAATTGCTTTCCATTTTTTAATTTCTGACCCTTTTCCCAAAGTTGAAGTTTAAAGTTAATGTTCCTATCTCTGGTGTTTCAGTCTGGCAGCTCAGTAATTCAGGTGCAGATTCTGAACAGTTACAATTTGCTACAATAGTTGTTACATTTCTCAGCAGCATCTGTGGAATATTAGCAACTATTGTATCAATTCTAATAGCTGTCTTTAATGAAACTCAGGGATTCCTCTCAGAAAGGCCAAAGATAAAAAATGTATCAACTCAAGTACAGGTATGGGATATGATATCCAGACTGCTCGGGACCTAGGGTTTTTCGGATAACAGATCTTTCTGTAATTTTGACCTTCATACCTTAAGTCTACTAGAAAATTATGTAAACATTAAATAAACCTAATCAGCTGGTTTACTTCCAATGAGGATCAATTATATAAATGTTTGGATCAACTACAAGGTACTGTTTTATTATTACAGAAAAAAAGCAAATCATTTTTAAAAATTTGGATTATTTTGATAAAATGGAGTCTATGGGAGGTGGGCTTTTCGTAATTCAGAGCTTTTCGGATAACGGATACCATACCTGCATCAATCTAGAGCAGTTTACAGAGTCAGCAACCCCCTTCCCAGAGCTGCTTCAGAAAGACAGATAAGGTGAAACATGAAGGTTTAACCTTCAATATTAGAAAAATCATAGAAAGTCATTAAAAAAAGTCTTTATTTCTGATGAACTATCTGAAAATAAATGAACTGAAAAAAATTGAGATATGACATCTGACAAAAAGAAAAATTTGAGAATACAAATATAAGTCTTAAATGATTAAACTGTAAATATTTATCCAGCTTCTCTCTACTCTAATCTAAATTAAGAAATAATGTACCAGTTAAATTGGTCTAAAATGAAATGTGACTAGAAAAGGAAATAATATTAATACAAATTATTACTCATAAATGTATGTATTATTTGGTTATTCTTGACATCCACAGAATGCAAATAAAAAATGTTCCTGAAATGATTTCTATTTTTTGGCATAGAAAGTGATTATGTAAATGGAACAAAATATCTTCTAAAGATGGAACCTTATACTCAATCAAATGTTGAAAAAGTAACTTACTTGCAGGTTGAAGCCAGAGCCATAAATAGAAACATTAAAACAGGGGCATATGTACATACTCTAAAGCTGGCCATAGATGCAAAGGTATCATTGTATGAAAAAATGTTCGTACGATTTTCAGTGTGTGGATGTCCGGATATTTTTCGTACCATGGCAATCGGTTGTTCAGTCGATCAGAAAAGTTAAAAGATTTATATCGGCTAACAATAAGATCTCTGGACAGAACTTTCGTAGGATTACTGTCTTTCAATTAATGGCCCGAGCATCATGTGATTTGCTTTCTTTACCACTTTATATTAAACTAAATGGTTAGTTGCAGGTTGGATGATTGGAATGGACATTTGTTCATCCGATTTAGCCTAATAATATATAAAACAATATAGCCTGATAATCTGCACGTCTATGGCCATCTTAAGCAACAGGAAAAGTTTTTGCAGTATAGATGCAGCTTTATGAACTGTACAGAGGTAGATCAGGGACAAGGAAACATGATAAAAAGCAGAGAAGCATTTCATACCTCTAGCACACCTAGATGTAGTTTATAGCAAATACTCAGAAGTGAGGACAGATTGACAGCACCGGTGTAAGCAGCCAGAAGGTGAGTTTGCTTGTATAGAAAGACAGCGTGTCAGATTGGAGATAAGCGAATGGTGTTTATCCTTAGGTAAAGATATTTCAACATAATGCAAGAAACCTTACTCTTTTATGAAAGGAGGAAAACTTTATTTTAACAAAAACAATAAACTGCTTAACTTCTCATCATACTCTTCAGTGACATTTTATCAGCAAGTTAGATCTATCGTATATCTAGGCCAAACGTCAAATAGAGAAACTCAGGAGGAGATAAAAGAATGTTAAATGTTAACGGGCATACCTTTGAAAATTGTTTAATAAGTTGCAGAAGCGTTCAGTGCACATCCAGACTACGATGTAAGGGAAATCTAGTCTTAAATCTGCAAATGGTTTTTGTTGTTTTTTAAAGGTGCCTTATTGCTTTAAAGGAGAAGGAAAGCTACAGAGGCATTTTATTGCCAATAGATTAGCTGCAATAGTGCCAGCTAGAATGCTATATTTATTCGGTAGAATGTTTTACCATACCTGAATAAAAAGCTCAAGAAGCTCTCTGTTTGTTTAGGATAGCTCACTTATAGGTCTGGGCTTATAGGTCTGGGCTCAGATTACGTCAGAGAAGGGAGGGGAAGAG
The DNA here is from genome assembly GCA_038501925.1 of Xenopus petersii. Taxonomy (NCBI): domain Eukaryota; kingdom Metazoa; phylum Chordata; class Amphibia; order Anura; family Pipidae; genus Xenopus; species Xenopus petersii. Next base: position 124,193,226 of record CM076682.1, read on the forward strand.
GAGCAAACTGAGCATGCTCATGCCCGGGGCAAGGAGGTTTAAGCTGAAGGCAGGAAGTCTGATACAGACTTACATGTGTACACAATAGAAGGAAAGAAATGCTGTGTTTCTTTTGACAGAGGACTCAGAGCAGCATTACTTTGAGGGTTTACTGGTATATGTAGGTGGACCTTTCTGATAAGGCTTACTTAGTTTAACCTTTCCTTCTCCTTTAAAGCAATTTAAGTTGACATACATATGGTAATTAAATGGAAGCGACATATTTCAACACACAATTTATACCTAGTTTTAAATTTTCCCTCTGTATTTATCTAACAGAAATAATAAGAGGGGAATTGAAAATGATGTAATCTATAATTGTTTTTTTTGGTTTTGCGTATACAAGCTGTAGAAGAAGCAGGATAGTAACAATATGTAACTTAAAATAGTAATTGCATATTATGTAAAAATAAACAGCAAACAACACATCTGCAAAGGAATTGCAGGAGGCCATTGCACTGAAAATATTTTGTCCTTAGGAAAATTGGGATGACAGTGCTATGACCCCAAACCTGAAAGGAACATTTAAGGTGAGTTTTCACCAGTGACCTATAAAATAGGTCTGCTACTACTGCTAACTTTTTCTATACAGCCTAGTATTTGATCTGCCTTTACCACTGCTGCTGCAATTGCTTCTGTTTAAGTCTAAATTTAGAATTCCTAGATCCTATACTTCTGTTGTCACTGATTGTAAATTACCATTCTGTCTGTATTCAGCTTTGGGATTTCTCTGCCCTATATGTATTGTTTTACATTTTTCATTAGATGTAAGATCCTAAACTCTTGTTTATTCCTTTAATTTCCATCATTTTGCATTTTGCTTACACCTCCTGTTGTGGAGTTTTAATAGATGTTAACACACCTTGCCTTTGATATCATATATAATATGGTTTATAGAAGAATAAGTGCTTGCTGAAGAGCACCGCTTATACCCTTTCATTTCTTTGAGCTAAAACCATTAACTATAACACTCTGGCTCTTGCAGTTACAATAGTATACATTCAACAACATTATAGTCCTAAACTTTGCCATTTTTGATTCACCTTCTTGTGCCTGCAGTATCATGAGTCTTGCTGAAATGTAGATATGCAATATCAGCAGCTCCACCTTGTGCTGCACTCAGGCCTGTGGGGCTATAACTAAGCCATTGTCAACTCTTCTTCTTCCTGTTTGAGCAGTAGCATAATTTTATTTTATTTTTATTATTTTTTATTAGGATTTCCTTCCTTCTTTGTTTCTTACCACATGACCCTAAATCTCTATTATAATGAATTATTTTATTATAATGTCTGTCCCCCCCATGTATATTTTTATATTGTAAAATTGTACAGTGCTGTGTATGCTAGTAGCGCTATACTAATAAAGTTATACATAAATATAAATAATTTATTTAGGCTTTAGGTACATTCAGATGTACAAGTGAAGGAGAGCCAGTGGATGCAGGCCGCAAATGAGGCCCGAGTCCTTCCTTCCCTGCTCCAGACCAGGGAAGGAAGGGGGGGGGGTAAGGTGAAACTGGAGGATCCAGGGCTCATCGGGTTGCTACCCTAGGAGCCCCCACACCCCCTGGCCCTCTGCCCCAGTTTAGTGAGACCCTCCTAAATAACCCAACATACCTCTGTTGCCACCCACCCGCTTACCTTGTACTTTCTGTTGCTGCCATGATTGGAGGGGGAAAGTCACTTACAACACTGTAGAAATTTTCACGATCTATAGTGTGGGCTATATTTTTCACAGTAACCTTCGCTTTACAATATCACTGTTATTATATATATTTTATATATTTACCTAAATTCACAATGTATGTTTATGATGTTTAGCACTACTTTCACCTAATGGTAACACTTTCTTATGCAAATTAAAAAGTAAGCATTAAGGGTGTAACGAATAAAACTAAAAAAAGTACTACACTATATATTATTTTCTGTTTTTCAATCCCCCCAATAAGCCGCGGCTTTTTTTGAGGTGCACAGCAATCGAACTCTGAACATTATGATTGGAGGGGGACAGGGGAAGTGCCCATAGTTTGAGCATGGAGTGGGTCTTGGTAAGTGATGTCCACAATGCTTTTTTTTCTATGTTTCTGTGTGAAATATTAGGCATTGCTGTGTGAGTACCTTGGAGAGAAATTTTAAAAATGTTAATTTTCAAACAATGACAACAAATGTTGATGGTTCGGGTTGTGGGACAGTGATGAACAGGATTTGCTATAAATAGGAAACCCTTAGGTATTTTTTTAGCACATGGATAATTCTTTACCAGCATCCAGAGTATTTGCTGCTGAGTGCAAAGGAAAGTTATAGGTTAATGTTGTTGAAATATCTCAAGAATATATAATGATTGCTAGTGCAGGGGCTTGCTTTGAAAAAATTATATAAATTCTTTAATCTGGATACAGCGAATAGTGGGAACTGAGTGAGAAATGAAGGGGTGCAGGTATATGAATATGGAAAGTTGTAATACTTCAGAATGGATGAGCTGAGAATAGGCATACTGTAAGTTGTTATATCATTGGACTATAGTTTCTCAGATCATGGGGCTGTTTCCTTAAAGGTAATTCAAAGTAATGGATGGAGGCCAACATAAAGGTAGATAATTGACATTTGGGCAAATGATTAGCTGCTATAGTAGTGTTGGGAGGTTTCCATGCATCTTTCGCCTGATATAAAGAGATAAAAATGTGACAAGATTGAGATAGTTTATTTAAAGCTAAGAGAGACAAAGAAGTATCCAAATCAGAAGTCAATCCATCTCATCCATATAGTGTCTAGTAAATCTGCAGATAATGGTGGGCAATTTATTACAAATACACAAAGAATTATAATATCATTCACTTGCTTGTGTGATCATGTTGGAATGGGCACGTGAACACTAAAACCATATTTAGATTAACAACTCCTTCTTGGCATTTGTGCAACATCTGAAACCCTGAGCCTTCCCAAAGAGGAGACTGAGCATTTGAAGCTGCCATTTCAGCAAGCATTCATTTCTCATGGATTGTTATCTAACAGAATTATTTTGCATTACTACTTCTTGTAGTTCCATGCTAGTACTGTATGCATTTATGCAGACTTATTCTTATCCATGACATGTCTATATTATAAACTTTAACCTAGACAATTTGGGAAATCCCGATGGATTTCCAGCAGTCTGATTATTATCACAGTGACTTGATCATAGGGAAATTCTTCAGTAAAGAATTGAATGAATTGGCATGTTTATCAAAGCATATCCTGCTTTAGGAATTGTGCCAGCTTGTAAGAATGTTATTTGACAGCTTTGACCAGTTGAATTCCATTCTGTGGTGTGTTAGAGTTCAGTGGCAGTGCTGAACTCTCAAACTCCACAGAATAGTTAAACCCAAAAATGAATTAGCACTGATTTAAAATGAATGCAATACATGTAAATAAAAGGCATAACTAGTCTAGATGGTAAAGAAAAAATAACTTTGTAAAGTGTAAAGTAATCTGTATTTTAAAGTGTAAACATATCTGTTTTTATTTTTTTTGCTTAACATTGGTACCCATTTGTAAAAAAAAGGCTGAAATTTTAATTTGCGTCTAATACATAAGTGGCCTTTTACATATCATGCTATCCACTTAAAGCCAACTCTGTATCCAGTACTGCGGCATACAGAGAAATACACTTTGTACTCTATTCAAGGAACGCAAACTGTTGTGCCTCAGGGTCATACTTTGTAAATGAGGTCCAAGTTCTTTAAATAAACATTGCCCTTAAGTTCCATTCGATGTGCATAGCACATCTTTTCACCAGATATTTTTCTATACTACAGTATAAGAGCAAATATACCTCCGGCTGTTAAATATAAGGACATTATAAGTTGTAAGGCCTCAGTCTCTTAACTGGTCAGTGATCTACATTTTTTTTGTTACTAACTGGAAAATTACAACATACACAAAGAAATATTCAGAAGTTCTGTTTAAAGCAGGGTGTAAGGGGTGGCTGCCAGGATTCTGTAGTTCTGCAGACATATACTGTGAATGTATTTCCCTTTGGAGCATTTTGTCCAGAATCGACTTATCCTTATACACGTTAAGCAAATGTATGCTTATGTTTTACCAAACGTAAAAAGCTTCTTAATAAGTAATCGCTGTCCTATTCTTGGAAATCTATTGTAGCTATTCTTAAAGGGATCCTGTTATCGGAAAACATGTTTTTTTTCAAAACACATCAGTTAATAGTGCTACTCCAGCAGAATTCTGCACTGAAATCCATTTCTCAAAAGAGCAAACAGATTTTTTTTATATTCAGTTTTGAAATCTGACATGGGGCTAGACATTTTGTCAATTTCCCAGCTGCCCCTAGTCATGTGACTTGTGCCTGCACTTTAGGAGAGAAATGCTTTCTGGCAGGCTGCTGTTTTTCCTTCTCAACGTAACTGAAGGAGTTTGGTTTCCTTCCCATTGTTCTTTTGTTAGTCTGCTGGGAGGGAAAAGGGAGGGGGTTGATATCACTCCAACTTGCAGTACAGCAGTAAAGAGTGATTGAAGTTTATCAGAGCACAAGTCACATGACTTGGGGCACCTGGGAAATTGACAATATGTCTAGCCCCATGTCAGATTTCGAAATTGAATATAAAAAAATCTGTTTGCTCTTTTGAGAAATGGATTTCAGTGCAGAATTCTGCTGGAGCAGCACTAGTAACTGATTCATTTTGAAATGTTTTTTTTCCCATGACAGTATCCCTTTAATTTCAGTCAGTGGGGATGGGAACTATGTCTCTTGCATGAGTGAGGCTTTTATTGATCAGAGATGGGAGATTGATGAGATAAATAGGCTTATTGCTCAAATGACAATATGTTCATTGTTTGCATTTCTCAACAATAGAATTATAGTAGTTATTCTGAAGCAAACATGCCAGTTTTACCAGTGTATGGCAACAGTACATTTATATTTTTATTACTTTCATTACTTTAAAACACTTTTTTTGTGTTACCGTTCCATGTCCGCTTACAGCACTCATAAGAGACCACATAGAGAATATATAGTGAATAAAGTACCCCCTCTTGTAAAATATAAGGATATTATAAGTTACCGAGGAGTTTCATCACCATATAAAAACACGAGACCAAAGGCCAAGTGTTTTTATATAGGTCATGGAACTCCGAGGTAACTTCTAATATCCTCATATTTTACAACTGGGGGTACTTTATTTATTATAATACACAAATTTCAGTGAGTCATGTGACTGAAATGACATCAGAACTCACCGTTTATAACTGATGACATCAGAACTCACCGTTTATAAGGATATAATTTACAAGATATATATATATAAGATATATATATATATATATATATATATATATATACTGTATATATTTATAATTTAATATTAATATTAATTATCAATAATTATTTATAATTTATATATTTGTACTCCTTTAAAGGAGAAGGAAAGCTACGGAGGCATTTTATTGCCAATAGATTAGCTGCAATAGTGCCAGCTAGAATGCTATATTTATTCTGTAGAATGTTTTACCATACCTGAGTAAAAAGCTCTAGAAACTTTCTGTTTGTTTAGGATAGGAGCTGCAGTATTAATGTGGTGTGACATCATTTCCTGCCTGAGTCTCTCCCTGCTCTGGGCTCAGATTACAGTAGAGAAGGGAGGGGAGGGGTAAGAGGAGCAAACTGAGCATGCTCTTGCCCAGGGCAATGAGGTTTAAGCTGAAGGCAGGAAGTCTGACACAGAAGCCCATGTGTACACAATAGAAGGAAAGAAGTGCTGTATTTCTTTTGACAGGGGACTCAGAGCAGCACCACTTTGGGGGTTTACTGGTATATTTAGATGGACCTTTCTGATAAGGCTTACTTAGTTTTAACCTTTCCTTCTCCTTTAAATAAAATCATATTTTCTGATAAATAGCCTGAGGTGCCTTACAAAAAGACCTCCTCTGTAACATGAGCAACATCACTGGCAACAGGTGTAGCTGACATGTAGGTAAATTATGACAAAAGTAGTTTCCCTCAGCCCTTCAAAGTCAAATGATATCTGTATTGGTAGCACAAATATTTGGCAGTTATCCACTGACTGCAGTAATGAACTACAGGAAACTGCCTCTGGCTCTTTTCTATATTGCTATGAACTTGGAGAGCAAAGCTTGAATGTATGTGAAGGTTTGAATTCCCCACAGCATTTACTAATAAACCTCAGTGACAACTCCTGAACACCCTGAGATTCTCAGCATAAACGGGAAAAGCCATAAAAAGGACTGATTTTATTTTTAAGCCGTGCTAATAAAAAAACTTTACACTGTTATGATTTTATTCACTACTAGATCTTCATAATGGATGTGTGGACATGTCTTGTGATTAGAAGGAATGATGTCTTATCCTGTGGTTTACAGTGAATAGTAAAGTTCACTCCCTAGGAAGACAGCATGCAGTTGGTGTTGGCTGCCTTTTTATCAAGTCAGATACAAAATCACTTTTACTTATTGGTGTGTGCAGATCCTCCTGGGTGTGCTTTAACTTGCCATTTTGTAGACAGGAAGAAACTTTTTTTAGCCCATTGAAGCAAATTAGAAGCTACTTCCATTGGGGTTTCTTTCCTCTGTTGCATCAACTAAAAGAACAAAATAGGTTTTAAACAAGTGAAGGGTTGAACGCCGTGATATAGTGAATAAAGTACCCCTTATTGTAAAATATAAGGATATTATAGTCACTGAGGAGTTCCATGACCATATAAAAGCACGAGGCCGAAAGGCCGAGTGCTTTTAAACAGATCATGGAATTCCGACGTTACTTATAATATCCTTATATTTTTCAACAAGGGGTACTTTATTTATTATAATACACAAGCATTATTGCGTTATGTGACAGAAATGACATCACTACCGTTTATAACTGATTACATCACTAGTCACCGTTTATAAGGATATATTTTACAAGTTATTCATGGCTTTTGTGTATTATATATATATCTCTGACAAGTTACAGGTTTAAACAACAAAAGATGGACTTTATTATTTTCTAGCTTTGTAAAATGAGAGTAACCCCATGTCTGTGAAAGGCAAAGCTGATCAAATATTGCCACATTTTAAAAGGCCATGTGGAAACTGACAGATAGCATTTCCTTGGTGTTTATTCATGAGTTCATGAAATGAGTATCCAGTAGGGCTGATTGCACTTATAAAAAATGACAGCAAATGTAAAGAATAGCCCATGCAATTATTTGTGGCAAATGATTTTATGGAGAATGATGTACCTCCTTTTGGTTTTATGTTATTAGTGGGCAACTCGGAGTTGTGTGACCATATAAATGGATGATGATGCAGGTTATATTGGTCATGGAACTCTGGAGTGATTTCTAAGCTTTTTATATTTTAAAAGTGGAAATTAATTATTTATTACAGTGCAAGTTTCAGTGAGTCACATGGCCCAAATTACCTTACTAAGCACTGATTATGAGACTACCAAAAACCACTTAAAATGTAAAAGAAGGCCAAACTTTAATTTATACATTTGTTTTATTTTTTTAATTTTGTATATTCTTTCTCAATCTGTTATTTCTCTGTAACGCTGCTAAGGCAGGCAGGTATGGAATGCAATACCCGAATCACCAAAATAAAATCATACCTGAGTTCATCAAAGAGCAAATCAAAAGGCACCCCACGTATGTACATGTTATCGGCCTCTGTTTTTCTGTGCTAGGGGTTTCCTCCATCTGTACAGGTACAATGCAGGCCTGTTCTTCAGATTCTCAATTCAGAAAGGCAGAAGAGTTAATAACCTCTGTGACTAAAGGTATGAAATTAAAGAGGAAGTACATATCTAACAGAATTCTTATCATGATCAGAGCTCAGCTTCAAGAGCGAAATAGCCTTCATTAGATATCCACACTGCTTTTTCTGTCTACAGTGGGTACTTGAATAATTCCTTTAGTAATGTCAGCGCAATGGAGCGCTGGCTTTCACTATATGTGGTTTCTGTGCCATATGGATCAAAGTGATGCCTGCCATAGCTTGCTCCTCCTGGCACAGAGACTGCATTCGACCTTGCTCAGATGTTGGAGACTTGGTTGGGTGTTTTTTATTTAGCAGGTCTCAAGTTTGCAATTTCATGGTCCAAATGAACCTAGCAACCAAGCACTGATTTCAATAAGAGACTGGAATATGAATAGGAGAGGCCCTAATAGAAAGATGAGTAATAAAAAGTAGAAATAGCAATACATTTGTAGCCTTGCAGAGATTTTGAAAATTTGTTTTTTTAGACAGGGTCAGCGAACCCATTTGAAATTTGTAAAGCGTTAGAAGAAGAATTGGCCATTCTATGACATACTTTAAATTTACTAAAGTTGAACCATCCCTTTAAAGCAACAATTAGTTCAAGACAAATGTATTTTATCTAAAAACAATGCTTCCTCAAGTTCCTGTAAACTGTATGAGGACTGACTGTTGGGCTATCTGATTGTTCACCTTCTGAAATGGAGGTGGACCATATGTAGTTGCTAGTTGACTAACTGGGGTACCTGAGGGGTAAAGGGCAGCTCTATTCAATGTCTGCAATGCTCCTTTATGCTTGTTTTATGTGGTCATCATCAGCTAGCATAAAGAAGCTGGTCACCCCTTATTCCATTAGACTTGATAATATGGCAGCTGGGTATGACCAATTCAAAAGCTTAGTTTGTAAAATGTTTGCTGTGTAGTGTTATATATACAAACTGTAGAGGAATAACTACATTCAACCCCCCAGGGTAGATATATCAGACCCCCATCTAGATTCTTGCAATGATTATAGCACAATATAAGGGCTCTTAGAGGTTTTCTGATGGGCTCTGTCCAGAAGGACAGACAGAGACAATGGCAGCTTAGGGGAGGTTGAAATGCCAGCTGAACAAACAAAAAAATACTTTTACTAAATTGAAGTGGAAAAAAAGAAAAAAATGAAACTAAATATATATATTTACACCTTTATATTTCCATTATTTAAATACAAATGCAATAATATTGCACTTGTATTGTCTGGAAGAAGTATTTTATAGCCTGCTGAACTGGTGCTATGACATCTTTTTAAAGCAATGGCTATGTATTGTTCCAAAATGTGAAGACCTGGGCAAATATTTATTGAGGTGGAGAATATAACAAAGGATTGCAATCAGATTAGCTAATTTCTTATCTTGACAAATACAAGCAATGCTGTACTTTTTATGCCTTGAGCACAATAGAGTGTTGGCTCCACTGCTTTCAGCCTGCATTTCTTTCTGCAGGCTGAGAGAAGTAGCTCTGCTCCGTGCCCCAGTTCCTTTGATCTGCACTGAAAGCTTCTGCTTGCCTGTAGTCACACGGAGCGAAGTGGAAGTAAGCTGGAAACTGTGAAAGCAGGCAAGGCCTTATACTAAGAACACTTTCTTTAGAATTCTTATAGAGACACAAGGAACTATAAAGCATAAAGCTAATGTTACATGTGGCAGAGGAATGCAAGCCATGAATCCGACCCCATGCTCCTAAACATATACTGATGTGCTGGCACGGCTGGAGCTATTGCACTTACCCAAGTACAGGCACATGGAGCAGATTTTGGCGCTAAAGCAGCGGTGACAGAATCCAGTCCATATGCCTTTATACAGACTGATGCAGTGGATCTTTGTGCAGGCATGTCTGAAAGCTGCTAGGAGCGTAAGGGCTGATGCACCAGTGGTCACAATAAAAGGGGTAAACTCCCCATGTCTGTTCAACTCTCTAAGGGCTCTTACACATGGGCGTTTTTTGCTGCGCACCCCTGCGTTGTGATTTTTTTCCGTTCAGCTGCATGGGAGCACAGGAGTGCAATTATTGTGAAGGGGGCTGTACTCACACAGACGCATGGAAGCGGCAAAAGCATGTTGCATTCCATCTTCGCTCAGCACTTACATGCGTCTGTGTGAGTACAGCCCCCTTCACAATAACTGAGTGTGTCTAACCCCGCGCAGCAAAAAACACCCGTGTGTAAGAGCCCTTAAAATGTTCTCTTAACACAAGGTTTATGGTCAGGCAGGAGCAGAAAGAGACCTTTAAACCCATAGTTTGGCATCATATGAATGCAAAAGAACCCAAAGATGTAATGTTGTACCTGAGCCACTTAGCTGATGAATTTAGAAGACTGTGGGTATCTGTGTTCAACATAATGTTAATATGTCAGTAAGTGCCCATGGGCATAGAAAGAGCCAATGTGACCCTTTCTGCACTTGCCCTGGCATTTTACTTTATCACAAAGGATCATATATTCATAACCATGAAACATACATGCAGTTCAATCAGCATTATTCCCTTTGAAAGCATTGTATGAATTACAAAATAAAAAGGCATTGTATATGGATAAAATAGCAGGAAAGGTTTTGTTATTGATTACTAACTGGATTCAGCTTTTAAATCAATTAATCAATTATCACTAAGTGAGTCAGCAGCAAAGAGTACATCACAGATTAAGGGCTCTTACACACGGGTGTTTGTTTGTGCGCTCCCCTGCATTGCGCTTTCTTCCGTTCAGCCGCAGGGGAGTGCAGGAGTACACGCACTCAATTAATGTCAATGCGGCTGTACTCACACAGACGCATGTAAGCGACAAGCGCACGTTGGGATGCAGCATGTTGCCTGTGTTCGTGCATACATGCATCTGTTTGAGTACAGCCCCATTGACAATAATTCCATGCACCTACTCCTGCGATCCCCTGCTGCTGAATGGAAGAAAACGCAACGCAGGGGAGTGCACCAAAAAAAACGCCCATGTGTAAGAGTCCTAAGGCATAAAGGCAACAGGTTGCAGAGTTGAATGTTATAGATATATCTGATTGCTAGGGTCCAAATTACCCTAGCAACTATGCACTAATTTGAACAAGAGACTGTAATATGAATAGGAGAGGGCCTAAATAGAAAGAGGAACAATAAAAAGTAGCAATAACAATACATTTGTAGCTTTACAGAGCATTTTTTTAGATGGGGTCAATGACCCCCATTTGAAAGCTGGAAACAGCCAGAAGAAGAAGTAAAATAATTAAAAAACTATAAAAAAAGACTTAAAAGTGAAAATAGATTGGATATTTGTTGACAAAAAACTCAATAGTATAACATTAGAGAAACATGTCCAATTCAAAAAACCCTGGATTGACTATAGGTATAGATACACTCCCACTAGACTGCGAGGTCTACTTTTAGTGATGATGTACCATTATGATCTACAGTACATCCATAAAAGCATTGTTAGCATTCTGTTCCATGAAAAATATTATATTGATTTGAGGAAATTTTTATTGCTATATTTAACATCAATTTCTTATGCAACCATAACATTATAAATATTTGAATGAAAAGCATGAAACAGGAGGGTGATTTAGAAAAGCTGTTTGTTGACAGTGTCTTGAGGTCTACTGATCAAAAGATAAAGTTCTACCAGTAGATCCCGATCTACCTTTTGGGCACCCTTGTTGTAGACTATAAGCAGAGATAGGCCATCCTTTTTACATTTTACTTTTTTATGTGTATTTTGTGTACTTTTTGTTATTATTATTATAAATGTCTGAAAATTAATCAAAAAACGTATTGAAGGAAAACCTATAAATAAGAAAAAGTGAAGACTAATTGAAAAGTATCTTAGAATTAACCACCCTGTAACATACTAAACATTAACTCAAAGATTAGTGCAAAATAGAATGCTATGCAGAAACACAAAAAATCTCCCCCCTTTGCTGTTTCACTGAAATGATTGAATTAACCAGGGAAAGTTCACTCCAGCTGTTACAAACACCCCACTGTCAAGCAGAACTAAGTACCATATGTTGTCTATCCATGGATTTAACTAGTCAATGACCAACCCTAAAGCTAGAAGTTATTTTGCTGTTACATTGCCTATTATTATTATTTATTTTGATTACGTTTACCTGTTTCTTCCATTGATAATGCCATAATCAGAATTACGCAAAATGCAAAAACTGGTTCTCCTTTCCCCAAGGGCGAACATGTACATTGCAGGTTCTAAGAATATTTGGAAATATGTCTTAATTCTGGTAAAATTTCCACCACTGTAAGAACCAGTGGGAAGACGGTGTTCCTTTAAATGGAATGGATTTTAAAATTACAGGTATGAAATCTGTTAACTGGAAACCCGTTATCCAGAAAGCTCAGAATTATGGAAAGGCGGTCTCCCATAGACTTAATTTTGTACAAATAGTCAAATTTCTTAAAAATGATTTCCTTTTATTCTGTATTTATAAAACAGCTTGTACTTGATCCAAACTAACATTTAATTAATCCTTATTGGAAGCAAAACCAGCCTATCTGGATTATTTAGTGTTTAACAGATTTTTTTGTAGACAAGATATGAAGATCCAAATTACAGAAAGATCCATTATCTGGAAACCCCCAGGTCCTGAGCATTCTGGATAACAGGTCACATACCTGTATAATTAATCTATTCTTCTTCCTCACATACAGGAAAGTACCAGAATTATTTTTATACTGAGCCACAGGCTGCAATAAAACACTTGAGAAAGGGCCATGCCCTGAAACATGTTGTGTGATTTGTAGTCAATAATAAAATGTTTTAGCAGTATCTGCTTCTATGAGTGCTCTCCTGTAACTGCTATTTCACGGATCAATATGGGATTGCGGTAACCCTTCATTGACGATTGAAGCACTAACAAATTTATCCCAGAGCGAAAGAACAATCCCCCTGTTGTCCACAGGCTGAAATAATTTACCCGCCAGCAAAATAATAACACACATATTAAAGTACAGTTTATTTTATCTTTAAATTTCACTAATAAAAGTATAACATTAGTTGATATTTTAACCAGCACATCCTGTTTGACAAAGTTCTTTGTTTACTGATTGTTGCAGTTAATATAAAATTGATATTATGCACATTTTCCTCTTTGCCACAGCCACCTACAGTTGAGGTAAAATATTAACCCATTTACTTCCTCTCTATAACAGCAAGCATATCAAAAACAAATCAACACCTGCCCATGATAAATGTTTATTTGCATATGTACCATCAGATAAAAAAGGACAGACTCTCTCTACAGACGATCTGCAAAGTTGCTATAGTTCACTGCTCAACAAACAACATCTTGATGCTAGCTGTCATTAAAATAAAAGCTAAAGTACATTGGTGGCTGTACTTTAAGTGATATTGAATAAGGGCTCTTTGAGCATAGCCCAGAATTGTGGTGCCAAAGGGTCTGAAAGGGCCCCCCATTGACATGCATTAAAATTGCCTGCAAGAGCTTGTGCCAGCTCAAAGTGCTTAAAAGTGGTAATTACCCTAAAGGTACAGCCAGAAATGTAGCTTTTATTCTAATGACAGTTGGCACCCAAGGAAGCATTTAGTAGGAGGTTAGCAATATCACCAAACAGATATTTGCCTTTCTGGAGAAACTGTGCTTCCAAACTGATGGTGGATGTGCAAATGCCTAGTTAATTACAATAGATCTATTTATTTACAAAATCACAGAGTAGGACTATTTGCACCATTAAATCTGAAACACCTATATTTTTGTTCTTTCAGCAGCCGCACTTTGTGTTTTTTCTCTGGGTGTATTACTTGCTAAAGAAGTAAGTGTTGTGCTTTTATATTTACCCTTCTGGTTTTATTGAGAGAAAGGTGTTTTTAATTGTTTCTGATATTATTCTTTACATTCTTCTCAATATAAGTTATGTCTCAGAATGAAATTGCTAGGGCTGTGTGATCCACGTGCTCCTGGTAATGGATTTGGGTTCAGATCAGCTGTGTCTAATGACCAATTCCCTTGATCCTCCAGCAGCATTATTCTGGTAATTGGACTATATCTCATGAGTACAATTCATTGCTTCATTATTATAAATGGCTGCATTCACCATAATTATTCATAACATCTAACCCCCTTTCTAATATTGGTACTTTAGAAACAAGAAGTTACACAGGGAAGTGCACTTTTAGAGAGTCAGATTTTAGGGCCCCAATTGAACCAAAAATACAGGTATGGCTCCATTATCCGAAAACCCTTTATCCAGAAAGCTCCAAAATAAGGAAAGGCTGTCTCCCATGATTTCCTTTTTCTCTGTAGTAATAAAACAGTACTTTGTACTTGATCCAATCTAAGATATCATTAATCCTTATTAGAAGCATAACCAGCCTATTGGGTTTATTTAATGTTTACATGATTTTCTAGTAGACTTAAGATATGAAGATCCAAATTATGGAAAGCATTATCCAGAAAACCCCAAGTCACGAGCATTCTGGATAACAGGTCCCATACCTTCATACTACAAAGGCATCATGTCTGTTACATTGTGGTTAGCCAAAATCTTGAAAGTGAAGCCAATACCCATAATTACACGTTAAACATTTTATTGTTTCATCAATCCAAACACCATATGCTGTAACCCACAGGCATTTTTTTTGCGGTGTGTAAGCGCATGTATAGGAGTTCAAAATTAATCTCTCTATTCTATTGTTTTAAGTGGAAAAAATACAGCATGCTGCATAAAAGCACATTGAAACTTGGTTGCAATGAAATGTATTTCTAAAAACATGTGAGGACAAACAAGCAGAATATGATGGAATCAATTAACTAATGCGTTTAGGTGCACTTAAACATGTCTCAAACACACATCAAAACGTGCACACAAAAAATCTGTAAGAACTTTTGGGATGGCAAAATATCGCAAGAAAAGCCTGCCAAGAAATCCATGTTGGCTAAAAATTCAATGTTTATCTTGAAGCAATTTTTATTGTCAAGCAGGTATGAATAACACCCAGATCAGGATAGGACTCATGGTGATCCTTATATAAAAATCCTGCATTCCAGCAGCTCAGCACAAATTTATGGAAATTTTTAAATACATGTTTTGGGCATGACCCTCTACCACTTGTATTGGTTATTGGTTGTTTTTCTTGTATGTTTAATATATTCACCCATTTATTGTACAGCACTGCAGAATATGTTGGCGTTTTATAAATATGTTTTTCATAAAAATAATGCCATATATGCAATTCATTTACAAGTAATTTAAAGATACTTTTTCCCATGAAGGGAAAAACAGTAGCAACACTTACATAAGTGAGAAACTGCTTTGACTTCATGTCAGTGCATGGCTTACTTGTGAGCACAAAACATCCCATTATTGTACAGTTAAATTTAGTGGGAACTGTTACATTGCTTCATTTGGTGAGGCATTTTTCATAGGAAAACCAATGCCAGAATATTCCTTATTTATTGCTGTTTCATTCAATCAATGCTAAAGCTAATTGCACTCTAAGGACTGCAGAAATTCTAAAATTCCAGTGCCAATTTTTGCACCCACAAATGCCACAAACAAATATAAGGGCTATGATTGCACTTGTTTGTAAATGACTTGCCTGCTGCATATTATCATTGGGTGCTATGCTGGCAGGGACTGAGCGCTCTCTTCTAATCCCTCCAGCTGCTTGGGTTTTACAGATGCAAATGAATAGCCAGTAGGTACAATGTACAAAATCCTGTTTGCTACTAGTGTTCAAAGGCAAGTGTTAAAGGGATTCTATCATGATTTGATGATATTGTTTTTATATCTAAATTACACTGTTTAGGGCTCTTACTCACTGGCATTCTGACCTGCACTCCCCTGCGTTCCGTTTTTTGGCGTTCAGCCGCAGGGGAGCGCAGGAATAGACGCATGTCATTATTTCAAATGGGGCTGTACTCACTCAGGCACGTGTAGGCGCCGAACGCAGGAAAAATGCAGCATGTTGCGTCTCAACCTGCGTTCGGCGCCTACACGCGCCTGAGTGAGTACAGGACAAAACGCCAAAAAACACAGGGGAGCGCAGGTCAGAACGCCAGTGAGTAAGAGCCCTAACACTGCAAATAATTCACTCTACCATGTAACATTTCATTCCTGAACCAGCAAGTGTATTTTTATTTATTTTAATATTGGTGTGCAGGCAGCCATCTCAGGTCAATTTGCCTGGTCATGTGCTTTCATGTGCTTTCAGAAAGAGCCAGCACTTTAGGATGGAACTGCTTTCTGAAAGGCTGTTGTTTTTCCTACTCAATGTAACTGATTGTGTCGCAGTGGGGCCTGGATTTTACTATTAAGTGCTGTTCTTAGATCTACCAGGCAGCTGTTATCTTGTGTTAAGGAGCTGCTATCTGGTTACCTTCCCATTGTTCTGTTGTTAGGCTGTTGGGGGGGGGGGCGGGAAGGGAAGAGGGTGATATCACTCCAACTTGCAGTACAGCATTAAGGGTAAGGCCAGTCGAGGAAATTCTGGGAGATTTTGTCGCCTGGCGACTTATCGCCACGTCTTTTGCGCGACTATCTCCTCGAACTGCCTCAGCGTCTTTTCCCCATAGGTTACAGCGCAAAATCGCCTGCGCTAATGCACACGCGGCGATGCGTTTTCAATAGTCGCCCAAAGTTGCCTCACTGAGGCAATAGTCGCGCAAAAGACGTGGCAATAAGTCGCCAGGCGACAAAATCTCCCTGAATGTCCTCATCTGGCCTTACCCTAAGAGTGACTGAAGTTTATCAGAGCACAGTTCACATGACTGGGGGTAGCTGGGAAACTGAAAATTTCTTTAGCCCCATGTCAGATTTCAAAATTAAATATAAAAAAATCTGTTTGCTCTTTTCAGAAAGGGATTTCAATGCAGAATTCTGCTGGAGCGGCATTATTAACTGATGCGTTTTGAAAAAAAGGATGTTTTCCCATGACAGTATCCCATTAAGTATGACTTTGCTTTGCCATAGCACTTTTCGCATGCCATTTTAATGTGCAAATCTGGGCACATTTGTGCATTTAGAATGCAAATAGTACATGAAGTCTGTCATGATTAAGCAATGTTCACAAGCTACCACATTGCTGTAAACTTAGTATAAAATGTATTTTAATTTTTACATTTATAATTCAGTAACCTAGGTTGTTATTTAATTATGCATCAGTTTATGCTCATTTTAATTATGACATTTAGTAAATTAAATACCTGGAATTGTAGCATGGGTGCCCTGTGAACTTTAGCTAACCTTATGGAGGAGGTGATTGGCCTTCTGCCCTTGATGGCTACGCAGATATAGAGGGATAGCTAAAGGCAATGTATGCTGATAGCAAAGGTGTTACAAAACTACTGATATTAATGATAACAGATTTCCCTGCCCATTGTACTTTTTGTGAGGTTGTAGACTAGCAGGAAAATATACAGCTGAAATTCCTGGTATATGCTGGTATTATGGACCAGATTCAATTCAGTGAGAAAAAGGTTAATCACGTGAAACCTCATTAACGGGATTTGAGATGCAATTCAATTCAGAAAAACTTATCTTATGGTTGATCATGTGAAAACTCTATTGAAGTCTATGGGGGAAAACTGTAACTGAATTTGGAGAAAAGTTTTTTCTTTTGGAATTGAATCTCGTCTATGATTTTTCACGAGATAAACTGTGAGATAAATTTTTCTCACTGAATTGAATCTGGCCCTATGTATGATGATCACTGTGTCAGTAGATACAGCCGAATTGCACCGAAAAAAATCTTACGTAAAAACCATTTGTATACTTGTGGGTACAAATGCATCACGCAAAAATTGGGGCTGCAGTTGAATATGACTGAATATTTATCACGGCACCACATTTCTTATTGTCACATTTCAGTGTTTCCATACAAGCAAAATCTTGCCTTTTCATGAAATCCATGTGGGACTACTGAATGGTCGCTCCCCATCAGTAAGGGTTTTGAACTTGTCCAAATGTAGGAGGTACAATAGGCACATAATCAGGTGGTTTTGAAATTGGTCCACTCCTCTTTATTATTAGTGTGTACTAATATCATTGAAAATAACTCCACAAACCAAATATACATCTAACAGTAGCAGTTGCCACACATGAAATGGAGGTCAAAACTGAACGAAGAAGGTCAAGAGGAAATGAGCACCCATGGAAGAGAAAGAGGGGGACAGAGAAGAATACAAGGAGGGGAGCATGACAGATGCACCTGCATGTGGCTAATAATGATAACCAGATGGCTCAGGGATTTTGGAACTGCATAGTTTAGCATCCCAGGGTTTTCAGTTCTGAAACAAATTATGGACATTAAAACTCATACAAGTTCTATTTCAGTGAATATATTCATGTATTTTGAAAAACAGTGGACCATGTGATGAAAATTAGCATGCTGTGCTGTAATGTTTGATTATATGGTCCCAGATGCTCCAAAGTGGTCTCATAACTCTGTAATGCTTTAGTAGGTGGTGGGCTCAGTTGGACATGGAAAGAGCTAAAATCGACTAGGAATGACAACTCAAAAAGGCTGAGAGCAGCATAGCTAATGCTCCATGCCACTCAGCCTAGGGCAACTGTATCATAATAAAACCATTTTTTAATATTGGAAATATGGAGTTGGTATATCATTGTAGGTACATCATAACCTCAAAAGTATTTGGGGCAACTGTGGCAATTGTAACAAAGCGCACATGCAGTTTTGTTAATTTTGCCAAATTGGTAGGTTCAGCACAATTGCACTTGGATGTTCATATACCAGTACTCTTTTGTAAAGTTCTGTGTGCTCCATTTGGTGCAACAGTGGTGCAAACCCTGCCTGCTTGAAAATGGCCAATTTGCACTTGAATGGGCACATTAATGTCCACAAGTGCATTGAGCAAAGTTCAATTTCAAGCGCAATTGCCATCTTTTTCCCCACAATGCAGCATTTGTTTCCCCACAAAATTTAAAAATGAAAAAAAATGCGTTGAAATCAATTATCGTTTTTTATGGTGATTTTTTTTAAAGTCACGGTGGTACCAGGTGAAAAAATTCACCCATCACTAGTTGGAAGCAAATAGGTTACAGCAGTATATGTACTGTATATTTAGTTATATATACTACATCTGCACACAGTGTTTCCCAATATAGAAGTGATAGCAAATAAGTCCCACTGTATAGAGTTTTACATAAATTCGAATGGCCTTTCTGTAAACTGTTGTCACAGTTTTCCACATATGAAGGGAGTAGAATTCTATGGATGAGGGATTAACATATACTCTTTCACAGTAAGTAAAGCAAGTGAATAAAAGATGTATGAGCCAATTAATAAAAAGGTGTAATGCTTTTGGGATCTACACTGGCATTATCATTGTGACTTTGTATGCATTTGGCATTTCTATAAACAGCTGCCACTTGCATTTCATTTCACCAGAATTGCTGTTGATTGTTGATCTATGCCTAATAAATTGGTTATGAACCAAAATTCAATAACAGCAAACTTAATTACATGTTTGGAATAACATAAAATTACAGCTAAATCAATATGTAAATACTGACCTTCAATGGTCTTTTTGGATTTTGCAGTCCTATAAATGCATTTTATATGCTGAAATAATATGTCACTCAAAACATGTAGTAACAAAGAATTAACCCATTAAAGTCAGTAATATTTCCTTGTAATGTTTGCATTTCAGATAAGTTGGCCTTGAGCTTGACAGTATATCTGATTTAATAAAATAGGATCTACATTGCACAAGTTGTTACTTATGGCAATTATTAGTTTTGATCAGACTATTACAGGGCAGAAAATTAAAGGTACTTGCACCCATAAATGCTCTTGTGCAACTTGTGCCCTACCAGCCTGCCTGATTGATACAAGGGAACCCTGGAATAACCAGTATTTTTGACATAATGGTAGTTTCTGCATTCTTGCAAATGCCAGAGGGGCTGCTGTAACATGCCATAGGTAGTCACTATTATTTGGGCCAATGGGGAGCTTTTTGGGTCTCTCTGCACCTAATATTAGATATACCTCTGTGTACAGTGGGGGTCATGAGGGTGATTTCTCTATTCTACTTACTTATTCACTCTACCCTTGAGCTCTTTTGTGGATTAGTGCCACTCTTGCTGCTACAGTAATCCCTCTCGTGGCAGGTATGTCTGCAGGTTCATATTACTTGTCAATCCATCTTATAACTTTTTCATTTCCTTTCCCAGATTACTACATTGAACATCATTTTTGTAAAGCCTCAATTGTCCGAGTTTTGTTCAAAAATTGTACGAATCTGCCTTCTTTCGTCTGATTACCATAGTCAGCAAAGGAAAAAAATATGAAAATTTTTGTTTTAAATGAGAATAAATACAGTGGGTAAGATCTCCAAACCTCTTAATGTGCCATTGCCCTTATTGTCTATAGTCTACTTGAAAACTGAGTTTTTGATATAATGATTTACTAAACATGACTAATCTTACATGCTTACTCTAGTTTACATAAGGTTATGATAGCTATCAAAAACAAAGAATCTAAAGTGAATCAGTGATTACATCTCATAATTTATTTAAGATATGTATCTCTGTATTTCTTATACTGTAAATGTGTATTGTACACCAAACTTTAAGAATGAATTGTGATAAACAGCTAAATGTAAAGACTGTGGCATCACTTGAACTCCCTAGGCACCTCTACTCCCCCTTTAACCTGTAAATACCATAGATTGGATGCAGGTCTATGGTTAAAGAGCGCTGATGCTGTATATTGATCTTTCCAGGTCCTCCCCGGACCCTATCTCTCCCTTGGCCCTCTTTAGCCTTAGTGTCTTCTAACCATAATGTTATACCACTGTCAACACATAATTACATTCATTTATTATAATGCAATTAATTTTTTATACAAACATTAGGGCTGATGGCAAAAATGTCATTTTCATAAGTGCACGATAATGGTCCTGGTAGGGTGGGATTTCCTAGCCTGCATGATATCTGGACAAATATCAAGAAAGGCAGGTCTGGACTGGTAGTCAAAATAGGCCCTGGGATTTTAACTACACAGAAACCCAAACACCCCCCCCCGCCAGCACACTAAATATTCTAAATATTAAAGGGGCGCCAAAATCAGAAATCAGGGCCTGCTTTATTTTCTGTAGTGAGCAAGAACCATAAGCAGCTCATTGACGCTTGGACCAATAAGGGGTTGGGCTGTAAGGTGAACTATCACTGATGGTAGTATAGGAAAGCTCACTGCCATAGGCAATCACAATTTATTCTGAGTATGCAGACAACAACAGAGAACCTCCCAAGAAATCACAATAATGATTCTAAACATCAGAAGTAAAATAAATCACCCTTGCCACAATTCCTTTTTTATTTGGGCACAACCAATAAATGTTCAAAGCTGTTCTTTAGCTCTGAAATAATGCCCAACCCAGTTCTTGCACAATCAACTGAGTCTGCTGTACATTAGCACAATTCTTGCAGCCAAGGGGGACAACAATATTAAACTTTCGATGTTTGGTGGAAGAAGGGTGCCAAAAAGATGAGCTGTAAATCAACACTATGGAATTTGTTTTCTGGTGTTTAGATTTTTTTTTCTCTGTGAAGATTTCAAATGTTTGCAAACCCTTAATATAAATTGTTTGGAGTCTGGATGTCATGAATATTACTTAATTTTCCACTTATCTAAATAATGAATTTAGTGGAAAAATCTACTTATTAAAACAAGACTAGGCAGTGCTGAGCAATGCCGCATGAAATCTGAAGTTTTATGGGCATTTGTCTGAACTGCCTTCTGCTTCCTTCTGGGACAAAAACAGAAGAAATATTCCTGTATTATATTCCAGAATCAGACTTTCTGCATTCAAATTTTACCTTTTCACTTTGATGAGCACCCTCCCATGTTTAGGTACATTTTTCACCAAGCATTGCACCAGAAATTGGTAAAGACCTGTTCCAGTCTTAAGGCAATTGAAAGTGAAATGAACGTTATACTAGTGGGAGATGCACTGGATAAACTGATCTGTGCTTCACAAAGCCACATGGGTTACTACTTATAATGTCATTCTTCTTTACATAATCAAGAACTGGGTCTCTTAACAATCCCTCACATAATGTATACCCTACACCAAAAGACTACACATAGATTATAATATAGCATGAAAATCTTTGTACCAACTAGTATTACAACATAGAAGGGGATGGTGTATATCAAGGTAGCACAGAAAAAGGGGACATTAAAGAAAACAGGAAGGAATGTTGATCCCCCCATATCTCATTTTTTCTTTTTAACATTATGTACAAGAAATATGTGCAGATTGGTACAGTTTTAAAGTATGCCTGATTTTTTGGATAACACCCATAATATTTCATAGCATATGTCATTTGAGTCCTTTGCACAGACATGCTAAACATCAAAACCCTAGATTGCAATCTGTAAGTACTGTAATTATAGGTAATTAGCTGCATTACATTTAGATACAAATTTATATCCCTAGCATTCGGCAATCATTCTAGTGATTCAGTTCTGGAAGCTTGATTGGTTCAGGGAGATAAAGAAGAAAAGTGTATGTCTCTGGCCATAATTCCTTTAGTGGGGGTTAAAATCTGTCATTACGGGGGAATGTAATTAAAGTCGCAAAGAGCAAAACAATTCGCACCAATAAGAGTAAAGATTCACATCTTGCAATGAAATATTGTTCCTTAAACTGTTATTACATTGTGAATTTTAATTGCATATTGCGAATTTTAATTGCTCACTCTTAAAGGAGAAGGAAAGGCTAAAATTAAGTAAGCTTTATTAGAAAGGTCTATATAAATACACCAGTAAACCCTCAAAGTAATGCTGCTCTGAGTCCTCTGTCAAAAGAAACACAGCATTTCTTTCCTTCTTTTGTGTACACATGGGCTTCTGTATCAGACTTCCTGTTTTCATCTTAAACCTCCAGGGCACGGCCTTGAGCATGCTCAGTTTGCTCCTTTCCCCTCCCTGTTGTAATCTGAGCCCAGAGCTATGAGCGAGCAGGGAGAGACTCAGGCAGGAAGTGATGTCACACCAAGCCAATATGGCAGCTGCTATCCTAAACAAACACAGAACACTTCAAGAGCTGTTTACTCAAGTATGGTAAAGCATTCTGCAGAATAAATATAGTGTTATAGCTTGCACTATTGTGGCTAATCTACTGGCAATAAACTGCTCCAGTAGCTTTCCTTCTCCTTTAAGAAGTGCTTGAAGTTGCAAACATAACGACTTTTTCAGTAAGAAGTTTTATTACATTGACTGCGCATTGGCGCAAACTATAAAATTCCAAAGGCATAACTTTTCACATTGCGAATAGTTTTTGTTACCGACTTTGATTACATTTTCCATAATGTGTGTAGTATGAGCTATATGAACACCTTCTGTGTTAAAAAAGTTGTTCAGAAAGTTCTGTGTATAACCGCAAAAAAACAAAATCACATTTTTTTTTATGGTTAGGGTTGCAATTGCACCCCTTAGAGCCCATACAAAAAGCCCTAACTCGTGTACTTAAAGGAACAGTTCAGTATAAAAATAAAAACTGGGTAAATAGATATAGTTAGTCAGGCAAAAATGTAATGTATGAAAGCTGGAGTGACTGGATGTTTAAAATAATAGCCAGAACACTACTTCCTGCTTTACAGTGCTCTTGGTTTTCACTGATTGGTTACCAGGCAGTGACCAATCAGTGACTTGAAGGGAGGCCATGTGGGTCATAACTGTTGATTTTGAATCTGAGCTGAATGCTGAGGATCAATTGCAAACTCACTGAACAGTTATACCCCACGTGTTGTGTTCTGAGCTCTTATTTTAGACATCCAGTCACTCCAGCCTTTATACATTACATTTTTGGCTATCTATATTAGAAACATTTTTGATTTTGCACAGGCTATCTACAGTATTTACCCAGTTTTTATTTTTACACTGAACTGTTTCTTTAAAACCCGCTCTGGGGCAGGGCACTGTAAATAGGGAATAGGTTACCAGACTTGATGACATCATTGCACTGTGGCATGTAATGACATCACAGTCATACTTTGAAGATGTAAAAATAACCATTGCTTTTGAACAACATCACATGGGGGAATTTGGCATCACAAGAACTACTGTAAGTAATGGTAAGGGGTTATTGTAAATCAGAAGGGGTAGAAGCTGCAATGATACTAACAAACACCCTACTACATTAGGCACTGTGTACTTTGATTTTAAGAGCTAAAATATGCAACTCCACCACAAACACACAATGGAGCTTGTGAAAGAAAATTTAATTCTAACCATTTTTTTTCTGGTGAAGAAATTCTAACACATTTTTAGTGGTAAAATTATAAAAGTATTTGTTACTCTGCAGTTTTGGCTCTGACTCCTAAAACAATGTTGCAAGACAGATGATTAAAGATGATTAAGACCTGAAGGAACTCTGATACTTGTTATGTCATTTAAATGGCCAGACCCAGGGAATAGAAAGGAATAAATAAAAATAGATTTTTAAGACCACAGAAAATCTTTATTTAATATATTTAATGTATATTAAATAATGCATATTGGAAATATGGTCAAAATTACATGTTCAATTATTAGGTGATGTACCACTTTAAAATTCCATGTCTTCTTAAAAAAGAGAGAAAGCATCAGGACAAAACTATCCAAAAAGTGCTATCCCACCACCTCCACTAACTCTAAGGCACACTAGACTATGGAGCTCTTCTCTTTGCCTGATAAATATTGATGAGATGAAGAAAAGTGCATGCACTGAAATCAGCACTTCCTGTATCTGCATTTAAAAGTACAGTTTCCTGCTGTGTGTGGCTACACAGAGCTGAGCGGGGTGGAGATCAGCTTCAAAATGCCTGCTTGCTTGCTGATTTCAGGTCGATTTCCACTGTGCTCGCTCCAGTATCAGACTGGGCCTGCAGGACACTGGGAAAAAACCCAGTGGACCCCTATCCCTGCCTGCTCTCAGACGTTATTCCTCCCTCTCCTGATCACACCAAAACAAAGGAAAGCTGGGGCAGGGTACTATTATCATAAAAGAATGTATCAATAATATACCCATAACATCATATTTATAACAAATTCCCAAATATATATCATGATACTGGGCCTTAAAGGAAAACTATACCCCCAAAATGAATACTTAAGCAACAGTTTATATCATATTAAGTGGCATATTAAAGAATCTTACCAAACTGGAATATATATTTAAGTAAATATTGCCTATTTACATCTCTTGCCTTGAACCACCATTTCATGATGGTCTCTGTGTGCTGCCTCAGAGATCACCTGACCAGAAATACTACAACTGTAAAGGTGACCATAGACTCAAAGATCTGCTCGTTTGGCGACATCACCAAACGAGCGGATCTTTTCCCGATGTGCCACTAAACAGCATGGCTATATTGGGGGTAATTCGAAGGGTCGGCCGTATGGCCGAACGATCGAATTACGATGCGCCAAGGGGCTCTGACGGGTCGGTTGGTTAAAAATCCAACCTTCCCGATCGATATCGTGGCCAGATATCGATCGGGAAGACCCGTCGGAAGCCCCCATACACGGGCAGATAAGCTGTCAAATCGGTCCAAACGACCGATATCGGCACCTTTATCTGCCCGTGTACTGTAACAGGAAGAAGTGTTGAAGCAAAAGACACAACTCTGTCTGTTAATTGGCTCATGTGACCTAACAAGTATAGTTTGTTTGGTTTATTTGTGAGCACAGTGAATCATATGATCTCAGGGGGCGGCCCTTATTTTTTTTAAATGGCAATTTTCTATTTATGATTACCCAATGGCACATACTGCTAAAAAAGTATAGTATTATGAAAATGGTTTATTTACATAAAGCAGGGTTTTACATATAAGTTGTTTATGCAATATATTTTTATAGAGACCTACATTGTTTGGGGGGGGTATAGTTTTCCTTTAAAGGTTGTTCACCTTAAGGTTAACTTTTGGTATGTTATAGAATGCCCTGTTCTTAGGAATCTTTAGCAACCTTTATTTTTTATGGCCTTTTGTATTCTTTGTCTTTTCTTCAACCTCTTTCTAGCTGTCTGATAGGGGACACAGACCCAAGCAGTCAAAAAAAAATATTAGCTCCGTGAGGATAAAATTTTGCTTTTAGTTTTACTTTTTATTGCTAATGTAAACTGGACTGGACAGCTGCTGAACATAAAGCTAAAAAAATGTTAAAAAACTGAAAATTTTTAAAAAAATTGTTTTAGAATATCAATGTCTACATCATGTTAAAAGTTAAGTTAAACACTCCTTTAAATGTAACAAAACAGTCCCACAATTTGCAAAAGCTAGTTACATTCTTACTCACTGGCTGCCAACCCACAGAAATGACCTTCATTATTGTCATGTACAAACTCAAGAAAGGGAAAGAATGGAAAAATACTACACATAACACAGAAGCATCACGTTTTCAATTTAGGTCACCTCAGATACAGCTCACCATTTCAAATATAAACTTTTCTTCTCCAACAGGTTTGCCAGGTTTGCCATCAGGGGGTCTTGCAGTCAGGGGTGCAATTTTGATGCACAACAATATTGACACTAGCGACAATTTTTATACGCGCTAATCATTCGTTCAAATGCATTAAAGTCAATGGCCCTCCAAATACACTCGTAATTTTGATGAGCAACAATTTTTTTGGCACAGCAAATTTTCCACAACGAATTTTCACTGCAGTTTTGCGAAAACATTCACTATCGGCGAATTCTGTTCATTTGCCACAAATCCATGCCTGGCAAATACATTTGCCCATCACTACTGCTGTGTAAAAGTCAGGGCATACGCTCAGATTCGGGAAGATTAGTCACCCGGAGACAAATCTCCTCTTCTTCGGGGCGACTAATCTCCCCGAACTGCCTAGAATGTAAATCGCCGGCAGGGTGGCACTTGGAGCGCTTTGTTTTCAGAAGTCGCACAAAGTTTCCTCTTCGGCCAACTTCAGAAAATAATGCACTACGAGTGCCATCCCGCCGGTGATTAGGGATGTAGCGAACGTCGGAAAAAAAGTTTGCGAACATATTCGCGAACTTGCGCAAAAATGCGAGCGGTTCGCGAACGGTTCGCGAACCCCATAGACTTCAATGGGAAGGCGAACTTTAACATCTAAAAAAGACATTTCTGGCCAGAAAAATGATTTTAAAGTTGTTTAAAGGGTGCAACGACCTGGACAGTGGCATGCCAGAGGGGGATCAAGGGCAAAAATGTATCTGAAAAATCTGCCTGTGTGTGCTTGGAAGAGATAGTGTAGGGGGAGAGCTGTTAGTGATTTCAGGGACAGATGATAGTAAGTTTGCTGGCTAGTAATCTGCTTGATACTGCTCTGTATTGGAACAAAAAAATAAATAAAAGCAGTCCTTACAAGGACTACTGTTATTGCAGCAGTCAGCAGATGAGATCAGAAGCAGGACAGCTGCCCACTGCAGCTACATACAGAGCACTGCAGTAGAAGGTAGATTACTAGCCAGCAAAGCTACCTAAGCTTAAATGTCCCTCAAACCACTGCAGACTTCTGTCCCTCCAATAACAGAGCAGTATCAAAACGATTACTAGCCAGCAAACTTTCAACTGTCCCTGAAATCACTAACAGGCAGCAGCTCTCTCCCTACACTATCTCTTCAGCACACACAGGCAGAGTGAAAAAACGCTGCAGGGCTTCGGTTTTTATAGGGGAGTGGTCCAGGGGAGAGCTTCCTGATTGGCTGCCATGTACCTGCTGGTCTGGGGTGAGAGGGCAAAAAAAAGCGCCAACAATGGCGAACCCAAAATGGCGAACGTCGTGCGACGTTCGCGAACTTCCGGCGAGCGCGAACACCCGATGTTCGCGCGAACAAGTTCGCCGGCGAACAGTTCGCGCCATCTCTACCGGTGATTTACATTCTAGCTGGCCGGAGGCAGTTCGGGGAGATTAGTCGCCCAGAAGAAGAGGTGATTTGTCACTGGGTGACTAATCTGCCAGAATCTGAGCATGTGCTCTAACCCTAATAGTTTCCATGTCACTCTTATTAGTGACATAAATCCTGTTCATTGGAAGATTTTGCTGGTATCATTTACATTTAATACCATGTTTGCTTCTGGTATTTCAAACAAGTTGTAAGCTTAGCATAATCCTCTTTAGAACAACATGCTTTAATCCCTCAGTGCCTGGGAGCTAAACAGTCAAGCCTGCCACATGAGCATCAAATATTGGCTAAACCAGTATACAGTACACATTGCACTTGGCTCCTCTGAGGATTTTTTATGTTTTAAAATTAGACGTGTAAAAGAACTGCAAACTGTGTATTAGCTGTCTGACAAATTATTTTTGGGGTATATGTTTGGAAATTTCATTTTTGCATTGAAAACTTGCCAATTCAAATATTTTCAAATTAGAGTTTTCCAAGTTTAAGATTTCATGAAAAAATCTAGAAACTTTGAATGAAAACAATTGCCAACTAAAACATGACAAGCTTCTATAGAAAAACTAATGCCATAATGTGAATTTTGTGGTGTTCAAATTTTCCTGTGAATCCAGTTTTTCCAGTTCACGTTTTTTGCTAAATACATTTGAGAAAAAATATGCGGTTGTGAAAAAAACTTGATACAGTTAATTCAAGAATTAAAAAAAAAAATAGTATATTGGCCTCCCCATGTAGTCTTTAGAATTTATGCAGTTAAAAAATGTATGTGTATACTGCAGCATTCAGCAGCAAAAAAATAATTAGCAAACTTTGGAAACAAATGGATTTTTTCTCATGTCACATGCATTGAAGCCAAAGGGTGTTTTTTTCTTATGCCAAATGTCTTGGAGTCAATCGCCATTTTTACTCACATTTTTTTCTCATGCTAAATGTTTTTTTGCGCCAAAGGGATTGGAGTGTTTTTCTTGGACTGAATGCATTGAAGTCAAATGGTGTTTTTCTCTGTATTTTTAGTTGCAGGTTTTCTTTTTTGTTTGTTTTTTTGGTGCAGATTTTTTTTTATGGCGAAACAAAGTACCCTTGTGAAAATGCATATTTTGGAAAAAATTTGCTCATCCCTAACTTAGTACAAAAATAGTCATCCACTTGGTGTTTGGTATGTGGGTATGGGAAATTTTATGGAAGGGGTTAATATTTTAAGTTTGCAGTTATTTAAAAAATATCTAATGGTAATGTGCATTATAATACAGGTCTGGGATCCAGAAAGTTCAGAATTACAGAATGGCCATCTCTCATAGATTCCATTTTATCCAAATGAACCTTCAGTAATTTTAAAAATTATTTTGTTTTTCTCTGTGATAATAAAACAATAACTTGTACTTGATCCCAACTAGTATATATAATTAATCCTTATCGGAAGCAAAACCAGACTATTGGATTTATTTAATGTTGATGATTTTCTAGTAGGTTTTCTAAGGTATGAGGATCCAAATTACCGAAGATCTGTTATCCTGAAAACCCAGGTCCTGAGCATTCTGGATAACAGGTCCAATACCTGTACTTTTAAAATAAGGTACTTGTAACTTTAACAACAGTTAAGTCAAAGAAAAGTAAATAGACTGTTATTGCTTTGAATAGTTTGCATAGAAAAGTTGGTCCCAGGCATTTCTCATTGTTTAGGAAAAGATGTTTTGGCATAGAGACATTCTTATTTTGGTGAGAGGATGTACAAAACAAGCAGCTCTTCTTGGAGAACATAGATCTGTTTTTGCTACTTCTTTTGGCAGCAAAATGGTTATCATTCATGCTGTCAATAGAACCAACAGCATATTGCAACCGATTGATTGGGTCTGTGTTCTTGAAAAAGGTCATAGGCAATGCACAATATTAAAGGATATGTCTTGCTCGTTCAGGCTCTATATGCTAATACATAATGTGGATATAATAAATCTAAAGAAAAACACAGAGGTTGGGATTAAAACATAAAGCAGAAGGTATTAACAGAATCACAACAAGCAATGGTGTTACCTTCCGTTTCTACTGTAGTGTAGTCTAAAAGCAGGGAGCTTGATCATTGGGTTTACCTATAATGTGTGCGCTATAAATGTAATGTGAAGTCCCTGTGGACTGTATAATGACATTGCTGTCTATAACAGTATCATCAAGTTAGACATTGGCATAAATCATTGGCACTTTGCAAAGTGTCACTTCTGTCAACCTCTTAGTGATGTGATCTTTAGTCTTTCAAATCTATAGACTGGCATTTGGATCAGCTAAACACCCAACACCTTGCCTTGCATATTAAAACCCTTTAGCCAATATCAGCATGCTGAAGCATTGTCTTTTGGAGGATATTTTTAAATACTTTTCAAAACTCTACTTAAGTACACTTGGTATTAACATTCATAGTATTTTCCGATATGGTTTTATTAGGCAGAGCTGCAAGCATAATTCTATCTGTAGATTCTGTCTGTAGGGCTAACAACTGCTTATTGGTGAATGTCATACTAGGAGATAAAGTGACCTGCCGCTGATTGTAAAGGACTAATAAAGAAAAAAGAAAACTTTCTGGGTCATAGTTCTCTCTCTCTTTCATTGACAAGCTAATGACTGACATTTACAGGAAGATTAGAGGTATTATGACTTTTCTTTCAGTTGTCAATCCTAAAGGGCAACAATGGATTCAACACTTCACGTATATAAATTTTTTTGGGTTTAGGTAGCCATACATGGTGTAACGTATGATATCCCAAAACCTAGAGTAAACCCCAAGGTCCCGGTCTCGGCTCTTCTGCCTTTATCAGCCACCTTTGGCTTCAGGATGAGCCCTCCACTACTCGGATGCCGCCACTACTTAAGGTGAGAGGACCAAGGGGGAAACTATGGGCAGGCTAGGGAACCATAGCATATAACTGGAATGGAGAACTAGAAGCATGGTCAATACCAAACAGACAATGCAGTACCGAATCAGGAAGCTGAAGCGTAGCTGAGGTCACTGGCCAAGGTCAAACACAAATCAGAAGCGCAGCACCAAATCAGGATCCGAACTGACTCCTGTCCTGTCAAACACAGGCAGGGGTCAGTTCAGGCAGAAGATTGGCATGGTCAAGGTCAGGCAGTGGTCAATAACAGGATCAGGCAATATATTGCACCCAGGAACTATGGAACTTAGACCTATACTGGGCAATGAGCTACAGCAGAGTAAGGGTTTTTATAGCCAGACAAATGGCATACACAAATCACCTGTGGCCAGATTGGCAACAGGTGAAACAAGCCATTCTTCCTAGCAATTACCAAACATAGCCATATGAATAAACCAGGACCAAAGCTTTCTGGAATACAGCAGTGGTAATACAAACAACACAGGAACACCAAGTCACTGGTTCAACTCTAGGCAGGTTATCACAGATGGGCCAATAATATAGCTACCTCAGGCCAAGTTGGCAGCTAATGAGCCTGTGTATGGGCTGGGCAGGCTGATTATTTAGCTGCAGAGACTGGAGGAAAATAATTCACTGACCATGAGAGAGGCCACATGCATATTTAGCAGGAGCTCCAATGACTGTTGACACTGGGCCAGATTCAAGTCAGTGAGAAAATGTTATTCAGGGCCTGAACTAGTGGTCATACCTCAAATACAGTTGGGGCGGAGGTGCAATTGGAGTGGGAGTGAGCCCAACATTGGGTAGACAGTAGTGGCCATGCAGACAGGGGTGGTTTGTTTGGCCTGCAGACAGAGCACCAGGAGTTTGTCCTGATGACTGAGCAGTGGCTGGAAAGTGGGGCATTTAATTAGTGTGCTCAGCCAAATAGTATTACCTTGGATGCCAACACTACTTGCCCTAGATCTAATCTTTGTTATGATATATGTCAGAAATACTCCAAGGAAGTCTATGGTAACATTTAAAACTCAACTAATTCAGTCTGGCCCTTTATGCTAAAGCAACAGTACTGCCTAGAGATGCGTTTTGTTATTTTTGCTAAGTAAATACTGTACAGTTTTCGTAACTTTTGGGCCACTGAAGGGTAATGCAGTTATTTGTGAAGGTTCACTGTTATGAAAAGTATCTTATTGGTTGCTTAAGCATAACCCCATTATGTTGATGTTGCTTTGTTATGTTGCGGCAGGTATTAATCTTACTTACTAATTACATTTTATGAATACTAAAATAAATGCACAACAAAATGTATTTGATGGGCTTCAATGTGCTTTGTCTTCTTAACATTATATACAAATAAATATTATGTATTATTTCAACAAGAGTTCTCTTCGAGTAACTCTTCGAATTACAGGGTGCAGACAGGAAAACTGATATAATTCTACATATTATTTGCTTTAATACAATTATTCTCCCCCTAAAGTGATTATTGTAGGCTATTATTGTATTAACTGTAGGTATAGTACATTATCTGTTGCCTCTGGCAAATTAGCTACTTCTACTGCCTACGTGTTAGAACGATGTTTGGTTGTGATGTGGTAGCACTAAAGCTTAACAGTCCAGCAGTAGTTCCCACATTCAGCAATGTTCACAGCTATAGTTACTGTTAACCAGTGACAAATAAAATGTAAAAGATAGTGAAGTAAAGCTTACTCAACTTCTTATGCATTTTTGCCCACGATAAACCTTTGCTACCGCAGGGGCAAAGCATTCCTTGTTTTCCCCCTTGTAGCCTTCCCACCTGCTAAAATGCAAATCGCCACCGGAATATGTGGTGCAAAGTTGTCCAAAGCATCCTTACGAGGAAACATTGGCCTTTTTGGAAAGCCGTAGTATCGTTTACGCTTCCCCAACAGAGATTTGCATTTTTGGTGAATATTATGTATTTAGTCTACTAGCACATCCACCCATTGCGAAGGTACAGTACTGATTTGGCTGCAGAGAATTTTTATGAACCTGGCTTTAGGGCCATACTTCTTTCAACTGTTGAAGAACAAATCTAAGCTAGAGCTATAATTATGCCCTGCTATGTTGTCAAAAGACGGTTGGGTAGCTCAGAACAGTAAAACAAACTAAAAAATGGTATAGCTTCTTGTGATTTAGTTTAGATACGTTTAGAATCCCTAGAAGTGGTATATGTTTATTTTCGTGTCTGTAGTTAGGATTCCTGAGCAGGCAGTCACATACCCAAAATGCCTTTCAACATGCTGCATACGGTCAGGACTACTATTAGTAATCACGGTGCCCCATACTACTAAGTTTGTAGAGCTACCTCCTCATAGGTCTCACCAGATATTAGCCCACTGGTTACCCGTGTCCCCTGTTTGGTAGGCTGTACATGACTACACCTGTAAGCCACATAAAATATAGAGCTAGGTATCTTGAAGCTCCAGCACAGATGGGTTGAGCTTATAACCCTGGAGATTGCAAGGCCTGGTCTCCAGACTGGAACTAATTACACTGGACAAATTAGGCACCTGTGTAGTGCCATGCTTAAGGGTTACCTACTGCTAAGAACGTACATATTAAAAATAATATTCAATTAAAGTACTGCAAATGATAGTCTCCTTTTATTTAAAATACAGTTTAAAAGACATATTATAATAAGAAAGTCATATCCCAAAAAGTAACAAAAGCACAGAAGTACAGAAGCCAAATCTACATGGGTGAGTTTGATAGATGTTATTTTCAGTTTTCCTGCCAAATATTATTGTTAGTTTACCTTGCCATTGGTGTACCTGCCAAATGTTATATTCATGCACCTTGCCAGATGTTACTTTTGCTTTGAGGTATAGGTCCTACAAGTCTTAAGGGGCTAAAAGTTATGTTGTAGAATGCCTAAATAGTGTAGGTTTTAGCATGTCAGCTCTAGTGAAGCTTTCAAGTAGCCTCACAGTTGGAGTGCCTACGGCCATACAGCTGGATCTCAGAACTCCAGAGTCATTTTCTGCAATATCAACGCTATATCTAATTTCTTTAAGACCAATGTACATAATCTTCAGTTTTGTAAATGTAAATGAACAATCTCAAAGGCTTTGCTTGCTAAATACAGTCATATGAAAAAGTTTGGGAACCCCTCTTAATACTTTGGAGTTTTGTTTATCATTGGGTGAGCTTACAGAGTAGCAACTTAATTTATATATATAATATGCCTTATGGAAACAGTAGTATTTCAGCAGTGACATAAAGTTTATTGGATTAACATAAAATATGCAATATAAAAAAATTAGACAGGTGCATAAATTTGGGCACCCCAACAGAGATATTACATAAATACGTAGTTGAGCCTCCTTTTGCAAATGTTACAGCCTCTAGACACCTCATATAGCCTTTAATAAGTGTCTGGATTCTGGATGATGATATTTTTGACCATTCGTCCATTCAAAATCTCTCCAGTTCAGTTAATTTTGATGGCTGCCGATCATGGACAGTCTGCTTCAGATCATCCCATAGATTTTCAATGATATTCAAGTCGGGGGACTGTGACGGCCATTCCAGAATATTGTACTTCTCTCTCTGCATAAATGCCTTTGTAGATTTCCAAGTGTGTTTAGAGTCATTTTCTTGTTGGAATATCCAACTTCTGTGTAACTTCTACTTTGGGAGTGATGCTTGAACATTATCCTGAAGAATTTGTTGTTATTGGGTTGAATTCATCCGACCCTTCACTTTGAACTGGCCACACAGCCTTACAGCATGATGGACCCTCCACCAAATTTGACAGTAAGTAGCAGGTGTTTTTCTTGCCACGCAAAGCACTTTTTGTGATGACCAAATAATCATTCCTTAAGTCTACTAGAAAATCATGTAAATATTAAATAATTTCAATAAGAGAAAAAGAAAATCATTTAAAAAAAATATTTGATTATAATGGAGTCTATGGGAGATGGCCTTTCCATAATATTTGGAGCATTCTGGATAATGGGTTTCCGAATAATGGATCCTATACACACACACACACACACACACACACACACACATATATATATATATGAAAGGAGAAAATATGGTGCACAACGACAAAAAGGAGAAAGCCTGTGTGCAGGTCAAACTTCCATGATAATTATATCCAAAAAATGAAGCCGCACCAACTGGACTTTTATGAAAAAAATAAATAAAACACTTTATTTTTTTCATAAAAGTCCCGTGGGTGCGGCTTTATTTTTTGTATATATATATATATATATATATATATATATATATATATAATAAAGCACTGCATATCTTGACAGCGCTATATAAATAAATGATGATGATGATGATATATATGTTTATATATATATAAATCAAAAACCAGCACAGAGGGTCTTGCAAAATCAAAAACTTGTACTATAACATAGTATGTACAACCGAAGTTTCGGTCCCCATTGGGACCTTTTTCAAGGCACACATACACACCAAATTTTACACTTAAGTGGATGACATGGGGTTAAACCTCCTAGAATCTTAGTGCATTGTAAATTTTATGCATGGCTAATTGCCACCATTGATGCTTGACCTTTAGCAAATCTTGATTTGTTGATAAAAGAAATTGACCAGAATGCATATCACCTTGGATGTTGTTCATAAACCTATGTATTTATTACCAGCAATATTATATGAGCCAAACACAGTGTTGCTAGTATATAAACAATCTTTTTAAATGATATTTTCTGCTGTGAGTGGCTATTCAAACATTGTGCCACTGTTGCTGATTTTCTCCATGCAAGTAAAGTCCTGTGAAACAAGACTGGATTTGAAAGGGAAGAAGGTGAAACCAGAAATAGTTTTAGGTTTATATAGGCAGTTAGGTTATTCATTTACATCAGTGATGTCAAACTGGAGGCTTTACATCAGTTGTGAACTATAAGACCCAGATGTTGAGAGACTTATCCCAACAGCTGGAGTGGCGTGAGCTTGACATCCCAGATTTACATCATGTAACAATATAAGCATTGCACCCATGCACAAATCTACAGTAATGCTAGAATAGTTGCCGTTCGATGCAATCTGTATATATTAACATTCAACCATTTCTTAAAATTCTTGTTTAAGAGATATGTATTAAACTAGTCTCATTGAATAGCAGGGATTTTTTTTACTTAAATGCCAAGTCCAGTTTCCTTACATTACTTCTGCTCCTGTTAGGGACATAACTACAGAGGAAGCAGACACTGCGGCTGCAAGGGCCCCAAAAGCTAAAGGGGCCCCATGAGGCACTAATATTCATATACAAGTTCCATTAATATTGGTTAAAGAGGTCAATCTCTAGACATTTTGGGGGCCTAAAAAATAATTTGCTATGGGGCCTCTAGTTACGCCATTGGCTCCTGGTCTCTGTGCCTATACCTGTACATGCTGAGAGAAGAAACACTCTCTGCCTTTTGCTGCATATGCATGCAAGAGTGGGGAACCTCTAAGCCGTTCTTCATAAGAAATATGATAAATATCCCTATCCCCATATTCTTACTATGTCCTCTTTGGTGCACTTTCCATGATGGACAGGATTGCAAGCATCCTCAGTCAGATATCTATTGGGCATGCTTAAAACACTTAAAATGCACTCATGAAATAAATGCCAATGGTGCATGGGGCCATTTTGGATTTGGCAACTTAAAACACTTTTTCCCAAAGGCCTCAATGTAAAAATTGTTTGTTGTTTCTGACTTTTCACACTTTTTCTTCACAGATAAGAAATGCCGGGGGGATTTCATAAACAGTTAAGATATAAGTAACAGCCCCACTGGCAGTGAGTAATTTTTTCATATTATTTAAAAATGTGTTAAATTAAATCATGTGGTTTATGATCCATAGACTTGATTTTGGAAATTGGATCCAACATTGAAAGGATTTTTTAATGCCATTGGACTATATTTTTTCTATAATTGGACTATATGTTTCTATAATTCGACTTTATGGAAACAAAGACTGGATGGAATGCAGTGTCGGACTGGCCCGGCGGGATACCGGGAAAATACCAGGTGGGCCCCCGCCGGGCCAGTCCCCCTCTCCCAAACAGTTTTTAAAAAAATAATAAAAAAAATTTTCAGCGTATCGCAGTAGGGTTTGCGCATGCGCGCCGAGCGCCGTTTCCGTTTGCGCATGCGCGATGCGCCGCCTGGGCTATTATGCCGAGTGCGATTCACCTAATAAGTAGGTAGCGGGGGCCCTGGACACTAGTCCCGGTGGGCCCCGGGCCCCCAAGTCGACCCTGATGGAATGTTTTACTAGATGTGTTGGAAATATGTATGAAGAAGGCGGGGCTTGTTGTATAAAAGGTGATTGTGCATTTGAATCTGTATCCTGATGAAGGGAGAGGTTTCCCCCTCGAAACATTGATACTGTTGGTATTTAATAAAAGGGATAAGCTCCCCAATTGCAAATAATTATGTGATCCATTCAAAAATCATTTGATGTTGCATGAGACCATCCATGCAAAATTGCTCATCTCCAAAATTACCTCTGTATTGAAAAGAATTAAAGTTGTCTGATCAACATGTGATTCATAAATGCTCTTTCCACTTGTACCTACTTGCAGGGAGCACCAATGTGCCAGTCTTCCTCTGATAATATTGAATCATCCTTCCGAGTCCTACCCAAAGGCATGGGATCTTTTGCCCAAGTGTCCCCGAAGGAACCGCATGAAGCTAAGGTGAGCCCCACCATCCCTGTTTCCCCCAGGGCACAAGTCTTGGTCTGGGCTCAAGCCCAAAGGACTTTGCACCCATCCAGGGTGCTCAAACAAAACACGAAAAAGGTGCTGGAGTGTGCGGGTGCAATGCCATTGATAGCCTTGGTAAGGCTCCAGCTGGCGGTTTCCCCGTTCCACTGGCATGTTCAGTCAATAGGCACTACTGACTTGCAGCAAGCAAATCCAGCGCTATTACAGGAATTAACCCCCATGCAAGTTCATGGAAGCATGCAAGGTAATTAGTGCAATTGTGGAGGATGCAACTTCCTAGGCAGCTGCACTGACAATGGAAAGCAAGGAAAAAGCACTGCATTGTGGGACTATACTTTGCAGTTTGCTTTTCCAGAGAGTATCACACAGAGTTGTATAGAGTGACCTGTAGCCTCTTGTGGTTGTAGCAATATCTGTTCCACTATGCAAAGCTTGTTTAATAATGGCTATTTTAATGGATACATTTTTTAAATGCCATATTTACCATAACTGGGTTATCTTTTTTTTTACTTTTACTGTTTTTGCAGAATTGTAAGCAAGAATTATCTCAAATGATGTTTCTCTTTAAAGCAAAGTGCTCTGGCGATATAAAGACTGCCACAGCTTTTCTCTATTTCTTGCATTAGCAAACAGCAAATATATACCTCTCACCACTTCTCTTCTCACTCGCAGTTACTGAAGGTTGGAAGCCCAACTCTAACCTTAACAGCAAAGGGCAACAGGAAATACAAGTTAAAGGCAGTGATGAAGGCTGAGTGTATTTTCATGAAAAGGTTTAAACCAAGAGGAAAGAGTATCAGCGGGGCATCTAGAGACTTGAAAGGCTTTGTCACCCAGAAATTTACTAAACACAAATCCAACCAACTCTTAGATGGGATATTGTCTTCTAAGGATCTCACATTATAAACAGCCCCATTTGGTGTTTTTGTATTTGTTCGTGAAAAGCTGTACTAATTATTTGTCTGTCTTAGCAAGCCCATATATCATAAAGCTCAGGAAGACCCTGTGAGCTTACAGTTATTGCTATAGTCACAAATAATATCATGTTGCTGTAACATAGAGACAACAATTCATTCTAATTGATGTAATATATGCACATCCATAAATATATATATATATTTCATCACAAAAGACCCATGAGTGCGGATTTCTTTGCTCTATTGATATTGATATATGTTCCAGCACCTAGGCATCTCCATTGTTTTCTGAGTGCACCTATCCAGTAGTTTGTTTATATATACACACACACATAGTGAATACACCTGGAAACCAGTTATCCTGAAAGCTCCGAATTATGAAAAGGCTGTCTCCCATAGACTCCATTATATCCAAATAATCCAAATTTTTAAAAATGATTTCCTTTTTCTCTGTAATAATAAAACAGTACCATGTAATTTACCCAAACTAAGATATAATTAATCTTTATTGGAAGCAAAACCAGCCTATTGGGTTTACTTAGGGGCAAATTCATCAAGGGTCGAATAGCAAGGGTTAATTAACCCTCGATATTCGACTCGGGAATGAAAATCCTTTGACTTCGAATATCGAAGTCGAAGGTTTTTCGCAAATACATTGATCGAACGACCAAAGGAATAATCGTTTGATCGAACGATTAAACCCTTCGAAACGAACGATTCAAAGGATTTTAATTCAACGATCGAAGGATTATACTTCGACCAGAAAAAGTAAGGCAAGCCTATGGGGACCTTCCCCATAGGCTTACATTGAGTTCGGTAGCTTTTAGGTAGCGAACTAGGGGGTCGAAGTTTTTTTTAAAGAGACAGTACTTCGACTATCGAAGTAGCCAAAAAAACACTTCGAAATTCGAAGCATTTTTTCTTCTGTTCCTTCACTTGAACTTAATGAATGGGCCCCTTAATGTTTACATGATTTGCTAGTAAACGTAAGGTATGAAGATCCAAATTACGGAAAAACCCATTATCCAGAAAACCTCAGTTCACGAGCATTCTGGCGCCAGGTCCCATAACTATAAATTGTAAATGTATATGTAACTGGAATATATAATCATATAGCTCATATGAGTCATTTACCACCCACAAGTGCGATGTGTAAAGCGCATTTTTAGATGAAACCACCATGCTTTTTACCCACAATGCAGCATATTTTCTGTAGCAAACATGTTATAACAATCATGGGGCTACTCCTTCAGGCATAAAAGGCAGAGTTTATTGAAATGAAGCACAAATTCCTCACCAGACAGTTTCTGCTCTCATTCCAAGGCACGTTCTGAAACTGTTCGCCTTAAATGTCACAAGTGTGGGGCTGATTTAAAGCATATGCTACAGCGCTGAGGAAATACTAGGGTTATAGATCCTAATTTATTACCTTCCTGAGAAAATTTTGAAAGTGAATGGTGTACTCTGTTGTATGTATGTACATTTTGGCTTGTACTACCATAAATATTCATGTGGCAAATAATCTAAACAGCAAAAACATTTCTTAAGTTAAAGCAACCAATCTACTGCTTTTTTTTATTACATACACAAATTAATACACACAAGTATATAGTCAAATAATAATAAAACCACAGTTCTAGTTATTGTTAATATTTGTTCCTGAAAACTTAAATAATATAAAATAATAATAATTGTAATAATAATCATTTAAAATAAGCTAGCGCATTATCTTGATTAAATATTGCATCTTTTGTTATAGCATTAACACTAAAATGCACATTGTTTGTATTTAATATGCCTTAATCATATTCTGTCAGTTCTGCTGTACATGAATACTGCTATGTATTTCTCTTATGCTCGATATTTGTAGCTATCCATGAGAAAGAGAGTGTTCAATATAGGTTCTATAAAAGGGGAAAACCTACTTTCTGCACAACATTTTAGTGCATCTGATTCCATTAATCAGACACATGTTCCCTCGACAATAATCAGGTAGCACTCTCCAACCTGTAATATGACAAACAAGAATTTTAAAACATATTTACTGTATATAAAAATCTTTGCCTATACCTATATTCTTCTAAATGGGTTGTCCCAGACTCATTGTTACTCATGAACACTACAAGGGTTCTGTAAGGCTAGCTACATACATTCTGCAACAAAAGTAAATTATTTTTACTATCATGCTAGTATACAAATGTTGCATCTTTAGAGCTGGGGAAGTCTAAAAATCTGAAAAACCAGTGTAAAAACGCAGGAACCAGTAGACATATGCTATCTGAAGCTATAAGTGGCATATTCACTTGGGCAGCGGCACATGGGCAGATTCAGGGAGATTTGGGGAGATTAAGTCGCCTGGCAACGAATTACCTCTTCGTTTGGGCGACAATCTCCCCGAACTGCCTTTCCCCTGCCAGCTCCCTGAGAAAACGACAGCGTAATGGCACTCGTGGCTCTTCGATTTCCAAAGTTGCCTCACGAGGACGCCGATTTTTCATGGGCAGATTCGGGGAGATTTGGGGAGATTAAGTCGCCTGGCAACTAATTACCTCTTCGTTGGGGTGACAATCCCCGAACTGCCTTTCCCCTGCCAGCTCCCTGAGAAAACGACAGCGTAATGGCACTCGCGGCTCTTCGATTTCCAAAGTTGCCTCACGAGGAAGCCGATTTTTCATGGGCAGATTCGGGGAGATTTAGTCGCCTGGCCTCTTCTTCGGGGTGACAACACCCCCCGAATTGCCTTCCCCCTGCCTTCCGCCTGCTAAAATGTCTTTATTGGCCTCCTCATGTCTTTATTGGTTTCATGCTGTAAAAAATATGTATATATAATTATAAGGATCTGGGCTGTGACATATTTATTGCAATAAAGGGATATCAAACCAATAATTTCCAACTGCTGATCATACCAGGGGAGATTATTGTTCATACAGTTTCAGCTATATATATTGCTTGCAGGTTTGA
The DNA here is from genome assembly GCA_038501925.1 of Xenopus petersii. NCBI lineage: Eukaryota > Metazoa > Chordata > Amphibia > Anura > Pipidae > Xenopus > Xenopus petersii. Next base: position 124,234,378 of record CM076682.1, read on the forward strand.
ACATGTTGATGTACTAGTTGGTAGTATTCTGCCCCTTGAGCCATTGGTTTGATAAATAACATCAGGTATGTGAAAGTGAACACTTAGGTGTAGGCTAGAAAAAGGATAACTAAAAAAGAAGAGGGCAAGAGTATGAAGTGGTATATACAGTACAAGTACATATGTGTTTTACTTTTTAAGCAATTAATGAAAGGGTTCAATTATTTCACAGTCTTTTTGGCTATATTAATTTTATTCTGAATATTTGAATTAGCATCTTTTTGCTTTCTATATCTTGGAAGCGATACCCAGGGGCCTAACTACCGGGGGAGCAGGGGGTGCAACTGGGCCAGGGGACTGCACCCCCACAGGGCCCTCCCGGCAGATCGCGCCCGCTGCAGCCGGCTGGAGTTGGCTGCAGCGCAAGAGAAAAATCACACGGACAAGGGTGGGGGTGGGCCCGGCTGCATGGCCCGCACCAGGGCCCGCCCCCACCTAGTTCCGTTACTGGCGATACCATGAGTGAATTTGGTATTGGTGACTTGTTCGATATAGCAGTGGTGAGGTTACTGTGGGCAGGTCATTTAAACTGTAAAAAGAGTTCCTTTAGTATAGCGATCCTATTCACAGGCACCGCCACCTTGTTTGTAGTTATGTGTCTGGGTCATTTGAGCTCTTGGGGCTGATACCTAGGGTGTGTTAATCTTAGGGAGTTTCTGGGGAATCAAATATCAATGATCTAAATGCTTAATCAAATAATATATCACTCCAAATCTCCTGGTTCCTCAGTCAGTGGGAAAAATGACAACCTTTACTGACACACTAATCTTTAAAGATGTGGTTCACACCTTTAACTTTTAACTTTTAGTATGTTATAGAATGGCCAATTCTAAGCAACTTTCTATATTTTTTGAATGATTTGCCTTTTTTCTTGTGACTCTTTCCAACTTTCAAATAGGGGTCACTGATCCTATCTAAAAACAAATGCTCTGTATGGCTAAACATGTATTGTGATTGCTACTTTTTATCACTCATCTTTCTATTCAAGCCCTCTCAGCTTCATATTCCAGTCTCTTATTCAAATCAATGCATGGTTGCTAGGGTCATTTCAAACTGGAGAGCTGCTAAATAAAAAGTTAAATAACTCAAAAACTACAAATGATAACAAACTGATTGCAAATTGTCTCAGGCTATCACTCTCTAGATAATAATAAAATCAACGCATAATTATAGTGGGACTATTTTTGCAATTGCTGGAGTTTAAGGGCTCTTACTGACAAGCGTTTTTACCTGCGCTCCCCTGCGTTCAGTTTTTCTGTGTTCAGCCACAGGGGAGCGCAGGAATAGACGCATTACATTTTTTCCAATGGGGCTGTACTCACACAGGCGTGTGTAGGCACCGAACGCAGGTTGAGACACAACATGCTGCATTTTTCCTGCGTTCTGCGCCTACACGCGCCTGTGTGAGTACAGCCCCATTGGAGCGCAGATAAAAATGCTTGTCAGTAAGAGCCCTAACACATGTGTAAGATCTAATTTCAGAGTTAAATTCTAGCAAGCTGCAACCATTTTCCCAGTAATTTAGGTTGAATCCAGCTTCTACTTTAATAAGGAGAATTTTTCTTTTACTCCATGGCAAAAACAAGAATAATTAATAGCTTGCATGAACTACCTATACTTTGGGTTATAAAGTAATAAACATTAGCAACTCATTAGCATATTACAAAATCTTAAACAGCTTTCTTTATGCAGGGAACCTTAAATGAAATTTTATTAACATGTATTTATATAGTACCAACAAATTTTGCAGAGCGGATAAATCATAGGCAAATTTAGTTATCTAATTTATTATACATACTTTGGGATAATAGCATATACTGCTGTTTTTTATTGATTGTGGTTTTCACTTGATTCTCTTATCCCTATTGATTAGGTTGCAAGTGTGAATACTGGCAGGTTCCAATGGTCATCAAATCATCCACAGAAGTCATGCATTCGTTATCTGGGTTAGAATTAAACTATTGTAATCCATGATATTAATGCAAGCATGCAGAGGGAATTAAATCTGAGAATGGCAGGAGCCTGAGTGGATAAGAGGATTTCACTCATTTTGTTCTACAGTTTTCTTATCTGTTTCTATTAGACTGAATTGTAATTATTTGCAAAATATATTTTTCATAATAATATCAATCCTAAAACTATTGACTATAGGTCAAGGCCCATTGAACCCTGATTATGGCACAGACAGAGAAGTGATATCTAATTATAAAACTATATAGGAAAATGTAAGTATGCAGGCACAATGGATTCATATATACACTCTGTCTGTCTGTCTGTCTGTCTAATCTACCTTTGTAGCACATTGTGTGAGTATTCCATCAAGAACCCTGTTTTTTATTTTTTTAAAAGATTAAAGGGGTCAATTACAGAGACCCCAGATGCATGTGCAAGAGCAGTAAGGGGTGCAAAAACATACCCCTTAATGCTCCTTCAAAAAAGCACTGAATGTGGCCCATCTGCCCCTCATGAATACAGGACTGATGAATGCAGAAAGGAATATATACATGCGGGGAGCCCAGCAATTTTATGAAAAGGCAGGATACTGTAAATAAGATAGAGTGCAACTGTTTTTTGCACTTTGCAACCTGCATTATAAATGACACCATACTTGATATAAAGGGATGTAAACCTGTCATAAAACTCACTCATTTGTGTAGGGATGCACCCAATCCACTTTTTTGGATTCGGCCGAACCCCCGTCGTGAAAGATTCGGCCGAATACCGAATCCGAACCCTAATTTGCATATGCAAATTAGGGGTGGGAAGGGGAAAACATTTTTTCTTCCTTATTTTCTGACAAAAAGTCATGCAATTACCCTCCCGCCCCTAATTTGCATATGCAAATTAGGATTCAGATTCGGTTCAGCTGGGCAGAAGGATTTGGCCGAATCCGAATCCTGCTGAAAAAGGCCGAATCCTGGCCGAATCCCGAACCGAATCCTGGATTCGGTGCATCCCTACATTTGTGCCACCTAGCTCTCCAAAGCAGGCATCACAAACTTTTATAATTTTTACCTATATTTGTCCTCTTTCTATTATTTAATATAGAGGGTCATTTATAAAGCTCAGGCAGCACATTTTGATTTGCATATAGTTGTTTTGTCCACGTTTCCCCCAAATGCTTAAATTCTGCACCACTTTGCCTCTTTCCTTTTTTTGCAAATGTGAAATGCACTTTGCCCATGCGCATTACCTACATTTGGAAACTCTGTTTTTACAAGCAGTGGGATGTTGGTGGCACGCAAGTTTCAGGTACAGTCAAAGGACAATTGGCAAACTGTGGCCTTCATGGGAGAGTAACAGTTTCCAGATCACTTCTTCCATAACAAAATAAGTGTAAATATATTACATGGTCAAAAAAATACAGTCCCTGACGACTGGAAGAAAGTCTTGTTTACAGATCAATCAAAGTTTAAAGTTTATGGTTCATTTGGAGAGCTTAGGTGAAAGAACGGCCACATGACGGGTTAAAGCAACAGCGCATGAACCTAATGTCAAACATAGTGGTGGAAATATCCAGGTGAGGTGAGTTCACAATCTAATCCATGGCACTGCTGCATATCTAAAAGGAAGCAATAGAATTCAGAGGGGGGTTCAATTGTTGTATGCAATTCTTGCAGCAATGTAAAGGATTTCAGCAGAAAGTTTTGAATTTATATCTATAATAAACATTATACAACTACGGAGATGCTTCAGGTGTGAAAATAGTTTGTAGACTTAGGAAGAGAGAGAGAAGCTCCTGTCACATTCTAGGACAACCAATGTCCAACAGGGATCTGCTGCAGCTATGAATTGACTACTGTAGGGAGAGCTATTTATTAAAGTTCATTAAAGTCCGAATGACAAAAACTCCAAAAAATTGAGTTTTGTTACTAAAAACAGAATTTTTTAGTGGAAAAAAACCCTTGAATTTTTCTAGATTTATTATACCTCGAGGATGGAAAAATTCAGAATCCAAAAATCTGCCATCTCAGAACTACTGAGGATGTATATATCTCAATGGGAGAGGTCCCTCACCTATTTGCAATTTTCTGTGGTCTGTGCTGGAATTAGCCTGAAAATTAGACTATTTCTGGCTTTTCAGACAAAAATCTTAATAATTCAGACTTTTCTGGAAAAAATCCGAAAAAATCATATGATTCAGATTTTCATGTTTGTCCCCGATCCGATAAAATCATGATTTCTTTTTTATAATAAGGTCCAATCATGGCTTCTAGTTTGGTCTGACTTTTTCCATTAAAAAAAGTCAGATAAATTCAGACTTTGATAAATAAGGCCCGTAGTGTTCCGTTACAGAAGATTCATTGGGAGAAGCAAATTTAGATGCTGCATATCAGTTTCCCATCTGAAAAATTATTCACAAATAGTTTTTTGAAAAAAACAGATCTTTGTCCCTTAATGAATGGTTCTGAGAAGCTCATCTCCTGAGATTCTGAATCTGAGATTTCAGTGGCTGCTCCTTCCTGCGTTCGAAATTTTACATTTTAGGCTAGTGGGGAATAAGGGTGGAAGGTGCTGCCTGGGAAATATGTATGAAGCGTAAGGTGAAACACAGGAACAAACAGTGCAAGCAAGCACTGGAAGGGTTTTTCCACATAATGTCAAGCTATTAGTAGGACAGTCATGCTTTTAGAGCTGCCTGTCTGTTCTCACTGGGGGGTTACAAGGTTCCTGCTCCTCATCAGCTTACTTACTTTAGCAGAGATCTGCAACTGCAAAACTGTTCCTGAATCCTGCTCATCCCCACCCACTTAGGGACAGTTTAGGTGCTCAGAAGGGGATTTCTACTGCTTTTTTATTTATGAGTTGTAGCCTTCCATCTATTCATGGCATCTTTATGCACCATGATGTCTTATAATGTGCCATTGGGGGGGGGGGGCAGGTTTTTATGAGAAATGGATTGTGGTGGCAGGTTGACTGTGGGAACCCACATTTAGTACAAATAGAGACAAAGCAATATCTACTTTCAGCTGATGCAAATGTTGCAACAAAATGTATGTTTCAGTACAGAACTTCTAGTACTTCCAAAATCACAAACCTATTTAACCTAATGTGAATAAAACAGCTTGATAAAGCTGATAAAAATTCTTTGCAATAGGTATGTATGTCCAAAAAAAAAATAAAATAGTGGTAAGGTTAACTGGGTTTAAATAGTAGAAAGGTTCACAATAAGCGGGAACTTCAAGCACATACAAAAAAGGGGCAAAAAAAGGGAAAATGAAAAGGGAAAACAAAACTCAATATCAGCTTTGATGTTAAAATCCCTCAATTGCTGGTGTTTGCATGAAGCTTCTGCTGAAATGCTGCAGTGTTTACATGAGTCCTAGCTGTGTTAGTGTTTTGCATTGAAATCCCAGGATGTTGCCTTTGATGGGGTTTTAAGCAGAGCAGTAAGTGGATGACTTCTAGGATGTTTAATAAACATTAAGTTTCAATTCAGGACAAGCACTTAGAATGTCCTGGAGGAAGCAGTTACCCGTCTCAAGACTGTGTGGGGCAATATTAGGGAATCTTAAATTTATCTATTTCTTATTAGTATTAGTGGATGCAAGCACAGAAAGCTATAGCTACATTTGTACATACACCAGTCCTCCTCTGCTTATTTTTGTCTATATGCATACAGATGCACTGTATAATTTCTGCTCTTTATGAAAAACAAAAAACACCAGCATTTTGTTTGCTGTTTTAAAAATACATATAATGCACACATTATGTCCTCCTGTTGTCAATTATCTATCTTTATAAAGAGAAACAAATGTTAGCTATCAGCACCTAATCAATTGGTTTGCAGCTCTGTCTATGGTTGGAAACCAGCAAGGACTGTATATTACATTATATATTTCCTGGGTATCCAGATGGCGCCAAACTGCCCAAGTGGTTTCTCTGACTGCATGGCACTGCTTCCTGGCACATAGATGCTCCTTTGTAGGGACCTTTGATGCTCTGCTTCTGCACCAGTAAAGTCCCTGTAACTAGAACATGGCTACCTAGATGTTTTTCTTTTTATAGTCCCATAGTCAACCTAAAAAGACTTTCTCAATCTAGCAATTCAAATACAGGCATCATATATTTTTCTTACTGCAGTGTGGCCACATCTATGTGTAACTTTTTAAATAATATGAATTATATGGGGATTTCTCAGGCTATGCCACTCACCTAAATATATGTAGGGTTTAAATCCCATATTGGCTTGGGAAATCCCCTTCAATATTTGGAAATTGGCTTTCTTTATGTTAGGAAGTCCTGGTACCCGTATCCTGGATACCTGAGCGGGATGTGTTCCCTATTGGCCCAGGTGGGTGGTGAGCACTTAGTTATAGCTTAATATACTGACTAGAAGCAAAGGTTTTTGGATTCCACCTGCTGAAGAAGATGGATGTCTGCTGGAGGGTCTACTGGAGAGCCTGGGACAGCCTAAGGATAACCCTTAGTAACTAAAGTCTAATATGAAATAATGCTAGAAATGCTGTATTTTGTATACTGAACATGAACTGTGTGCACCAGTAGCCTAATAAAACAAATTATTTATTCTTTCAAAGTTTGCCACAAGGGGTCATCATGTTGTAACTATGTTACACATCTTTCCAAGTCCGATAAGTCCCCCTGTCATTTGAAAATAGGATAGTTTCCTCAGTAATGTAACTAGAGAGGTGCGGGCCCTGAGGTGGGACGTGCAGCCGGGCCCCCCTCCGTACGCCCGGAACCGCCTGGAAATTCCGCCAGAGTCAGTGGCGCATGAGCTGCCGGGGGGCCCTGAGGGGTGCGGGCCCTGGTCCAATCGCACCCCCTGCTCCCCCGGTAGTTACGCCACTGCGTTTCCCTGCAGAGGGACCGTCTGAAGTTTCCTATCTGCAGGTGTCAGAGCAAGTAAAACGAAGGGGGAATTTCACTGCATACAATCAGGTTTTTTATAAAAACAGTACACATTTTTTAATTAAAGTATATTGGAGATTTTTTTGCCTTTACATCCCCTTTAATGAAGTTGGGGGTTGTAGCTGCTGTCATTATACATTCTACGAGTATAAGGCAGACAGGCCAGCTAGAAAGAGCAGTTCTGAGCTTCAACGTAGGTGTATATATTGGAAATATCTCTCCTAGGTAATACTGCCTGTTAGCTTAGGGATCATAGTGGATATGGAATCAGGTTAGAGGATTTTTCTGGAGGTTTCACTGGAGGTGATCCAGGTCCACTAAAAGGTATTGTAGAGGTAAAGTGGGATCCTGCCACGTCTGTCTCCAAAGGGGTGTCAGTGTGTGATACACTATGCACTTGCTATGAGCAGCTCCATCAGTGGTACCATTTGAGTTCTTTATTTTGTGTGCTAAATTACCATTTGTTATTGGTTCAAGAACTCCTGGCACCCAGAAATCCTGTTTTTGCAGCTGACAGGTAGAGTTCTGCAACACTTCTTCCTTCCTGCAGATGCCCTATACCAGTTAAGTGGGAGCTTGTACTAGGTGGAAAATTAAGGGTTAAACTGTAACATTTAAAACACAGTATGTGCAATGACAGTTCTTTATAAAACTGACACAATAAATTCAACGTGTTTTAATACCATTTAATTCACTTAAAACTGGACATGGTTGTCACGGTATTGTCGATTATTATAAACACACCTGCCCGGCAATAGATATATCTTGCTGTAGGGAATAAAACAGATATATGCACGGAAATCAAGTAGACTGGTAATAAAACATTAGAAGGGCACTGTGGACATAAACTCTGATGTGCTCATACACCACATCTAAATATTCATATGTTAAAAAAAACAGTCCCACTGGAAATGAAGGATTTTGCCTAGTTGCAGCTGAAATAAAACAAGCATGCATTTATGATTGATGTTGGAATTGAGTCTGATTTTTGCTTAGTAAATTCTCTGGGGATGTTCATGTATTAAAGATAATTCCCAATAGAGAGGTTATGCTTTAGTGATTTTGCACATGGCCATTTACTGCAATTTTAACACATTTGGGTGAAAGTAAATGTAAGTTAAAAGGCTGCATTTTGTGGCAAGGGGCGAAACAAAATTCAACAAAAATATAACGGCAGGCAAGGAAACTTGCATTTTTAATTGTCTTGGAATTTTTTACCCCTCTGTGTTACAGACACAAGTAGCACTGTCATTTTCAGATCACTTATTTATGATCTGAAATGGGGCAGTTATTCTGTTATATTGCCTTGCCCTTTCCATTCCTTTATTAATAGACTGCACTCCAGTAGACTTATCGGCACTACTAAATTAACGTTCCTTAGCTTTTAAAGGTGCAGAGGCCCCATTTTAAAACTGCATCGCCTCAAGTTAAAAAGCTTTAAAAAAAAAAACAACTTTATGTGACCCCTTTGCTTGAGAAAGGGGTCACGCCCCGAAACGTTGCATCCGCAATAAACGAGCAAGGTTAAACCTGCTAGAATTATCCATGCTGTGCTGGTGTGTCCTGTGTCTACGCTGTTTTTGAGGTTGCCCAATTCCTCTAACATCTAGCACCTGGAATTCGTTTGATTTTGGACGGCCAGGGTGTGCGAGTGTAAGTTTTTCTTTTTTGCAATTATGTTTATTTTCCAAAACATGATTACAAACTCACTCCATTTTGTAGTTTCAAAAAGTGGTCACATTGACTTTGTGTGGCACCAAGACAATAAGCTTAGGGCAGGTATCACAAACCTTCTTTAATACACTGCAATGAACTGAAAATGTCATGTAGGTAAAAATAAAGGGGGGCACATAATAAAACTCATGCTTTATATCTGACTTTGTACAAGTGAGTCCTGAACCTACAGATGGCCAGGAAAGATTATGAAATCAAAATTTTTAAACAAGTTTTTCCACATACATCAACAGGCCTAATAAATGTAGCACTGGTGGAATTTTTGTCTGCATAAGAATAGGAATGTGTCTCCAGGCCATTAAATGGTGATAAGTATAGGGGGTGAACATACAAAACTCTTTTGATCATGGTTACTTACAGAAGCGCCCTACACAAAAGTGAATGCAAAAAAAACAAATCTCTCAATTCTTGTTGTTGAGCCACATACTGTAATACCAAAAATACATCTAACCTAATTATCTGTGTGTTTATCTGGTTATAATTCTATTAGGCTGAGGCACATGTGGTAAGATTTGTTGCCCACAGTTAAGGGTGGTGGCAGATGGGGGGATTAGTTGCCCAGCAACAAATCTTCTCTACTGTGGGCAACTAATCTCCCCAAATGCCTTCCTGCCGGCAAGAATACGAATCGGCGGCGGGGTGGCATACGAATCTCTGCCTCACAAGGAAACTTCGGGTGACTTCGCCCACAGTAGAGAAGAGTTGTTGCTGGCGACTAATCTCCATGTGTGCCACCACCTAAGGGAGGAACTACACGGACGATTTTGGCGCGATCCCATGCACTGCACAAAACCACAGGCGTCACGTCGAATGCGACGGAAATAAGGTAAGAGATGGAAATGTCAGATGAAGTCGCATCGGTTATCCGACGCGACATGACAGTGTGCAGTGTCTGCATTCGACAGTCGTGTCGGATCAACACTGCGACACCATCCGACAATGCTATTACTTACCTTACTTATCTTTACCTACCTTATTTCTGCAAAAACGCAGGTGTCGGATCGCCCGTGGAGTCCTACCCTTAATCTGCACTTCCATGGGTGACATATCTCCTTTAAAACACTTTCCATACTATCGCATTAAGATCACCGCAAGTACAACCTATTATTTTCAGTGATCTGGTTTAATCGTGGGAAAATGTGAAGGGTGATAATTTCCCATGATCTAAAGAATATACTATAGAAAGTCTTTTTTGGGAGACGTGTCACCTGTGGGAGTGCAGATTTAACCATGGGTGGCAAATCTTACCATGTGCTATCACTCTAAAGTTGACTCTGAGCTAAGAGATTGGTCGTTTGCATGTTCCCCTGTACAGTCTGTTGCTGTGAAATTGCTGCTATTTTTGTGGAATTCTGTAATGGAAAATGTGATTTATTCCATAGAGAGGATTTTATTCTTTATGGTGAATTAGTGAAAGAGCCCACGACAGATGATGTTCTTTGAAATATAAAGAGACTCAGCACAGTGATTTTATGCAATATAATCAATTTTTCCCTTGATCCAGGCACGTTTTCTCCTAATGTATTGAAACAGAAGAAGGGAGCTAATGTCATCTGGATTAGGCCCCAAGCTCCCCGAGGAAGACACAAGGTTGGATATCAGTGAGGAAAATGCATTTGTTTTAACCCGAGTTTTAAAGGAAAGAAATCAAATATTTTACAGAAAGCATTAGTTTGATGTATTTTGTTTTATTTTTTCCACTTTGTACAAGTATTATTAAAATCTACATATTTAGGGACAAATTCCAGTTTGGGAATCTTTAAGAGTAATGTGATTAAAGTTGCCTAGGTTGCAGCAGGTCTCATTATCGTAACCCAAAGCACCCAATCATCAGGAGGCAATATAAACTGTTTATCTGTTTGATTGGTTCCTATAGGTTACAGTTTGCATTTACTGAATATATAGGAATAGCACTAAGATCAGTAGACGCATGCTTCTAGTTTGCAAAAATGTAACGATCCATTTAGATACAAGGTTAAAAGCAAAGGGATGTGAAATTTATACATAATAACCTATGCAGTATTAATATTGCACAACCTGTTTCCAAAAGAATCATACTGCCCAACGCAATCTAAATGGATGCTGGGGTATGAGGGTATAAATAACTAGCCATGATGATCCATTGTGGGAGAGGGTTGAGGCTTTTTCAGTTTGTTATTCAGAATACACCAAATGGACCTCAATATGTCAGACCCATCTCCAAGTCCCTGTCCAACTGTCTTCACTTGAAAGCCGAAACCCTCAAGTGGTTAGATCTACAGTGTCTCTTACAGTTAGCTCTCTAATGATCTGATTAAGTTAGAACTGACTGATTTTATGAACATAGTTATTTTTGCATTTAAATATGTATATGATGTGAGTCAGAGTGTCAACACCTAGTACCAAATACAGGAAGTATCAAATTAACAGTCAAAATGTTGAGGGTTTATTAATACAGTATATCAAGAGTTAGTATTTATATTAATCTATCAAGAGTTAATTCAATCTAGAATCCTATAAAAATATTTGCACACAATGTGATTTTCTACAGAAGTGAATGCATTTATAGGAAGCAGGAGAAACTGGTTAAACCGAGAGTTTTTGTGAGCAATTCTGGCATTTTTTAGCCTTGGGGTGAATCTCTGTGTAAGTTGGTGGTTGCCCTACCCTAGAGGAAGGTGTGCAGCTTGATACACAGTTTATTTTTGGATTGTCAGGAAGATTTTGTTATGTTCAGCTATGATACAAATAAAAAAATATAAACCCCTTGACTCTAGGGGGCAGTATCAATGTTTCCAAACTCTTTATTGTACTATACAAATACTGTATATATGATATATACTGAGTGGGAAAATCTAAGTACATATATTGCACCGTATTAAAGGAGCTGCATACACTAAGAAGATGCAGGTGGATGATTATCCCATTTATTGTGACCAACTTTGCATCAACATTTTGGGGGTGTACCCTAATTTTTTTGTGTTACAGTTTATGCCTTTTTAAAAGTGCCTTTTTTAAAGTGAGCCTGCACCACCAACGCAGACTGTAGGTTGTGTGGTTGCACACACTTGTTAAAATATAAGGTCATAACATTTTTTGAGTAAAGAACTGTCCACAGAAGTTATCCTATTTGCAGCGATATGTATTGCCATGAGTGGGAGCTGGCATAATGTTTGCATTGGTTTTCTCTATAGACTTCAGTTGATCATCATTATACATTCATGACCACTAGTTGGTACTGTTTTCTTATATTGTGGAAACAACAGTGGGGGTAAGCAGCGTGGTCTCTAAATAAACACAAATATTTATAAAGGGAATATTCTATGTTACACATGTATTGATACTCCTAAATGTGTATAGGAGGATATTCTAATGACAATAACCAAGCCAGACAGGTTCTTATTAATAACAATGGGAAGAAAATGCACAAACTGATACAGAAAATAATCAAAGAAGAGAACTAGGAGTTTATGTTCTGTTTGCTTCTATTTAGATTCAATTTGTTTGCCTAGCAGAATTCCACTTTAGGTTTTAGGAAAAGGGCAAAACATATACGCTACAGAAATTACTAAGGGACTACTCCAGGTCTGGTCTGGGATTCAAAAAAAGTCCTTTCATTTCAGACACATAGAGGCCCAGACACCACACCACATGCCCAATAACAGAGGTCTTTGGTATCTTACAGCAGCCCCTCAGATTGCAGTACATGTCTGGCCTTGTTCCAGGACATTGTCTGTCTAGCCTTGTTCTAAAGCACTGCCTAACAGGCCTTGTCATAAAATAATGCCTGACTGAAGTTTATGCAGAGTACTGTCCGACTGGACTTCTTTTAGAGTCCATCCTGTCAGGTCTTGTTGCAAAGTCTGGTCAATTATCTTTTAGACTCCCGTCAACCATGTTTTTGTGACTTATTGCCTATTGAAGTTACCAGATCCACAGTTTTTCTCATACACTTTTCTGGTACTAGTTTTAGGCCAAGAACAGACGATGGCGGATCTCAGCCTATGCTTGTCCACAGGGCGAGAATCCGCTGCACCCAGAAGCATTGTTTCCACTCAGGTGCAGGCAGACACTGAGGATTTCAGCGCTGAAACACAACATTTTGTGTCAGATATCCGCTCACTGTTGAAAAGGCAAGGAGAACAGTAGGGCAGTGGATTCCCCATCTGTGGAGAATCTACATTGCAAACAACGTCTATCCCTAGCCTTAAGTTTTCAGTTTTGTTACCTACCTCAACTATGTGTCTTGCAACCTATTTGTAGTATTATTCTCTGCCTCTAGTTCACTTCCTAGTTTCTCTTTTCCTCGTTTTCACTTCTGGTACTTTGCTCCTGTTCCAGTGTGGGTGTCATCCAGTTCTGCCCTATTGACAAAATATTTCCTCCCAGCCTTAAGCCACTTGAGCAACTACCCAAATTCCCTGCCTTATCTGAACCTGCCTAACTGTTTGCTTAGAGTTGTTTTCCTTTCTTCTCCTACTTAAAGAAGAACTAGCTGGCTCCGCTGAAGCTTGCAGCACTGGTATCTATATACTATCTATTTACTATATGTATATAGAATTTAATATAATATTCCAGCAAATTGGAATTACCTTATTTAATATTGACAGTCCAGCCGGAGAATAAACAGCATACCTACAGTTTAGAAATGAAAAAAAAAACATACAGAAATGGGATTTTCCATTTAGCCTTTATCTGTTATCATCAAAATGTTTGCCTGCTGCTTTGGCCACCCTATAGACAAAAGTAGTAATAATAATGTTCAATGTATAATATAGGAATTATAGGAACAATTATGTTTTATTTAACCCCATAGTGTGAACCTGTAGTCTAGAATATGTAGAGTGATGGTAACTGGTGCAAGTAATATAATAGACAAAGGGGGAATGTAATAAAAATCGCTAACAGAAAAACTATTCGCAATGCGAAAAGTTATGCCTTTGCACGAACAAATTTTGCTTTGTGCGAATTTAATATAGCTTTTGCGAGCCCGGAAACTGTTTAGCGACCACTTCCGACAGTGAAAGACCGTTTGCGAATTTTATAGTTTGCGCCAATGCGCAGTCAATGAAATAAAACTTCTTACTGAAAAAGTCGTTATGTTTGCTCCAAAAGATTACGACACCTTCAAGCACTTCTTATGAGTGCGCAATTAAAATTCGCAATGCTCAATTAAAAGTCGCAATGCGCAATTAAAATTCGCAATGCAATAACAGTTTACGGAACAATATTACATTGCGAGATGTGGATTTTTAGTCTTATTGGTGCGAATTGTTTTGCTCTTTGCGACTTTTATTACATTCTAGTGTCCTAAAACCTGTACCCAAAAGGTCCCCGAGATACAGTAAGTATAGACTGCTATAATGCTGAGACCAAACAAAGAAAGAAAGGTCTGTAATAGCAAGGCCTACAATGCCCTTGTATGTATCAGCATATTCTAAAAAAAAATTACCAATAAATAAATGCAGAACACTCCATGTACAACACAGTCAACTTATAGGTTACAGTACCTTTTATCATTAAGCATAATGTTTTATTTTTGTCATTAACTCTTGCATTGCTATGCCATTTCTAGCTTCTACCCAAAGGTAAATAATAATTCACAGATATGTGCTATACAAGTGTGCACTCTCTTTTCCACAACAGCCAATCGCATTTGTGCACAGACATGTGGAAATTAAAGCTTGTCCATGGAACTGGGCCCACTCAAGACGGGATTTGTGACACTAGGAGAAGGCAATTCAGCAAGGAATAACATCAACTGTGTTGATTAGAGATGCAAAAAAGGCAATTACAGCGAAAGTAGGAAAGCATGTGACGTGCGTTGTTTAGAATGTCCTCAAAGTGAATATTCTCATGTGGGAATACCGTGCTAACATTTTATTTGAGAATCCACAGAACAGCCCCTGGGAGCTTTAGGAATAGGACATACATTTTGACTCGTGTATTGCATGTACTAATCTTGCCTGAGGCTGATCCTTTAGGAGCAAGCACGTTGATCAGCTTCCCTCCCAACCCCATTGATTTACGGGAATGAATATGCCAGCTATGTGAAGCTGAAAATAGTGAATATGAATGTATTAAGTGATTTTTTTTTTTTTTTTTGTTTTTTTTTGTTTTTTTTTTTTTTATTCTTTTATAAATAGATAGTTACATCAATGACATAAATGTACCATAACAACAGAAATACATGCAAAACAAATGCAATAATTAATAAGGTAATTAATACAAGCATTCTAATATATTAATTTAAAAAAAAAAAAAAAACAAATCAAATTTCTAGTACAACAAGTACAAACTATATTGAAAATGGATATTATAGGACTATTGTCTAAAATATAGTCCTAATCTAGATTTTATTATTTTTGTAATAGTACTAGCTAGTGTCATATAATTTTAATGCCATGGATCTATGATGAATAAAGAATTGAGTCAAGTTTGGATCTATCAGTTTGAGATAAGTTATTCATGGAAATTTTCCATTTCGACAAAAAGTTTGTACGATTTTTCACGCTATCAAATTTAAAAGCAATAGCTTCATTTGTACATAGAGTTTTCAGCTCCGTGATGACATCCATTATCTCAGGAGGATTCGATTTAATCCAATTTTTGAGGATGCTTCTTTTGGCTGCAATTAATATTAAATGTGTGTAATGCAGCGAGTATGATATATTCCCATATTTAGGTTTAAGAATATGGTGGGATGATTTGATTGAAACATCCGAAAGATTTAATAGGGCATTTTTTGAGGTTAATTTATATTTAGAACATAGATTAGTATTCAGATGACATTCAACATCTTGCCAAAAGTTTTTGATGTAAGAACAGTCCCATAATAAATGGAATGTATTGGGTAAAAGAATGCTGCATTTAGGGCATTTTTCGTGTAATATTGTATTTTTTGAACTGAAGTTAAATCCTTTGTAAGCTAAATGAATGAATCTAAAATTTTGATCTCTCCATATTTCTGTGTTGATAAATTTATCAAAATATTTTATAGAATCGGTTAGCATTTCCGGGGAGATTTCCATTTGTAGATAAGTTGACCATTTATTTGCTGTTAGAACCATCGGATGAGATTTAACATTGGAATCATTCCATATTAAAGACTGAATCCTTCTGATGTTATTATGAGAAGATTTTAGACTATTAAGAGCAGATAAAAGGTGGGAATCATAAGTAGCAATGGAATCAGTTTGGTTCTTTTTTTTAAACCAATGTGACAATTGAAAATAATGTAATTTTTCTTTATCCGGAATTTGAAATTTATCTCTGAAGTCATACCAGTCCAAAATCTTTCCTGTAGATGGAGATGCAATATCCTTTATAAAATTAACCCCTTTTTGTTTCCAACTGGTAGTGAAAGGGGAGAAGAAAGAAGTAGGCAGTGTTGAATTCTTTATTACAGGTAAATATGGAGTAAAATTATAATTTGACTTAAATTTCTTGTGCATAAGTCTCCAAACAGCAAAAGTATCTCTGTAAAGCGGATTCTCTTTTATTTCTGTTGGTTGATATTTAAGAGGTTTATGTATTAGTTCCAGAATGTTTTCATTAGAATTAGTTGTGAGTTCCAAAGCCTGGTTTGTAAATTTACCTATTTCTGCCATCCATTCCACTAAATATCGGGTTAAAGCTGACAGATTGAAAAATCTATAATCAGGAATAGCAAGCCCCCCAAATTGTTTAGGGTGTATAAGTTTATTCAGAGCTATTTTTGGAGGTTTTCCTTTCCATAGGAATTGAATAAGTGCTGACCTTAACTTGTTAATGTCCATATGTTTAATTAATAAAGGTAGGTTTATGATATTGTAAATACTTTTCGAAAAAATCATCATTTTGTAGAATGCAATTTTGCCTTTTAAATTTAGAGGAATATTTTTCCATTTGTTACATAGGGAAATTATGTTTTTTTATCATAGGAGAATAATTTAAAGAGTAAAGCCTATGGAGATCTGATGGAACATAAATACCTAGGTGTTTAATATACGGGAGACTTTTGTTTAGTCTCATTTGCTGTAACATATTTAAGGAAGTTTTTCCATAAACATCCATGAGTTCTGATTTATTTAAATTGATTTTAAATCCAGAGATAGCTTCAAAACTTTGGATGATGGAGAATATCTTGGTTAAATTTTTATTTGGATCTTTGACAAATAGAAGTAGATCATCTGCAAAAGCTGTTAATTGAACTTTTGAATTGTTTATGTATAGGCCAGGTAAACAATCAGCATTTTTTAACGTTCTAATTAATGGTTCCAGTGATAGATTGAACAATAGAGGAGAGAGAGGACAACCTTGCCTAGTTCCTCTCTTTAGGTGTATTGTTTTTGAAAGTTCACCTGCAGCCAAAATCTGAGTAGTCGGGGTTGAGTATAATAATTGAATTAAATCAGTAAATAGGCCTTTAAAACCAAATGCTTTAAGAGAGTCTGTTAGATGTTGCCAGCAAATGTTGTCGAATGCTTTCTCCGCATCAATTCCTATTAGTGTGGTTGGAACATTACTTGTTTTTGCTGAGTAGATTACTTTTATTATGGTTCTAATATTTTTAGTGCCTGATCTTCCCTTGGTGAATCCACTTTGTTCAGGAGAGATGAGATTTGGTAGAATATTGGAAAGACGGTTGGCTATTATTTTTGTAAGAATTTTCACATCTTGATTAATTAGAGCAATAGGTCTGTAAGATGATGTAAGAGATGGATCTTTACCTTGTTTTAGCAGTACTGAAGTATATGAGTTGAAACCGGAAGGGAGAAACTTTTTGTGGGTAATCATAAAATTGAATAAATGTGTTAGGTAAGGAGAGAATTCATCTATTAAACATTTATAAAAAGGCCCTGTTAGTCCATCTGGTCCACCCGCTTTGTATTTCTTCAAAGATGAAATTGTAGATCTCACTTCTTCCTCAGAAATTGGAGAATTTAATTTTTCTAATTCATCATGCGATATTTTTGGGAGGCTTAAATTCTCTAAGAGTGTTTGTCTCTGCTTACTATCTGTATTAGTGGAAGAATAGAGTTTATCATAATATGACTTGAAAATCTCTGCTATCTCTGTTGGATTGTGCGTTATTTTGTCGTCAGCAGATTTGATAGCAGATATCTTATGGCTTTTAGACCAATTTTTTGTCAGGTTGGCTAGCATTTTATTTGATTTATTACCAAAGTTGAAATATTTAGATTTCATGTAACTCTGATTAATATCATCCTTAATGGATAGCCAAGACTTCAATTCTTTTATGGAGTTTTCAAATTCCACCTTAGAGATTTGTGTTGGATTTGTTTTAAATGTCATATAAGCATTCTTTTGTTTCCCACTTAGTTCCAATATCTTTGAATTCATTTTCTTGGTAAATTGAGATCTGAATGAAGTTATTTCTCCCCTAATGTATGCTTTCCAGGTATCCCAGAGAAGTAGTGGATTGCTTGAGTGAAGTATGTTGTCAGCTAAGAAGCTTTTCCATTTGTCTTTAAGCATTTGTTGAAAGTCAGGTCTAGATGACAAAAATATTGGAAATTTCCAAGGGATATATGACTTCGAAATATAATTCGTTGTTAGCGTAATGCTTATAGGGGTATGATCTGAAAAATTAAAATCTCCTATCCTTGCATCAGAAACATGACTAAGTAGGTTAATGGACGTGAGTAAATAGTCTATTCTTGTCCCAGATCCATGTGAATGTGAATAGAAAGTGAATTCTTTACTTGAAGGATTTAAAATTCTCCAAACATCTTTAAGATTAGTGTGATCTAAAAATTCCGTGAAAATTTTTGACTTGCCTGGTGACGGTTTGCATGATGTATTACTATTAAGTGATTTTTAATCTCTAGCATATTACACACAAATCTGTTTGCATTTCATGCAGACAGGAGAGTATAGATTAAGGCCTCAGGAATCTGGCACTACAATGCGGCTGTAATGATGCCATCAGATTTTGATCAAAGCACTGGAGGAGGATATTATGTGACCATTGTAGGGCAGCATTCTAACAAAACAGCAGTGCTGGGTAAAGGGTAGAGGTGTATTCCTTACTGCTGCAGTTCTTGCAAAGAGAATGGCTGTGATCACTATGGCCTACCCTACTGCTATTCACTTTATAGTTCAATTTTTTTGCTAAAAAGAAAATGTCTGCCTTACTGCATGCTAGTGATACTGACACAAAAAAATTCTTCAAAATATTAGGGGCAGATTCACTAACTTCAAGTGAAGGATTCGAATGAAAAAAACTTCGAATTTCGAAGTTTTTTTTGGGTACTTCGACCATCGAATTGGTTAAATTCGTTAGAATTCGATCGAAATCGAACGATTCGAAGTAAAAATCGTTCGACTATTCGACCATTCGATAGTTGAAGTACTTTCCCTTTAAAAAAAAATTCGACCCCCTACTTCGGCAGATAAAACCTACCGAAGTCAATGTTAGCCTATGGGGAAGGTCCCCATAGGCTTGCTAAGCTTTTTTTGATCTAAGGATATTCATTCGATCGTTTGATTAAAATCCTTAGAATCGTTCGATTCGAAGGATTTAATCGTTCGATCGAACGAAAAATCCTTCGATCGTTCGATCGAACGTTTAGCGCTAAATCCTTCGACTTCGATATTCGAAGTCGAAGGATTTCAATTCGAGGGTCGAATTTCGAAGTATTTTTAACTTCGAAATTCGACCCTTAGTGAATCTGCCCCTTAATGTACATAAAAAGTTACCCATAGCCTATGGCTGTGTTCATCATTTTTTGCTGATATAGCTGCTTTAGCAAGTAATTGTTACCTGAAGTTCCTAAACCTGACAGTTTTGCCAACCTGTAGAATTTCAAACACTAATGTAGCACTACTGCTACACAAAAATGGCAGCCCCCAGCGTGGGGGGGGGTTGGGCACCGGAGTCCATATGCGCGCCAGGCCCTCAAAATATTTTTCTGGCGGGGGCCGGCTCAATGTTATGCCCCTGTGTAAAAGCATCAGGAAGAACAGTACAGGAGCCTGTTATCCAGAATTCTCAGGACCTGGTGTTTTCCGGATAAAGGATCTTTTCATCATTTGGATCTTTATGCCTTAAGTCTACTAGAAAAGCATGTAAACATTAAATAAACCCAATAGCCTGGTTTTGCTTCCAGTAAAAATTGACAATTTTATTTTGGATCAAGTACAAGGTACTGTTTTATTATCACAGAGAAAAAGGAAATCATTTTTAAAAATTTGCATTATTTTGGATAAAATGGAATCAAAATTGTGATAACTGGCGTTGCCTTCAACCCTGTGTCTTCATCCTTAAAGAGAACTAAACCCCCTCATCCCCTTCTCTCCATTGGCCCCCTCCCTGCTTTCTCCCTCCATAGCACCTTACTTGAAAAAAGTGTCCCGGGCATTAACCTTGGCATATTCATAGAGCAGCGCAGTGGTGCTCATGGGC
Organism: Xenopus petersii; assembly: GCA_038501925.1. Taxonomy (NCBI): domain Eukaryota; kingdom Metazoa; phylum Chordata; class Amphibia; order Anura; family Pipidae; genus Xenopus; species Xenopus petersii. Next base: position 124,254,413 of record CM076682.1, read on the forward strand.
TCCATCTTCAGTATCTTTGGATTCCTCGCATAAGCAACGACATGAGCATTTTTCGCATGTGCCAGAAGCTCCCAAGATTGCCAAAGGAAAACAAGAGGATCTGTATATATTGAAGATGGTACTCAAGAGCTCTGTTGCACTACTCTGCATGAATATGCCAAAGTTAATGACAGAGACATTTTTTTCAAGTAAGGTACTATGGAGGGAGAAAGCAGAGAGGGGGCCAATGGAGGGAAGGGGTGGGGTTTATGCTTAACTGGGGGTTTGTTCTCCTTTAAGTGCTGTGCAATATGTTGGTGCTATGGAAACAGAGGATTATAAATTAAGTCACAGTGCGCAGTAACTACTGAAAAATGCAACAGTCCCAGCAGCTACTTTGGTGCCCAGAGGTATAGGGGCCCTTGTAGAGGTCACAATAACTGCAAAACTTCAGTATTTCCATGTAAAATAACTAATCCTCCTGAAGGTTTTAACATTCCTGTGAGACTGAAAAGCTTCTAGTTGTACCACTGTAAGATTGTATTGCTGGGGTCCACTGGATACAGGGCTCTCATGCCATATCAATGTGAAAGCAATGTGACAAATGAGAGATTTGCAGTGGGTAATGAATTTCCCCTTCTGTTTTTACCCTTCAAAGGGAGAAAGCGGAGGTATGATGGTCAGCCATGAGCAAGGGTGCCAAATATCTATATCATGGGAATTTTTTTTGGGGACAAATGGGCCTAGTGGCACCTGGAGGCTATGTGCTGCTTTGCAAAGCATTCTTTACAATACTTTTTGCACTCCCTTTTACTAAGTAACATTTCTTTGGAATGAATGGTCGGGAGTGATCCTTTGATCTACAGTGAGCAGGAAATTATCCAGATCTTTAGTGCGGTCATCCTGGAATGTTGGGAGTGAAGTGCAGCAGAAAATCAGAGGTGAGAAAACAACTTAGATCAGACACAAAAAGATGCCTGGAGCTACGCTAATTATTAGAATAACTTATTTTTATTATTTATGAAAATATTGACCGGAGAAATCAATAAACTCATTGCAACCAATATACATTTAACGGAAACTATACACCATTTTACACAAAAGACAATACATAAAGCCTTCAGATGAACAGGTTTTATGTGCTTATGCTATAGGCTTCTAACACAATTCTTGAAAAAGATTTAAACCATCCATAAAACCATCCCAACTGCAACCCATAGTCCTCTAATGCTTCCAGCCAAAGTTATGGCTTCCTAAACTTGAGACATTTTGCTCCTTTTTTTTTTTAGTAAAAGTTCACTAGCATTTCCATTGCTGCTGTAAACCAGTAGTGATTGTTAAAGGACAAGGAAACCTAAGTGTAAAAGAGCTTTTAAGCTCACCATTAAACTGTCCCACTGTGCCCCCTAGTTCACTGACATAGATGTCAAAAAACTGATGTAAGAAAATGCACCAATTAGAATACAGCTGGCCAAAAAGTTAATTAAAGGTGTAAGAGAAGTCACCAGTGAAAATACTGCTAAACAGTACTATGTTATTTATGTTATTCTTTTAGAGCAGGCCCCTCTTTACCTCTTATATCAGTTATTGGTTGTTCCATATTCTATACAAATAAAAATATACATACCTACAATAAGAATACCGATTCCCAGCACCATCAGCAGCTTGCTGTTATATTACATATAGAGATAATTGTGTCATTATTGTCTTCATTATAAAACACTGGATTCAGAAATGGGAATACAGGACAAACTTGTTCAGTGCTGCGAAACCAGACTGATACAGGTCAGCTGGGATTATCATCGGAGGATTTTTTGCATTTTAATGAAGTCACTGCCTGTGGAGATTTGGGAAACAGTTTTGGAAAAGTTTTATTGTGTAATATCGATTCAAGAAAACCTGGATATTGCTGGACCAGAAATCCCAACATGCCTCAACCTTCATTGTATGTTACACTATACTGTGAGCTGTAGTCCAGCAAAAAAAGTTTGGTTGAGCAATGCAGTAAACCAGGTGCTAAATTTCATATGAGAATCAGCCTGTTTTTCCCAAAAATGCCACATTTTGTCCCCTGAATCTCAGTGTCATTGCAGTCAGGTGCCGAGTTGCTTCCCCCGCAGTTATGCACCATGAGATAAAACAGACAGTGATTACCTTGTGCATTTTAGTGAACTGCTCACAACTTGCACCAAACATTTGCTGAATGGTGTTAGTTGCATGGTGTTAGTTGGTGTTAGTTGCAGCTACTGGTGCAACCTATTAGGGTGCTGACAGACAATGAGATTAGTCACCCCGTGATTAATCTCCTGCAGTGCGTGTGACTAATCTCCTCTGAATACTTTGGCAGTGGCTAACATGTGAATTTCCACTGGGGAAACATATGCGGCAAAAAGTTACCCCAATTTCCTCACAAATTTTGGAAAGTATAGGCGCTTAAGGTGGCCATACACGGAGAGATCCGCTCATTTGTCGATGTCGCCAAACGAGCGGATCTCTCTCCGATATGCCCATCTTGAGGTGGGCAATATCGGGCTGATCCGATCGTGGGCCCTAGGGCCCAACTATTGGATCCTAACGAATGGGAACGGCCGGTCGGATCGCGGGACCGCATCAACGAACAGATGCGGCCGCGATCCGACGGGATTTTTTATCCCATCCGATCAAGATCTGCCCGACTTTTGGCCAGATCTCGAACGGGGAAGCCCGTTGGGGGACCCCATACATGGGCCAATAAGCTGCCGACTCGGTCTGTCGGCAGCTTTTATCGGCCCGTGTATGGCCACCTTTACCCAGCGGCACTTTCAATTCACATGGTAGCCACTGGGGAAGCATTCAGAGGAGAGTTGGTATATCATTGTAGGTACATCATAACCTCAAAAGTATTTGGGGCAACTGTGGCAATTTGTAACAAAGTGCACATGCAGTTTTGTTAATTTTGCCAAATTGGTAGGTTCAGCACAATTGCACTTGGATGTTCATTTACATGTACTCTTTTGTGAAGTTCTGTGTGCTTCATTTGGTGCAACAATGGTGGGGAGACTAATCTCCTCATCTATCATCAGCCTAAGGCTAGGGCCACAAGGGGCCAAAATCAGCCTGCCGATTACGCAGGCGAATTCTAGCCGCTACCGCTCGCAGTAGCTTCGTTCTTATACTTGCATCTGGAAACTTTGGGGCACATTTACTAAGCCCGAGTGAATGATTAGAATAAAAAAACTTCAAATTTCGAAGTTTTTTTTGGCTACTTCAACCATCGAATTGGCTACTTCGACCTTCGACTACGACTTCTAATCGAACGATTCAAACTAAAATCGTTCGACTATTCGACCATTAGATAATCGAAGTTCTGTCTCTTTAAAAAAAATCACCACCTAAAACCTACTGAGGTACAATGTTAGCCTATGGGGAAGGTCCCCATAGGCTTTCTAGACAATTTGTGATCGAAGGAAAATCGTTCGATCGATGGATTAAAATCCTTCGAATCGTTCGATTTTCCCTATGATCGTTCGAACGAACGAATTGCGGTAAATCCTTTGACTTCCATATTCGAAGTCGAATGATTTTACTTCGACGGCCGAATATCGAGGGTTAATTAACCCTCGATATTCGACCCATAGTAAATGTGCCCCTTTGTGTCTGCCCAGGCACAAACACACTTGGCAGATTTCATCACAAAACGCAAAGGTTTCTTCGACATAATCCACACAATGGTGGCCAACACAATGGTTCCAGATGCGAACAGAAGAAGGCGGCTACTGCCAATGGTAGGGGCTGAAATCGGCCCGTGTGGTCCTAGTTTTAGGACACCCATGGTAAAAACATGGTCACGGTGGCGGTAATTCTAGGCTGTTGCACTTGAAAACTAACTATTCAATCTGAGAAAGGAGAAGAGGCACAGGCTAGATAGCAGATAACAGATTAGATCTGTAGATTACAAAGGGCTTAATTGTTAAACAGGAATCTAAACCCATTGTATTCTACAGAATTTATCTGATATCTCACAAATCCTCACAAAGTTATTTATTGGCTCCCAAGATCAGAAACTCCCACAGCTGAAAGACTGCTAAGAATTGGCATTTCTATAGCATACTAAAAGTAAAAGATGAACTACAACTTTAAAACTACCCTAAACCCAACCTAAAAGTAGGGATGTAGCGAACTGCCGTTTTGGTGTTCGCGAACACCGGCAAAAATGCGAACAGTTCGCGAACTTCGAACACCCGCAAAATCGTTCGATTCGAACGATCGAAGGATTTTAATCGTTCGATCGAAGGATTTTCGTTCGATCGAAGGATTTTCATTCGATCGAAGGATTTTCATTCGATCGAAGGATTTTCATTCGAATCGAACGATCGAAACCATTCGATCGAATGCTTTTCATTAGATCGAATGCTTACAATCGTTCAAACGAATTTTTAGCGGTCGAAAGAATTCGAATGGTCGAATGGTCGAACGAATCGAACGCGAACCCAAATTGGCGAACGTCGCGCGACGTTCGCGAACATTCGGCGGACGCGAACGGTCGAAGTTCGCGCGAACAAGTTCGCCGGCGAACAGTTCGCTACATCCCTACCTAAAAGCTGTCCCACTGCGCTCCCTAGTTCTCTGTAGAAGCTGCTGAAAAACGTAAGTACACAAGAAAAACAATCCAACTACAGGTGTAGAAACAAACAATATGGCGTGGGCCTTGGAGAGCTGGAGAAAAGTTTTATTAAACAATATTGCTTTAGGAATAGAACCCTGACTTTTCTGGTCTATAGTTCACAGCATGCCTTCACTTTCCTAATATGTTAAATCATTCATGATTTCTAGTCCAGCAAATGCTGAGTAAAGTTTATTTGAGCAGTGCAGCAGAGTTTATTGTCTGTATGAGAATTGACTTCTGTGAAATTGTTGCGAGAGTCAGAACTAGAAAACACAAAGGGATACACAAAACTGCTTTCATTTGCAAGTAAACAAAATAAACTTGAAAACCATCAAACTGGATTCATTCACGTTTACTGGAACGTTGCATATAATTTCTTTCTTAATGCAGAACACTGTTTTTTTTGGTTGCGATCCCCTTAAAAATGAAAAGATCATTCCCTTGCTTTTTATATCTATTTATGTATATCCTCGTAAGAAACCAGGCCCATTTGTAATGAGGGAAGCCAACACACCAGGGGCGTAACTATAGAGGAAGCAGACCCTGCGGCTGCAGGGGGCCCAGGAGGTATAGGGGGCCCCATGAGGCTCAAATTCATATACAATTTCAATACATTTTGGTAAAACAGGACAACCTCTGGATATGTTTGGGGCCCTAAAATTAATTTGCTGTGGGGCCCAGTAACATCTAGTTACGCCACTGCAACACACCTTGTTCTCAGCAGGGCTGTCATCCCAGGTGCTAGAATCCCATTATTGGCAAATACATGGGTGTTCTGGCAATGGCCCAGAGCAAAATCATTTTGCAATAGAAAGTAGAACAAAAACGATTTGTACAGGTGCTATGATGCCCCAGGGGGATCCAGCTATTTTTTAAATATTTTCCCATAACAATAATGTATGCTGAATAATGTGAGGTCAGGCAGGGTGTATTTTGACTTTGAAGTTTTCGTGAAAACTAAAATTTTAAATTGCCAGCAAGCACCATTCTACAAATTCTGCAACTTGACAGCAAGGGATAATCATATTTTGTTGTAGAGTTCACTTCAGAAAAGGTATATACTCCATTGGCAGCAGAGCTTTGGTTTTGTTAAATTTATGTTCAAGGATCTAACCAGACTTGGCCAAATGAGAAAAGTGCTACAACATAGTCAGTTGATAGCAAACAAGAGGTATAGCGAGAAAGAGGAGATCCCCCAAGGCTTTGGAGGGGAATGCACAAAAATGGGGTAAAAAATATTATTATAGTTAATCGTAAATGGAGTGTATTAGAGTGAAATTGACAATACATTTCATGAATACATTACTGTTTTACACCTTAGGGCACATTTACTATGGGTCGAATATCGAGGGTTAATTAACCCTTGATATTCGACCATCGAAGTTAATTCCTTTGACTTCGAATATCGAAGTTGAAGGATTTACCGCAATTCGAACAATTAAGCCCTTCGAATCGAACGATTCGAAGGATTTTAATCCATCGATCGAACGATTTTCCTTCGATCAGAAATTGCTAGGAAAGCCTATGGGGCCTTCCCCATAGGCTAACATTGGTGCTCGTTAGGTTTTAGGTGGCGAAGTAGGGGGTCGAAGTTTTTTTTAAAGAGACAGTACTTCGACTATTGAATGGTCAAATAGTAGAACGATTATTAGTTCGAATAGTTCGATTCAAAGTCGAAGGTCGAAGTAGCCAAAAAATACTTCGAAATTCAAAGTATTTTTTATTCTAATCCTTCACTCGAGCTTAGTAAATGTGCCCCTTTGACTAAAATGATTTTGTAGAATTTGGAATACCAAATTGCTCCGTGCAACTTATGCCAGGCTGAAGTTGATGTAAGTTTTTATGGTGTTATTAACCACTTATTAACTGCTGACAATGCCAAATTGAGGAGATGGAATTAGACTGTCAAAATTGCTCCAACATTTTGACAAAAAGGAACAATTCTGGGGTAGTGCTGCATTAAAAAAAATTGTACATTTGTTGTTTGATTATTTTCTGATGTAAATGAACATTTTGTGATGTGGTCACTTTTGTCAATTCCCTATGTCCAACACTGGAATTACCCTGTACAAAGCACAAAACAGTAAAAAAGGTTTAGGGTATACGCTTGATATATCACTACTGAGTCCCTCAGTCCCAGGCAATCCTCAGAGCTCATATAACCCCGTGCCTAGCATTACCTACCTAGCATTTACAGAGTTTAGCTAGTTCACATAAACATCTTTATTATTTTTTTTTAAGGGGAAAAGGAAACTGCACCGGCCCAGGGTTATTCCAATGAGTACCATGGAGCGATCCACTTCCATCTTCTTCTGTCTTCAAATTTCCCAGGGCAAATGCATGCACAGTTGAACGATATAGATGACTTTTTAGCTAAAGTTCGGCTTTTCGTTCTACTGCGCATTTGCAACTTCACAAAGAAGGAGGAAGACGTAAAAAGATCGGCCTGTGGTGCTCACTGGTATAACCCCAGGTGCAGTTTTCTGCTGACAGGAGCACCGGCCCGGGGTTTCAGGTAAGTAATAGTGATGGGCGAATTTATGCCGGCATCAAAAAAATTTACGCCGGCATCAAAAACTAGACGACTGCACCATTTCGCGAATTTTTTGCCATTTCGAGCGAAATTCGCAAATTTTCCAGCGAACCGAAACATCGCAAATTCGCCCATCACTAGTAAGTAACAGCAATCACTTGGGGTGCCTAACATTTGGCACCCCCAAGTGCTGCAAGCCTTTCTTTCTCCTTTAATGGGATCTAAACCATCTGTAGGCATGTTTCATTGTGCCCTCATTGTAGCTTTGTAGTTACAGATGCATTCTGTTTATCAGCGTTGCATCAGCCATTCTGTTGTTATCTATCATCCAAAAAATAATCAGCGTCCATTTTGTAAATCCTGTGCAAAGTGAGGCACATGCTATTTGCCCTGCATTCATGGCACCACTTCCAGCACACCTCATTACAATTACACAGTATTATTATCTGATTTACTTGGTACAAATCAGTTGTGGCTATTAGTGATTTGTGAATCTGTCCCATTTCGCTTTGCAGAAGAATTCACAAAACGGAGAAAAAATTCTTGAAACGGCAAAAAATTAGTGAAACGTATTGACGCACTTTACAGCAACAATTTTTCTTGCTTCAAATGCATTTAAGTCAGTGGGCGTTTTTTCTTATGGTGACTTTTTTGTCCTAATGCAAACTCAATGGATGTTTTTATCTTATGGTGATTTTTTTTATTATAATGTATTAAAGTCAATGGGCGTTTTTTCTTATGGCGACTTTTTTTATCCAAATGCATTAAAGTCAATGGGTGTTTTTTCTTATGGGCATTTTTTTTCAGCGAATGTTTCCACTGCAAAATTTTTCTGCAGTTGGGCAAACAAATCTCCCATGGTGAACTGCGGAATTTCACCGCAAATCCATGGCTGGCCAAAGAAATTCACTCATCCCAGAGGCCCAGGTGTATGGTAATTCCAGGCTTCTCTTGCATTAAATGCCTGAAATACATAAGAAAACAGGGAAGGATGCATTGGTGCACACAAGTTTAAAGTTTGTATGGGCACAGGAACCTAGCATCTAGCATCAGTGTGCCCCTAATTTTCAGTCAACACTAGAGCCTTATGCTTGCGTTCGTAAATGAGAATGCTTTAGTCAGACCTCATTTTCATTCTACAGAATCTGCAATAAAAACAATTGCAGAATTGTGGCTTAAATGCAATGTGCAATGGTAGATTCCAATTTAATACTGTACACATCAGTGAATATTAAATACAAATCAAATGCATGTAAAATTGCAGATGTTTAGGCTTTGGCTTCAGGAAATGTTCTGGGATTTATTTCTCATAGATTAAAAATAATATACATATTTTTTTCCAGGACATTTATTTTAAGAAAGGATTAAAAACATTTTTAAAGGTAATGTGAGACAGCCTGCCCTCATTAAGGTTTATAATAAGGAACGTCCAAGGTCAACTGATCATGACTATAGCATCAACTACAATGTTTGTCCTGCAGGAGTGTCAGGTCAGTGAAAAGATGTTCTTTAAACCAGATGAAGCACCTGATTGTGCAACACTCAAGTCAGTGTCATTGATTATTCACAATGCTGCACCGTTTAAAGCAGGGGAAGTAATTAGAGCTTTTTGTGTGGATTACCCACTAAAGAAAAGGTCAAATAACTACAAACAGTGCCAGAAAAGAGAAGCCACTGAGGACCGATGTATTCGTGATCAGCTAAGAAATGCTAAGGCAGGCCTTGATAATGATGTGCTTATGCCAGGTTCTACAGAATTTGATCGTCCTGTCATAGAAATCCAATGAAGCATGAGTGATTACCACATTTTTCCTTGAAGCCTGCAGCAGGACCCTGATGCCTGTCAAATAAACTAGTTTGTCAGTGAAACGATACTAGGAGACTTGAAAGTTTGATTCTGGTTCTTAAGGAAGGAGGGTTTAGCATATTGCACAGTGCATTCAAATGGTCAATGGCTTATCATTACATGTCCTTTCAATAAGCATCTATATGCATATCTTGCCTTTTAACAGAAAATTTATTGGATTTACAGCAGTATGAGTTTTTTCTCTTTTTTTGTACGTGTATATTTATAGGAGTCTTCCATTTGGAAAGAATAGCATAAAAAAATGCAAATTCTATCTGGAGACTCAAGCAGCCTTGCTTTTAGCAATATTTAAATGAACTTGATACATTTTTAGGGATACCAGGGAGAGAAAAGAAACATTTTCCCCAAATCCACCTTAAAACTAACCCTCATGCTGGGCCCACCTTGACATCCCCAGGGGAGCTAGACAAGGAAGCTAATTATTTACCCATCAGAGCTGGAACCTGTAGTTTCAGTAAAAAAAAACAATACAGATCCCTGGTAAGGCCTCACCTTAAGTCTGCAGTGCAGTTTTGGGCTCCAATCTTTAAGAAGTATATTAACGAACTGGAAAAAGCACAAAGATGTTTTACTGGACTGGTAAAATAAATGGAATGGTATTCAACTATATATAGAAAGCTTGGAGGGGACATGATTGCCCTTTACAAGACAGATTGATCCATGAAGATATATATATATATATATATATATATATATATATATATAGACAAATAGACAAATATATATATATATATATATATATATATATATATATATATATATAAATCCAAAAAATGAGGTGCACACTGGGAACATTTATAGAAGTAAAAAATCTGAATTTTTATTTAATACATGTTTAAAAGCATATATATATATATATATGAGAGAGAGAGAGATAGCAGGAAATGAAGATCGCACTCAGAGGTCTTAGAAGTGATAAATGTCTCTTTATTCAGTGGACAATCGCTGACGTTTCGGCTGACACGACAGCCTTTCTCAAAGAGATATAGTGTATTATTATATATTATATTTAAAAATATTATATATGTGAGTATATCAATCTTTTAGTTGTATACACAGAATATTCAGGGGGTGGGGTCATGTGGAGGGGCTGAACTTGATGGACTTTTTCAACCCAGATTAACTATGCCTGCTGAATATTCACAAAAATTGGATTACACCATTTCATAAACTGCAAATAGTGTAACTAACAATAATCTCAGTCATCAACATTTCAAAAATGTTGTGTTCATGGCACAATTACATAATTATACATTAACCAATGAAGAATTCTTTGATTTCCTGCTCTGGATAGCTTATTATTATTATTATTATATAGCTTATCATTGCTTATCTTAGCCATCAACACTGCAAGCTCCCTACACTAAGCTCGTAGGCTCACTTTTTTGTTTAGCAAGTGTTTAAGACTACATTGAGTAATGCTACAGTTAGTGAAATGTTATCTTACAATTCCGAGTGATAATTATGTCATTTTTGTCTTCATTATAATTCACTGGAATCAGACATGGGGATAAAGGACAGACTTGTTCAGTGCTGGAAACTCTGCTTTAAGCTTGCAACTCCAGTCGCGGGAACAAAGAAAAGGGAAGATTGATACAGGTCAGCTGGGATTCTCATTGAAGGATATTTTGCTTTCTAAAGTTAACTGCAGAGATTTTGGGGGAAAGTTATATTGTGCAATATTGATTAAAGACTACAACACTGCTGTTGCTGGACTACAGCTCCCAGCATGCTGCAACTTTTATTGCATGTTACATTATTCTGGGATATGTAGTCCAATAAGAACTGGGTAAAATGTGGTTGAACAGTGCAGTGCAGCAGGATTTTACTACCAAAGTCCAGGACATCAGTGTTGTATTCTTACAACAATATTTCATAATAAATCTTTCCACACCTATCCAGGGCCTGTGACTGCATCAAAATGCAAAATAATACTCCAATGAGAATCCCATCTGATCTGTGTCAATCTGCCTTCATGTTCTTTGCTTTTGGTCAGTAGAATTATTATAATAATAATTAGTGAATTAATTTCCATGTGTAATTAAGTTTTTTTTGTCAGTTTTTTGTTACTTTTTTTAGTCTATAAAGAACTAGGGGTGCTATTCAGGTCCAGACTGGGATTATCAATAGGCCCTGGTTTTCCAAGTACACAGAGGCCCAAGAAGCTCTCCACCAGCTCAATAAATAGTGACTGTCTTTGGCAACTTACAGCAGCCCCTTTGGCATTTGTCAGCACCTACCGGTCTTCATGACCAATCAATCAATCTTAAACTCTTCTACCAGGATTTGTGATGGGCAAATAAATTCACCAGGTATGAATTCCCAGCAATGACAGCATTTCGTCGCCAGCGAATAAATTAGAGAAAATGAGGCAAAAATGAAAATGCTGAAAAATCCGCAGCATCATAAAAAATTGGACAAAACAGTTACGCGTATAAAAATTGTCGCTCGTGTCAAAATTGACGCACGTCAAAATTATTTTGTTGCCCATTGACTCCAATGCGAAATCTTTCACCCTTTCGCGAATTTTGAGGTAAATTAGCAAATTTTTCGGCGAAGTGGCACAGATTTGCCCATCACTATCCAGGATACTTCTGCAATCTCCTAAAAGGGAACCTGCTCAACCCCAAATAAAATCCTTAGCACAGGTGCCTGTTAAGCAAAGGATAGCATATAAAACCCTTCTATTAAAAGCCCTTCACTCCTCTGCTCCTCATTACATATTTGAATTAAGCTGCTAGTTGTCTTCTCTGAAAGCCTCTCAAAGCCAACTTCTCTTCACACCATCCACTGTCACCACTCATCTCAAACCTTTCTATCTTGCTGCTCCTTACCTCTGGAATTCCATTCCTGAATTCCTCCATGAGGAATCCTTTCTCATCTTTTCAAGAAAAACTTAAGAGTCTACCTTTTGGGGCACTAGAACATTAGCCTAGTCCTGGGCCTACTGACTATGCCTTACCTTGTGCAATTTTCATCTCCAATTTGTGCCTGTATTGTATGTTAGCCTCCCATCCACTTAGACTGTAGGCTCTACGGGGCAGGGGCCTCCTCAACAGTCATGTCGGATACATGTAGTTTGTAGCTGCGATGTTTCTCTCACTCCCATTATATTTGGCGCCACCGACTGGTTGTCTGCATTACCTCGCAGCGCAACGCATTGCACCACATCGATTTGTGGAATTTAGCCCTAAGAATATACCTGATGTTGCTGGACTAAAGCTCCCAACATGCCTTAATCTAGATAATATCCTAAAGTACTCTAGGATTTGTAGTCCAGCAGTGCAGTTGGTTGAGCAGTGCAGAGCAGCAGTGTTTACAACCCCTTTAAGCCACCGATAAATTGGTGGTGTATGCAGGGGCGTGCACTTGAGGACTTGTGCCTAGGGCAGCTGCTTTAAGGGGGAGGCCCTCAGATGCCTATATGGTAAATAAAACTCTTATAAAAACAAAAACAAAACCTCTTTCCCTGACGCTAGGTACTTTCCTAAGAAATCTAGCTAGAGATGTTGTGGGTGGGGGGTACCAGGTGGAAATTACATCTCATACATGTAAATCACTTGTTTCAACAGGTAATCTATCCTCAAAATGCTTTAATCCCAATTGTCTGTTCCTAGTACCCCATCCTGCGTACCACAAAGAATCACATATATGTAGGGTTACCACCTTTTATCCCGGTGGAGACTGGGCAGGGGGCGGGCCGTGCTATGGAGAGGGCAGGCTGTAAAACATAGGGGTGGGGCCTATACACAGAGGGGGTGGGCCGTGACATCAGGGGCGGGCTATGACTCGGGATCGCCATGTCAATCTTAGAGAATCCTGCCCAGTGTTCCTAATTTGGAAAACCAGGCAGGCAGTTTCAACCCGGGCCGGCAGCCCTTCAAATTACCGGGCGGACAGGTTGGGTTGTGTCACTGTGCATGCGTCAAGAGTTCTGGTGCCTAGGGCAGCACCAGACCAGAATATAGCCCTGGGTGTATGGTATGAAATATGGGTAAAGTTTGGTTGAGCAAACAGTGTTTACATGACTTGTCTGTGGTTGCTGGACTACTATTTTCATTGTACTTTTACCCTTAAAAATATGCTGGAGATTGTTGCATCATTTGAATGGAGCAAAAATGCATTTGAAGGCAGAAAACCAGGTCACATTAACATTGCTAAAATACATTTCATTCAAAGAAGCATTATAATGTTAGTACAGAACAGAAATTTCCCCTTTACCCCTGCAGAATAAAGGTGCATGTTTTCTCACATTTGCAAAGAATTGCAAAGTAAATGGTTTTATTTATTTCAGTTTCATGACTATTTAATCCTATTGTCAGCCTCAGCTAAATGAAGAATAAATCAATTCGTAAACAAATGAACCTTTTGCAAAGAACACATGAATAAAACATTGCTAAAGGAGTATGTTACATTATCAGCAGTTAATCCTCATATATAATTAGAAAAGGAGTAAGCAAGGCAAGCTATTAGAAATGATTGTCAGGAGCTCTGTTATGTTAATATTCTTATGTTAACACTGTCATTTCGATTCGTAAATAGAAGAGGTAGAAAAAACAAAAATTTGTAAAAAATTGAATTCTAAATTTAAAAAGTACATATGCAAAATAGCATACACGTTTTTATTATTTGTATTACATTTATTGAGACGATTTATAACTTATTAGCATATTGGTGCAGTGCATGCGATCATTATTAGTAATATATTACATAGGGATCATTTGCTTAGTCAATGAAGTAAGAGATAGTTGGGTTTAACACTAATTCCAGCCTATTGATCATTTTAATTGGGGATTAACCTGTTATTCTTCCTCTTCAAAGACTGATTTATTGAAGACTTTTTTCCTTCAAGTACATCCTAAGCACATTGTACTTCAACAGGTTCCTCTCCCTGGTGATAGCTGTGTTTGCCTTCTTTGTATTAATATTGACTTAAAAGATTAGTAGAAATACAGATTTCTTTCCTCAGGTTAAAAATTAAAGGCACACTATCTGTCAACCATTTTTTTCAAGATCCGCTTCATGTGACAAATATCAGGCTAAAAAAACTGACCCCACATTTCCTGATTTTTAAAATATAATGTTTATAATTTCTGAGTGAACTTTATAAACAATACCTGTGATGTTATGCTTTTGAGAGTTGATTTACTAGGTGCTAAATAGAACATGGGTAGTTATCAGTAGCAATAATTGGTTCTTTCATTTTCTGATGAAGTCAGAACTAACTGGTCTACTAGAAAATCATCTAAAATCACTAAGATTATATCTTATTGAGGATCAAGTACAAGGTACTGTTTTATTATTACAGAGAAAAAGTTTAAATTGGATTAACACAAGAAAAAATGCCTGCTGACTCCAATGCATTTGGTGCAAGAAAAAAACATGGCAAAGAACACATCCCCATTGACGCCAATGCATTTAGCAACATTTCTGCAAAATTTCACCATTTTGCTAATTTTATTCTGCGGTTTTGCAAATGTTTTAACTAACCAAAATGGGCAGTTTTGCTCATCATTAGAGATCATTCACACATTTATTTTCATGTGATTTGATGGATTTGATCAGTTGGAATAGCTGGATAGCATACCGTTTAGCTTTGGGTGGAAAACTGAACTGATCTGCTCATATGGTCAAGAATATGAATTGATTGTTTGGGTGGGACAACTGTTATGGCTCTCTAAGTAGGTCTGGCCAAACTGACCCCAAAACAATAGGTATGTAGGCCATTCCATTGAAACCTGTACCTTTGGCACCCAACCACAAGGGCAATGCATGTAAAACCCTTTTCAACACATCTGTACATGTATGGCAAACATTTGGCTTCCCTCTCTTTAGTTCTCCACACAAGGATACACAAACACATGTACACTCACTTCACATACAACTAAAGAGAGTGGATGGAGAGAAAGATAAGCAAATACCAGTCCAGCACAGTCAGACATGGCACCCACAAAAAACTTAGAAATATCAGCATTCTCTTACCCATTAAACACATACCTGCTGCAAACTATAAAAGAAGAAACAAATATTTAGAAAATGAAAACAAAATAGCAATAGTAATTGTAATATAACAGCGGTGTTTCCTAGGGTTCACTGATTACTAATATCACTGACGTCCCTACAATTCTCCTTATGGTTTTGCTTTTCCAATAGGGATATAAAAAAAAATCAAAGTGCAAAAAATCCTCCAATGAAAATCCCAGCTGTTCTGTATCAATGTGGCTCTATGTTCTTTATTCTTGCAACTTGAGTTAGAAGCTTAAAGGGATCCTGTCATCGGAAAACATGTTTTTTTCAAAGTGTAATATATATAAGTAAAAAAATATGACATAATTAGCTCTATATCTAAAATAACAGCAAGATGCCCGACGGTGCTGGGAATCAGCATTCTGATTGATCTGTTCTTTTGCATTTATAATGAATCTGTAGAATTCTTGGTGAAATATCTTGCATCTATAATTAGGTTTTTCTGCAACTTCTATAGGCAACTAGGGGGTGCTGTGGGACGGTGTTACGGTTGGGTTTACAACCCCTTTAAGAAAAACCAACAAGAAACCAAGACAAGGAAATAAAAAACAAAAGAAAACGATGATGAAGAAAACATTTTATGAATGGAGTAAGGTAAGTAATGTACAGTAATTCTAAGATTTGGCACTGCCTACAAGAGAATATTAGAATGAAAACAAATAGATTGCTGGCCTTGAATAAAGCCACTGATAACACAGAGAAGTGTTTTCTTAATTCCAGATGTTAAATAGATTGCATAGAAGAGGCACGAGTGCACAACACATTGAAGCATATAAATAATGGAAACTTAATGCACTGATCACTTATTAAAATAAATCATTACAGAACCAAACCACATTATATGTGTACAGAGGAAATAACACTTGTCAGTGCAGCAGAACAGCCTCACTTTGTGAAGAATACAGGAACTGATGGAGGTTTCAGCAGCCCTTGATATAAGTTCTATCACCACCAGTGTACAAATTAGAAAGGCATGGTTCTCATGACTAATAACGTCTCCTGGGAAAACTCATGCAACCATATTTTGTTTTATGATTTCTTGATTAATTTTTAAAGGAAAGAGGAGAGTAATACCAGAAGTAACTGAAACCATGTGTGAATTTACAGAAGGTAGCTGGAATTTAAATCTAAAAAGACATTTTGTAATTTCTCTGTCAACATATGTTAGGCAACTTGATTGCCTAGCTTAAAAAATGATCCAAATAAGGCTGCAATATATAAGGAGCAATAAAAACACATTTACACCTACTTGTTAGTAGCCCACTTAATAACAAGCTAAATACCCTTGTACGTCAATTCCAATTGCTGTGTGAAATATTGTATAGCTACTGCTTCCCATGCGTGACACTGTGAATTTGGATAGATGCATTTATATGAAAAGCTTCGGAACACACTATGTGTGAAATGTTTTAGAGTATCACATTAACTCGCTGTAAAGAAACAAAACAAATGTGCATGCAGATGTCACATGACAAAAGACAACCTTTAGGCCAATGGCAGACTTTTACCTTCTGTCACCCATGTTTTGGACTTAAAGTCAACTGTCATTAAGCAGAGAGTTCTTTGCTCCTCTTGATGGCTAAGGGAATAGTTCAAGCAGATAAGTTACTAAACAGTAACTCAGTGGGCTTGATTCTTTTACATTTTTGTTAAGTAAAAACAAAGGTTATAAGCTAAAGTGAATTTGCCTTGCTAAATTAGCAGTACGGGTTTAGGATCCATTATCCTGAAACCCTTTATCAAGAAAGCTCCGAATTACAAGAAAGTTGTCTCCCGTAGACTACATTGTCATTAAATAATTCAAAATTTTAAGACATATTTCCTTTTTCTCAACAATAACAAAACAATAACAAAACAGTACCTTAAATTTGATCCCAACTAAGATATCATGAAGATATCATGAATCCTTATTGGTGTGAAAACAATCCTGTTGGGTTTATTTAGGGTTTATTTAGGGGGGTTATTTATGAAACATGACGTGTGACGTCAGCGTGCTCGTTTTCAGTGCAAGCATTGGAAGCCATTCCTGCTAAACTCTCGGTTGCCCTGCCGGCAACTCCTGCGCCAGTTCCATTGGTTCCACCACCGTCTCATGACCAGGAACCACAAATTCCAGCTCTTCCTCGCTACAATGGAGACCCCCAGTCGAGGATTTGAGAATCAATGCTTCATCCAATTCGAACTACAACCCGCACAGAATGTTTCTGAGCTAGCCATGGTTGGGTATGTTATTACCCATTTGGAGGGGAAGGCTTTAGAATGGGCATCTCCCCTGTGGGAAAATAACTCTCTTTTGATTATTTGTGCCAAAGCCTTTCTTTAATCTTTCAGGACAGTTTTTGATGCCCCTGGCCGCATTGTTCCTGCTTCTTCACAGCTGCTACAGATTCGTCAAGGGAGTCGGAGTGCCATCGAATATGCCATTGACTTCCATACTCTAGCTGCTGAAACAAATTGAAATAATGCGGCTTACCATGCAGCATTCTACTAAGGACTATCTACCTCGTTGAAAGATTACTTGGTTTCTAGTGAGCTACCTGTACAACTGGAAGATCTCATTGCTTTGGTCATTAAAGTAGATACTCGTCTTCGAGAGCATCAGTCTGATAAAGGAAGGAGTAGGAAGCTCCAACCCTTGTTGGCTCCACGTTTCCAGAAACCCTTGCTTCCCAGCACTCCTGTTTCTTCTTCTCCAACCTCTCTGGAAGAACCCATGCAAATAGGTAGAGCTCAACTTTCCGAACAGGAGAAACTGCAGAAACGTGCTGCCTGGTTATGCCTGTACTGTGGGGGCAAAGTCCATTACATTATCTCTCCAGAAGGGTTGGAGATTATTAATCCAAATAAATTCTCCGCACTCCAGGAGTGGCCCCTTCCTACAAGCACTAGGGCCATACAAAGATTAATTGGTTTTGCTAAATATTATAGACAGTTCATTAAAGGCTTTTCTTCTAAAATAGCTCCTATACTGGCCCTTATCCGGAAGGGAGGAAAGCCTAACTGTTAGTCTCCGCAAGCTCTGGAAATCTTTGAGTCTGTGAAAAGATCTTTATCGTCTGCTTCTGTTCTCAGACATCCTGATCCCCTTCTTCATTGAAGTTGATGCATCTGCAATTTTATCCCAAAGACAACTTAGCGATGGGAAACTTCATCCTTGTGCCTTTTTCTCCAAAAAATTCTCTCCTCCATAACAAAATTATGATATTGGCAATCAAGAACTTCCTGCTGTCAAATTAGCCCTAGCGGAATGGAGACATTTATCAGAAGTTTTGCCACCCCAGTAACCATTTTCACCAATCACAAGAAATCAGAAGGGCCTATGTTCCTCCTGATCTTTGTCACATCGTTCTCTCGCAGTCTCATAATTCCAAACAAGCGGCCATCAAGGAATTAGAAAAAACACTGATTTATTATCCTGCCTAGTTTGGTGACCCTCAATACGGACAGATGTCAAAAAACTTTGTATCCTCCTGCTCTGTTTGTGCTGCATCCAAATCCAGTCATTCTTCACCTAAAGGACTGCTCCTGCTGCTACCCATAACTTCTCGACCCTGGACCCATCTAGCCATGGACTTTATTGTTGATCTACCTGCCTCCTTAGGCTACACTGTCATTTGGGTAATAATAGACATATTTAGTAAAATGGCTCATTTTATTCCTCTACGTAAATTACCCACTGCAATGGATCTCTTCAAATTATTCATTCAACATATTTTTCGCCTACATGGATTCCCTAAATTTCCTCAGTCTGTCCAACCAGCAACATATTATTTTTCAATATCAGTCAATGAGAACAAAGAGGAAAAAGGACAGGGTGAAGCAACCCTAACTATGAACATCCATCCATTAATGGTGATGGTTGAGTGTCCGTCAAGATGTTTGCTCATGTGCCTCAGCACTACACATTTAATTTACCCTGGTTGCTCAAAATGTCATACATTTTAAACATAACAGCATTTTCATTCAGTAAACAAAAGAATTTAAGAATAATGAACAAATGTGAGACCAGCCTGGTATATATTCTTTTTAGACTAATGGTAACATTAAAGAAAATAAGTCAGTTGTTTCCACCAAAAGGCTAATGAAGCATCTGAACACTATTATGTGCCTATGAAGCCAATCTGGGCTGCACATGCTTCTACAGAAACATAGTGACTGCAATTATATGTGCATCTACTTTATTTCTGAAACACTACTGCCACCATCCCTGAACAGGCCTCGGTGAATGTCGAATAAACCTTATGGGGAAGCATCTGCTAAACTCAAGAAACAGTCAAAAGGAAAAATTACTGCTACCTGTGTCTTACCACCTTTCTTTGAATCAGAATTTTTGTACTGTAATTTGTACCTTAAAATAAATTAAAACACTATGATGAAAATCAGGGAGAAATAATTGTGATTCAGAGCAAGATACTGTGGGATGGTGTTGGACTGATAGATAGGGTTGCCACCTGGCCTGTATTGAGAAAAGGTGGCAACCCTACTGACAGATCACATCATACAAATCAGATTTTGCAGGGGTCAAAACATGATTGGATTGGATTGACTGTTGCATGACAAGATTTTATGGGCCAGATTAAGTCAGATTAAGATCAAGTCTTTTGATATCAAAAGAAAACTTGAAAGACCAGTAATTTGTATAATAATAAGATTGTTCCTGTCTTTTGCTTACCCTGTGCCTAGCCTCATATATCAAGGATCTGTATTTGTCAATTAAAGCTCCATCTGCCGTATTATTAATCTGGCTGACAAAATGTACAATTAAGTAACCTGCATTCTGATTAATTTTTTTATGTTTTCTTTGGAATATGTTACCTGTGTAATCACATGGGGCATTCAGTATAAACACTGGAAATGCACAGACACAGTTTGTATACACAATCACATTGATATCTAAAGAAAAAGCTGAAAGGCCAGTAATTTGTATAATAACTTCATTGTTCTTGTCTTTTGCTTACCCTTTGCCTGGGCTTAGATTTTTTTTGGCCTCAGATCTCAAGGACCTGTTGTTGCCAAATATAGCTCCATCTGCTGTATTATTAATCTGACTGTGATGATGTACAATTAAGTAACCAGCATTCTGATGAATTGTTTTGTGTTTTTGCTTTGGAATGTGTGACCTGTTTAATCACATGGGGCATTCAGAATAAAAACTGGAAATACACAATATACAATAGTATATATGAATGGCATTGTCTCTGCTGATGTAAATTCACTGGTGGGGGGAAACAACAATTGCCTGCCTTTTATAAGTGTTTAGGCACACCATCTGCCTGTCAGTGCTCACTTGTGGCAGATTTTGGTGTGAAAATGTATAATTTTATGCTAGAAGAGAAAACACCATGTTTGACACTAGCCTAAGAGAACTGGTCCAACACTAAAGGGCACAGCAGATTAATGGATCATAGTCATTTATAGACACAGTTTTTCTAATATCCCACAGCTCAGTTTGTACCCTAAGCCTTTGCTTTTCTTATGTAATTGAATGGAATAGTAATGTTATGTAGAGGGCTAAAGACAGAAATATAAATAAAACACAAACACTATTTACATCATATATTCTTTGGTAGTAATACTGTGGTAAATCTAGCTTTGTAAGCTTAATATACATGTACAATGCTGGTGTTTCTCCAGTGATCAAAACGTGAACCATACCAGCCAACATTCTAAAATGTCATAATATGAAAGCAGAATAAACATAGTGTGCAGCATGTGCTTTGGCAAATGTTAAACCACAGCTCCTATTTTAACCACAACACTCTTCCAAATGTTTTTATAGCAGCACAGAAACTACGGTGAGGGAAAGTTAATATTTCCCACGATGCACAGATGCAGGTAGAACTGGTTGAGTGCAAATGTAAATAAGTACCTTTATCATTAGTTCCACCCAGTGCATCAGTTTCTCCAATGTCATTTCAGGTTTTGGCAGATATTTAGGAGCAGATTCCCAATGAAAGGCATCAGTCCCTAGCTTGCTGCGGTCAAACATTTTCTCTCTAGAGAGTATAATCATCTTAAGGATAATAATTAATATTATAATACTAATAATAGTTAACACGGCCTGTTTAATATATAGGGTAAAGGGACATTTACCAAGGGCCCACTGGAATAGGGCAACCCATTCAATCTGCAATAACTTTTGAAAATGGTGGACATTTTAATTAACTGGAAGAGTTTTTTAATGTATTTTTTTTAACTTCTAAAGCCCCTGCTTTATTCCCTATGAAAACACACCTAAAGGTGGCGTTAATACCAGACAATGCCCACACAAAGTACATATTGGAAGGATCCAGTGAAATCAAATTTCTTTTCACTTGTTTATTAAGGGGCAGATTTATCAAGGGTCGAAGTGAATTAGAGGGAATTTTCGAAGTTAAAAAATTTGAAATTCTAAGTAATTTTTTGGATACTTTGACCATCGAATAGAATACTACTTCAATTCGAAGTAAAATAGTTTGAATATTTGACCATTCGATAATCGAAGTACTGTCTCTTTAAAAAATCTTCGATTTCAATACTTCTCCTAATTAAACCTGCCGAAGTGCAGTGAACGAGAAAAATCGTTTGATTTTACTTCGACCGCAAATGGCCTAATTCGATGTAAAAAAACTTCGACTTCGATATTCGAAGTTGAAGTATTCCAATTCGATGGTTGAATTTCAAAGCTTTTTCTACTTCGAAATTCGACCCTTGATAAATCTGCCCCTAAGTATTTGCTCTTCTCTATATTACACACACACATATACTTGCATGGTGGTTTGGTGCATTAAGAAAGTTCTACAGAGGGTACTGACATTGAAAGATCCTTTGGATTTTCTATTTTGTCATGCTAAGGATCTTACAGCAGATAAAACCTAATTAAAACAATTGTGTGTGTATTAAGTAGGGCAGGGCAGTATTGATGCAGATTTGTTAAGAGGGGGCACACCAATGCCTTCACCTAAGGTCCCATCTGTGCTTAGGACATTGCAATGGTAATATGTGTAAGAGGTACAAACTTAAAGGAAAACTATACCCCCAACAATGTAGGTCTCTATTAAAAGATACTGAGTAAAACAGCTCATGTCTAAAACCCTGCTTCATGTAAATGAAACATTATCATAATAATATACTTTTTTAATAGTATGTGCCATTGGGTAATCATAAATAGAAAATTGCCATTTTAAAAAAAAAGGGCCGCCCCCTGAGATCGTAAGATTCACTGTGTACACATACAAACCACATGTAAGGTCACATGAGCCAATTAACAGACAGAGTTCTGCCTTTTGCTTCCTCACTTCTTCCTGTTACAGTTAGTGTTGTAGTATTTCTGGTCAGGTGATCTCTGAGGCAGCACAGATAGAGTCACGAAATGGTGGCTCAAGGCAAGAGATGTAAAAGGGCAATATTTATGTAAATATATATTCCAGTTTGGTAAGATTCTTTAATATGTCATTCAATTTGATATAAACTATCTGTTGCTTAAGTATTCATTTTGGGGGTATAGTTTTCCTTTAAGCACCCCCAAATAAAAATTGTGCAATAAAACAAGTTCAGCACTAACATTTTGTTTCCTGTAAGGCCATATTTGCCAGGTACACTTCCTGCTCTGCTACTGCAGAGGGAACTAATGTGCACAGCTGAGGTAGGAACTTTTACATGTTGCACCAGTTCCCATGTGCAGAATTAAGAGAATGTTCCTGTTGTCTTTCAGTTAGTTATGCTTAGTCTACTGTTTTACAAACTTATTAAAACTGTTTATATGCCACTGCAAACTAGTTCTATAATGTCTTCAGCACATACAGCCTTCAGTGAGCTAAAGCAGACAGACAGTTATAGTTAAAGTGTACTGTTTTATAAAAGCCACACTAGTATATTTATTTATGATTGCTATTTACATAGTAACATAAGTTAGGTTGAAAAAGGACACATGTCCATCAAGTTCAACCTTTTAACTTTTTTTTACTCTTTTATTATTGCAGAGAAATAGGAGATGTCCTTCCTGTAATGTGGAGCTTTCTGGATAACAGGTATCCCATACTTTTATCATTACTCATATTAATCTGCGCCTCCATATTGTAGAAAATAAACTCAGCTCAATAAATGAAGATCATACGGAAAAACAACGAAAGTGAGATTTAAGATTAAATGCTGGACCTATAGCAGATTCAAAGTTATGTTTCCATATATTTGAACTAAGAATGTCCTAAATAAATGTTGTTTCTCAAAAAGGATCCTGAACCAAACAGTCAGAAAATCGCAATCTTACGGTATGAAGTGGTGTAAGTTGCCAATGGTCCAGTGATAGATGCACAACCAGTGAATGGTTTGTTGAGCATAAAAGCAATATAAACCATGCCATGCACCAAAACACAACCCACCAAATAAAATGTAGCCTGAAACAATATTTAGTATTTGCTATTTTTTCCAAAAACACATGGTTCACATTGTAACATGTACAACATTATTCTTTTTTTTTTAGCCAATCCCAATCCAAATGGGAAGCTGCAAAGTAATTGGGGACATTTCTTATTTTCACCAACCACAAACTAGACCAGATCAGGCTGATACTGTTATTGGCCTCTGAACTATCATACAGCAGGCATAAAAAACATTGCATGTGATCCTAACCCAAATGGATTTTCAAACCTGTCCAATAGATAGCTGCCTACTTTTCAAACAGATATCA
The DNA here is from genome assembly GCA_038501925.1 of Xenopus petersii. Lineage (NCBI taxonomy): Eukaryota > Metazoa > Chordata > Amphibia > Anura > Pipidae > Xenopus > Xenopus petersii. Next base: position 124,278,132 of record CM076682.1, read on the forward strand.
GTTGGGGTAACTTCCAGGGGCCCCATACACAGGCCAAAAAGCTGCTGACTTGGTCTGGAAAAGCTGAGCTGGCAGCTTTTATCAGTTCAAGTATGGCCAACTTAATGATCCAGGACATACATATATTGTGTTGTGTTTGGTCATCACTGCTGTCCTTGGATTTGGAGATAATGGTGTCTAACAATTAAAGGCGATCTACACCATAAGCTACCAACCTGCGCCCCTAATCCTAATATGTAAATTGCTGAAAAACACATGCAAGAAAATTCACCAGTGAAAATGATGATTACTAGCAGGCATTTTACGTGGCGATTATGTTAATTTGGCTTCATAACATTACAGGTGTGGGCAGTGGCGTAACTAACAGGGGAGCAGGGGGTGCGATTGGGCCAGGGCCCGCAACCCCTCAGGGCCCCCGGTAGCTCGTCCGCCGCCAATTCCGGGCGTACAGAGGGGGGTGGGGGGCCCGGCTGCACATCCCGCGCCAGGGCCCGCCCCCCCTAGTTATGTTGCTGGGTGTGGGATCTGTTATCCAGAAACCCATTAGCCAGAAAGCTAAGCATTATGGGAAGGCCATCTACATTTTAACCAAATAATTAAAATTTTTAAAAATCATTTACTTTTCCTCTGTATCAATAAAACAATACTTTGTACTTAATGGTAACTAAACTGTATGCATCCATACTGGTAGCAAAATTATCCTGTTGGGTTTATTTCATGTTTAAATAATTATTTTAGCAGACTTAGACCTCTTACACACAAGTGTTTTGGACTGCGCTCCCTGCATTCTGTTTCAATCCATTTAACTGCAGGGGAGCGCAGGCCCAGACACACTCGGGATGGGGGGGGGTTCAGGGATTATATGGAGCCATTGGTACTGATAAGCAGCTGCATTATAAGTTTATAAAAAATGTTCTCCGTTTAGGGGTCCAATTATCTTGCTGTGAGGGCCTGCTGAAAAGTTCATGTAGAAGACAAATAGAGAAGTAAATAGATTCCAATATAAACAGATGATATTACTCCGTAATGATAAGTTGATCATATAAATAGTCAGCTCATTGGGGGAAGTGGAATTTACCTTAAGCTTTTTTAATCCAATAGTGGTTAGTGCCCTAAGTTTAAACCCTACCCACCTACCTGCCCTGCCACGTTGCTCTGTCTTGACATTGCCTGATATGTAAGCTTTTATGTACGCTATGTTTCTAGGCAAAATTTTGCACTAACATCAGTAAACACAACTAATAAATAGGGTATATTAATATTAGCAACACTTTTAGCGTAGGTAGTGCCAATAGATTTGGACTGGCTCTCATTATCTTACCCAAACATTCAGTTAGGGAAATGAATTTGCCCAAGGTGACACAAAGAGCCGCCAGTTGTTATCCTCCTGAGCAATTAGACTCTCTGCCTAGTTATTAGTGCAAGTGCTCTGCCAGAGACTCCGTAAAGAAAGCACTCTTGTTGAAAATACAATTTTAACTTTTCTTTAGAAAGTCAGTTGTAATTCAGTGTAATGAAAACTGCATAATAGTGTGTGACATGACTGTATGCTTGTGGTGGGGGAGGAGGAAAGCTTGAGCTGGGTGATTTGTCCGGTCACTTCCTTAAACACAGCAAGTGCACAAGCTTTCCCCCCCCTCTTAGATATTAACTTCCCTGTTTTTATGAGCACTGAGAAACAGCCGAGCTACTGTGCAGCCACTAGCCAATTGCACCTGTGATCTGACTTTTCTACAGGACAACTCCAGGCCTTTACAATGAATTCTGCTCTTCCCGAGGATGTGAAGAACTTGCTCACAGGTAACTAAAGGGCTGGGTTTTCAGTACAGTAAATGTCTCCTGAATAAACAGGTTTTGTGGCTGCTGAATATACTATTCGTGGCTGTACAGAGGCCCTGTCTAACAGCAGCAGGCTTTAATGGGGTAGCAGTTTCTTTTTGATCCAATTTGGAGCTTGAATAGGTGGTGATGATATTTTTGGATGGTGTATTTTTATAATGTATGTATACAGGATTCACCTTCCAAACACTTTTTTGAGTTCAGTTGTTTTCAGATACCCAGAAATAAAGACTTTTTTCAATTATTTTCCATTATTTATTTTTTACTGTTTAAAGTTGAATGTTAATGTCTCTGGTGCTTCAGTCTGGCAGCTCAGTAATTCAGGTGCAGACTCTAAACTGTTACAATTTCACAACATTTAGTTGATACATTTCTCAGCAGCATCTCTGGAGAATAACTATTGTATGAATTCTAACAGCTGCCTGTAATGAAACCCAGAGATTCTGCTCAACAGGGACAAAGATGAGAAATGTATCAACTAATTGTTTTCAATTTAGAACAGTTTACAGGGTCGGCGGCCCCACCTCCCAGAGCTGCTTTAGAAGGTGAAAAATGACACTTTACACTTCAATATTAAAAAAACGGTGAGACATAGAAAATAGAAAGTAATTGGAAAAAGTTGTTATTTCTGGTGATCTATCTGAAAACAACTAGTTGTTTGAAGGTGAACAACCCCTTTAAAAGGAAGTTGCCAATGCCATCTCTAAAAGTACTGGCCATCTGGACCAGTACTGGCCATCTGGACCACCCTAGTGTGGAGGCTTTTAAAGTCTTTGCTGTGGGGGCCCAATAGCTTTTAGTTATGATGTGCATGTTAGTAGTGGCCACTAGGGATGATTGAACTTTTTCTTTCAATACAGTTTTGTGACAAAATCTGTGTCTTTGTCGGTAAAAATATTTTTGTGAATCCCTGCTAAACTTTCACCATGCCTTTTCTTTTACCAAAACCTCCCCCTGGTTTTTGTGCTAATGGGATTGGAGCCCACCTTCCCCTGTCTGGACACCATGTTTCAAAAAAAATGGCAAAAAAGGGAGCATTTTTTCCCCTTTGAAAAACAGTTGTAGCATAGTGGAAAGGAGCTTCTCTAACATGGTAGGGCAATGTATATGAACACTGTAATTTCACCCGCCCTTAGACTCTAATGCATTTGGCAAAATGTTGGTGAATTTTTCACTCATGATCAGTGGCCACCACTTTTAGCTAAGCTGTGTTTCATCCAGTCAATGAAAGTAAAAGTATGCAACGTTTTTCCTCTCTTTCATAGTGAAGGGATTTTACATATTGGCCCATTTGTTTGAAATGACATCTGGGACACTGAAATTGAGTAATGAAAATCTTAAGCAATCGAACAGGATATAATCTGAGTGGTACTGAAGTAATAAACTTATTGGAGACTTATTTCAAAGGACATCTGACAGCCCAACAGCAATGATGTTTCACATTGCACCTACAATTTACCCCATACTTTAGCATGGGCCTGTGCAACAACCAATAGGAATCAGCCAAATGAATTAAATCACAACGTGACTTGAAATGTATGTTAGTTTGGTGTTAAACTTGGATTAATTGATGTTTGTGTGTATGTTTCCAATGTAAGGGCCGTTCAAGGCTCTAACAAGCACTTATTCAATTACTTCATCAACCTGGACCTTTTACTTTCTTAATTATTTACTTTGGAATAACTCTCTTGTTCCCAAAGTTTTAGGGCCCAAAGATTTCTCTGTGGGGCCCAATAACTAGTCATTCCACTGCTAAAGATGATGTAGGTGATAGCTCATATAATTCAGTAAATAGATTCTAGTATAAACAGTGGTTACACTATGATAAGTAGTTCATATATATAGTCCCTCCCATTAATTAATGTCAGTCAGTTACTTGTCAGTTACCAGCCTGACTGGAAAAAAGTATGCTTGATGCCAATGTTATAAACAAGGAAAAAAGTAAAATAAAATATAGGAAAGTCACTATTTTTTCCCAGAAAAAGTGGCATTTCTACAATCAGTTCATTGAGGGGGTCAATAGTGTTTTCATAATTGTGTAATTGACATAAATTTAAAGGGGCCCAATAATTTTGCTTTGGGGCCCAATAACTAGTCAACAGTAGTTCAAATACATAGTAAAAATTATGAATTATGTGCTAATAAAGTAAGTCAGTTTATTGGTAGTCAGTGGCGATTGCCCTAGCCCTGTGCACTGAAATTGTCAAAAGTCAAAATGTTGTCACTTCTCCTTCCCCTCCTCTATTTTACCCTTGCTTAATGAGACCATTACCCAAAATAACACAGTGGCTTGGTGGCTAATCTGTGTAATTCACAGCTTTATTAATAATAACTTGAATTTGAATCCTGAGGAAGACAAAAAAGCTCTGAAAAGCTAGGGCCAAGAGAAAAAAGTTCCTTCCTGACTCCTTAACAGCAATTGGATTTGCTCCCTTAATCAATGTACAATATCTAATCGAAGGAAGCAATGTGAGGGAAACAGAAGGGAATATGGCAACATACACATGGGTCCTTTAAGCTGCTAGGTGAATGCTGCATTCCATTGGACCCCAAGCAGCATGCAGAAGCCAGCTTCTGCAGTCTTTGGGATAGATTGAAAAGGAATGCAGATTCTACAGAGTGACTTAAGGGTGTCCTGTGTATAAAACCATATTTTTATATGCAGGGGGTACTGCTGGTAGAACTGCAGCTGAGGTAGGGGGTACAGATTGTGTAACTGTTGCAACGATGGTGGTACTGCTGGTGGAAATGTGGCAGATGAGGGGGGTCACCTCTGGTTGAACTGCTGCAGAGAAAGAGTGTACTGCTGGTGGCATTGTGTATAAAAAGGATGATTATCGCTGGCGGACCTGTGGCAGAGGAATGGGGGGTACCACTGGGGGAATTGTGGCAGAGAAAGGGGGTACTGCTGGTGGAACTGTGACAAAGAAAGTGGGTTCCACTGTTACTATGGGTGCTTAAAGAGGCACCTAGATGCTGGTGTAGAGCTGTGTAACAGCATTGGTCTCCTGTAAGGCTTTGTTCAGATGTTTCAATTTATCCTTTACCTCCTTGTTCTCCTTTTTAAACTCCATTGCACTTTTTTTTCTGAGCAAGTATAATGACAGTGCAGGTCTGTTTCTGCTCTGTGGATTTCATCTGTGTTCCTCTGCTGATACAGCACAGGTAGTGGTTAGCAGAGGAGCCACATAATGTTCTCACTGAGCCCTTGAGAAATGCAGGGAAATAGAAAAAATTAAGGTTTTAGGCAGTTTTTTTTATTACATCCTCAATAATAATAATGAAAGTAAAAGTTTTTAGCTAGAGAAATAGTAAAGTGGCAGGTATTTATCACCACTAAAGGTTCTGTTGTATTGATTGCTATAGACAATACAAATATCATGGCAAATGTAATTCTCTGGGCAGACACTCACAAAATCTGTTATATTTCTACTTAATTAACTGTAATAAATTCAATTAATAAATAAAATACACGAACAAGCTGCAAGCAGCCTTTTCTGGTATGCAGGTGGCTGATCTTGCTGCTCATGTTCGAGTGGTTTGTAATATAAAATAAAAATCTGGGGTAAATGTGGAGACTACAAATATACAAAATAAAGAATTTGTTCCCACAGGAATTTAAATCTGAGGGTTTTTACATTCTTCAGGATCAGCTAGAAGGTAGGCAGCTTTCACGTGCCTTTATTGAACCTCACCTACTATGTAACAGATCGAGTGCGAAATGCAGGATACTAACCTTAATCCAGATAATCCAAAATAGGGTGAGCAAGGTGTTTTCACTGTAGTAATGTAGCCAGTTAGAATTATCACTGTCGGTGGCTGTCTGTAGCTGCCAATCACAAAAAACATATTTCACTATAAGGAAAAACAGAAAAATGGATGATGCAATGAAGACCAATAGACATCCCTAACAACCAAGTAGGGGATCTAGCAACACATTGCAGGAAGGGCATGTGCAGAATAAGTGTAATTTTTTAAAGATTATAAGCATTTGCGTTGCTCATAATGTCATGATCATGGCTTGTGACCAGACTACAGATCCCAGCATGAGTGGTGATTCCTAACATACAGAAGTGCCAGTGAAAATATCATTGGTATGAGTGAGTTTGACCTGTGGATACACAGATAAATAAGTTAATGGCACCACCAAGCTTGTAATGTTTAAACAGTCAATACAAGAGGTCCTCTGCACTCAACCCATTATGAATACATATTGAGACATTTTTTGCTTTAAGCTAGCAAAAATACCCTTCCCCTTTAAAAATAACAGGAATTGTTTATTCATATATTGCAATATATTTAAGCTGGCCAACTAACCCAAAGTCATCACTGGTCTGGCCAGTCCTACACTCAACTTTCATCTTTTTCACCAATAATTCTTGAACCATTAAGCAGGGGTGCAATCAAGCTGTGACCACAACATTCAAACAGACAAATACTAGAGGTCCTATGCACTCAACCCATTATCAATGTATGAGGACATTTTGTCATACCAAAATGCCTCAATGTGCTCAACTTTTCACCTTGAAAGCAAGTCAGTTGCAGGTAAAACGTAATCCCCTTATAAAATGTATAATGAAGCAGTAGAATTTTAAATGAATCAGGTGAAAGTAGAGTGTAGGACTAGCTAGACTAGGGATGATTTTGACATAGTAGTTTACCAGCATAAATGTATTGCAATATATGGACAAAATTTCCTATTTTGTCTAAAGGGGAATGCATTTTTGAAGGGGGTTATGTAATAAAAGGCACTAAGTTTGCCCAGAAGCAGTAACCCATTTCAACCAATCAGCAGCTAGAATTTACTGGTTACCTATGGGGGAAAATGTCTCAGTATACTTAATATACTGATAATGGGTTGAGTAAAGAGGACATCTTGTATTTGTCTGTTTGAATTGTGGTCACAGTTGAGTACCCTTGAGCTTGCAATGTTCATATATTCTTTAAATACATCTCAATATTCCCATTGAATCCATTTCTCTCCTTGTCTGCTTCCCATGAACAGCTCTGCTCTGATCATTGCCCCTGCAGCCATAAAGCAAGGAACTGTAACGCAATGCAGTTATTCTTCTTGCCTGCTCCCAATCTGCACCCAGCACTTCTATTTATAATCCTGCACCCGACCTGCCCATCTCTGACATCATAAAAGGGTCAGGATGGGTGAACGACTATAAACAGATGTTGCTGAAAGAAGAAGACAGCAGGTGGGGAGAGTAGAAGAAATAACTCAACCTGAACCCTTCTTCGACCCACAAACTGTATGCAGAAGTCAGCCTGAACCCATCTTGGGTATCGGGCTGGCCTGCACGTCCCTAGAACAGAATTGGTCTCTCCCTTAATTACAATTTTATAAAAAAAAATCTAGACCAAATGCCAGATAGATAGTAACATTATTTAATTATAATTTCCTTAGGGCAATGGCACATAAAGATATTTGGGCCTACCAAGTTTAGTAGATTGGTAGGTAACAGGGATTCTCAGTGATTTATCTGATAAAAATAATACAAAATTACTCTTATAAATCAAGACATTGTGGTGATGGATTATTTCTAAAACTCTTTTCACACTTACATATTTTGTGTGATACTACATTTGTCTGTGCCAAAACACTTAGTCCCCGATCCACAACACTTCTTATCTGACAGGGAAGCACTTATGTTTTGCATATTTCTTGTATTGCCCCTACATACTGTACCTGAAAGACAACTCTGCTTAACTACATTTTCTACTGAGAGAGACAGAAGTTTATTTTTAACTGAGTGCAAATGTTCAAGGGTTGGTGGCAGATTCTAGCCTACATGACTGATGCTTTCTAAAAAGATGCGGAATGGTATGTTTGAAATACATGCTAAAACATATTTACTCTTTAGCACTATTTGACAGATAAAAGGTAACATAGTAACAGATATTGAAGCTGAAAAAAAAGATAAATGTCCATCAAGTTTGTTATTATTTGGGTTTGTGTTGATTAAAAGGAAGGTGATACATTTAGGGGGTTATTCACTAAACTTCAAATGCCAAAAAACCCAAAATTTTGGGGTTTTTTTAGTATAAAATCTGAATTTTTATTAAAAAAAACCCACAAATTTTTCAGAATTTATTATACCCCGAGTATGGAAAAAGACCAAAACCAAAAATCTGGCATCTCAGACCTGCCGAGATTGCATATACATTAAGTCAATGGGAGAAGATCCAAAAAATGTTTGATCTGCGCTGGGTTTTGTGCAATAATCCAAGATTTCAGGGGTTTTCGGGCAAAAAACAGAAAAAATTGGGTGGAAAATCCAAAAAAAATGTACGATTCGTTTTTTTCAAAATTGTCGGGAAAGTGTATTAATAAATAAGGTAAACAAACCCGTGCGGATTTGGTTGGCGTTTTTTCCAGAAAATATTGAGATGAATTCAAAACTTTAATAAATAACCCCATTAATGAACTTAGTGAATGAAAAAGTGTGCAGATATCTGAATTAACATGCTACAAGGTGCAATAATAAACTGCCTCTCGAAACTATCTGCTGTAGCCCTGCACAAGTTCTTTAGTGTACTGTAGTTCTTGAGTTATTTGATGGACTACATGTTAATACACTAAGGGGAGATTATTAAGGTTTGAGTTGTTTTTTCCACAAGATTTTTTTAGAGATTTATTATACCCCGACCCTAGACCTTGAATCCAAAAAAACACCATCTACAACGTGTCGAGTTCATGTAGAAGTCAATGGCAGATGTCCCTTGACCCATTTGAAGATGTTAACAGCCTTCATGATGTTCGATTTTTTTTCCAAATGCATTAAAGTCAATGGGTGTTCGAATAATTTTGACCAGCGACAATTTTTATGCGCAATAATTTTATTTGCCGTAGTGAATTTTTTGCCAGCGAATTTTCGCTGCTGTTTCATGGAAAAATTAGCCGGCGGTGAAACGCATAAATTCACTGCAAATCCATACCTAGCGAATAAATTCTCCCATCACTAATTATTTAGCTTTTTGTTAAGTAGTTCTCCAGTTTGTAATTTCAGCAGCTATGTGGTTGCTAGCATCTAAATTACCCTAGCAAACAGGTAGTGGTTTGAATGACTGAGATTTGAATAAGAGAGGGCCTAAATAGAAATATAAGTAATAAAAACTCACAATGATAAATTTGTAGCCTCAGAGAGCAATATTATTCGGCTGCTCTGGTCAGTGATTCCTATATGAAAGCTGGAAAGAAGCAGAATAAGAAGACAAATAATTAAAAAAAAAAAAACTTATAACAAATAAAAACTTAAGACCAATTTAAATGTTGGTAAGAATCTACAAATCTATAACTTTCTAAAAGTTAACTAAAATGTGAGCTACGCAAGTAGGGATTCGCATGGTAGTTGCTGGAGAGGAAACGATGGACACTCTAGCCTAGAATAACAAAATAAACATAATAGAATAAAATAATAGAATAAACAAAACCATCTGTCATTGCCCAAATGCTTTGCAACTTCTTGCCCTCACCCATATGACTCCACGCAAAAGGGATTGATCTCATCCTATAAGAGCATGTTTCACTCACTCACTCACACGCACAGCAAATTCAAGTTAGGGCCCCAAAACCTTTTATCTATTTATGACCCCGTCTGTGTGTGCATTCTTTAACTATGCACCTCTTGGTGAAATTGTAGTACAAGAAATGTTTTCTCAAAATTCCATAATAAAGAACACTTAGGGAGTTATTTATCAAAGTCCGAATTTATGTCAATAATTTCTGATACAAACTCTGATCAAATCCACTCTGATTTTTTCTGCTTATTTATTATCGCATTTTCCCGAAAATTTGCTTTGCAGGAAAAAATTTGATTTTCACGATTATTTTATCAGATTTTCACAAATTTTTCGGATTTTTCATCTGAAAACTTCGGGATATTGCACGAAACACAGCACAAATCAAAAAATCATTGGGACTTCTCCCATTTACTTATATGCAACCTCAACAGGTCTGAGATGCCAGATTTTCAGATTCTGACTTTTCCATCCTCGGGGTTTAATTAATTCAGAAAAAATTTAGATAAATTTAAAAGTCTGATTTTTAAAAGTGATTTTTGCATTCGGAGTTTAGTAAATAACCCCCATAGTCTTTTCATAGTCTTTTCACATCACTTAAATTATAGTTCAAGGTTATTAGCAGTTCCAGCGGATATCAATGAGACTACTAACATCTTTCTTGTATAAACAAGCTCTTTTTTTTTCCGTATTGTGTAAAAAACACAGACTTTTTTATTCTGAACTATCAGACCAGGGCAGTAATCCACCAAAGTTCAAATGCAGATTTAATTCACATGTAAGGGCAGTGGCACACGCTGCTACTGGGGGAGATTAGTCACCCAGCGACAAATCACCTCTTCTTCGGGCGACTAATCTCCTCTTAATGACTTCCCGCCAGCCAGAATGTAAATTGTCGGCTGATGGTACTCGGATCTCTTTGGCTTTCCAAAGTCGCCCGATTTTTCCTCGTGAGGCGACTTCGGAAAACGAAGTGTTACGATTGCCATCCCAACAGCGATTTAAATGCTACCCGGCGGGAAGGCATTCAGGGGAGATTAGTAGCCTGAAGAAGAGGCGATTTGTTGCTGGGCGACTAATCTCCACCAGTAGCAGCGTGTGCCACTGCCTTAAAACCTTTTGTGAGCTTGTATACTTGACGCCATACCGATGTACAGTAGAATGGGTTGACAGCAAACAAAATGGTGTACACTGGACAAAATGCTGGGAATTTTAATAACGACATAACAAAAAATTATGCCCATGTTAGTGTAGATACAATACAAAATTTTCTCATTGGATTGTTATTGTTCACTAAACAGCATAACAGGTTCATTTAAATCTGCTGGATATACTGTAATAGGAAAAATGCTCAAGCACATCCGCATATAAGCGTGTAGTGCAATGTTACAAAACATAAACATGATTTTCCTGTTTACTAAAAATGCAGAATTACAAGTTTTAATATATATATACAGCTATTTATGTCAGACAAGCACCTCCCCAAAAATATCCACCCATGTCTATATGTGCAGGATACATACACAGGATGAAAGACAAATGTCCATCAAATTCAACCCTTTACCCAAGTAAATCACATTTGTAGCTCAATAAGAGGAAGCAGAAAGGAACCTATCTGAAAAGTCTAAAATTTTTCTCAAGGGGGCAAAAATATTCTGTCTCCAAAAAATGTAAATAAACTATTCCCAAGGATATTATTATTATTGGTGGCCTTTCTGTCATGCTAAAAATCAACCAACCATTAGACAATTTCTGTTACTACATACTACTGCACGTTTCATTGGAACGTTATACATGTAATCAGAAACATGTATATGTGGCACAAGGATTTTTTAGATTGGTATATTTTCCTTTAAAGAGGTTGTATACACCCTTGTTCAAAATGGGTTCAGTAAATATGGCAAAAATGCTTTACTTACAATTCTTTAAAACAACTTTCAGTTCTTGCAAGCAGCTATGGGAGGAGAAAGAATACCTGTGGGGAATGAGCCGGGAACTGGGAAACGACAGAGCAAGGACAGGGTTAGGAAGACCTAGGTGGGTGGGGGGTAGCCGGTGATAGGGGAATAAATTGTAATGAGTAGTAGGGGTCACGTCTGGGACAAAAGTGATGGAAAGGGCCTGGTGGAAGGTTTGAGAGTTATGGAGCAAAGCCAAGCCTAGGAGTAACAACAGTCAGGCCTTCAGTGGTTACAGGAACATTATTTTTTAAACATTGAAGGGAGCAGGGAGTGAATACCCTTCTGCAAGCTAATGTGGTTGGTGGGCTACAGGGGAGCTAAAAGTGATTTCATTGGTAGTGGGGGGTGCGGCGCCCGAGGGGGTTAAAAAGCGGCCCGTTAGAGTGTGCTTGCCTTTTTGTTCTGTGAGCCAGTGAGGAGGAGCGGTCCGTGTCTTCCCCTCCCTCTCACCCAATAGCATATGATTTATTTAAAAATAAAAAAATTCTGTTTTTTTGCAGCTTGCGTGGAGGAAAGTATGAAATCGAATCAATATATATGGTAAATTCTGGCCTGGTTATGGCAGCATTTATGTTTATACTTTGCAAAGATGGGCTACCAGTGATTAGCAGAGGCTGGTCATTGCTTTATGTTGACGTTTATTGAAAACTAATGGCAAGTTGATATATTGTTTTATTGATTATTATAAACCAAGCTGCGACCATGCACCACAACACTTCTTGTCAGTTTCTTTATTGGCTATTAGATTTAGGGGGTTCTTGAATCCTACCAATCCATGGATGTAGAGTTCACATTGGCCTTACACTTTACTGATGTTAATATTCATATATTGATTGTTATCTATGTCAATTTGATAATAAAGCTGCAGCCTTTTGCAACCAAAGTATTTTATGTATTCCTTTATGCTATTTCAATAAAGGAGGGAAGCTTGTTGTTGTTGGGAGGGGCCTGTCAAATTGACACTGACCCTGTCAGGTAGTTACTCAGGTAAAGAGTGCATAGATAAAACCACTTCTTGATCTTCGGCTTGTCTGTTGGCCACAACCAAGAGGGCAAGGGGGATGCTTATTTACATTAAACGTGTTATCTCTTTTTAACCTAATTCAGCTGATTACAGGAAGAGAGCAGGAAGTAGTAGGCGTACAAACAAAGCAATTTTTGTTAGTGTTTTATATTTATATGCATATTTAATTATTGAATTAAAATAATATAAAGAATACATTTGCAGAATAATTACATGCTTTTTTCCAGTGTTTCCTTTTCTTCATGGCTGAAAATGCTGGCCCCGTAATGACTATAGCAGTTTCAATCAGAAGTGGCGGCAACTTTCCCCTACTGAAACAAAAGTCCTTATGTAATTTATAGAAGTATTTATTTCATCATTGTGTAGTATTGTCTACAATAAGAAATTACAAATTATTAGAAAGTAAATTGTATCAATAGGTGTTTGGTGAAATACCAGCTATAAAACGCTGGCCACCAAGATGGCAAGGGATCTTGGGAGTTGTAGTCTTGGCACAGATGCAGTGCCAGTAGCTCTCTTTCCCTGCTTTAAATCACATGTTAAACAAAAGCAGCTTATCTGGTCTGTTTAATTCATCATCCACATCCTATTTCATTTTAAAGCATCTTTCCCCTGCTCTACTGCTCTACTTTACCCAAGTGCTTGCGGTACATTTTATCTGTCTTTTCACAAATCATTTCTCTCTACAATTGACACTAAGTAATTTGTAAATGGCGCATTATCACTTATCTCTGGTTGCATCCTCCAGTGTGTGTATTAACTGTTGCTTTAAAGCACATGAGCACTTTTCTCTCTGGAGGGAACTTAAAGGCAGCTGAGCCTGTTAATGTAAACAGTAGCTAAATAAATATTGCTATCTATTTTAGGAAGGAATGTTCGTGTTAACATTTTTGATACTGTTTGCCCTTTATCAAAGCTAGACTTTCCTGGCTAACTGGATTCCTGTGCTAATTTTTCTGTTAATTGTTAAAAGTAGCAGACTGACAGATTTCCAACATGATTTTAAAAAATAGGGGATGAAAAAGGGCCTTATCAATTTTCTGACTGTAGTTATACTATTTTCACAGTCACACAGAGCAGCTATCAGTAATCATGGGGCCCCATACTATTAAGTTAGCAAGACCTCCCAGCCAAAGGGGCCCAATTATTAGTCTACTAGACTAGTCAACTGAGATACCAGGAAAACTCCCAGTAAGCCCAGGACCCTTCAATCCTAACTATTTTGCTTATGTAATGGTAATTTCATACTTCTATATGGGAACATAGAGGATAAATAGATGGAAGGATAGATTATAGTATAAAAAGAAAAAAAGACTAGTATGAAAAGAAAAAAGAGAATAAAGAGGTTGAGTAAGGACAGGAGGAAAATTGTTTGAAGAGTAACATTATGGTCTAATGTTTTCTAGCAACCCAGTCTAATACTGCCACAGGGCCTCCTGGGAGATGAGTCCTGCCTACAATTAGAATAAAAATATATGGGATTTTGTACAATGATACAATATCAAACACTAGAATCAATAGAGTGTGAAACACCCATTTTCATTAGAGAAAGGGGTAGTACAAAATTATGAAGGCTCAACATCCCTACAACTGATAATACTGATAATTACAGCTTACAAACTCCAAGCATCATGTTTATTCCTTTACTACAACCAATATAAATAGGAAGCTTCACTATGAATGATGGAAATAGGATGCAAATTGTCCTTGGGGCCTACCACTAGATCTTCTGGTAAGACAGTCTGGTCCTGGGCACATGATGAGAGTAGACACAAATATTAGGGAGAAATGTGGGTTAAAAATGGAGAATTGCAATGATTTTTTGCACTTTGCATTACTGTAGTAAATTAAACTTTACATATGCATTTGTGTAGGGTGGTGTCTCCATGCAATAAGCACCAAGCAGATTACATAATGATCCAAGATAGCACCTGTAGGGGACAGAACAGCTAAATGTGCTCACCAACACATATAGTTCAGCAAAAACATAGTACTGCAGTGTAACCACTGTATAGCAAGGTATAGACCAGGGGTCCCCAATGTTTTTCACCTGTGAGCAAGATTCAGATATAAAAAGAGTTGGGGAGCAGCACAAGCATGCAAAATGTTCCTAGGTGGTGCCAAAGGTTGTGATTGGCTATTGGTAGCTCCTATGTTGACTGGCAGCTTACAGGTGGGTCTGTAAGGCAGTACAAATGTTTTTTTATGCAACCAAAACTTGACTCCAAGCCTGGAATTCAAAAATAAGCACCTGCTTTGAGGTCACTGAGAGCAACATCCAAGGGGTTGGTGAGCAACATGTTGCTTACAAGCTACTGGTTGGGGATCACTGGTATAGACTGAGCTATCGGAGATACCCTACACATTCCACATTATCTTCATTGCAAAACAGTCGCAGTTGTTGGATACAGGTACATCCGGGAATCCTATCAGCAACTGCATCATTTATATAATGTTGCCGGTATATACTGCAAGTCATTGTCTTCTTCGTTGTTTAGAACACACAGCCTGCACCTCCTAAACACCATGATGCAACACAGTACTGTCTAACCCTACTGTATTAAAGATTCTATATAACAATTCTATATACATTGTGGTCCCTCAATGACCAATAACGTATCTTTATAGAATGCTGCAAGGCAACACTAATGAAATCACAGTCTTCCTGCAGACATTTTCTTGCATGGCTGAAATAAACAAAATACAGACATGAGAGCTACACTGACAGTACTTACTTATACACAGTCAGCAGGCATATATGAACAAAATATAATACATGCATCCCTTAGTACACCTTCATACTTAACTCAGAGTTATTACTTAGCCCTTTAAAGAAAGTAATGCTCATAACCTATGGTAATAATAATAATTTTCCTTGACTCGTAAGCCTAATATGTCTACAGCTTTATGATTTCTTGCTTCCCATTTATGACTGCCCTAGGGGGTTTGCTAAATAAACCCAAGACTTTATTACCATAACATTTTCATTAAATCAACAATTTAAGAATGTGAAGAAATGTAATGAATGTCACATGAAATTCTGTAAAAATGGTTTTTTCTAATGCTAAAAGAGACATACAGAAGTTCAGCAGACTGGTTGGATGACTCAGTTGACATGTATTTGCATGCTTTGTTTAGTAAAGCTACAAATTTACTGATATACTGACCAATATCAGGGGTTGTTAACTTTCTTTCTCTGGGGGCTCAAATTAAGACAGAGAGTCTGCTTCATGGCCCCAAAAATTGGCTTAGAACCTATTATAGCAGCACATTTCACTTGAAGGGGTAATGGAAACCAAACCAGAACAGCATGGGAAACACTTGAGAAAGGGCCCTTGTTGCCCATAACATGTCGTGTGGATGCACAATAAATATTTAAATTAGCAGTTATTCTGCTCTCGGCTTGTGATTTTCAGATTATACTCTAAAACAGCATGGGTACCCAATGGTGGGTCCTAACCCATAAGATATAATCACCTATTTATGTGTTATAGTGTTTTAATTTGTGTCCGTCTATTGAAGTGATCCCCAGCCAGTGGCTCATGAGCAACATGTTGCGCACCAACCCTTTGGCTGTTGCTCCCAGTGGCCTCAAAACAGGTGCTTATTTTTAAATTCCTGACTTGTAGGCAAGTTTTGGTTGCATAAAAAACAGGTGCACTGCCTCCTGCAGTCTGACATTTTTCATGCTTGTGTTGCTCCCCAACTCTTTTTACAATTGATTGTGGCTTACAGGTAAAAAAAGGTTGGGACCCCTGATCTATTGTGTTTGAAGTCTTCTAATGCACACTCACAACCCAATCACACACCCAAAAATATAAATACATGTGACAGTATGTATAATGGTTGTGGTTTTGGTTTGCAAACCTTAAGCTGGCCATAGACGCAAAGATCCGATCGTACGAATCATGGATTCGTACGATTTTTGGACCATGTGTGGAGAGTCCCGACATTTTTCGTCCGTCAGAGATCGGTCGTTTGGTCGATCGGACAGGTTAGAAAATTTCTGTCGACTGCCAATAATATCTCTGCGTGTATTGCCGATCGTACGATTTTCAGAGGGAGACTGTCACTAGTGTTGTCAGACATAAGTATCGTAAGATTGCTGTCGGGCAGAACATTGGGTGATCTGTTCTTATTTGATCGGAATGGTAAAGACTTTGATCTGAATGGTTAGTGGAGGGTCGGGAGATGGGAAAGTCCGATCATACGTTGATTCGTACGATCGGATCTTTGCGTCTATGGCCAGCTTTACTGTACCAGGAGATATTTGATGGGAACATTTTACTTAATGTGCAGCAAACATCATATGTAACACACAGGATCTGGGGGCACAGGACTTTTACCTCTGCATGGTGTAGCTGGTACCAAGTTGTGTGCAGTTGTCAAAGACTCACATAATTAGTATAATTCTGAAGGAATGTATGCAGCTAGTATAAAGTGCAGCATTTCACCCTGAGGGTGTTGATGATGTAATGGTACACAACTTGATACGGAACTATGCAACTTTACCTGGCTTGGAAATGTATTTGTTCAGTAAAACTCATGTAAAAACATTTATAGGTGCAGTCACAAGTAGAAAGCATTGTGACTGCTGGATTCCAATGGATAACTTCTAAATCTCCAGATTTATTTGCGCTGTTCATTAAAATGCGAGGCATATGACATGTTTTGTCTCCTCTAGAGTATGTTTGCCACTGGAGACTTATCCAATTTACTTGAGTGGAAAGGGTGTGGCAGTGCCAGACTGCTGCTACAGGCACTTTTTAACTGAAATGCTGATGTGAGTGTTTTCAGGCTATTGTAGTGGTAAACACATCCCATGTGCCATATCTCTTTGAATTGGAATTCACGTGTGAATTTGTACCAAATATCATCAACAAACGTATTGTTTTTAATCTTCCTATTGTAACTGTCTAAAGTGTATACTGCCAGCTAAACATATAATATTTCTTAGTCTTGTCACAGCTCTCATAACTTTTTGAATGTGTTATCAATTCTGCTAAAAGCTGTTCTTTTTGCTGAAGCAGATCACCATTAAAAAATACATATAAAATGTGACAATATACATGTGGCTTAAAAGTGATGAGCCTAGCCCATTTTTATAGACACTGCATTGCCTTTTCCCTGAGTTCATGCAATATCTTATTTGCTTGTTCCTTCCGTAGAATTGGAAACCTTTTTGTTGGATGTTTTGAAGGCGGAGACTCTATCAAAGAAAGGCAAGGAGAAGAAAGAGATCCTGATAAAAAGGTTAAAGGACATCAAACACAGGTATATTTGCATTCATAGCATATCCTATTCCATGAATGAAGGGCTTACTTGCTGGATTTTCTATTTGGAATGTTTCCTTCTGTAAGTCCTGAGCAAATGTACAGATATCCACTTTTTCAAAGTAGAAGAAAATGTAGAGGAATTTCCTGTTCAGGCTGGTAAAGAATGTGTTTGTTACTTCTAACAATTATTATGAGCATTTATATCACAAGTTTACCAGATGGTATGAAAAACAAAAAACAATTTTACAAATCCTAGCTAGAAGTGCTCCACTCATGGCATTTGATTCATGTACATGTATTGAATCCCTGATCTGGAAACCCCGTTATTGAGAAAGCTCCTAATTAAGGGAAGCTCATGCCCCATAGAGTCCATTTTAACCAAATAATTAAAAATTTTAAAAACTATTTCCTTTTCTTTTTATAATCATTATTATTTATGAAGGGACAATATATTCAGAAGCTCTGTATGATAGATGGGTGTATACATTGTATAACGAGTTTATATACTGTTGTTGTTCTTGTCTAATAAAAGAGGTAAAAAGGGCCCTGCGGTAGCTTAGAATCTAAAGGAGAAGTGGGTATGAAAAACCAGGAACATTTTTAGAAAATACCATGCTCCACTCATGGCATTTGATTCCATGTATGGAATCCCTGATCTGTAAACCCGTTAGTAATAAAGCTCTGAATTAAAGTGATACTGACACAAAACAACTACTTTTTAAAATATGACTGTACATTAAAAGTTACATATAGGTCATGCTGACTCCCTGTCAGTTTCTAATGCTAATGGAGTCCAGCTGCACAAATATGGCAGCTCCCTCATAGACAAACACAGGGAGTCAGATAGGTAATGTAAAAGCATTGGGCAAATACTTTATGGCAAAATTATAAGTAGAATACAAAGTCAAATTTATGATGTCAAAAAGTCATAATTTCTGGTGTCGGTATCTCTTTAAGGAAAGCTCATCTCCCATAGGGGCAAATTTACCTCCGAAAATCCACCAGCGTTGGCTTGGCACATATCGCAACACTTTGCCAGGCGTAAATTCGTCTGGACAACGCTAATTCACAAAGATCCGAAGTTGCACACAGGGTATTGAACGCTTGCGAAGTTGCGCTAGCGATAATACGATCAGCAGTTCGAAGTTACTCTAGCGTTGGCTAATTTGCATACGGCATGCAGTTAAAGTACAATGAACGTATATGTTGCAGCAAACACATTACACTACACAAGGCCAGGGAACCTTAATAAAATAAAATAAGTGTTATATTGCCCTACACATGAGCCCAGTGTATAGTTTATGTGCCATATGTTAGGAAATGTAGGGGGAAGCCAGGTACCCTAAAAAAAACATTTGCAGGCTATCACCCTAAATAAAGGAAAAGACACCAGCGTTTTTCAACGCTTTTTCAATTTCCAACAAAATTTCAAGTAAGTCCTTTCTACTCCATTGCACTTCACTTGGTCTGAGGTGGCGAAGGCAAGTCTGGTGATAGAGGTAACGGTCAGTAAAATCAAAAAATTTTCGTAGTAGCGCTCTTGCGCCAGAGCAAAAATGTGCCTGGTGTTAGAGTGTGAAGTTGCACCAGCATTAGCCACTTCGCCCTTTAGTAAATTTCCCCCATAGAGTCCATATTAATCAAATAATTAAAATGTTTAAAAATTATTTTCTTTTTTTTCTTATTTAATATACATTATTTTGAGAAATCTAGAATTGAATTAGAATTTTATCTAATGAAACTGAATCTGGCCTAATGGATAGTATTACTAAAATTTATTTTATGTGAAATTTTTTTCCCTTTACTTTGCTTTTTCTCCCTTTTAATTCATTTTCTCACTGTCAATGAATGTTACAGATTGCAAATGTTACAGCGGGTTCTTTCAGATAAAAGCAAGCTGTAACTTTTTAACACCCAGCAAATACAGTCTCTGTTTACATCTGAAAGAGCAAGTTGTAACATTTCCATTTTGTAACACTCGACTGAGTCACCCACCGAGCAGAAAGAATAGAGAGCTGAAAGCATTCCTTGCTGGAAGGTTTTATAGATACATTTCTCAGAATGCCACAAGATCTGCTCTGCCAAATATCACATTTAAACTATCAAATCCATCTTTAACTTTTTATGTTGCCATGGCACAGAGCAAACTCAGGGGCAGATTTGCTAAAGGGCAAAGTGACTAACGCTGTGAAAATTCGCCAGCGTGACGTCATTCAGGCACTTCGCTGTTTTAATAATGATCGCAGTCGTAGCTTTGCTAGCGTAAGAGACAGACACTAGCGATCATTCGCACCCTATCGCCAGGTGAATTATCGCTCTGGCGAATAGACGTAACTCCGCAAATTCACTAAGATGTGGATTTTACGGAACATTACCTCTTTTGCCAGACTTGCCTTCACCAGCTCAGACCAGGCGAAGTGCAACGGAGTACATAGGACTTCCTCAATTTTTAGTCCCAAAAAACGCTGGCGTCTTTTTCAGAGTGATAGCCTGCAAAGGCCGTAAATTTTTGTTTTTGTGTACATAAACTATACAGTGGGCTCATTTGTAGAGCATTATAACAACTCAATTTTCTTTATTAAGGTTCCCTGGACTTGTGTAATGTAATGTATTAGCTGCAACATATATATGCCCATTTAACTTTATCATTTCCCGCCGTATGAAAATTAGGCAACGCTTGCACATCTTCGCTTTGATTGCCGATGTAACGCCAGAGAAAATTCGCCAGTGTTTGGGCCCTGAATGCAACTTCATATTTTAGTGAATTAGTTTTGTCCTAGTGAATTTACGCCTGGCGAAGTGTTGCGACGGCTGCAAAGCCGTCTGCGAATTTTTGCCGGTTAGGGAATTTGCCTCTAAGAGCCAGACACACGCACACCAGCAGATTCTCAAACACTGACATAGTGGCACTGGTGAGTATATTCACACACCTGAGTGCTATCTCTCACACCCACAAAGCTGCACACTCCATTTTACTATAGTTAACTAAGTCTGACGTATCACAGAACCAGAAAAACTCCAAGCCTATGAACATTTTCATCAACCCTTTCGTATTTCTGCCATAGGCCTGTACAACTCCATTATCACTATGTCTTAAACTGGCCATAGATGTTGAGATTTTTAAAAGATCAGATCCTGATCGTGAGACCACGAACTTCTCAGAACGATCGTACGAATATACCATCAACTAAAAAGACCAATTTGCCAGGAAAACAAAGGGGAGCTGCCTGCTTGTCAGCTGAAAAATCGTAAGATGTACGATCGTTCGAATACCACTAACCGCATGATAATTTCGAAGGATCGGTCAGGCTTCCCTAAAATCGGTCGTTTGGCAACAAGAATCATCGCGTCTATGGGGAGCTTAAGAGTGGACAGTCATGGTCAATTTATCTGGTGGGCCCTGTTGGCACCAACTTATTTCACATTACTGTAAAATGTTTGTGAGAATGAGATTTTAGTATTAGTTTCCTTGGGGGAATTAAGTGGATGCTAAACATTAAGAAACTGTATGGACAAACAGAAATAAAACAGTTACAAAGAACTGGCCAATGTAGTCGAGAGATCATGTCAGAGGTCCCTGCACTTAAGAGCTTACAGTCTAGAGGCCAGTGCACAAAGGATACATTACACATACAATACAATATACCCACGTGTAAACTTGCACACCAGCAAGAATCACATTGTTACTTTCACTTTCAATGTGGCTAAAATACTAGAATATTGAATGAACTTGAAAAATGAGCTGGGAAAATAAATATACAATTAAAGCTGTTAGAGACAATTCCTAATTCCTTATGAACCTCACTAGCTTTTACTTGCCTTTTTCCTTGAGACTTTTTGTGGTTTTATTCTTTAATAAACTCTGACTATTCAAGATTCCAAAGAATATGCACAAGTATATTTGCATTTTTCGCCTTGAAACTTGACAAAACTAAAACTCGACTTTTGATAAATCGTCCCCACAATGTAGTACTCACTAACACACAATCGTACTAGCACTTCCTTTCACACAAACGTATGCATCTCAAAAACAAACACAGTAGTACTCTTACTTGCACACAGGCACTCTCTTCCCTCGCTGACAGTAGTACTTACTTTCCTACACAGGCACACTTACTTTTACATACTGTACACACTCACTCACAAACATTTTAGCACCCTCTCACATGCACACACAAGCGCACACTTACAAACATACTAGCACTCGCATGTACACACCACACATACACGCTATTTCAATTAATATTTTAATATTCTCACCTATAGATAACCATGCTGAATATAAGTAATAGTCTCTGGGAAAATGTTACAATTATACAAAGTTTTGCTAATGCATCTCATTGTTTGGCCTAGTCTTTCTTTTAAACAGTATTTGCTGATGTACTTACAGTGGAATATGATTAGCCAATTAATAGTTATTGACCAACCCTCTTACCATACAACTCAGTTATAACTGATCAAATCATTTGGGATGCCCAGCATGAATAGTTGAAATTCAATAAATGCTTGTTTAGGTATAAATATACTTTAAAATGTTCTAATATTTTATCATTACTATACTATTTGGTGCTTACTTCATATCATTTGCTTTTAGTCTTCCCCCCACCCATCCAGCTGCATTTCTTTTGACATGTATTTACAAGCTCCCAGCAGAGACAGTAAATCTTGAATGCAATGTGTGCTGTGACAGCGCCAGAGTGTGCAATTCTAAGTTGACTGCTGGGGGCAGCCTCTTTCTATAACCTCAAGAAATTCTACTCAGGGCACCATGAGGCTGCATAATGCAGCCCCAGGCTCTGTTTGTAAAGAGGGAGTCCAGAGATTTATGTGTTCTGGTAATGACATGTTCCTCTTAAATCACCAAAGAGAAAGCCCATCTGATATATAAGTTGATTTGGTATTGGCCCTGTAAGCTTCAAACTACTCTTCTTTTTCTAAAGGGCAAAACAAGAAAAAAATTTATTTTTACTGAAGACTTTGTGGAAAGCAGCAGATCAGTGTTTTCTCTGTTGGTGGAAAAAATGCAGCATATTACACTAGCCATAAAGGGGTGGTTCACCTTTAAGTCAACTTTTGGTATGTTATAGAATGACTAATTCTAGGCAACTTTTCAATTGGTTTCATTTATTTTTTGATCATTTTTTGATCACTTTTTAATTATTTTTCTTCTTTTTCTGTACCCGCACTCTTACTCCAAAATTCAATGGTGTGGGTGTTTGGTTAAAGTATTGTGTATAATGTTCAAAATGGACCAGCACTCCAATTATTTTCCACTCAATTTATTGAGTCATCACTCGTGTATCCAACGTTTCGGCCCTCTTTGGGGTCTTGATAAAGGCCCCAACGAGGGCCGAAATGTTGGATACACGAGTGATGACTCAATAAATTGATTGGAAAATAATTGGAGTGCTGGTCCATTTTGAACATTATATATATATATATATATATATATATATATATATATATATATATATATATATATATATATATATATATATGTGTGTTCCAGATGAGTATCCGCACTCCAAAATCAATCTTGATAAAGGCAGGGGTGCACGGTAAATCTTGTATACACCAATGTTTCACAGACCAGCACTCCCTCTCTGTGTAGTAACAATTCTTTATGTAAACATCTCCTGTGCTTTGGTTTCAAACTCTGTGCTAAGGTATGTATGTATATGTATATATATATAGAGAGAGAGAGAGAGAGAGAGAGAGAGAGAGAGAGAGAGAGAGAGAGAGAGAGAGAGAGAGAGAGAATGGCCAGCTCTATGCAACTTTTCAACTGGTCTTCCGTTTTTCTTTTTTATAATTTTTGAATCATTTGCCTTCTTCTTCTGACTTCTTCCAGCTTTCAAATGGGGGTCACTGACCCGATCTACAAAAACAAAACATTCGGTAATCCTACAAATGTATTGTGATTGCTACTTTTTATTAATCATCCTTCTATTCAGGCTTTCTCCTATTCATATTTTAGTCTTTTATTCAAATAAATGCATGGTTGTTAGGGTAACGTGAACACTAGCAACTGGGAGAGCAACTGTAGAGAGCGGCTGAATATAAAAAAACGTATTATAAAAAACACGAGTAATAAAAATCAATTGGAAAACCATTCGCTACATCAGGGGTCCCCAGCCTTTTTTTTTTTACCCATGAGCACATTCAAATGTAAAAAGACTTGGGAAGCAACACAAGCATGAAAAAGTCTGTTGAGGTGCCAAATATGTGATTTGGTGGCCCCTATGTGGACTGGCAGCCTACAGGAAACTCTACTTGGCAGTATACTTAGTTTTTATGCAATTAAAACTGGCCTCTAAGCCTGTAATTCAAAAATAAGCACCTGCTTTGAGGCCACTGGGAGCAACATCCAAGGGGTTGAGGAGCAACATGTTGCTCACGAGCTATTGGTTGGGGATCACTGCACTACATGATTCAAAAAGTTATCTCAAAAGGGAATTACCTGGTTTATGTAGAAATTGCCCACATCTATGGTTTACCAGTTATTCATCTAAGACCTAATGCTTTGCTCCTTGGGATATACAGACAACCATGCAATATGCTTTATGGCTGAACAAAAGGTTTTAACCCCCTGCATTGCTATTAACTATCCCTTCAGTTGTTGACAGTGTGGAGACAATGAGGCACTGGCAAAAATCATCTTGGAAAAGCTACAACTCAAGACAGATGTTAATAACAAAGAGGAACGCTGCCCTGAATTGTACTTCCAACATAAGTGCTGAGGACACACCATAGTTATTGCCTTGACATTAAAGGAAAACTATACCCCCCAAATGAATACTTAAGCAACAGATAGTTTATATCAAATTGAATGACATATTAAAGAATCTTACCAAACTAGAATATATATTTACATAAATATTGCCCTTTTACATCTCTTGCCTTGAACCACCATTTCGTGACTCTATCTGTGCTGCCTCAGAGATCACCTGACCAGAAATACTACAACACTAACTGTAACAGGAAGAAGTGAGGAAGCAAAAGGCAGAACTCTGTCTGTTAATTGGCTCATGTGACCTTACATGTGGTTTGTATGTGTGCACAGTGAATCTTACGATCTCAGGGGGCGGCCCTTATTTTTTAAAATGGCAATTTTCTATTTATGATTACCCAATGGCACATACTACTAAAAAAGCATATTATTATGATAATGGTTCATTTACATGAAGCAGGGTTTTACAGGTGAGCTGTTTTACTCAGTATCTTTTAATAGAGACCTACATTGTTTGGTGTGTATAGTTTTCCTTTAATAGTACTTCTTATGGGAATTACTATCTAACCTGTTAATGCATAATTTATCATGTTTGTTTTCTCTGCTCGCTTCATGTGATGATATGTATTTATTTTTCTATTTTTCAGCTATCCTCAAGAATTTCAGGACAAAGGTAAATGATTTTTGTGTGTGTGTGTGCTCAGTTGCGAATTTAAAGTTTATTACCATGAATTATTCTTTCAAGCAAACTGCTCAACGTGGTCTCTGAATAAGCAGAAATGAGGGATATAGCTACCCCTGCTGGAAAGAGAATAACGCAATCACTGCCTCGATAGCTTCATTGTTCAGGGTCTTTTTCCTGCCTGTGGAAATATTATCATATTTATTAGTACAGATATGTGACCTGTTATCCAGAATGCTCAGGACCAGGGGTTTTCCAGATAAAGTATTTTTCCGTAATTAAGAACTTCATACCTTAAGTCTACTAGAAAATCATAAATAAATAAACCCAATAAACTGGTTTTGATTTTAATAACTAATAATTATATCTTAGTTTGGATCAGGTACAAGGTACTGTTTTATTATTACAAAGAAAAAGCAAATCATTTTTAAAAATTTGAATTAATTGATTATAATGGAGTCTATGGGAGAGGTCCTTTCCGTAATTCGGAGCTTTCTGGATAATGGGTTTCCGGATAACCGATCCCATACCATAACTAAAGGCAATATTTCTATTGGACCAGAGAAACTGAAATTGAAAGTGAGACAGTAAAAGAATAAATTAAAATTATACATACTAGAAAAAATATTTAGTGAATCAGGATTGTATACTTAATTTAACTTAGTTTATTCCTAATCAGTTTAAATACACTGGTAATTGTGAGATTTAGGAGAAGAGGGGTTAACTATGTGTTGCTTCCAGCTATTGTTAAACTACAAGTCGCAGCCAAATCCCTCTGACATCAGATCTGTTGTTCTCTGCTAGTGTTTGTTAATGCTGGGACATCATCAGCATCATTTCTTTATACAGTGTCAGCAAGTTCTGCAATGCTTTACAACAATATAACATAAACAACTGAAAAGAAAAACAACATAAGTATAAGATGACCCTGTGTTAAAGAGCTTACAATATAAAGACATATTCTGCAAGGAGTTTTCCATATTCCCTTGGGTTTCCTCCCATGTTTCAAAAACACACAGGCAGGTTAATTGGTTACTGAAAACTGTAGTGTGTGTGTATGTGATTGGGAGCTCCACTGGGGTATAGCCACTTTGGTAATTGTTTGAGAGGGTGAGAGGACTTATAGGGCTTGTTCACCTTTAAATTAACTTTCATATATTAACTTTAGAGGGTGATATTCTGAGACAATTTGCATTAGTTTTTTTTTTTATTATTTGTGTTTTTTTTAGCTATTTAACTTTTTATTCAGTAGCAGTGATGGGCGAAAAAAATTCGGCAGACATGGATATGCGGCAAAATTGTTGCGAGCATAAAACTGACGCACGTCAAAATTATTCGGTCACCCAAATGGATTTGTGTATAAAAATGGTCGCTCTACTCAATATCATTTTGACGCCCATTGAATTCAATGTGTTTTGCTAATTTATTGCTGTTTTGCCCTTTACTGTTCAGCAGCTTTCCAGTTTGCAATTTCAGCAATCTGGTTGCTAGGGTCCAAATTACCCTAGCAACAATGTATTGATTTGAATAAGAGACCAGAATATGAATAGAAGAGTGTATGAATATATGAGGGTATGACTAGGGTTGCCGCCTTTTCCTGTATTTGTTATATAACGGCTGGTGGGTGATGGGAACAAAAGGGGTGGGGTGTGATGTCAAAAGGGGCAGGGCCGTGATGGGTAAAGGGGAGGGGCCACCATTCAGAAAACCGAAGACGGAGGACAAAAGCTAAGCTACAGTGGATTGGGGGCAGGCCGAGGGGTCTTTTTGAAGGGTATTACAAATTTACTGGCAGCTACATTGCCGGTATATTTGTAATACCGGCCAGGTGGCAACCCTAAGTACGACTAATAAAAAGTAACTATAAGAATACATTTGTTGCCTTACAGAGCATTTATTTCTTAGATGAGGTCAATTACCCCAATTTGAAAGCTGTAAAAAGTTAGAAGGAAAAGAAAGCAAATAATTCAAAAACTAAAAAAAAAAGTAAAAATGAAGACCAATGGAAAAGTTGTTTAGAATTAGCTCTGCTACAATGGGCCTTGGTGAGAAGGACTGAACAAGTCATAAGCATTTCAAAAAGTACCTTAAGTAATCGAAATGGCTATTATGCCACAGCTGAAAAAGGGCAATGACAGACTGGGATGCTTTAGGTGCTGTAATCAATCCTTTCAGGTAACCCCAACACATTGTGCTAAAACGCCTGAAAATATCTTAGTAAGAGCACTTGTTAGGTGATTTTAATGCTAGCCTATGGGGGATAGTTGAGAAGTTTTAGCAAACACTTTTTCAAGCAACTATGACCTGACAAGTGCTGGCATGAGCCTTTGTCAAGCATTCTGTGTTAGCTTAGTGGGGAAGGGGCTGTTCATGGTGCTAAGTGCAACATTTTCAGACTACTCAAAACATGGTGCTTAAAGGAACAGTAACACCAAAAAATGTAAGTGTTTTAAAAATGACAATATAATGTACTGGTAAAACAGGTGGGTTTGCTTCAACTATGGTTTAATAAACAAGCTGCTGTGTAGCCATGGGTCAGCCATTTAAGCACAGGATACACAGTAGATAACAGAGAAGGTTTGAAGAATCCCATTGTAAAACACAGAGAGCTTTTACTGGTTTCTGCCGAGTACCCTGTGCCTTTTCTCTTTTTTTCAGCATTGAATTGCTGCCTCCATGACTACACAGCAGCTTGTTTATATAAACTAAAATATTGTTTCTGAAGCAAACACACCTGCTTTACCAGTGCAGAGCAACAAGACATTTTAATTTATTTGTGTTACTTTTCCTTTAAAGGGCCTGAAACAACCCGATGTGACACTATCACCACAATGTGAAGGTGAAAATATATTTTCTAAAATGTTGATGTCTTGGGGAATATTATTTGCATCTTTTTTGAAACAGCCTTGTTCCTATATTGAACTATGCTGGTACAAAACATGTAAAGGGATTGAACAACTTGCTAAAGACAACTAGGATAAATTTGGAGTCATCGTAGTTTCTTCTGGTGCTTGCAGGGGTTATCAGATGTCATAGTAATCATACTGCAGTATCTCTTTTCCCTTCCAGCAGTTATCAAAGCTGGTTCTGTAACTACTGTATATGGGTAGATAGAGTGTGTTTGCCTCATAAAAAAAAAATTCACAGAGCCAAAAAAGTTGCCATAACAAATAACGCCCATTGACTTCAATGCATCTGGGGCGAGAAAAACGTGCAAAAAAATTTTTTTTTACGTTTCGCAAATTTTTCAGCGAAATGGGACAGATTCGCTTATCACTATTCCTGGGCAAAGGGTGTTGCTAATAGATTTACCATAGAACAATGCCTTGTTAAGCCTTTCTCACTAAGCCTATTTACAGATGTTATGATGCAACATCAGATGCTATGAATTTGCAGCTATCTGCCCGGTGTGTTGTTTATATTTCTATTCATCCGAGAAACAAAACTATAATGCCAGGACAACAGTTGCTGGCATAAGCTCACCATTTGTGGATCAAAGAATCTAACAACATGAAGCCATATTCAGCGCCTTTAGCTCTGGATTCCAGACACACTAATGCAAGGAATTCCAACACAACCTGATAACATTAGAGGGTACTGACAGTTCAGTCACCTCCATATAAACAGTGGGATATCTTTTAAGTTTTGAGCTCTCTGAAGCTAAGTGGAAAAGGTGTCCTTTGTTGAAAAGAAGCAGCAATGTTAGACATATGAAAAGTATTTAAATATACATTGCCCTTTCTTTTTCTTTGGTGCCAATAGACCTGAAGGTTTCTGATTTGTGGGGTACCAGCTGTTCTAGAAGTTTGATATTCTGTAAGAAAAGCACCTAAGGGCTCTTACACATGGCCGTTTTTGCCTGCGCTCCCCTGCGTTTTGCTTTCTTCCGTTCAGCCGCAGGAGTAGACGCACTAAATTTTTCAGACGCATGTAAGTGCCAAATGCAGGTGGGACGCAGCATCATCATCATCATTTATTTATATAGCGCTGTCAATATACGCAGTGCTTTACATGTTGCATTTCACCTGCGATCAGAGCATACATGCGTCTGTGTGAGTATAGCCCCCTTCAGAATAATTGAGTGTGTCTACTACTTCGCAAAAACAGCCTTGTGCAAAGTGAATGCAATTAAAAACTCTTCACAAAAATACTAGCACCTATACATGCTACTGACACCTAGCACCAACCTGCCATGTCATCCTGCTTTAAAGGGGTTGTAAACTCATAACCCCTTTAAGGGGCTGTTCACCTTTCAGTTATCTTTTAGTATGATGTAGAGAATGATATTCTGAGACAATTTTGTGTTTTTTAGCAAACTGGTTGCTAGGGTCCAAAATACCCAAGCAACCATGCACTGTTTTGAATAAGAAACTGGAATATGAATATGAGAGGCCTGAATAGAAATATGAATAATGAAAAGTAGCAATAACAATAAATATGTAGCCTTACAGAGCTTTTGCTTTATAGATGGGGTCAGTGACCCCCATTTGAAAGCTAAAAAGAATTGTCAGAAGAAAGTAAATAATTCAAAAACGATAAAAAAAAAATAAAGAAGAATTGGAAAGTTGCCTAGATTGGGCTATTCTAGAACCTACTTAAAGTTACTTACTAAAAAAGGTGAACCACCCCTTTAAGATTGAAATCACTTTCAGGAAGAAAAACATCAGTACAGTATAATTTATTTTCAGGTTTGAACTGCTGCTGAAATATTAAGCTTTCTGTACATTGATGCATATAATTAAATATGATTTATAAGAGCACCATTATTTTTATTCTTCCATATGCCATAGTAATATTATATAAAGATTAATGCAAACATTCAAACAAGCCCCTGTCCCAGAACTGCATGTAATCGAATTTGCTCACCAGGTTCGGACTGAGAATTAAAATAGGCCCTGGCATTTCAGTTACACAGAGGCCCAATCAGCAGCCTCACGCAGAGGCCAAAACATCCCCCACTAGCCCACTAAATAGTGACTTTCTATGGCACCTTATAGCACCCCCTCTGGCATTTGCCAGAACCCGCAGATTGCCAGTCCAGGCCTACCCCATGGTAGGATTTATCAGAAGTCATGTCATGTCTGCATGATTTAGAAGTGAGGGAAGAAATCCAAAAAGAACTGGTGAACATGCAAACTTCTTGCAGACGGTGCCCTGGCTGGAACTGAAACAAAGACCTCATTGATGCCAGCTAGCAATGCTAACAATTCTGCACACTTGCCTGCAATATCAGATGTAATAAATGTGCAGTTATTACAAAGGTTGTGTAGTATGTATACAACTATGAATACAGAGAACATGTCTGTAGCCAGTTATGAACAGTCTGGATGTTTTGTGCCAAAAATTGTATATAGAAGAATCATAGAACATACATTTTTAGCATCTTAACACCTCTTTTATTGTAGTTTTATAACAATGGTAAGTAAATTTAAGTTTTATGCATTTTGGGTGGTGTGACATGCTGGAACTTGCATTTGAAGCAACAGCGCCACCTACATGGCTGTTTTTTAGGCAGTGAGGACGGCTTTCTAAAAGCTGATTGTCATAATAAAACTGATGGTTTGCAGGCTCAGATATCACTGGCAAACTTTTGGCCCATCTATAGAGGGTTTGCATTACTTATTGGTTACTCTGAATGAATTAATTTGTTCTGCTGTTGTTCAGAAGGGCTTAAAACGGTTCTCAGGCCAGTGAGTGAGACAGGAGGATTTGAGCAAGTATCTTGCACTTACACACATGAGCAGGCTTGTCTTTCATCTGGCACAGAGCTATACATACTGTTTAAATACCACATCTCAGGAAAACAAATCAAATCACAATTCCTATTTGGAAGAAAACATGTTATTTCAGTTCTGCCCTGATTCTTGTAGCCGTTATGACTGTGAACTGTAAATACTGTGTAGCAAAGTTCTGGTGAAATGTGTCAGTACTTGTTTAGCAGGCCGCAGCTGCTGGTATCAAAGGCAAAATATAACGTCAGTGCTCAGCTTTTGAGCATGTAGTGTGAAATGCAAACAAGCTGGTACGTACATTGCATATGTCTTCGTTTGCAAAGAGGCCTGCAGAGTGATACAGGCCAAAGCTGGGATGCCACGGAAGTGTTAAAAACACATTTTCCTTTACGTTGTAACTGATTAAAATGATAATTTTAGCAATTTCATGGGAAATCATTATTCTCATGGGTGAATTAGATTAAGGTATGTGCGGATATTTACTCATTGCACATAAAGGTATTTAAAAGCAATAGCTATACAGACAAACTCAGACAGTAGATACTAAGGGCCCTGACCAACACAGATTTACAAACTGAAGGGAGGGTGGATAAGTAGGACACTAGATATAAATAAGACACTAGAAATTACCAGCGATATAACTTGACCGTACTGGGAACCCTTGCAATAATATATTTTTAGCAGACCCGGGGGAACTAAGAGGGGGGAACATTGTTTAACAACCAGAAGTTAAGCAAATGCTGTGCAGAATTATGTTTTCTTTAATTTAGCAATTTTTTATTTTGGGATTGACTTGCCCTTTAAGGCCCCCTTTACATTGCATGTTAGCATGCCTCCTCCCCCCTGCATCTGTAAATTCATGGATCAGATGATTGTAACAAAGGTGCCCAACTTACAGCAATTCCATCCCACCCATTCCCCACCCCTGCCAATGTCCCACAGGTGGGAGTGTAGCTGGGGAGGTGGGACTTCTTTACAATATATAGAGAAAGCACAACCCATGGTCTGGGTTCCCCTCCCATAACTGCGGGGTCTCCTTTATAGTGCAGACATAGGCGGATGGTGATTTTTTTGTTTGGGGAGGCTAAAAAAATTTAAGTATCTATATGCAATAAGTCAACAATAGACTTAACAACAATTCTTTTATAATTTTGTGTCATACATAAAAGTTTTTTTTACTTTAAAAGTACAACAACATTTTTTAAACCCTTTTAAAAGAAAGATGCACTTTGTAGCACGGCAAGGTGATATAAAATATATTTTTATAATACAAAATATACTTTTTCATCTTCATTCAGTCTCATAGCTTTCCCTCTGTTTGAGCACTTAAAGGGCACCTGTTGGGCAAAAATATTATCCCCAACCAAAGGTGCGGGCTAATAGAGCCTGCACTCCGGTTGGGGGTTACTATTTTTTTTTGAAAAAAAAATTGCCCCCTGCAAGTGAATTGCTCCCTACAAGTGATTGGACACCCGCAACGGGAGGGAGCTCCCTGTGTAAGCGACCATGTCGTACATAGAGCATGCACATAAAGAGTCACGTGTATAATGAGTAAGTTCGCTCATTATGCACATGCATGTGCCCCAACATGGCCCAATTGTCAGGCCCACCATAAAGGGGGGGGACAAGTGTCCCGGGCATGAAGGGCCCACTTGAGAGCACCAAAGCCGTGCGGCCATTTTCTAAGTCCTGAACAGCCGAAATGCGGAAGTGCCGAAAAGCCAAACAGCCGAAGGACCTGAAGCCACCAAAACAGCCGAAGCCGAACTCCTGAAGCGGCAAAAAGACCCGAAGTCATGAAAATAGTCGAAATTTAAGTCTTGAAGCAGGGAAAAGACCCGAAGTTGAAGTCCTGAAGCCACGAGTTCAATTTTACTGAACAATTTGTGTGGTTTTTTTTAATCCCCTTGCCACCAATGTATTATTTTAATATTCTATAGCCCCTGCCACCGAAGTTTTTTTTTTAAAAAAAATATTTGGGGCTTCAATTTTTTTAACTTGTAAGGGGGGCCCTGGCGCCAATTTTTTTAAAAAAATATTTGTTGGGGCCCTAATTTTTTTTACCTTGTAAGGGGGGCCCTGGCAACAATGTTTTATTTTTTAACTTATAAGGGGGCCCTGACCATCAATAGCTTTTTATTGTGTGTGGGGGGGGGTTACTTTTTTAGCGCTGATGTCTGTGTGATCTTTGGGCAGGATCTGGCTTGGGCACCAGTGGGGGCAGGGTCCAGGGGGCCCCGAAAAATTTGTTGTATGGGGCCCGTGATTTCTAATGGCAGCCCTGCTGCTCGTACCAGGAGCTCCCTCCCGGTGCTGGTGGCTTTGCGCTGGCGGGGGAATTTAAAAAAAATGAATGTTACCCTCAACCGGAGTGGTAGCCCATACCTTGGACTATAATATTATTTCCCAACAGGTGCCCTTTAATATTAGATGAATTCAATACTCACAACTACCTTACACTCAGCTCCCAGTATGTTATTTTTTTCTGTCCCACAGGGACCAGCAGGCCCAGCCCTCACATCACTTCACCACACTTCATTTGCTGCATTTCCAAAACTTTTTAAGCCCCCAAAATAACCCCTCCAACTAAAACATTCCCCCATAAATCCCAATAGAATTCATATTCCTGCCTCCCCACACTCCATTCCCAGCAAGATTAACTCTTACAGCCACAAAAGACTCTCAACCTTACACTTGTGTCTGTAGTATTTGGTATTCTAGAAATCCGCAAACAACTCCTTCAGCTTACATATACAACAAAATCATATATAAAGAAATGCAGCCACATTTAATGCATGAATAGCAGGATGATTATTATTAATAGGTAATTATATTCCACACCTTCTGCTGCTCTGAGCTTCAGTTTTCCTGCACTGTAGATTTAGCTCCGTGTAGCCCCTCCCCCTGCTGGCCAGGCAATTGTTCTTGGAAGCAGGGCAGGGAAGAGCAATAGATTCTGAGCCTAGGAACCAAGGAACAACTCCTGAGACAGCAAGGTAGAGTATATCAGGCTTGATTGTTACTGTCTTACTCATCAGTTCTCTATCACACCCATCCCACGGAACTTTGCAGTGCCAGTGCTAGATCAATCACTTTTTATTTTTAGTTAGAACCTTCTCCAGCACAATATTTCAGACAAGGTAGGGTACATTTACAATGGACAAAGGTTTGGGAAGGCTTAGCCTTCCCAAGCCTTAATTAAAATCCGCCTATGAGTGCAGAGCCTCTGCATCTGCAGCGTCTGCCGATAGGTAGTTACATCACTATATGTAATTATGGCCCAGATTTTTTTTGATGAGAAAACAGAACTCTGTAGTCAATTCCAAATTTTTCCATAGAATTAATGAAGTTTTCTCATGATAAAAAATAATATTGGAAGATTTATAATTCAGACATGACTGGTGGCCATTCAATTCAACGCAGTTAATAAAGAAATGTGGCCATGTAAAGACTTAGGGGCTGATTCACTAACTTCGAGTGAAGGATTCAAAGTAAAAAAACGTCGAATTTCGAAGTTTTTTTTGGGCTTCTTTGACCATCGAATGGGCTACTTCGACCTTCGACTATGACTACGACTTCGAATCGAAGGATTCCAAGTAAAAATCGTACGACTATTCGACCATTCGATAGTCGAAGTACTGTCTCTTTAAAAAAAACTTCGACCCCCTAGTTTGCCATTTAAAAGCTACCAAAGTCAATGTTAGCCTATGGGGAAGGTCCCCATAGTCTTGGCTAACTTTTTTTGATCGAAGGATATTCCTTCGATCGTTGGATTAAAATCCTTCAAATCGTTCGATTCAAAGGATTTTATCGTTCGATCAAAGGAATTATCCTTCGATCGTTCGACCGAACTATCTGCGCTATACCAAGGGTATATCCAAACCTTCAGCCTAAAGAGGCCAGTTCCATCATTTCATATAAGACAAAGTAGTAGTCCTACCAGTTTGTGTAAATCTGGTTCCTTGTTCATTATTCCTGCAACTGGAGATGGAAGCTTTAAGCACAGTATCCTTGCACTGAACAAGTCTATCCTTTATCCCGATAAGGACTAATATTTATGATGAGCTGAGTGTACTTCTAATGTCGCAATATTTTATTCCAGTAAAATTGCAACATTGATTTTACGCTCTGGGAGCACACCCCTTTTTTCCTATTTCTTTAACGCCATGTCTGATATGTGTGATATAATGCATCCAAAATAACATAATAATCCTCATTAAAATACCAGCAAGATGATTAACTTAATCAGCAATTTTCTTGGTAAACCGCTAATTACGTTTTTTGCCAACTTCTGTAGTGAGCTAGGCAGTGCAGTGGAACAGTGCTTTCTGAGATTAGTTGCCCTTTAAAATTTGTGAATTTAAAAAAGTCACAAAAAAAAATCAGCCTAGGACACACATACTTAGGTTTCTTTTGCCTTTGGTTTTTATCTTTTATTTTCACAGCATACTTCAGACTACAGACAGTGCTAAATAATTGACATAATCCCCTTTTAAATAAAGTTTGCATATTAATTTCCCTCTCACCATCACACAACACCTACAACCATACTGTGGTCAGTTAACCAGGTAAGCCAACAAACCTGCCAGTATCTTTTTGACTGTGGAGTAAAACAAACAGAAACACAAAGAAGACATAGTAATGGTTGACACCCAACCCTGAACCCCAGCTCTGCAAGACAATGCTAAGCATAATACCAACCCAGTGCACAGAACAGAATTTCACCTTCACAACAGAAGTACACATATACAACAGTGTCACTTGAGAATTCAGATGCTCAATATGTCACCAATGTTCACATATTCAGGCACAATTATTAAGATTGAAATGCATGCAGTTACACAAACACATCCACCATAAGAAACTGTTCACAAGCCTGGGTAGCAGATGGTTGCCATTACTGCGCTGAGCAATAATAAATCAGCGTGTCGGTGGCAAGCTAGCAATATTCTAGCAATTACTGTATGCATAGGAAGACATACCTCCGAGATGGTTCAAGAGGCTGTTGAAATGAGACTAGTTGTTAACAAGGAGGAAGATAAGCGGGTGTGAACTGACAATGGAGTGGGGGTGACAGTCAGTTCAGCTTTAGATATTTTGCCTTTTAGACACTCGGAAAATAAGAGCAATGAACATGCATCACTGAGAAGAAAAGAGGG
Source organism: Xenopus petersii (assembly GCA_038501925.1). NCBI lineage: Eukaryota > Metazoa > Chordata > Amphibia > Anura > Pipidae > Xenopus > Xenopus petersii. The sequence goes on from CM076682.1 coordinate 124,314,062, forward strand.
GATATTTATTGGGCATAGAAATCATCATGCTGCTACTATCTCTGGTCTTGTATTGCAACAGTCCCTCTTATTTAGCTGGACACCACCACCAAGCTTTTCTTAATCTGGTCACCCTATAAGCTGTGCCACCATTAGATATTAATTAGAGAATGCAACCAACTTTTCAACGTATCCAATAGGCTGCCAACATTTTCAAAGCAGCTAATATCTCATGTGGATCTTACTTTACTTAATCTATAGTGTATTTGTAAGCATATGTAAAATAATGCTGATATTTGCTTGCATATGTTTGATTAGATTGGAAGAACATGTCCTGCATTTTCTGCTTAATACTTTGGCAGGAGCAAATGATACACGCGTGCATGTTAACATATATCATAGCAATTAAGAACAAGTATTTTGTGTTTGTTTTCCATGAGCTGGCCATGTTGCTGTACCACATTCTTAATTGAGTTTGAAGAGGAAGTATAAGCATGTTTACTTTAGAGTAAAATAAAATGTCATTGAACTTCGCATTTTTAAGATGCCTATTGTTATTCATCTTGTAGAGAAATGAGTGACAGGTGAGCGAACATACAGTATCTCTTCTGTAAAGACAGAGAGTTACAGCTTCAAACTGTCTCAGACCACTATAATCACAGTCATGTGTACACCTTTCATACCATGTATTTTTCCCATGTACCTTGTAGTCCACAGGTAGCAGCAACCTTTCCCTATATTATCATTATTAGTATTTAAAATAATGAAATTTTTCAGCATTACAATATTACATATTTCATTTATAAAAGGGATCCTAGTTTCTACTCTAAATGCTCAGTAAAAGACTAGAGCTTAGCTGATTAGAATCCTAAGCTGTATATTTGCATTTACTAATATATACACCAATACCTTTAGCTGTTTGATGATGTAGGCAGTTTTAGTTTATCAAAAACTGGAGGCTGCAGAATGGATAGTGCTAATATAAACTTATCTTACTATACCCAGTATCCCTCAGCTGCAAACATTTCCCACAATAAATAAATATTTCTAAGGCACAATGCGGTTTCTTGATTTAGATCTTCATACAGCTTCAACTCTGTAGAGTCCTATAAAATATGGTGCCTGGGGCAGATGCCCAAGCTTGCACCTCCAAGAAGACACCAATTGTTTCCTTTTCAATTTTGATCTGTTTGGAAGCCTGGACAATTATTAAAAATGACTTTTGCTATCTTCATACTTCTGCAGATAGCAAACTAAAAGGAATGCAAAGGAACAACGAGAATGTGCTTATCTTCTGCCAATGCCCTGCATTGTAGCTGGCTACACTTCATGGGTTCTAGCATGGCAAGCCTTAGAATAACCAAATACTGGCTTACCTTCCAGGTACTTGCACAACTAACAACCCAAGGTTAACGATATTCTGTGATTTTGGCTTCCATGGGGCTGGTCAAATATTATTTCTCTGTTTATTTTGATCAATAGCATGAGTGAGTGTTTTTATTTCATGAAATTAAGAAACATATGGGGGCACAAGAATCACCCTGTATGCCAGCACAATTTGAGATGAGTGGAATACAACAAATAATGCACTGCTTTAATAAATCACAGCTTGCTATATAGCAGACACCAAAAATATAGCTTAATATTTAAAAGCAGCTGTAGGTACTGATCCAAATACAAATGTGATCTAAAAAATGTGATCTAAATGAACCCTGCACAATATTTTATCTATGCTGCATGAAATATAACTATTCTGTACACTTAGGGGCAGATTTATCAAGGGTCGAACAGTAAATTCAAATTCGAATTTTCAAATTTAAATATTCACACATTCGAATTTTAATCCCCCAATCCCAATGCAAATTCGAATAAGAGATTTATCGCACCGTGACCATGGAAAAAGTGCTGATTCGAATATTCGCCACCTAAAACCTGCCGAGTTTATGTACAAGTCAATGGCAGAGGTCTGTTGAGTCATTTGGAGATGTTAATAGCCTTCCTGACGTTCACATTCGAATATGAATTATGAAAATTCACATGAATTCGAAATTCCACCTTTCATAAATGGGCCTCTAAGTTATGCACTCCATTCAGTGCAGCTCCCACTACCTGACCAAATCATATCTTGGTCTCTGTCCAACCAACTGTAGCAGTTGTTCCAAACCTGTCTCCAGGCATTGACACAAGCTCGAAATAACTCCTCTGCTTAATAATACATGAGCTACTGTCTCTCAGTTTGGAAAACATGACACTGCTTTAGGCAAGAAGGACAGGTTTGAAACTGTTGTTGTATGGTCTTCTCAGGTGGAAAAACCCAAACAGATCATTTAGCAGCTGCGATTGTTAACCTCTACATTCCAATGGTAAAGTAGAGAAAGCTAAAAAGAAACTTGGGAAAGTAGTCTATAAAGAGAAACTAAAAGCATAATATAAAATAATATAGATTTTCATGACCCTGCTAGATAGAAACTGCAGCTACCCATATAATCAGCAGAAATTGTGTACTGGAGATCTGTGGTACAGTGTGCGTTAAATGTATATTCTTGTTGATAATGTCTTTAAGGGTGATAGGCTGAAAAAGACCATACATTTTTTTGGGGTACCCTCCTTCCCCTCTACATTTCCTAACATATGGCACCTAAACTATACAGTGGGCACATGTATAGGGCAAAATAACAACTCTATTTTATTTTATGAAGCTTTCCCAGGCTTGTGTAGTGTAATGTATTTGCTGCTACATATACGTCCATTGTACTTTAACTTGTTGCCGTATGCAAATTAGGCATCACTAGCGTAACTTCGCTTTGCTTGACAAATTAACGCTAGCGCAACTTCGCTACCTTTCGCCTCCCTGGGCGCAACTTCGGATTTTAGTGAATTTGAGAAGCCCTGGCGAAACGACGCCAGGCGAAGTGCGGCAAAGCCGTCGCTAGCACATTTTCGGCCAATAGTGAAATTGCCCCCTAAAGTTTTATAGCAAGAGTTTAAAAGAATCTCCAAACTGAGGAGTTACCTTACATCAAATTCAGCATTAATCTGTCAGCAGGGATGTTTCAAAGTCCCAAAACCAGCGCTATGAATTAAAACAAGAACCAGCCGGACAAGACTCTGGTGTACAAGACATTGTATTGCCTTATATTACATATACAGTATATTACCTTGTATTGCCTTACTGTGTACTGACAGAGATTTACAAATTATAATTCTGACAACCTGCTGCAGTCTATAAGGCATGTCCAAAGGGCCAGAGTTATTGGAATATAGCCCCCAGTTCAAAGGGCACAACAGATATATTTCAAAACATTCTATTTTAAGTTAAAAAATCAGTCTTTATTTAACATAATTTTTAAAAAGAATAGGCATACAGATCAATTGATGTTCCGCATTATGCGTTTCGTACCCACCGGTACTTATTCATAGGCACTAATGTTGTTCCATTTGGTCACAGAATTTAAACCCCAGGAGGTCCCTACCTCAGAAATGACAGAGATATAGAGACAGCTCTGGAAATACCTGTTTTAAACAGTTAATGAAATCTGACTAACCCTTAGTTTTCAAATATCTCACTGATTTTGTGCAGGGACTGTAGCTGTTCATATTCCTAACAACCCCACACAACCTAATCATCATCTTCCCCAAATGTCTATGCAGTAGGAAGATCAGTAGCTTTTACTTGTAGCTGGATAGAAATAGACTTCATAGCTTTCTGTGGAGCAGGTAGTGTCAGTGAGATGGTGATTATTATAGTCATCAAAGTTATAGTTATAGTCATCAAAAGGTGCAGCCCCGCAGTTTGGGTAGACTTAATATATTTACCTTAAACACAATATAATACATACATACATACTAGGGCAGAGGTAATGCCTTGATTTATGGAGGCACACCTGGCACACTTTAAGAGCATTAACCACTATGCCTACAGTAAACACTGGAGCTTTAATATAGTAAAAGGAGAAAGTCCCATGCTTGTGTATAAGATGCAGCAAGAACACTAATTCTGTTTCTATGATCACTTTCCCATAAATAGCTTATGCCACTTTAGAAATGTCTCCAAACCATCTAGTGCGTTTGGTAAAGGCAGAAGACATTTTAATTAGTGCTGAAGTTTAATTATCCTTCTGTGCCCACAGCAGAGATTCTAGCATTTCTTTTGTGCCATAACTGTTGCAAAGAAGTATTTTTAAACTGATCATTAATTTTATGAGCGCAGAAATGAGATGCAGAATTTATGGTGTTGTCATTGGCACAGGCTCAAGGCACCACTGACAATATTTCCGATTGTAATCGAATGACTGTGAACTAATGGGGCTATAAACATTCTTTCGAACATACATTTCATTTCAATGTCCGATTAGTGTGTAATGTTCTTAATTATAATGCTCATAAACTTCAATCACAGCATAGCTCTGCAAAATGCAAGAGACAGCTATAAGGGGCTTGGAGCTGATTTTCTGTTCATATTTACCTCCAAATACTAATACTCAAACAGGGTCTGCAATCAATTTGAAATGACACAAAATAATGCAATTTAGGCAAACAGATCTGTCTATAAAGTCTTGCATTTGTTTCCACTTTAATGTAATGTAGATGTGAAACATTCTTTGTTTGAAGGGAAAGTGTAAGCACTAATTTGCTGCAAGAAATACTTAAAAAGGCATGTTATTTTACCCGTTGGCTTTATATTAAAGCTAATAATAATAATAATAATGTTTCTCAGTAGACCCAGGTCAGGCAGGTGACATGTCTTACAGGCTCATCAGTTATTATTCGTCTAGGAAGCTTTATTTACCCTTTAATAAGAGTAAATTCTCATATTACAGCCCTAGTCAATTGCAAACTGCTGTGTCCTATGTAATTTATATGTAGGTCTAAAACAGAGTTTACCTTTTTTTTTTTTTTTTAAACTTTATGAATTATATATGTGAAATATATTTTAATGTGCTGGTTTGAAAATAACAAGAATGCCCAACAACAGCAGAGAAAACAACAAAAAAACAAATGTAAAATAATGCTTTGTTGTTATTTGTGTGTCCTTTTATATTTATTTTGTGCTACATTATTTTCAGTGATTTAAATCCACTTACCACTAGGTACATTTGGAGGTATGGCATCACTCAAACTCTGTTAGCACCTGTTATTCCGAGAGACACTGAGCAACCTCATAGTGCATGACAGGTTTCAGTCAAAGGCTCATAAATCAAGCACCTGCATCAACAGCACAACAATGCAAGCCAGCATTTAATAACACCCAGCACAATGCATAGGCACCAACCACATTAAGGGCCTCACAGGTTGGGAGGTGAAAATTAGGTTGGGACTATTGCTTAAAAAAGTGTTTTAATAGCAAAGTTAAGAATTTTATATTTTTCTTTAAATAAAAGTTGCTTTGACTGATCCTAAGAAATTATGATTGGCCCTGCACATACAGTATATTGGGCAAAGATTCCTACTAGCTTATAATTAAATGGAAAGTCAACTTAATAAATAAGTATATAAGGCATGCCACACATAAAAGCCCTTTTGTATCAATACATAAATTGTACTTCGGATAACGATTAAATGCGATTTACGTGTACCCTGTCTGGGGACTATGGAGACAAAAGCAGTTGTAGTACATGTATAGGACCTGCTATATATAATGCTCTGGACCTGAGGCTGAGGTTTCCCATATGAGGAGCCTTTTTGTCATTTGAATCTCCATACCTTAAGTCTACTAAAAAATCATTTAAACATGAATTAAACCTAACAGGCTAGTTTTGCTTCCAATAAGAATTAATTATATCTTACTTGGGATCAAGTACAAGGTGATGTTTTATTATTACAGAGAAAAAGGAAATAATTCTTAAATATTTGAAGTATTTTAGTAATATGGAGTCTATAGAAGACGGCCTGTAATTTGGAAAACTTTCTGAATATCAGGTTTCTGTATAATGGATCCCCTACCTATACTAAATCATCTGATTACCAATGAATACTAGTCCATGCATCATCACTGACCTTCTTATGAAGAGAGAGAAAGTCCAAATAAGATAGAACTGATAGGTCCTCGAGATGGAGCATCATATTAGCTTATTATTAAATTAGCCTTGATCCCAAGTACATCTTTATTAGCATCCAAACCCCTAAAAACCATGGGTGGAAAAAATAGCTTCAATGCATTAATACTTAAAGTAAGATTAAGTATTAATACAAAGAAGTTATTTTCTTTTACCACCCATGGTTTCTGTGGATTCAGAGATCATGTGAAAAATCAGAGATGCCAAACAATCAGATCACAATTATGGCAAATTGTAAGTGCCATAGGTAGCTCAAGCCATGTCCAGTGAAACTTGTCATTTAAGAAAAAGGTGACAATCCTAGCAAATAATTCACTTTTAAATTCATTATGCTGCTTCTGCTAGACAAGTCAGAGCTAATTGCTTATTGATCCCTGTGGTTTACTGCATGGGTGCAATTTTGCACCTGTGTTAGAAAATGAGTAAACATGTAGTACATGTGAACTTCATATCAGTTCATGGGAAAACCATGGGCAACAGTGGCCAAATGTGCTCCTGTAAAGTAACCCATAGTAATGAATTAGTGATTAGCTTTATTCAGCCAATGCAGGTTTGTCGGCGTTACATAAATAAACGATAAAAATAATAACAACACGTGATTTATTTAGCAATGGTTTCTATGGGTTACTGCCTAGGTGCAATTTTTCCCAGTGTTGTTAAATGAACCCTAGTTTTTATGTATATCCAGTGGTCATCCCCAAATAAAGTTGAAAATGGACAAAGCAGTGAAATCTCCATAGGATACAGTGATCCCTGATCTCCTCTAGCATGACTCCTGGTTATGGCTTTCTTTAAAGTCATGGGAAAACATGTTTTTTTTCAAAACACGTTAGTTAATAGTACTACAAATCTGAAATGGGGCGAGACATCTTGTCAGTTTTCCAGGAGCCCACAGTCATGTGACTTGTGCTCTGGTAAACTTCACTCTTTACTGCTGTACTGCAAATTGGAGTGATATCACCCCCTGCCTTCCCCCCCCCACCCAGCAGCTTAACAACAGAACAACGGGAAGGTAACCAGATAGCAGCTCCCTAACACAAGATAGCAGCTCCCTGGTAGATCTAAGAACAGCACTCAATAGTAAAAATTCATGTCCCACTGCGACACCTTCAGTTACATTGAGTAGGAGAAACAGTTCCGTAGTGCAGCACTGGCTCTTTCTGAAAGAACATGCCCAGGCAAAATTACCTGAGATGGCTGCTTACACACCAATATTACAACTAAAAAAATACACTTATTGGTTCTGGAATGAAATTTTGTATGGTACACAGTTTTATTTAGAAATAAAAACTACACCATAAAAATCATGACACAAACCCTTTAAGCAGAAGTGCTTTATTGGTGTCACCTACCTGAATATTTGCCACTGATCCAACTGCTGAACGAATAGTTTCTCCCTCCTTCAAAATGCAACCCAGATCTTTCCGCATAAAGTCTCCTACACGAAAGCAATATACTGCAGTTATATTTAACAACCAATAAACAATTAGCTTTTTTATTGTTGCAGAACATTAAGCACAAATGCTATAATTGATTCTGCTGTGTGTTATAAAGTTGGGGCAAACTAACACTGTGTCAGTAATTCAGCCCTAAAGAATTGCTTGAATAGGATTATATTTTATTCTTTAATGTAAGGTCCACATGGACAACATGCTGTCCTGCATGGGTACCATCTGATATAGCCAGCTCTGGTGTAGGGTAATTTATTTGCGTATGGTGCCACATTAGCTTGCTAATGACTGCCATGTAGGCAATTGATCCCCATGAGGTCACTGCTGATGCCCTATGTCGGCTCAGTGAACTCAGTACATTGTGTCATTTGCTTAGCAGATATTCATTGCTGGAGCATGGCAATGGTATTAAAGTGTTTCCCTAGATATTAGTCTGCTTCACTAGGGAAAAGCTTACTGTAGAATTTACAAGCAGGTTCTTCTGCTAAGACCCTGGCAGATCATAGCACCTGGCTTTGCTATCCCACAGTATCTTTTTACCTGGAAGTAAAATAAATGGAGACACAATTAAATATGAGACATTAATTAGTTCATCCATTTACCTGTAAACTTCCCCTGCAGTTTTACACATCATAACTTATTTAAACAATTTAAAGTTGACTTCTGTTTTTCATAGTAAATGCACCATTTAGTAAAAAATAAAAATACAATTTATACTTTAATGGCCCATTTCCTTCTATAAAGATAACCTTCTTGCAATGTTATTGCTATTTCAATTGTTAACCAGATGTTTTAGATAAGGAACAAGATGACCAATTTAACATGTTAGGTAAACACAAATGTTCATACGTGCAATGTGGAATAATGCTCTGATACGTTTTAAGGAACTAGACAAGTGCAGGTGGTTGTCAAGCATGTTTCATACACTTCCCATATAATTCCCCAGATATCTGAGGGATATATAAAGATTTTTTTTATTAGTATATACATTTCTGGAATGAATGGGAACTAGCTTAGAGAAGAAACGTTATATTCCAATTTAGGAATAATAAAAGGAGAATTTATGAAATAAGCAAGAAGTAGTGATTGTTATGGGTAGGCTTTAAGCAGAAGGCAAGCTGCTAAAACAACCAAAGATATCTACTCTCTACTTCCATCATCTCACTGTGTTTCACTCATGTGCCACATTAGTGTTCTCAGTTAGCCACTATGTGGATCATGAATTGATAATGACAAAAGCATAAAAACCAAAGGAAAAAATTAAAATAAATATTGAAGTGAATGGGAGAAGGACCCACCTTCTGCCCCTAACTTGCACATCATTCAGATGTGCGAGTTACGAAGTGTTGCCAAATATGGGCAGCAACTGGGCCTGGTACATACCACTTATATAGACAAGGATGTCCAGCTCCCGAGGATGCTATGCTCTGTACCTCTTGCACTCCTTTAGTGCTCTTGCATATGGGTTCATGACCTCTTATGCCTGAGCTAGGGATGACTAGGAAAGGTAAGTAAGATAGCGGCCTGGGAATAAACTTAGCAATGGGACAGGGAGTGATTTTTGCACTTCTTTGTACAGTCATATGAAAAAGTTTGGGGACCCCTCTCAGCCTGCATAATAATTTACTCCACTTTCAACAAAAAAGACAACAGTGGTATGTCTTTCATTTCCCAGGAACATCTGAGTACAGGGGTGTTTTCTGAACAAAGATTTTTAGTGAAGCAGTATTCAGTTGTATAAAATTAAATCAAATGTGAAATACTGTCTGTGCAAAAATGTGGGTACCCTTGTAATTTTGCTAATTTAAATGCATATAACTGCTCGATATTGATTACTGGCAACGCCAAATTGGCTGGATTAGCTTGTTAAGCCTTGAACTTCTTAGGCAGGTGTGTCCAATCATGAGAAAATGTACAGTATTTAAGGTGGCCAACTGCAAATTGTGCTTCTGTTTGACTCTCCTCTGAACAGTGACAGCATGGGATAGTCAAATCAACTCTCAAAAGATCTGATAACAAAGATTGTTCAGTATCATGGTTTAGGCGAAGGCTACAAAAAGCTATCTTAGAGGTTTAAACTGTCAGTTTCAACTGTAAGGAATGGAATTAGAAAATGGAAGACCACAGACACAGTTGATGTAAATCCCAGGTCTGGCAGGCCAAGTAAAATACAGAAGTGGCATATGCGAAGGATTGTGAGAATGGTTACAAACAACCCAAAGATCATCTCCAAAGACCTGCAAGAACATCTTGCTGCAGTTGGTGTACATCGTTCTACAATTCAGCACAATTTGCACAAAGAACATCTGTATAGCAGGGTAATAAGAAAGAAGCCCTTTTTGCACTCACGCCACAAACAGAGTCGCTTGTTGTATGCAAAAGCTCATTTAGACAAGCCACAGTCATTTTGGATCAAAGGTGCTTTGTTATTTGGTCATAGCAAAAATCACTTTGCATGGCGGAAGTAAAAAACCTGCTACCTACTGTCAAATTTGGTGGAGGTTCCATCATGCTGTGGGGCTGTGTGGCTAGTTCAGGGACTTAGGGCCCTTGTTAAAGTCGAGGGTCGGATGAATTCAACCCAATATCAACAAATTCTTCAGGATAATATGCATCAGTCAGAAAGTTGAAGTTACGCAGAGGTTGGATATTCCAACTAGACAATGACCCTAAACACACTTGGAAATCTAAAAAGGCATTTATGCAGATGGAGAAGTACAATATTCTGGAATGGCCGTTGCAGTCCCCCGACTTGAATATCAACGAAAATCTATGGGACGATTTGAAGCAGGCTGTCCGTGCTCGGCAGCCATCAAATTTAACTGAACTGGAGAGATTTTGTATGGACAAATGGTCAAAAATTCTGCCATCCAGAATCCAGACACTCATTAAAGGCTATAGGAAGTGTCTAGAGGCTGTTAAATTTGCAAACGGAGGCACCACTAAGTATTGATCTAATATCTCTGTTGGGGTGCCCAAATTTATGCACCTGTCTAACTTTCTTATGATGCTTATTGCATATTTTCTGTTAATCCAAAAAACTTTGACACATAAGTAGTGATGGGTGAATTTGGGCCATTTCCCTTTCGCGAAAAAATTCTCAAAACGGCGCCGGCGTCCGTTTTTTGACGCTGGAGTCAGTTTTTTGACGCTGACGCACATTCGCCAGAGGCGGCAAATCGCGGGAATTCGCCGCAAATTCGTGCCTGGCGAATAACTTCGCCCATCACTACACATAAGGCATGTTATATATTAAAAGGAAGTTGCTACTTTAAAAGCTCAGCCAATGATAAACAAAACCACAAAGAATTCAGAGGGGTTTCCAAACGTTTTCATATAACTGTATGTATGTATGTATGTATGTATAACTTTATTTATAAAGTACTACAAAGATACACAGTTTTGTAAAATCTTACAATATACAAAGTGCACACATGGAGTATAAATGTGAGGGCTACTAACCCTGGTGGTCTAGTGGGCCGGCGGGGACGCCCACCACGCTGGTCTTCACCTTCTAATGTGGCGGGTTCTAGTACGCGTGCAGAGCGCCTCTGCTAGGTTTATCGGACAGTTGCACTGACATGATGACGCCAGCGCACAATGGTGCGAAATTTAAATGTATTTAAAGGGGCTTTTTGTATTTTTCAGTGCCCGTTATAGGTTTTCTCATTGTGAGTTCCTGGTGCCTCTGTGCTGTTTAAAGCTTCTGTATTCTGTATCTGATTACCTGTTTTGACCCCTGCCTGTTCTAAGACTATCCTGACTTCTGGAATCCTGACCCTGCCTGGTAACCGACTCTTCTGTATCCGTATCCCCTCTGATTGATCTCCTGGTTTGACCCTTGCCTGTCTGACTTCTGCCTGCATCGACCTAGCCTGATTGACTACGCCTTTTTGTCTATGCCTTGTACTGCGACCTTCTGCCCAGAGACATTGCTTTACCGTCATGCCCCTTTGCTCATCCAGAAACATTCGCTTGGCACCTCTCTTAATAAGACCTGGCGGCATCCGATTAGCCGAGGGCTCCTCCCGAGGTGAAAGGCGGCAGAAGCAAGAGCCCGAGAACAGGGTGCTTAGCATTGGTTCTGGAATTAGGGTGCCGACCGTGACAATAAGTATTACAATAAATACAATAAAAAAGTACACATAGGTATAAGATTAAGAGATTAAGGGGCCTATTTCGCATGCTGTTTAAAAATTGAAGGAAACTATCACTGATGATTATGCCCATATTAACTGATCATCAATTAGATTTCAACAGTCACCTACAAGTTAGAATACAAAAGCAAAGATCGGCTACTGTGGGCAACATCACCGGTGATGTTTTCCTCCAATTTTTACACCATGATAAATAGACCCCTAAGTGCCATATGGTATGAGACACAGATCTTACAGTCAAAGCCTTCCTTGTACTTTAAGGTGTTTTATTAGAAAAAAAGGTTGTCTTTACACTATATCATGTAGTGATCTTTTTTTTCATGTCTAACGTTTGCTTGTATCTACCAGCTTGTTTTGAGACAAAAAGTCACGCAATTTCCCTCCCCACCCCTAATTTGCATATGCAAATTAGGGAAAAGGCCGAATCCTGTCCGAAAAAGACTGAATCCTGGATTCGGTGCATCCCTACCTAAAACTTTGGCCAAAAGCTCCTATTGGAAACAAATAACAACAGGTTTGTTGCAGCAAAACAGACAGGAGAGCAAAATAAAACCTAAAAATCGTTGTTAATCTGCAACTGACTGTGCTTCTTAAAGATTAATTGATGGATTTCTCACACTGTTCTAGCAGCCAGAAACCCAGCCGCTTGTTACTGCTGGGATCGTAATAACCTAACAGGAGCAGTGTTACACTAAAATTCATATGTCACTGAAATAAATGTAGAGTTTAAGTAAAAGTTCAATTTAATGAAATGTTGCATTACATACTTGACATGTAAAATAGTACTTTAATAAAGAAATAGAGAGGATCCATCACTGCAAAAAGTGTTTGAATGCTGCATGGCATGTTTCACATTAAGAATCCTTCTCCAAATGATACACAGCTGCATGTTGTGTAGCATTAGCCTATTAAAGGCAATGTTGGCCTTTGTGGAGTGAAGGTTCCACTTTATTTCTTTCACGTTCCATTGATGTTTGGTCTGTAGCATCCAAGTGTTTGAGGCCATAAAACTTCACATCAACTCCTTGAACGCTTTTTTTAAATGTAAAATAGGTATGCCACTGTACATGCATACCCACTAATAGGGGTTTGGAGCATATATTATCTCTGTAATTAAGAAACGTGGAATCAAGAAGATTGGGCAAGCTTTAAATACTTCCATTGTAATGTCTCCAAAAATATTACTTGAAATGTATTTACAGCGGTCCTCTGAGCACTTTTTTGGAGTTTCTCAGAAGTTTTACTGCTAACAATGAACTTGGCTCAACAAAACTGAAATGGTTATCTTTCCTCCAACTAACACCAGTAACATCCCGGAAGTATCCATCATAGCTACAATTCTACTATCACCCCCCTCTCCCCAGGCCCGGTGCCTTGGGGTTATCCTAGATTTTGCCCTGTCATTCACTCCTCATATCCAGTCACTTATTAAATCATGTCACTTCCACCTAAGGAACATATCCAAAATACAATCATTCATCAACCAAGATGCTGCCAAAATTCTTATTCACTCTCTCGTCATATCACGTCTAGACTACTGTAACTCTCTTTTAATTGGCCTTCCCCTCCAGAGACTGTCACCTCTCCAGTCCATGATGAACACTGCTGCAAGGCTCATACACCTCAGTAATGGCTCCTTCTCTGCCACGCCATTCTGTCAATCTCTGCACTGGCTTCCGCTACCTTTCAGAATCAAATTCAAATTAATGACCCTGACATTCAAAGCACTTCATAACTCTACCCCACCCTACATCTCTGAACCCATCTCTATATACTCACCCAACCGCTTACTACGCTCCGCTACTGACCTGCTACTCAACTCTTCTCTCATTTTTTTAGTAAAAAGATGCAGGTTGAGAGTGTTGCTCCATTAAATAATGTATGGTTGTAACAGATACAGAAAAGGCAAATGTGCTATATCAGTTCTTTTCTTCAGTGTATACAATAGAGGAGTCTGAATTCCCAGGCTCAGTTTATAGCTGCACTAATGACTCAGCTCAATCTAGTCAGTAGCTGACTCAGGATATGATTCATAAAGCTTTAATAAAAATTAATGTAAACAAGGCTCCAGGACCTGATGGCATACACCCCCGGGTTCTAAGAGAGCTTAGTTCAGTTTTAGACCAGCCCCTATTTCTGATTTTCTCAGATTCACTTTCATCTGGTATGGTGCCTATGGATTGGAGAAAAGATGATGTTATTCCAATATTTAAAAAGGGATTACGATCTCAGCTTGGCAAATTATTTGAAGGCTTGTTAAGGGATCACATTCAAAATTTTGTCTAGTAAATGGTATTATGAGCCACAATCAGCATGGTTTAATGAAGAATAGGTAATGTCAGGCTCGGTATTGGGTCCACTTTTATTTAACTTGTTCATTAATGACTATGGGGAGGGTGTTGTAAGTTATGTATCAGTGTTTGCAGATGACACAAAACTATCCAGCCCAATTAATTATATCCAGGATGTGGCATCCTTGCAACATGATCTTGACAAACTGACAATCTGGGCAGCTAAGTGGCAAATGAGATTCAATGTTGATAAATGTAAATTCATGCACCTGGGATGTAAAAATATCCACTTATACCCTTAATGGGACTGCACTAGGCAAATCCATTATGGAAAAGGACCTTGGAGTCCTTGTAGCTGTAGCAAGCAATGCCAGTCAACAACATCAAGGGCAAATAAGGTCTTGAGCTGTATTAAAAGGGGCATAGAGTCACAGGAGGAGGGGGTCATTCTTCCACTGTATAGAGCACTTGTAAGGCCCCATCTAGAATTTGCCATACAGTTTTGGTCTCCATCAGTCAAACAGGACATTATTGTATTAGAGAGGGTACAGAGAAGGGCAACTAAGCTGGTAAAAGGTATGGAAAATCTTAGCTATGAGGAAAGACTGGCCAAATTGGGGATGTTCACGCTGGAGAAGAGGCGCTTAAAGGAGAAGGAAAGCCCCAGGGCGCAAAACCCCTCCCCCCTCCCCTCCGTTGCCCCCCCTCCCTCCTCCCCCCTGGCCTACCCCTCCCCCTGGGCAAATGCCCCTAACTTGTTACTCACCCCTCTGCGCAGGTCCTGTCCATGGAGTTCGCAGTCACCATCTTCTTCCACGCGCGTCTTCTTCCTGCTCTGACCGGCGTCTTCTGGCGCATGCGCAGTAGGAACAGTTACCGGTACGGCTCTACTGCGCATGCGCCGAATGTCACAAAGTTTTCCGATTTCACTTCCAGGCGTGGAAGAAGATGGTGACTGTGAACTCCATGAACAGGACCTGCGCAGAGGGGTGAGTAACAAGTTAGGGGCATTTGCCCAGGGGGAGGGGTAGGCCAGGGGGGAGGAGGGAGGGGGGGCAACGGAGGGGAGGGGGGGAGGGGTTTTGCGCCCTGGGGCTTTCCTTCTCCTTTAAGGGGTGATATGATAAATATGTATAAATATATAAGGGGATCATATAATAATCTCTCTTTATTTACCAGTAGGTCTTTCCAGCTGACTCAAGGTCACCCATAACGATTAGAAGGAAAGAGGTTCCTCCTAAATATTTGGAAGGGGTCTTTAATAGTGAGAGCTGTGAAGATGTGGAGTTCTCTCCCTGAATCAATTGTACAGGCTGATACATTAGATAGCTTTTAGAAGGGGTTGAGTGGCTTTTTAGCAAGTGAGGGAATACAGGGTTATGGGAGATAGCTCATAGTACAAGTTGATCCAGGGACTAGTCCGATTGCCATTTTGGAGTCAGGAAGGAATTTTTTCCCACTCTGAGGCAAATTGGAGAGACTTCAGATGGGTTTTTTTTTACCTTTCTCTGGATCAACTAGCAATTAGGCAGATTAAAAAATAAATATGTATATAAATACATGTTATTATTATTATTATAATTATTATTATTATTATTATTATTATTATTAACAGCTCCTGACCATGGATATTCTATGCACTTTCCTGTAGGGCCTTCCTCACCTTTTGTACCGGTATTGATTGTGATGTATGTAACTCCATATGTTCTATGTATATAATTCATGTGATTTAGTTGTATAATCACATTTACTTTACAGTGCTACGCAATATGTTGGCGCTATATAAATACATGTTGTTAATAATAATAATAATAATAATAACAGCTCTTTTTGAAGGCCAAGAGGTTCATCAACCCTACCTGACCATGGATATTCTATGCACTTTCCTGTATCCAGTTAATCCTCAGGATACTATGAGTCATATGAGTTGAAATACTGCTAAAAATGCAAATATCTAAAACCACTGAAATAGAAAAAAATTTAAGTTGCCAAAGTGTTCAGAGAAGAGCACCAAGTAAAATCTTTTTTTGGTTAGATGGTCCGTGTATGTAGTTAACCAGTATTTTATCCTGCACCTTCTGCCTTGCTTTCTGTGTCCAAAAGAATAATGTAGTAACATGAAACAACATTGTTGGAGGGGCCCAATAATCGCACGGGCTATTGTACACATTTTCTTTTTTTTACAAAAGGTTAACCTTTTCCTTGATGAGAGGAAAGTTCCTGTAAAATGTTGTTGCATTCGGTTATACTGTGTCTGAACACATTAAGAACAGACAAAAGCCACAAACAAAAAAAACTTTAACACATATATAAAATCACTATCCATGGTGGCAGATGAAACAACAGAGTTTTCTCTGTTTTATTGCATTCTTTTATACAAATAGAAGAACCATTTGTCATGCATTTATTTTGTTTTTGTTTTTTGCAGCTGAGGACGATGATCAAGAAGAGAATGATGGGTTTCCCCAACCTCCGGATGCTGTGTCGCTTGTTTCAGATCGTGATAAAGATGAAGACTTGCCATATGATGGTAAGTTTGCTGTTATTTTCTATTACATTGCTCTATCTCACAAATGAGTGTATTGGAATTGGTGGGAAAGCCATTGTGGAGATGAGAGACAGGACAAAAACAAAGGGCATCAGATGACATTCAGCTCATTTTTGTACTTTCAGCTGAATCTTACAGGAACCAAAGAGCTCTCTCTAGTGGCCCCTATACAGAACAGAATTATTTCTTTGCACCTTATCCCAGGCTGCATTATCTGCACTCTGCTCAAGTTTATTTCACGCTGTCAATGAAAGCAGTTTAGAAAACTAAAGCAAATAAATATAGTCTGACTATTTTATATCATTTTCTCTTCTCTTAAGGCACTTAAGGCCGTAATGATAATTCAGTGCGTTATGATAATGAAATAATAGGGTACAGGTATGGGATCATTTATCCGTAAACTCATTATCCAGAAAGCTCCTAATTATGGGAAGGCTGTCTCCCATAGACTCCATTATCTTGTACTTGATCCAAACTAAGATATTATTAATCCTTAGTGTAGGCAAAACAAACCTGTTGGGTTTAAATAACATCTAAATGACTTTTTAGTAGACTTAAGGCATGGAGATCCAAATTACAGAAACACCCTGGTGCCGAGCAGTCTGGATAATAGGTCCCATACCTGTATATAAAATGCTTATGTATTTTATACAAATGCATTTTGTCTTTTACGCATTTACTGGCTTTTATTCTGTAGCAAAATTATCTTTGTATATTTAATTTGCCATTATCCTAGTTCACCCACTTGCACACATTTTAATGGAGGATATTCCTTTTTCATTTTTTTTATGTTCTTTTATATAAAAAACTACATTCAATTTGGCATTCACGCCATTAGAGACCTGATTTATTTCAAAAGGATACAAAGACAGCTCCAAAATATTTGAAGTTTTTCCTTGCTTTATCTAAATACTGTAAAAGTAATTTCGGGGGTGGCTGTGTAACAAAGCTCTGCAAATGGCCAGCAAGTAAAAAATAGCAATACCCACTTGCATGCAGCAGTAGTGAATACGCTCAGTGGCACTTTATGCCAAAATATTTGTGGAATAGTTTTATGGACATAAAACAGAAAGGTGATATTTTCGAAAGGAGCAATAATTTTCTGATTTATATGAGGAACCATTTAGGTAAATTTTGCAAATTATACTTTTGCAGTACCTTCCTTGGGTTTTGTATGTGCGATCCTATTATTTAATTACATTCATTGACTGAAAGCATTAGTAAGTTGGTTATAAAGTTATAAATGAGTAATGCTTTCTGACACAATATGATGATCAAGCAGTGCCTCTCTGTCTCTGAGTACAATTGCAAACCTAAAATATGTTTCCTGCAACGTAGCACTCAAGGTTTTATGTTATCTAGATCATTCCCGTTGGATTCATAAATTGCCTTTATGGGGTATAAAATTATGCCTATTGCAGAAGAGGGATAAGTGAGATGCATACAGGCATAATAAATTTTACAGGCAATGATACAGGGAAACATATTTTATCAACCTTAAAAACTTTACCATGGCATTTAGGAGCAATTTCTATATTCAAACATGTTATTCTGTAATATGATGTGCTCTCCTCAAATTAAACAGTTTTATTTTTTTCCACGTTTAAATTTCCGCTTGTGGTAACTTTAATGATGTGGTGAAGGGGGAAAAAAATGTTCTTTTTCCTCACTGATTATAGCTGACTAACATAAGAAATAATTCATAGTTAAATACCCTAATAAAATAATATGAGCAAAAATAAAGGTTGACACTACAAAACCATAAATCCAATACAATATACCTTGTGTGGAATGGATGATTCCATTTTTTTATCGTTTTGGTTTCAATGGATGCCATTTCTTAAATGTTTCCATATCATTTCAGGGCTGAAATCAGAATCACTGTCATGTGACTTTAGCTGAAGTTATTTCAGTGTTACAATGATTAATAAAAAGAACACAAATATATTAGAAAATGTATTTAAAAAAATGTTCATTTCTTGACTAACGGGGTAGCTGTTGTATTGTGCAACCAGCATCTTTCCATCCCCCCATTACCTACTGTGAAATCCAAGTAAAGCAGAGAGAATTTTAACAATGAGGGAAACTACATTAGTATAGGTCATGCTAAGGTCTGTGATGAAGGGTTATTGTAAAATCGTCCTCAGTATTTATAAAAGTATATGCAAAATATCTATCTATCTCTCTTTCTCTAATAATGCTAATATGTTTGGAAGGTTCCAAAGCCTGTATGTTTTTATATGCATTCTGGGTTTCTCTTTCCGTTTAATATTTCTCTTTCTCAGTTCCTCTGGTTCAAAAGTTCATTCTGTTCCCCATAGACAACCTAATTTTCCAGTTATTCCCTTAAGCCATATGTGTTTTGGTTTCTTTATGGTTTATTAGGTACTGTAAGAAAGTAGAATAAGTTATATCTTCTAATGAAATTCAAGCGCTCTTTAGCTTTGTGATGCCCTGACTTGATTGCTGGCAGCAATTAAATCACAGCCCAGCAGTGAATCGAATGAATTCACATGGATCTCAAAACCCAGATACAGTGGCTGTGACATACAAATAACATAAATGTAAAAAAATATCAGGTCTTGCTTCTAATAGTGTTTTATTGCTCTTTAGCCTAGTGTTTTTGATTGATGGCAAGATCATCAGATCGTTCTTGCTATCAGGCAGAGTTCATATGCAGGTTATTCTGAGCTGATAAAGGTTTAGAGTTTGGATTCTTACATTGGACCTTGATGCGGGAGATTAATGGAATTTCAATGAGGGGCTGGAGTGGTCACCGATTTGTCAGAAAAACTGATGGAGATTCTATAGTCATGTCTTTTCATTAATACCAGTTGCTTGAAAGGTGTACTACTCCTCCAAACAAAAGAGGTAAGATAATTGATTTTGAGTAAGGTTTCCTATTTTTTATACTTATTGATGTACAGAATAGATGACATGCAAGGGACAGTTTTCAGTAGCAACAGTAATAATACAATGTTTGTGAATTCTAAGAACTGGCAGTGAATATGGAAAGTGGCAGTACAAACACTGACAAACATAAACCAATTTTAAAATGTACATTTTATCTTAGAATGATCTGTTCTTAATTGTACTCCATTGTATAATCTATGCAGCCAAAATAGGAATAATAAATATAGTAAGTCTTATCTGGCATACTTTCAAGTGTTCAGTTTATTAAATGAGGTGCTTGGTAATTTCACTATTTTAGTGTATAAAATGTGAAGAAAATTGAGTTAAGAAACCTGTTGTTCTAGTTCCTGGTTATTAGAGTCCTGCACATAAGTGATCGGCAAATTGTCAGGATTGTGGATTATCTGAGGCCTTTGGAAGGTGGGTCCTTCCTCATTACTCAGAAAGTCCAAGTCTGTAGTCTTTACATTTCATTTTTGCACTGACGTCTTGTGTAACATATTGTACCTAAGTAGCGAAGCACTGAATCCACTATTTTGGATGAGGCCGAACCCCCTAATCCTTCGGGAAAGATTCAGCCGAATACCGAACCAAATCCTAATTTGCAAATGCAAATTAGGTTTGGGAAGGGGAAAACATTTTTACTTCCTTGTTTTTTGACAATGTCACATGATTTCCCTCCCCCTTTTCCTTGCCAATGCAAATTAGGATTCTGATTCTGATTTGGTTTGGCCAGGAAGAAGGATTTGGCCGAATCCGAATCCTGCAGAAAAAGGCCAAATCCCGTACACGAATCCTGGATTTGGTGCATCCCTTGTAAAAATAAAGGTAGAAGCCATTATGGGTCAATGAATAAAGTGCCCTATAAGGGTACTGACAAATGCTCAATGTTCAAATGTTCTCCTTTGCACACATACAATAAATAGGCTTCATTTCAAAAGTAATCTAATAGTATAGCTTTTAAATACACATACAGCTTGCCCAATGGTAAATTAGTGTTTGGACCCCTTAAAATCCAATCCCTAGGGACTTTCAGCCAAAGGGGCTGATTTGGACAGAATTCTCCAGTGATAACCATTACGTGCAGCATAAAAATACATGCAAGAAACACACTGTTCTGATAAATGGAAAACATTCTTTTGGAAGCAAAATTTATCAGATTTATTTTAAGATTGAGAAAGGAAATAAAAAACAACTTTAAAGGATTAACAGCAAAAAAAGAACATATTATTGTACTACTCGAAAACCTCCATATCAGTTCAGCGCAACTGTCTTGTTTCATGTTAATGCCATGGGAATCATATTATTACACCATATCAATAAGGTTAATAGCAGCCTGTCTGTCAGTAGTAATAAGATTGCCGTGTAAGATGCACGGTATAGCAGCAAAATCCTTGATCAGTGGGAACTTCAATTTTTAATGAAACAAATGTGCTGTCTACCTGACATTAGTTATTTCTTGCCCATTTGAATGGCTTTAATTACTGATGTATTTGCTGGTGGTAAATGGTTAAACCACAGGGGACGTGACTGCAGAAGTAGCAATAGCAAATAGGAAATACGCTTCGTTGTACATCGATAAATCCAGCAATGAGGACAAAGGGAATGTGGATTTATTTATTAATGATGAGCCAATGATAAAAGTATGAAATGGAATGTTCCATGTTTCTAATAATTTAGATATTACACCAAATGAGGCTTTATAGGTAAGCCTGGTAGTAATCATTGTGGGAAGCCTGGAAACTGATGTTTGAAACATTGAAACAGTGTGCTGTGCCTAGCCATAGAAGGGTTAATTTTTAGTCTCTGAAAGGAGGGATTAAAATAGACTGGAGGAAAAATTGTGGAGACTAAAGTTTTTTTTGGGGGGGTGGAGGACTGGGATGTCTAATGAGTGCTATGCACAGGGAAGATAACTATTGTTATGTTCAGAAAGGACATTTTTTCAGCTCTAAAATCGCCTAAAGCAGACTGAGCCACAGGACAAGTTACTAAGACAGCAAGGCACATACCCCCATATGTAATAAAAGGCAATAAGTTTGCCCAAGGGCAGTAACCCATAGCAACCAATAAGATGCTTGCTTTTAAACATGTGACTGGTAAATTCTACCTGCTGATTTGTTGCTATGGGTTACTGCTCCTGGCAAACTTAGTGACTTTTATTAAATAACCCCAATAGTTCTCTGACCTGCTGCTTCTTAGCATTGCTTAAGGATTTTTATCTTTTTGCATGGATGCACCAGTAGTCACATTTTCTCATAAAAACCATGAACTAAGAATATTATATTGTAAAATAACATGTAGCATCATAAAGTTTTCTGTAACAGAGTTTTCCATAGGATGTTGTTTCTGCATTGTCCTTTTGGCATCACATTTTTGCACATGAACATGTGGTTGTGAAATCACACTGGTGATCTAATATATATATATATATATATATATATATATATATATATATATAGTTCCAGCTGTGGTGCACTCCAGTCAAGTGTTCTCTTCATGCCTGGGTGCTGTCAAATGTATTATAGAAAGTAGTTCCCCAAGATTGACACACTCCAGGACTTCATAATGCAGTTTAGAAAAGAAAATTTATTGTCAACGTTTTGGTCCCGTTCTGGGCCTGGGTAATGTCTTGAGAAAGGCCCTGAACGGGACCGAAACATTGACAATAAATTTTCTTTTCTAAACTGCATTATGAAGCCCTGGAGTGCGTCAATCTTGGGGAACTACTATATACGAGTATCTTGAGAAACCTTGACCCTAGCACGAATCAATAAAGTCTTTTTTTTTACTTACAGTATATCTCTCTATGGTTGTATGATACCTTATTAAAGGGATACTGTCATGAGAAAACATGTTTTTTCAAAACGCATCAGTTAATAGTACTGCTCCAGCAGAATTCTGCACTGAAATCCATTTTTCAAAAGAGCAATATTTTTTTTTTTAATATTCAATTTTGAAATCTGACATGGGGCTAGACATATTGTCAGTTTCCCAGCTGCCCCCAGTCATGTGACTTGTGCTCTGATAAACTTCAGTCACTCTTTACTGCTGTACTGCAAGTTGGAGTGATATCACCCCCCTCCAGCAGCCTAACAACACAGCTCCCTAGTAGATTTAAGAACAACAATCAATAGTAAAAGCCAAGTCCCACTGAGACTCATTCAGTTACATTAAGTAGGAGAGATAACAGCCTGCCAGAAAGTAATTCCATCCTAAAGCGTAGGCACAAGTCACATGACCGGGGGCAGCAGGGAAACTGACAATATGTCTAGCCCCCTGTCAGATTTCAAAATTGAATATAACAAAATCTGTTTGCTCTTTTGAGAATTGGATTTCAGTGCAGAAGTCTGCTGGAATAGCACTATTAACTGATGCGTTTTGAAAAAAACATGTTTTCCCATGACAGTATCCCTTTAAGCAGCACCCATGCATAGTGGTCATGTAGAGATCTGGAGTGAGCGAGTGCAACCAAACTGGGTATACAATTGAAGGGAGCTGCAATCAAATTTCTTCTGCATATCAGTTTACTGAAGCAAGGACCATTAACTGATTAATTGGTTGAATTCTCAGGATAATCAATGTGAAAAGCCCTTAAACAAATTAGTTTTTTTGAAAAAAAGATGATAAATCTAATTTAGTTTAAAAAGATTGGCTTATGAATAAGGTACCAAACCTGGGCTTGAAGATGCATGGGCTTGACTGTGAATCTCTTTTATAACTTTGATTAATTCACTTTATCTTTGGGTGTCTCAGGCTCCAAAAATTAGATTATAAATTCTAAGAGCGAGGAACTCACATGCGGCCCTTTGACAAACCTAAACGTATACAGTGTTCTGGCATGTAGAAAAACTTTTTGTGTAAGAGTGCATCTCAACAACCAGCACATCAATAACATCAATCATCAGCACTACAATAACATTCCATGGCTAAAGCCTTGTGTACTTTCTTCTTGCCATTGTGGCATAAAGAATTATAATATTAATCATAATTTTGAACACCCAGGGGCACATTTATCAAGGGTCGAATTTAGAGTTCATGGGAGTTTATAAAAACTCCCATGAACTCGAAATTCGGAAAAAAATGAAATTTATTAAAAAATTAGAATTTTTCAAACTTGGGGTTAGTGGGATTGACCTGCAAACTCGAATTTAAATCAAATTCAAATCGAAATTGATTCACGTTTTTTCTCCGAAAAAACTTGATTTTCAGGAAGGCTGCAAATTGATCCCAAATTGATCTGCAAATTGATCCCAAAACGTCCCCCATAGGCTAAAACAGCAATTCAGCAGGTTTAAGGTAGCGAATAGTCAAATTCAAATTCTTAAATGGTCAGTACATGATAAATTTCGGATATCAAATTAGACTTGGATCGAATTTTAACTATTCCATTCTATTCAAATTCTAAAAAAAAACTCAAAAAAATTAAAATTTCAAAATTCGAATTCAAAATCCGAATTTTCACTTTGACCCTTGATAAATCTGCCCCTAATATTAGTTTTAATAACAATAAAGAGCATGCCCCTCAATAGGCACATTATATTGATCAGTTTTAAATAAAAAAAAATGGGCTGATGGGCTTTCTGTAATTGGGAACTTTCTAGACAATGGGTTTCCAGATAATGGATCCCATACCTGCACCAGGAAGAAAAAGATGCCCAAGTGGCTCCAAGATTGGGAGAAGGCAAATCTTTTTTTAAGTCAGAATTAGCTAAAGAAGCATCATGGATTATATACCCCCAAAAGGAAACCTATTTACCACACACATGGGGGCAAATTCACTAAGGCGCGAAGTGGTGAACGCTGGCGAAAATTTGCCAGCGTTAAGTAAGTTCGATGCTTCGCCTATTTACTAATGGGCGCTGGTGAAAATACGCTAGCGAATGAGATAGACTCTAGCGCAACTTCGCACTCCAACACCAGGCGAATTTTTGCCAGGGCTAAAGATCATTACTACGCAAATTCACTAAGAAGTTGATTTTACTGAACGTTACCTCTTACACCAGACTTGCCTTCGCCAGCTCAGACCTAGCGAAGTGCAATAGAGTAGATAGGACTTCAAAAAAAGAATGTCAATTTTTTTCGAAGTCCCAAAAAATGCTTGCGTCTTTTCCATTTTCATGGGTGATAGGCTGCAAAAGGACTAAAAATGGTTTTTGTGTACCCTGCTTCCCCCCTACTTTTCATAACATATGGCACATTAACTATACTCTGGGCAAATGTGTAGGGCAATAAAACATCTCTATTTACATTTATTAAGGTTCCCCGGGCTTGTGTAATTTTATGTATTTGCTGTAACATATACGTCCATTCAAACTTTAAGTTCCCGCCGAATGCAAATTCCCCTTCGCTATTGCAACTTTGCTTTGCCTGGCGAATTTTCGCTAGTGCAACTTCGCTACCTTTCGCTTCACTGAGCGCAACTTCGCATTTTAGTGAATTTGCGGAGTGCTGGTGAAAATTCGCCAGACGAAGTGTGGCGAAGCCATCGCTGGTGCAACTCCGCAGGTTAGTGAATTTGCCCCAGTAAGTCTGGCTCCTCCTGTTTATCAATTCAAGTTTGTTCATCTGAAAGTCAGCCTGCAGCCTTCTAGTTTATTTAGAATTAGGATTCCCAGCAACCCTGTTATAGTTTACTGACAGCTAGAGGACTGCTGTATGCTTGCACATATTCAAAAGCATCTACACATTATAAAATGACTAAAACTCATCTGAAGATGAGAAGAAATCTGGAAATAATGAGAGAGGCATATAAGGTAGCAATGTTAAAAGATAAACTCATAATTGCACAGCTGCCAGATTCCTAAATCAGAGCAGTCTCCTGTGTCCTGTGGTCTTCTTAACTGTGACCCCTACCAAAGACGAAATTCTCAGAACCCATATGTAATCCTGTCACAAACACAGTGAAATGAAATGCAGTGCAAAGCACCATGATCCATCTGTGCTGCAATGAAAGCGGAAAAAAGATGGAGAATGTATTGCGCACATGTACATATCCTTTGTGTAATGGGATTCAGGTTACCAAGATTTATAAATGTAACAAATGTACTGTATGAGTATGAAGACACAGTGCAAATCAATCACCGATACCCAAAAGAAATGTTTAAATCTCCAAATAGTATCGTGCTTTGTTTTGAGTCCATGCCTTGGTGATTTTTGATTCATGGTACACATTAAAGATTCAAATCCATGCCCCTTTTTCTCTGGAACCCATAATGACCCTGTGAGGTCAATGATATTGACATGGAAACTGCAAATGGTAACATGTACAAAAACAACTAAAGCCCACGGGAACTTTGCACATAGATATTTATTTATAAACCCACCTTAATAATGTTCCATAAATGTGCAAAAATAGGTGTAATATTGATTATCCAGAAAGCTCCGAAATATGGGAAGGCCATCTCCCATAGATTCCATTATAATCAAAATCAAACTCAATTTTTTATAAATGATTTCCTTTTCCCTCTGTAATAATAAAACAGTACTTTGTAATTGATCCCAGCTAAGAAATAATTAATCCTTAGTGGAGGCAAAACAATCCTATTGGATTTATTTAAAGGAGAAGGATAGGTTAAAATTAAGTAAGCTTTATTAGAAAGGTCTATATAAATATAACAGTAAACCTCTTTCAAAAGTGAACACCCCATTTATTTTCTTCTATTGTGTACACATGGGCTTCTGCTTGAGCATGCTCAGTTTGCTCCTTTCTCCCCCTCCATTCTCCTTACTCCCTTCTGCCTCCCTGCTGTAATCTGAGCCTAGAGCTAGAGACTCAGGCAGGAAGCGATGTCACACCAAGCTAATATGGCAGCTTCTATCCTAAACTAACAGAGAGAGCTTTTAGAGCTGTTTTCTAGCTTGCACTATTGTAGTTAATCTATTGGCAATGAACTGCCTCGTTAGCTTTCCTTCTCCTGTAATGTTGAAATAATTTTGTAGCAGACAAAGTATGAAGACCAAGATTACAGAAAGATCCATTATCCAGAAAACCCCAGATCATGAGCATTCTGGATAATAGGTCCCATACCTGTAGGCAAACATACTGACGTTTCGGCTGAACATCAGCCTTTCTCACTTTGTTCAGCCGAAACGTCAGTATGTTAAGTGAGTGTGGTCTTCTACATTTTTGGTTTGTGTTGCTATGTTCGGTTACTTGCACCCGGGCACCTAATGGATTTTTTGTAGTGAGTACCTAAGCATTTTTGGATAGTGTGTATATATATATAATATAGTTATATAGTTTTCCTAACTGTACTGTTTTCTTCCCAAAATGTTTGTGTCATTGTCCCCACCACAACTGTAACTAGGTACAAGTGAAGCACAAATACAAGTCTATTCTTTGTATATCTCATGCAAGTTGGATCTGTGTCTCAATGGCAACAGTTAGGGATGGCCAAGACTGTTAGCTTATACCCAACCCCAATATGTTTGTAATTCAGTTGCCTAAAAAAATGTATATTTCTTGGACATGCAAGCGGGGTCCTAAGAGAAGTATAAAGTACAAGGTCCGCTTTTGCTCATCGTATTGCACACTGTTCCTTCTGTGTAAGTCACAAATTGGAGCAATAGCAGTGTTGACACTAGAAGCTTCAGTGGTAAAGTTTATGTAACTTTCTCTATGGTATTATTATTACAATTCTGCAATTTTACCTGTAGTTCTGTGCCTGTGCTTGCCAATAGTGACCCTTTATAGTGATTCTATTATACAAATACAATGATGGGAGCGTCCTTAGAAGGATTGCATATTTGAATGAAGAAGATTTGAAAAATAAACAAATGCAAAGCCACTGTATGATTTATGTGATGATGTGATGTTAAATACTATTTAGTGCTGCTGCTTTGGCAGAGAACCTTGAGAGTCAAGAGTTTACACTCAAAGTGGATGGGTCAAGCCTTCAGATGAACTCATTAATAAAGGACTCTGTCTGGAGGGAGACTGAATCCTTAAGTAAAATATACCCTTATATATATCATGGTATATTTACGTATCTGTAGATGTATAAATTCATATATGTTACCTTCAATAAATCAACCCAATAAATTTATTTAGGTGACTCCCAGCACCCATAAATCTCAAAGCAGCTTTCACATACCAGTCAACCAGCAGGATGTCCTTTAAAACTTGATTTTATTTATCCATTTAAAACCACCACCCCGACGCATTTTGTGCACAGCCGCACTTAATCATAGGTATTCCCCATCTCCCAAATATAGCTACAATTATTCTAATTATGGTTGCTATTAATAACTAGCATACAATAAAATAGCAGAAAAGCTTAATATAGTTACAAATTGTGCCTCCCGCTGTCTGAATATGTTCAGTCTTTTATTTTGCTTATAGAAAATGTGAGAACTCTATGCCACTGCCTTGGAGAAAGTTTCATGTGACATCAAATCATTCTGCTGTGCCCTGGACTATCCACTTGTCACCTGGCTGTATTTATTATTGACATGTTGAGGTCCGAGCACATGAGGTTTTAGAGATTGCACTTCAACTTGGGAAGCTGTAATTTAGAAAGCTAACAAAACAGCAGCTAGCTTTAATTACCCGGCATCAGTGGCGATTAGAATTTATGCATTTAGCCTATCGCAAAATGCCTGTGATTGTTTTACTGGCGTTTTCTCAGCTCGAAGATTTAGCAGGAGATGCTTCTCCATTTTTCTTCTGACTCAGAGGGAGTTCAGTGACCTTTTTGTGCCAAATTATGTAGAAAGAAAATATTTATATTCATTTAAAATAACCTCAGTGAAGAAATAGTCTCATTACCCTGTTTGATCAATTTCCCCTAGCTGTAGCTGCGGCATGCTGCTGTTTTCATTGGTTGATGGAATACACTGAGAAGTAGCTAATGGTGATGGGGCTCATCAGGATTGAGTTCAGCCAGCGGTCAGCAACAAATAATGCAGGACTGTTTCTAAGTTTGCGGCTGGTGGAATTTGCTTCATGCCCTGAGCCAACAGCATCAATGAATTTGGCTATTTGATTAGAACTGAGGCGTACTTGCTTCTTAGCAACTACATTTGCACAACACATAGATCTCAACCGTTTCCAAAAGTTTCCCTTTTGTGCGATGGAATAATTACCATTGTCCGTCCACAGACAAAGAAGTGCGGCAAAACGCTGCTCATCTTTTTTTCCAGGCTCCTGCTTCCACCGATTCATTTACATATTTGGGTTCACAATAAAACCGAAAGAAAATCAATAGAAACACTCACAACACAAATAGTCATTATCTTTATTTTCATTTCAATTTTTTCCCTTTGCATAAATTACTTTTAGCACGCATTAAATATTTTTTATGATATGTGAACAAAAGCATACAGTTATACATATATAGAGTACATTCAATGCTTGAAAATGAAGATATAAACATGAAGTGTGAATGGGATTTACAACAAAGCATTTCCCACAGGAAATGAGTCTGGAAAAGGAAAACCTGTCTCTTTTATTGAAGATAAAGGTATTTACAGCCCTTGCAGCAAAGGAGAGAGGCCAAGATGGCTCAGTTTTATGGTATCTCAAAGCCATGGCTGGAAAAAGCAAGGTTTATTTTATTGCTTTATGGCTTCATGCTGAATTAGCAGAGTGGTAATGGGAAGTTCAGACGCAGACATCCAAGGATGATAGGGAGGCAGTTGTCTCTCAGTATCACATCCCATTTTCATTATTTATGAGGTATTAAGGCTAAGTTCTCATTTGCCTACATATTAATTGAAATATAGGGACAACAAATCTCTAAATAGGGTTTCTCCTAAAATCCCATTTGAAATGAAGGGCTATATGTCATTATTCAAAATGCTTTTTATGAGCATTCGTGTAACCAATGCTATTCTTAGTGTGCTTTGTGCAAGCTTATTAGATGTGCAGGCCATATGGTACATGCTTTGCAGGAACGGAGGGGAAAAGATGTTACAAATAATAATAATAATAAGCAGCAGGCTTGTACGCCTGTATTAAGAAAAGCCTTTATTATTTGTACTCTAATGTCTAAGCAAAATCACAGGGTACAGGATTTTAACATAGGAATCATGGGTAATGTATGTACATACCACATTTATACTTTTTGCTACATGTTGGAAAATGATTAGAATTCAAAGGCTCATGTACTTCATGTTCAGTAGTAATCACCAGATCTCATTGACCAAAATTAGACTATAATTTACTATAATGTTGTCCACTATATTTTTTTATTGCTCCTATTTTTTTCTGTCAGACTACATTATGTCTGCCTGTGTGAGACCGATGTACATAATGGGCACTAGAGTCTACCACAATGTTTTGATAATAATTTTCTGCTAAACAGTCATAATATCTAAAATCAGGATTTTATATATTAATGTGACAGCCCCTGGCCTGGATACTCCCAGCAGTAAGTAGAGCGCTGCTCATAAACAGGCCTCTTAGACTGAATCACCATCTGTACACAGTGTCATGATACTAAACTTTCTGTAACACATAATTTTAACACCAAGGCTTTTATAGAGTTTGGACCTCATAAATCAATCATATAATACTAAGAAAGCCACCCAACTGGCTCCTGGGCTGTTTCTAATATTAGAACAACCCTTCCCTTATTAGAAAAGGCACTTAAACTGAAACAGAAAAATCCCACAGTCTCATAAAACAGGATTTTATATCGATAACAAAGACATAATTATTACAATATGAAAGTATAATCTACAACATAACCCTTTATTAACTATTGTTAAATGTTTCATCACTTTATTATAGTTATAATTGTGGCTTAAAAATAATGCAATTATTTACTATTTTTAATTACAGGTGCATTATAAATGTGTCAATATTGGAGACACAAGGATTGAATTTACTTTTAAAAATAATTTAATCCATTTATTTTGTCAAAAGTGTGACACTTTTTGCTTTTTAGGGCATAGGTTGCTCACACTTAAATAAGGGGCTGAATTAATGCAGAACTATACACACTACAGATAATTAAAAGGGTTTTAGCTGTTCAGCTATTGCTTAAAGCCCAGATGTTTACAATCTTGGTTGAGGGCTGTAGATCTTTGTATTATATAATACACATGAGCCATGAATAAAATGTAATAAAGAGTGCTTAGTCATTATACATGTTCTTGTGTCATGTGGCCTTGAAATGCGTTATAAGAAATATTGTACACACTATTCAGCCTGCAGCCATATGCCTATAATTGACCATGACATTCCTCTGTGACTTCTAATATCCTTTCATTAAAGCACATTGATGGCACGCTATTCCCTGTATTATATTCAGTGCAGGAAGCTGACATATTCAGACAGCTCGCAAATTATTCCTTTCTGCCTTTCAAATATTCCCTTTTTCTGATATTACTGAACATACAGATAACACTGGTGTCTCTTGTATCCCATGTGTAACTCTATTTTTATGTAGTTAGGTATATTTAACAGCACTCTGCAAAAGGGGTCAGACCCTAAAACCAGGCTTTTTGGATATAGGCAGGACAAAGAGTCAATTATAGGAGACTAGGAAGCGTCACAAGGTAACCAGGGCTAATGAGCCAGGAGACCAATCAGGGGAACTAAACAAAACTTATCTATCTAATATGCAAACTTCCTTAGCAGTATTTAATGCACAATATTATGTTTTAAACCAGTGCAATTTGTTAAAAAAAAATAAATAGCAGTCCTCTAATGGTAATAAACATACACACAAGGCATGGGGTCTGTTTGGAAACTGATGTTCCCATTATTTGGAGCTCCATGCCCTGAAGTTACTAAAGAGTATTTAAAAAAGATAGGGTTTTTCTGCCATTAGCATGGGTTTATAACTAACTGGGTTCAGGATACTGTAGTGTGTATTTCCAAAGAAAAGCAAATCATTAAAAAATTTTGGACACAATGGTAATTGTCTTTGCCCTATTTACAATTCCATATACACATATATATATATATATATATATATATATATATATATATATATATATATATATATACACACATATTCACACAAAAACATTTGTGACACAAGATGTGTGCCAAGATTACTTTATTACTACCACTTATTAAATCTGATATTTTGCTTAAAGTAAAATCTACAGATATTGTATTCCATTTTTAATTTCAGTACAAATATTCAATATTTTTATATTCCAGTAGCTGCTCAAGTATATATAGTGCTGAAAGCAGAATCTTTGCCTGACAGCCTAAAATGTAGAAATATTGTGCAATAATGTATAGCTATCTAAGCCATGTACAGAGTGTCTCTCAAGATTCTACCAACAATACGTAGTTAGAAGAAAAGCATACAAGTGACATTAAATTTGGCTGATGCATTCTCTAGGAGCTGGATATATTTTAGTCTTTTAATTTTACTTATACTATTAGTTTTATAATGCCATTTCATAGTCATCAACATTAAAAAAAAATCCAATTCCGTTAAATGCTGCATTTTCTTTATTGGTTTTGTTTACTCAAACTGCAGCAGCATTTCCTTTTGAAAAATAAGATAATCATTGTAAAGTATTTTGCTCTTGTCTTAATGTAGAAACCTTACTTCCATCTCATTCCCCATTTCTTAAGAGCAAACCTATTTACATCTGTTCTCCATTGCTATGGCTTAAAGAGTAAGGAGCAAAATATATATCTTTGTAATTTTAGAAAACAGGCCCTGTTTCTGATTTTTTTTAAATTGTAGATTCAATAGAATATATATATATATATATATATATATATATATATATATATATATATAGCTATATTACTTTATTACTTGCTGTCCCACTTCACACCAGTTTTGCTGGGAGGTAACTCTTTTCCATAGGCCATTAAAGAGCAGCACCATAGGCACTTTTTAATGAAGGCAATGTGACTAATATCTGAAAAGGACTAATGCTTGACCAGTGCATCTGCCGAGACTGGCAGAGCTCCTATCAGCTCTAAAACATGTTTCTCTTTCACAAAAAATAAATATACTGCACTTTTAACTGTACCTGAAATGCTGTGTGTGGATTTATTGCCTGGAAGAAGAATGTTCGAATTATCCTTTCCCAAAATGTTTTCCTTATTCCGGTTCAGTGGCATCTTGGGATTTCTTTCTTTCTTTTTTTTTGGAGACAGTGATGAAATATGTGCTAAATCATGTTTGTTTTTGGGGTAGGTTAAACAACTCCAGAACACAATTCAAAAGAATGTTTCGTAGCGTAACTTCACTATTTCCCCTCCCTTAACGTACACACATTTGAGCTGCACTTTTTGTTTCAGTCATACAATAGACTTCATTGCCTCTTTAAGATTTGCAGGTTCACACCTATTTTGGGTGACTGATGCATGTCTCAGTCCTTTACTGCAAATGAAAAGGAAGCAAGTAAACAAATTTGTATTCAGATGAAAAATGAGAATCATGAAATTCTAGGTCAGGTTCCCCACAGGCTCATATTCTATTAATGTATGTTAGCATATTCGTCATAGCAAAATGCCGAGGCCCATGCCTTTTGACTCAAGCATTGCCCTTCTGTATGTCACAGTTGGCCCCTGCACTCTGAGTTACTTGAAAGCAGTCTTCATGTAATATAACCTCCAATAATGTTCCATCATTCTCAAATATTTTCTATTTGTGATGCATGCATATGATATTCAGGTGGCACCCCCCTAAGGGGATATATATCACTAAAAAATGCAGCTATAGTTGTAAAGCATTTATACATGTGCATTGCCTTTTATACTATAATGAAGATTGCATCTGTAGAAGAATTCTTAATTTCCCTACTCTGTGGAAGAATTCCAATGCATATGCATAATCAGAACAGTGCAGTACATGTTCTGGTGATGGAATCTCCAGTGGCCAAAATGCATGCATACCTGCAGGATGAATTGGCATGGGCACATTACTGCTACATTATTACCCTATGCATGCAAGTAGATGCCGTTTTACAATATGTAAATACCTTAGCAAGGTTTTAAATAAAATATAACAGTCTTTTTTTTTTTTTGTACACAAGACCTTTTGTAGCAGAGGACATTTTTTAAGATCCGTTGAGGAATTATATTTAAATAAATATAGCATATACCTTGTAGAATTTAGCATGGTTTTATAAATGAGACTTGTTTGATGTGTTTTAGTGGCTTGGGGCCATATATCCTGACATATGGTAGTCAGCATTTGACCTTGCCACAAATTATAAATCAAAGGACTGGCCAAAATTTTAAGTTCAGAGTGAGAACTTTAATAACATTGGATAACAGGCCTATTGCACCATATTACTGAGTGTCTGATATATGATGACATAACCAGCAAACCAAGTGAAGGCCAAACTTGGCTAAAAATATTACACAATATGCTACTTTACTCTTGCACAAATTACCTAGGGTTGTTTTTTGGAGCACACATTCAAGTTACTGTAATTGTTGTTAATTTCAAATAATGTAATGAAATAATGTAATGCGGCTGACACAAAGCTTTTGGAGTGGGACCTGGATGGGTTGGTCGTTTGGGTTTGAAATGTTTGACATTATTTAGTGTGAATTTGAAATTCATATAAGTTGCTTGTAATTGACCAGTGATTTGATGATGATGACTACTTGTGGATATACTTTTCTAACAAGTTATGCTAGTCTGTAACAGCTAGAGCCAACAAGATATTGATTTCTCTGTATTAAAAGAAAATATCAAGGGAAGAAAGCATAATTCCTCCTCTTTATCATGTGCTGGGTAAGACCTTATCTTAAATGTACATTCACTAATGGGTTTTTAAATAGGACACAATTTATTCTCTTATTAAATATGTTTTTCCTTGATATGTGGAATGGGTTTTTTTTGGAACTAAGGGTAATAAAGTTTTGTAACATACTCTAAATCAGTGGCAACAGATGGGTTAGCAAAAAAAAATACAAGGCCCATGTGAGAGCCTCTTAGCCACTGAATGCTGAAGGGTTGCATATAGGGCTATGTGAGCAAAAGAAGCACCTGGTACTTGAAACTTAATGCAGCGAGACTTCCCATCTTTTCCACATATAAGTGCCACTTTCTCCTATGCTTCCTACTCAAGATACATCTTCCATACAGAGACACTTGCACATCTGAAAGACTGCAAGACTGAAGCACCAGGGAATGCTCCATTAGGAAGTTGTTGGTCTCACCTGCTGGTGCAAAGCATTAAGCATGGTATTTTAAACCTCTTTATTCCAATAATAATAACAATGACAGAGAACAAACAGTAATTTTTTAACACAATTTTGATGTAAAATCCAGGAAACTATAATCAGGGAAATGCACCAATAGAAATGTATTATTAATTAGTTAGACCTCCCCGACAAAGAAAAAACATTGTAACATGCAGGAAAACCTAAAATAAGGGGAGTTTCATTAAATGCATTTGCTTCCCAAATGAGCTGTGTGTATTCCTATTCAGTACAGACTTTGGTTAGCATTTTGTTATATGCAAAACAAATTGTTTAACACAGTCGCACTGTTGGCATCTGCATTGTTTGAACATTGTGGCTGATTTAATGTCAAAAAGGACAGAGTGATTTAAAACATTGTAACTTTGCGCTGACTGATAACAAATTTAACAATACAGCTTGAGGCAAAAAGAAAGTATTTAGGTTAAATAATAGACTGCTATATATTTATCAGGTATTCATACTAAGGCACAGGATTATAGGGAGGGCCATGGTTATATGAGCTCACTGCAATCTTTAATACTATTATAGTTAGTGCATAGCTGTATGCAGTGAGACTTGTATTATAACCTCACAAGTGCTCCATTTACTTTTATAGACAATTTACTGAACAGTGTACACAATAAGGCATGTTTAAAACCAGATCAGCCATCTCTTTTTTATCTATTTTATTCAAATTGATATTCAAAATTGCTTGACATGAAACAAAAAAGAGAGTAAAGTAAAAAATGTAGGCAGTATTCTCATCGGAGAATGCTCTAGCAAGAACTGGGCATCTAATCAGAAATAGTTTATTTGTGCAGTGTTGCTTTAGTTGCTGGACTACAGCTCCACTAATGCTTTAACCTTGGATTGGAAAATCTGAAAGCTGAGTCCAGCAACCATTGGGTGGATAATACTGCAATTGGAAACATATGTCTCCTTTAATTTAAAAAGCTAATTTTGTTTACTACAGATAGCAATCCACAATAATTGTGGCACATTGCCTTTCCAGGCCATAGATTATTGGAAATAAGAAGAAGCCTTGCATTTGCAGATCAGAGACAGTTGGAAATATTGCACGATGGAATACCATGGGTTGAGGTTGATAAGTGTTTCTGATGGTGGTAAGAGCAGCAATATATCCTAATCCCTGGAGGATATTGCAGTCACTTATCATTAGGAAATAACAAGCAATGACACTGAAGTATCAAGCTAAGCCATATAACTAATAATTTTGGATGGCATTGTGACAGTGATACATTTTGAGAATTTTCTGTGTATTTGTAGCACACCAACTGAATTTTTTTTTTAAATTCTTTATTTTGTATGTCAGCAACATATGATCATGTACACATTGTTGTATGTAAAGTCATTGTCTGCAAAGTAAGAAATGTAAAAGAAATGTAGAAATCTATGCAATACATTTGCACCATAACAACGGGCGTTTGTTACATAGATAAGAGAAAAGAAAAAAACCCAAAAGGTGGTAACAATGGCATGTGTTATCCAAACAAATAACTAGAGTGGTCTGAAATCTCATTTATAAGCGGACTCCTAAATTGACTCTTTATCCTCATCTTACCAGTAGGGTGCCTGCCATGCTAGATCAAACAGTTCACTGCTAGAGAACTGGATGAGCACAAAACCAAAAACAACTAGAGAATTCCATTGCCCGGGAAACTTGATGTAGGAAATCATTTCATTATTTTGCTACAAATTACTCAAATTACTACAAATTTGCTTTGCCGATGTGGTAGACTGCGATGCTTATACAGACAATTTGATTTCATCCTGGATACCCAACTTACCTTTCTTTTAATAAAAATGGAGTGTGGGTCAGTCTGCCCATATTTTTATATATTTATATTTATTGATTGAAGATGGACCAGCATTCCAAAATGTTGTGTCATAAAAAATTCTTTATTAAGCCATCACTCGTGTGTGTGTGTGTGTGTGTATATACTACTTCTGCCTTAGGCACATAGTGCAAATGACAGTGTGCAACCTCTATAGGGTAACAGGGCAGCTGGTATGTTGTCCAAATACATATATAACTATACTGCAAACTCTGCATGGATTAATCATGTATATATAGATGAAATCCGATAAAACCCAGTAACAATTAGTGGTCAGAATACGACAACAGGCTGCTGAATCAAGTAACTATATCTATAGAAATACTGTGCAATATGCAGACTTAATAAAGCAAAGCCCTGGAAAGTTACTGTATTAAGGCTTTGCACGTATTCTTGACTAGCTCTCTCTGTATACTCCAACTACAGCTCTCTGAATACTCTTAACTACAGCTCTCTGTATACTCTAATGAGTTGCAGCAGCTCAGTGCCACTCACAGCCTGGATTTCTATATAATACAGAGGATGCCATTTAGGCCCAGACTTACTGCCCGAGTGACTACAGTGAGATTAACTGCTGTAAAACTGCAAATAAACAAATAAACAACAATAAACAAACAGCAAGAGACTAACAAGCAGCTGTCCAATACCCCTACCCCCCAAAGCCAGCAGTATACTGAGGAGTTAGTGTTTATATACTGTAGCTGCAAAGAATTGTACCCAAGAGCAAGGAGCCTGCCTGCCGTCCTTCCTAGGCATGGCTTCCTCTGTAACTCACGCCTCTTCCATCACTTTGGCCCCAGGCTTGGGTTGCCACCTTTCTAAATGGTGGAGATGGGACAGGGGGCGGGCCATGATATAGGGGGGGGCTATGATTGGCCGAATCACCGAGTCATTCATGGGGAATCCTGCCCGGTTTTCCTTATTTGGAAAACTGGGCAGGAAGTTTTGATCCAGGCAGCCCTTCAAAATACTTGGCTGTCCAGGTCAAAACCGGACAGGGGCAACCCTACCCCTTGCCTAACTCTTGTTACACCCTATACTATCACCGCTCCCCCCCCCAGGGGAGTGACAGTCCCTCCTACTGAGACATTATGCTAACACTTCCTCTTGCCCAGCTACACCCTTTTTCTGGGAAGGGCAGGAGCTGTTCAAGGTAAAAGAGAATGCTCCTTTCACTTCCTCTTTTAACCACTCTTGTCTCCACAGTAACACATGAACTACAACCCTTCACAATCCATAACCTCCTCTTCCAGTTCCCTCGTTCCTAGCCCTGTCACGGCCCTGTCATTCCTAGTCCCTGGCTTACTCCCCCAGCATTCTTTATATAGAAGAGAGAGCTCTATTTCTCTCTCATATTTCTACCTGCTCGGAAGATAAGTAAGTGAACTGCTTCTTCCCTTGACATCACATCTCTCTCTTTCTCCGCCTCAAGCCTGTCTTTCCCCTGCCCTGACTCATTGCTTTTCAGTTCTCACCCAATCGCAGCAAGATCTGATTTTCAAACATGCATCCCCTACACTTATAGCTCTGGGGCTTTCCTTTCTCACATATTGCAGTATATAGTTTACTTAGTATTGCCTCATTGCAATAAAGTAGTGCAAGTAGGTAGGGATATCTGGGTATGCAAGCATACAACTCGCTACAAGGCCTAGGCCATTAATGAAGTAATACATTTTGACAGCATATTATGGAATCTATGTAATCAGGGCTGCATATTCGTGTGATTCTGTGAAAAGGAGCCAATGACACCACTTCTGTCTGAATTTTTTATCTTCAGTTCGTAGTCCTCTGGAGACTTTTAGACTCTGAAAATTCCTGTATTTTAAGTGCCCATTCCTTTACTGAATGAATCTCAGGGGCGGAACTACCGGGGGAGCAGGGGGTGCGAGTGGGCCAGGGCCCGCACCCCCTCAGGGCCCCCCGGCAGTCCGCCCGCCGCATGTTCGGCAGCCACTTCCGGGTTTACGGAGGGGGGCGGGGGCCCGGCTGCGCGTCCTGCGCCAGGGCCCGCCCCCCTCTAGTTCCGTTTTTGATGAATCTTATCCAATCTCCAATACCTGGGAATTAGTGCTTTGGCTGCATTAATCAAAGTTGAGATGCTCAAACGTTTGTATTAAGCTGTGGGCATGGGGTTATTGTGCAATAAAAAGAAGGCAGCTGAACCAACTATTGTCAAGTCATTAAAGTTAGGTAATAACTGTTAAACTGCCAACCATTATGGCTTTATCTTAGGTCAGTATTTGTAAATGTGGTGTTAAGTTCTGCTTCTCATTTATGTCTATATAAGCTATGGGAGGTGTCTGAGTCTCCAAGAGGATTTTATATAGTAGGGAAATTTTGTGAGGAAGACAGGGTTGAGCCCGTAAATAGTTGTTCAAAATGTGTCTAGTGGTTCAGTAGCACCTAATGTTCCGTCTGTGGTAAGAAAGTGTTGGATTTGGCAGAGCCGTAGTTGATCAAGTGATGTAATCACCTCTGGTGATTGAGTCCAGTGTTTAAATTTGGTTGGGTTTTGTCTCAGAGATATTTAGTTATGTAATATAGGAGCCACTCTAGAATGGATATTTAATAGTTTTAGGTCAAACTTTAGATTTAGATTAGATTAGTTATAAAAAACAACATGTCATCAACATATGCCTCTATTTTGTGATGGAGATTCGAAATAGGAACTTCAGTTTCTTCTTAGGTGATTGGAGCCTCCAGCTGATCATTGGCCTCTCCATATATTCGTGGTTGCGACATCGTATGTAGATGGTTTTTAACTGATGTAGTTTGTGTCACATCACGTGATAGGGAGAGTGCAAATTGTATAGGGATTGATAAAATTCCCTGAATGCCTGTGCGATTTTCTTGGAGTCTGTTGTAATCTCGCACTTGGATGTCCTGATCTTGGTAATCTGGTTGTGTAGTTGTTTGCACTTTAGGGCGTTTGCTAAAATTAGGTATATTGGGATTCTCCCTAGGACCTTTCTCTAGGCCATTTAAAAAAATATAAAAAAAATATAAAATAATATATATATATATATATATATATATATATATATATATATATATATATAGTCTACTTCTGCCCCTTGTTATGCTAGGTCACAGGTGATCTGGCTGTTTTATAGTTGGTTTGGTTAAATAAATAAAGCATTTTTTCACTGGCCTGGTTGAAAAATGTTCTTAATTACCCTTAGTGTCTAGAGGTCAGATATATTTTTTCTAAATGGCAGTGCTTTTGTTAAGTTATTTGTATATTTCCAGATAACTTCTCGTAAATGTAGCATGAAGCACATGCTCCCACTGAATGCACCGCTTATTTGTACACAGTTGCTTGCTAAATTACTTATTTATATTGTTACTCTATAACTTGGAGGAGAGGACAAATTGACATATGAGAAAGCTGGTGAAGATCAATAATTCAGTCTCGGTATTTTAATATTCACATGTAGTGCTGAGTTATATGAAAACTTTGATTGGACGAGGTGTAAAGGGGATATTGTAAAGGGTTGTGCAATTATATTATAAAGACTCATCTCCTATAACTGCATTCTCTAGATTCGTTTGAGTAGAGTGTCCTTTTCTTTTCTGTAGTAAAGGGGTTAAATGCCTTTTTTCTCTCTCTTTTTCATGAGTTTGCAGAAATCACTGTATCTCTAATTGACACTAACCAGATTCTGAATGTGATTGCATTTTTGCAAATGTGGTTTTTTTTTTACTAACAGGCAAATTAGTACCTGTGCAGTAACCCATAGCAACCAATCAGGGATTAGATTTATTCAGACAGCAGCAAGACAAACAATGAAAGTTAGGGTACCAGACCTGGAGCAAAATTGAAGAATTTGCCCTAGGAACAATTACATTTTTGTGCCTCAGGTTTACAGACTTAAAAGGTTATGTAATCACATAAGGAAGTTTTTCCTTAGTTCCAGCAACTGACAAGCCAATGAACATTTAGGTTTCATGGCTATTGCAGCTAGAACAATGAACGTAAACATATAATTGAGGAGGTCTGGTAATGGAATTAATAGGTTACCTTCTGAGCCCACTCACCAAGA
The DNA here is from genome assembly GCA_038501925.1 of Xenopus petersii. Lineage (NCBI taxonomy): Eukaryota > Metazoa > Chordata > Amphibia > Anura > Pipidae > Xenopus > Xenopus petersii. Next base: position 124,354,480 of record CM076682.1, read on the forward strand.
GAATATAGGGTAAGTATTCATCTAATTTAAAATAAATTATAACCATAAAAAGGGTGCCTATTCACTTGTTAAGTCTGATTGGTCTTCATTACATAATAATTATTAAAGGGCACTGATAGCCTTAATCACTATTAATGGATTGTGAGATCATTGTGAAAATATTAGTAGTGAAGCTGTTACATTCAAATGCTTGATCCAAACTGAAAAGGGAATTGTATTTATATATACAATACATATATATATATATATATATATAGACACACATATTTCCTTTGGCAGTTTGGATTAAGGAAATGTTTATATATGATACATTACTTTACAGATTAGGGTTATATTTTCCCATGTGTATTATCACCCCATGGTGCTGAGCTGAAAGAACTAAAACTATATAAAAACATAAATAGAGCACAATGAAAAAGAGTATATTTGCTATGCCTATTGTTTGCAATCTAAGATGTGATGGGCATTTTATGCAGCCTGGAGACATGATAATTAGTCTGTTCAATGGGAGGGTCCAAAAATAGTCAAAAGTCAGCACAGCTGGGAATGGTTTTATGCCGGCAGCCCCTAGGTGCAAGGTCTTTAAGTCTTATTAGATTTACACAGGTTGATAGTGTTGTGCTTCTGTCTTGATCAGTTGATATGAGCCAGCTCCAAGATCAGTCACAACCGTATCCAATTTTCTCCTAGACGCAGGTTCATTGCTGGGTCAGTACACTTTTTATTGAGTAGAGAATGAAAGGGCATGCTGCTAGACCGCAGGTAATAGGCTGCATTTTGTATCCAGGTGAGCAGGCTTTCAGACCTAAGTAATTAGGGGCTACAGCTCCTCTGGTAATTTAGCCAATAAAGGTGTTTAATGATAGAATGAACAGTTAGATGTGGTGATTAATTAGCCTGGGCATTTTGGTCTGGCTAGTGTGCATGCTGTAAAACATACTGGAAATCAGCTGGTAGGCATGCAGTCTTGTAAAGGGCTTTCTGCTGTGACACTGGTTATATATCATTGCAGCTGTGCCCTTTGATTACTGGGAGGGCTTGCCGAGTGATTAATAGCCAGGATCAATGTTTCTGCCCAGCACATGACATTTGGTCACAGAGCAACCATATACTTATTCCCCTTTGGCACAGCGCTTAGGAGAAATGAAGGATGATACCTGCCAATTTATAGCTGAGGAGTTTCCAGTTTATAAAATGAGTCAACTTTGACTGTACAAAATTATTCCCCATTGAAATAATTAGTGCAGCATTAAACACAATTAGAACTAAGACAACTGGAGCATTCCTGCTGAATCCTGGCCAGTTGACAGATGGTTAAGTTGTGCTATTTGGATGCATATACAGATGTATACTTTAGGCTGATAAAATTGGCAACGCCTTAAATGAACATATACAGTATAATCTTTGTGTAGTTTGACTGTGAAATCTGTCTGATTTGGGATAAATGTTTTATTATATCATTGTAAATTAATTGGCTGTGTGTGTTACTAAAACACAAAGCATTTGCATTAATTGTATCTGGTAATAGAGATAGCATAATTACACATAACACTGAACCTGATTCAAGACAGAATACAAGAAAATATAAATTCTGCATCAAAAACCCCTTATAAAAAAGGTTTATGTGCTATATGACAGACTATAGTGTGGGTCATGATAAACATTTATAAATGAATAGAAACAAACCCAGTTATTTTAGAAGCACAAAGTTTAACCCTCCAATGTCTCACCAGAATGATTCACCCACATTGGCTGGGCCTTTCTCTTTAATATGCCCCCGCATGTTTCATATTTGTACAACCACTGGAACGAGCAGTCATTTCTCTCCATTTTTAAAGACCAGAATAGCAAAGCAAATCAATTAGTATTTAAATTGAAAATAAATTAATTATATGACATGATGCCGAGGCCAGCAATTTGTTCTCTTTTTTTCAGGACAAACTTTGCTGCCGGCAATGTCATGTTGGTGAGTTTATGAATGAATGAATGATTTGCTGTTATTTGGAATGTTGCTTTCATCCACTGGTAATTCAGCCATGAAAACACCAGCAGCTATTTTCTCCTAATTGCCTTGAAAAATATAAATCCTCAGACGAGGGGGCTATCACCTGTCTGACATATCTAGAGCCATTATTTTGCTATATCTCATGTTTCCCAACCCAAATGAAATTATGCTTTACATGCATATTGGACAGCTCTGGCCCAGATCCCTGGACATTTGTTCAACCAGTCAATTTCAAGTCACTAGTTGATGCCCAGCATACAGGGAATGCTAATACCCAACTTAAACCCAACTCATTGTCTGTATATATTATTCAGACCTTTATTACTTCTACTTTTCTCTGAGTCCGAATAGGGGAAGGGGCAGGTCACTTCTTTTGTGCAAATGGTATGAGGTGGGGTCACAGGTTACAAAAGGGGGGGGGTTAAGCAGATGTACATGCTCATAGCTGAGGAGGAACCTTGCAGCCTAAAGATTTGATCTGCTTTACAAAGATTATACATTCACTTCATTCCCTGTGCCAATGGAGCTTACAATTTAAGGTACCTTACATATAGTAGGGCCAATTTTTAGGGATGCACCGAATCCAGTATTCGGTTCGGGATTCGGCCTTTTTCAGCAGGATTCAGATTCGGCCAAATCCTTCTGCCCGGCCGAACCCAATCCGAATCCTAATTTCCATATGCAAATTAGGTGTGGGGAGGTAAATCGCTTGACTTTTTGTTCCAAAACAAGGAAGTTAAAAAATGTTCCCCTTCCCATCCCTAATTTGCATATGCAAATTAGGGTTCGGGTTCGGTATTCGGCCAAATCTTTCACAAAGGATTCGGGGGTTCGGCCGAATCCAAAATAGTGGATTCGGTGCATCCCTACCAGTTTTATCAGGAGCCAATTAATCTGCCTGTATATTTTGGAGCAAACAGGATTACCCAGAAAAACCCCACACAGGCACGGGGAGAACATACCAACTCCCTGACCCTGGCTAGAATCAAATTCAGGACCCCCGTGCTGCAAAGCAGCAGTCCAGCAATATCCTTAAAAAATTAACAATTCTGCATAGTTTCTGACATGATCAAGTGTATATTCACTATTGCTCTCGCAGGATCTGTTTCTCTTCATTCTGTCTTCTTGCAGCAGTTGGGTGTCAGATAAATGATCCAATATATATTATTATTTCTAAAGAATTCCATGGAAATATACATTCAGGGAAAACCTGCCCTAAAACATTACCATATTTATAATTTTCAAAAGTAAATCTGAAATTTCTTCCATAAAGATGAGCCTTTCATAAACATTTGACTTTGTCCAATTGCATTTGGCAGTTGCCTTTGTTCTGTAATGTAAACTTTCTAATGATCCAAACGGCTGCCTTAAGGAGTCTTCTATCAACTACCACTTTAAAACTGGTTTCACACAGGCTCACAAAGCCAAGTGGCTCTTAGTGAAAAGTGCTGAAAATATACTTCCTAAATCTTAACATATACAGCACTATGCATATAGGCACAAGGACCTGTGTTATTTAGATTGCAAACCACAACAAAAGGCATTTATAGATGGGTTTGTAACTGTGTATCCATGCTCTTATTGTACTGGAAAAACATATAATACAAAATGCATATTTTTTTTAAACTGACTCTCGGAAGGTCAGATTCTGCCTTTTTGGTGCACTGATTAGCATGTGTTAGAGGACAATAGCATGTAAAATGACAAGCCAGGAAAGCTGGCTTCTATAGTACAACATAAAATTATGAGAACATTAAGGATATAAAGTATAATAACTGCACAGTGTGTCACGGTGTAATGAGGTGCATGATAGTGCCAATAGGAGAGAAAGGGTTCACAGGGTGCATAGGAGCATAAATCGAAGAGCAGAAGAGACATTTATTTGTTTATGCAAATAGGTGCCTTTATATATTTGTCTTCTTGAAGTTAATGGTCGTCATACATATGTAGGTTTTAATGATTTTTTTAATAACAAGATTTTAATGTTATTGTAAATATATACAATTATTTGAATAGCTTGTTGTTTGTTTACAGTGTGCTTGAGTGGGTCAATAATGGAGAATTATAATGAGGTATTATGTATTATCATCTATATTATCATCTAGGCAGAAAACATTGCACCTTTTATTACAATTCTCCCTATGTCTTATTTACACATGCAAATTTGATGCAAAATAGAGAGCACATTAACACTATTCGGAAGGGTAGTTGTGTCCACACATGCTTCTTCCACCATTGTGCCCCTTGAACCTACTCTGATGTGTTACATGCAAATGCACAGAATGACAGAAACCGAGTGAAAACCCACTGGACAAGAAAAATAACAAACAGTTGGTATTAAAGAGCATTTTAGTTCCTTTAGAAAACCCACCCAAACACGGGGATCATCTTGGTGCAGATAAAGCTGGAATTAAAACTGGCCAACCATATTCATATTTGTTCAGGCAGTTTTAGCCATACAGTCTTATTGTTTGGCCAGTCATGGGGCCATTCGAAATGATAATGCTTTGATTCCGGTGGAAAAAAGATGGAAAGTTTCCATCTGCTAGCAGAAATCAGGTGGAGAGGAGGCTCATCTTGGTGTGAAGGATTCAAATCGTTAGCATAAAGGGGTTGTTCACCTTAAAGCTAACTTTTAGTATGATGTAGAGAGTGATATTCGAGACAATTTGCATTTGGTTTTCATTTTTTATTATTTGTGGTTTTGAGATTTTTAGCTTTTTATTCAGCAGCTGTCCAGTTTGCAGTTTCAGCAATCTGGTTGCTAGGGTGCAAATTACCTTAGCAACCATGCATTGATTTGAATAAGAGACAGGAATATGAATAGGAGAGGATCTGAATAGGAAGATGAGTAATAAAAAATAGCAATAACAAGAAATATGTAGCCTTACAGAGCATTTTTTTAGATGGGGTCAGTGACTCTCATCTGAAAATTGGAAAGGGTTAGAAGAAGTAGGCAAATGATTAAAAAACAAAACAAAATAAAATTGAAAAGTTGCTTAGAATTAGCCATTCTATAATAAACTAAAAGTTAACTTAAAGGTTAACCTACCCTTTAAATCTGTCAGTGTATGACCATCTTTAGGCATTAAACTAGATTTCTGGGGTGGATGTACAATTGTCCCTGTATATATATATATATATATATATATATATATATATATATATATATATATATATATATATATATAACTGTGGGTTATTTTGGTATAACCCCTTATTTAGAACATGCAGATAAAGACCAATGTATCTATCCAATCACCTTTGCATTGTTTATATAAGGGTATCTGTTACATTTAAAGTATTCTAAAAGAAGCTTAATTATCTCTCAAGTTTTTTCAAATGAATATTATTGATTATTAACAACAATGCTGGGTGCTTTATCCAGTTATCTACTACAGATCCAGTAAAGTTATATTAATGAGTGTGCACTTAAGTAACGCATAAGTAGCTGAAAAAAAATTAAAAAGTCATTAATTTCACTTCAGTATCAGGTCAATCACCTCATTTTTAAAGATCTGTGCACTCAATGCATGAAGAGCATACCATTTTCAACTTGCCAGTTTGGGCTATCTACAGAAAAAAATAAACCTTCATGATAAATGTTGAGCTTTTATCACGTGTAATCATGAAGGGGGTGGTATGTTACATCCAGGAACATTGTTTATTTCCTCCTTGTTTGAAGCTTACTTGGGATAACATAAACAGTAGGATGTAAGGATAACTGTGCAAGAGGAGTCACCCCTCTGGGGTCAGGAAGAGCAGCTATGATGCCATTTCCTTTGATGTATTAAACATACCAAGGTCAGACAGACAGCGAGTAACAATTGCATGTCAGTGATTTTCCCATCTTCTCAAAATGCTCAAGAACTATGGCTGGAATCAGGTTTATTTTGGCAGCAATACTTTTTCCACTTCATATTTAAAGAAGTCTGATTTCTGAATTCTATCCATACACTAAAATGGAACATCCCATACAACCACCCATCATGTTTTTCACTGTGGTTTATTAATTAGGGTGTTGAGCCTTGAAAAGCTGCCATACCTCTGTATACTTAGGTCATTTTCCCCAATATGGGGGTAGGTTTAATTTTTAGCGTACTAATGGCTATGGTTAGTATGTTTTCATAGGGTTTATCCAGTAATTGTCTGCCACAGATAGTAATTATAAGATTTTCTGTCTATTGAATGGATTATAGATCAGACCTATAAGCTTTATATTTAAGAACAGGACAGATATGCAGCCCATTTGTTTCAAGGATATCCCTCAGCTCCATTACTGCTCATCATGCCAGAAAAAGTCCCATGTCAAGTATCAATATTAAAGCTTTGGCTTTATAGTTTTTGTTTAATTCTTCTTAATTTGGGCACTTAAAGGAGAAGGAAAGGCTAAAATTAAGTTAGGTTTATCAGAAAGGCCTATACAAATATACCAGTAAACTCTCAAAGTAATGCTGCTCTGAGTCCTCTGTCAAAAGAAGCACAGCATTTCATTCCTTTTATTGTGTACACATGTGCTTCTGTATCAGACTTCCTGTTTTCAGCATAAACCTCTAGGGCAGGGCTTGAGCATGCTCAGTTTGCTCCTCTCTCCCTCCCTCCTCCCATCCCTGCTGTAATCTGAGCTCAGAGCTGTAAGTGAGCAGGGAGAGACTCAGGCAGGAAGTGATGTCACACCAAGCTTATATGGCAGCTGCTATCCTAAACAGACAGTGTCTAGAGCTGTTTACTCAGGTATGGTAAAGCATTCTGCAGAATAAATATAGTGTTATAGTTTGCACTATTGTGGCTAATCTGTTGGCAATAAACTGTCTTGGAGCTCTCCTTCTCCTTTAAACATTGTTATTTATGGTTTCCCAAAACCCAGAACAAATGCCAAGGTTCCGGTAATGGTTCATGCTTCTGCCTAGAACAGCCACCTTTTGCTTCGAGAGGAGTCCTCCGCTACTCAGATGCACCAGGTCTTAAAGTGAGAGAACCAAGGCAAGAATTCTGGGCAGTCAAGGGAACCTTATTGTGTGACAGGAGAAACGAGGTAAGAGCAAAGCGTAGTCGTAGAATAGGCCTCGGTCAAAACCAGTCAGCACAGTACAGAGTCAGGATCCAGAAGAATAATAACTAACAGGCAAAGGACGGTTCAGGCAGCGATACAGCAGTGGTCAAGGACAGGCAAGGGTCAAGAAACAGAGAAACCAGACTAGAAGCGTACCCAGGAACTATGTAAAAGAGACCTATGTTGGGCGATGGGAAGTAGAAAGTGGCGCCTTTAAATATTTGAACTTCGCGCCATAAGGACAAACGCTCCAAACCCTAAATTAAAGCATGCCTGGAAGAACTGCATCTGCTGACTATAGGGCATCCCTGCAGGTGAAGCGCCAGCATCCCTGCCGCCCCCCCCCAGGCACTCTCACACATTTCACCCAAAACAAAATTTTAATTAAAGGTTTGAGGAACTATATTAAATATCTTCAACTGAAGTCCTAAGTGAGATAAAGAAAGTCATGATGTATATCAAAAGGCAAAAGGCCCCTTCCAATATGTTTTAAAGCCTGAAACTATGAGAAGTTCAACACAAGTGCAGAAATAATTTATATCAGCACAACACGTATTTATTGCTGTGTTCTTCCAGTCAGCAATAGATGAATCAAAGCGCCTTTGCTTCCTCTACCAATTAAATAATTCCTTTTATGAAAGTAGCATCAAAATAAATATTGTTGTAATTACACATGATGCAGAGAAAGGCTGGACACATCAATATACAACCTTCCACTACTTGTTTATTTCTCTTCTCTTTAAGTGTTTAACATTAAACATTATAACAAATCTGAAAGGTGTGTTCATTTAAAAGGCCAGTAACATCTAAAAAGAAAGGGATATATAAATATATATATTTATATATGAAATCGAAACGTTGGTCCACCAATAAACCTTCACTTGATTGGATTTTTTATTTAAGCTTATTATTTGAGGAGTGCCATCATCGGTGGGGTTATTCAAAATGTAAAGACTGGCACCCAGCTTTTCCATTTTGCTTATGGTTGTGCGTTCCTACTCACTGGGTGTATATATATTTAAATATAACATGTTGCTAGTCTATACTTAAAAAAAGTGTATTTGCTTTATAAGCACTAATATAGTTTAGAACTAGCTCCTTTGTAACGCAGAAGGGCTGGAGGGTCAGCTTTGACAAGCAGATAACAGAAAAGGTATTCATAACACAACCGTATTAATAATAAAATGTTGATAAGCAAAGGTCAAATGTCCTTCATGGCTCTCTTTAAAACTTTTTAGCTAAATTAAATCACACATAGATATTTTATTAGTTCCGTAACTAGAGTCACCCATGATGCACCTGCTTGGGGCAGGAAAACAATTTTGCAGGGGGCCTAGGCCACCTTAGTTACACTATTGATTTATATCAAGTTTTCAATGCCATATTAGCATTTGAATTCCTTCATAGTTCCTTTTTGTAAAATTGCCCAATCAGGGTATACTGTATGTGGATATTGAACAAGCAAAAGTGACCAACCATTGCATACTCAGCTTTGCCAATGAATGCAGCAATGCATGTGATCGATTGACTTAGAAGCCCCCTTTTTCTAGATATCTCCTTTGCAATACAGTTGTTCTACCAGTTTGATGCAGATTGCTCCCTGTATATTGGTGGCTAAATTACAGGAGATCTGTTTTTTTGACCCAAAATGTATCTGATTACATCTGACTTGGCCCATCTGTAAAATTTTAGCTAGAGAATTAGGAGCTGGGGAAATTTCCAGCAGATAAACCTTTTACCCTAATGCTTTGTGCAGCAGATGTTATCGACTCTTGGATGAAGAGACACTTTCTATCATAACTGCAAAATGCAATAAAAGTGTTTGGCATTCACTTCAGCTTTGAGCTTTCATGGAATAAAAAAAGTGCACCATACTTTTTAGCACTTAATTCTCAAAGTACTGTATGTGTAGCACAGAACTACAGTGGTTAGTATAGCTGGGTCTGGGTTGAATCTGGCTAGTGCACAGTTTGTTTTAGTTTAAAAACATACTGAAAGAATACATGGTGTCTGATAATACCGTATATATTAGCATAACGTGTGTGCTAACATGCTTGAAAAGGAGGGAAAATGGATGGTAAGCTTTACTGTGGTCAGAACTCATGTGATTACAGTGGTCTAGAATATGTTGGCACTATACAAGTAGAGAATAATGATTTTACCTCTCTAATAATTTTGTCTATAAACAAGAGGTACAAGAGGCCTTTCCTGCCTTGGCAGGTTTTTTAAAAATAACTGTGCAAGAACAAAGGTATTCCTGCTCACTTGGAATGCCAATTATTTCTCATATGGAAAACAAATGGTTAAGAAAAGATGTAACTGATTTTGAAATTGATGGTTCTCGATTGTATTTTTTTTTTTCAAAAGGTCATCTTTTTAACATTATGATGTCAAGAGCCACTAAAACACAGCACACATTAATAAATCATGCCTAAAACTGAAGAATGTTTACGGTGTAATTTCTATCAGTCAAAATAGCAAAAGCTAATATTCTAACATGCTTTGTAAGACTTGTTTGTATCTGAGCTGTAGGGATGCTTTAATCATTTTACTTAATTGCTCTTGAAAATTAGTGCCTTCCTTTACTATGGTTGATATTAACATGATTACCACAAACATATTATGCTTGGTGCGCATCTCTTTTGTTAATGATCATTTTAAAATAAGTTTAATGAATAAGTGCAAATTAAAATAATGATATATTTGATGTTTGACTTGAAGTTATTAACCCCAAGACAGAGTGAAAGAATAACTGGAGTAATAATTTACAATGAAAACGCAAGAGACCTGTGTTTCCTTAGTATGCATTTTACCTCTGTTACTCTGCTAGGGGAGTGTGCTTGAATGTAATGACAGCATTTAATAACCATGGAAAAGGCAGGCAAATAAGTACAAAATGTCTTCAAAACAATGATAGTGGTAAAAATGTATTGTTTTGTAGAAATGTTGGCTATCTTGTACAAAATATGAACTAGCTCATATTCAAATAAAGCCAGATGCAGTTCAATGAGTAAAATATCTCACTTGAACACTCTATTGGTGTCTATGGGAAAAACTGGAACTGAATTAATAGTAAATTAACTGAATCCTCAAACTGAATCTCACCTAAAAGTTTTCACATGATAATCCAAAAAAATAAATTTTCTCATGATTTGAGTCTGGCCCATTATTTTAAAGGACCAGGCTATACCCTTGGGTGACTAGGCCGGCCCCCTGTAATTCCCCCTATAACACAACAAATGAGCTAGAGACAGGGTAATAAATATACATTTAGCTTTTAATAATGCCACTTGCAAGACACCATTTAGGGAATGGCACATGGTGCATTTTGTCAACCGTATGCCCCAAATTACTTTGAAAAAAATGTGGACTTTATGGAAGAAAAATATAGTTTGATCTACTTACAACTCTCTCTGTACAACAGTTGCCCGGAGCACCTATTATCTCATAAAAGGTTTACAAACAAACAAAGTAAACGCGTTGCACTTACCCATATTCCAAGAATACAATATAAATGAAGGTTCACCCCCCTCCCCCCAAATCTCACTCTGTTTAGCTCCTTCTCACAACCAATTGGTAAAGTGCATATATTGTGCTCAAAACCATAATATGTGTGCAAAAATGAGCAAATCCCATCCATAGCCATCCCCAATTTACCTTCTACCCCATGCACAACACATTTACCCTACCTATAAGGAACAGGATTAAAAACCAAAGCCTCAGACTGTAAAAAGAAGGACCCGACAGTTATAAAAGAAAGCCAGAGTTAAAAGGGAAGTTGTTAATTTAATAACCTGACAGTTTGGGAGATGAAGCTATTGCAGAGTTTGGCTATACATGCATGGATGTTGCGATACCTTCTGCCAGATGGTAGTAGATCAAAAAACATATAAGAGGGATGTGAAGAGTCATCCACTATGCTGAACACCTTGCGAGAACATCTTTGTTCTTTGTTTATTTTTAACCTGAAAAAAATAAGAATGAAACCCATTCTACTCCAAAGGCAAGCAACACCGCCGAATAATTTCCCTTATTGAGCGCAAGCAGGACTTGTTATTCTAACAATGTAAATATCACAGCGCGGCTGTTTGTAAACTTATGACAAAAAAGTAGTTGACACGAGGCTTGGTATAAATCAGGGTCAATGTTTACAGAGATTACCTTGATATCAATACGTTGCATGAACTGTCAAGGCAGACAAGGCATTGTAAGTGGTTAGAAAAGAATAAATAACAGGATCAAGCAGATAAAGAGGGATTAACCGTGCAGATTGGGCTAACTCTTAAATCACTTTAGCTGTGATTTTACAAAGGATTAACCACTTTTTCTACAAATAATGATCACTGATTACCTAGTCTAAAGGCAGATTAAAAATGTACATTTACACTTACCTGGACAACCATTTTCATCATCCACATCATCACTTTCGTCATTGTTATTAACGATACTGACAGGTTGAGACCATACACAGTCTTATTTTCTTTTTACAATTATAGCAAATCCTTTGACTTACATCCCTTTCCTAAAACGTATGCTTTAGTTTTCAAGGAACTTTCCTGTGGAGCAGATCTATTGGACTGTGAAAGGTTCAGTTTTGCTAATGAAATTAACTGTCTTATATAAAGGCTCATGTACAATGTTCCATGCAGATGGCAAAGTGCAAAGAAAGGCTGCAATCATACTTTTTTGCACACTGAGTGGAGCATTGTGCAAATGTGGGCATCGCTGTGAATGGAATAACATTTTTCATCCATCCGTTTTGGCAGGTGCACTATGGGACACGCTTGTGCACCACTTAGTGCTCTTGCATTTGCACCCCAGGGGTCAAGAATGACTCCTGTTATGTATTATTACATATATATGTATTATATATGTATTGCAAATCTGCATCCCCTAGAGTTCATTCAGTAAGCACATGCATTAATAATGGGCATACAATAGTCATGTCCTTACTATCTGACACAAAAATAGTAGGGACAGGGCTCCATTGCACCTGCAGCCACTACTGCTCCCCAACTTCACTTCAGAGTCCTGTGATAAAAAAAAATATTTAATAATGTGATAACGGGTTCATTTGTTTAAAATTACATTAATATTTTCTGTCATATTTCCAAACAATAGCAAATTATTGTATCTTCAAAACAATTGTGTTGGAGGTTTAGAAAGGTTTGGAAAGTTACTGTTCTGAACACTTTACTTCCCATGAAAGTAACATGTAGAGCATCACATGAACATCCTGATATCTCTGAATACTGCTGCTCTAGCTTGGCACCATTCAAAAAGAAGCCTATATGAAAAAGAAAAACATTACAATGAAACAAGTGCAAGCTGGAATAAATCCTGTGCATTTATTGCATCATAATGCAATGTTTCAGTGTCCTAAAATGACCCAATAAACACACAGGGGTTGTTACGCCTGCACTCATTCCACTGTAATGCTTTTTCTTCTTCATATAAACTTTCAAAGAAAGTGACAATAACAAATCAGATTGTTACAATCAGCTTTTTCTTCTCTACTTGTCCAACTTAATAGTTGGAGGGATGTAAGAGAACTGCAGCTTGCTGTTCCTGAACTAGCCAAACACAATTAGTCTGATTATAGTAAATCCACACTGAATAACTATAACTCCTGTCTATACAACTTTTGTTGGGTTTGTCTTTATTTTTATGCACTTTAACTTAATACTATGCAGTATCAATGTCACTTGCTTAAAAACACTTGTACATTTTCCTTATGTACTCTGTTTATAATTGATGAAAGGTAATCAAAGCTATGACAGCATGCTCCCTACAGACTGTTCTGTGCATGAGCCCTTCACAAGCTTATGGAGTCAGGTTCCGAAACAGCTGTACTGCTTAATGCTCCTTCAAGCCATGATAATTTTTGCCAAGTAAATGAAAAAAGTATAAAAAAAAAAACATCTTGCTTCCCCTGTGTTTCTTCTTCTGTATTTTTGTTGTGGCCAGAGTATAATTATTATAATAAATGTGATATTTAACAAGAAACAAATTATTGATTTGTGAAAATGTCAGGCATTGTGGAGACATGACATTTGAAGTTAATGTGCATGTTTTGGACAACTTTGACAAGTTACTGTAGACTGAATAAATAAAAAATATTTACATGCATACAGCAAATAGAATAAAACTGTGTTTAAAGCTACTATGAACCTTCTGCTTCTTTTACACTGACAGCAAATTAAATTTAGGGTCCCAAAACATTGTTAAGTTGACCTATTCTACCAAGATTTAAATTGTTCACTAATTAGGGCCTTACTGGGCCCCTTACAGTCCTGCCCCCCCCCACCCCCTGCAACCATAGTAGTCTGTTGCCTCAACCAACAGACTACTACTAACACACTTCAATTTACATGTAGTACTTTAAAAAATATGGTCCTAAATTGTCTTTTCCCTTGACTCCCCCTAATCATGTTTGGCCTCATTCATAGGAGCTATCAACCTTCAGCTCCTAGATGTGGGAGTTGAAGAAACATTATTCTAGCATAGCATTGTGAACTACTAGTGTACAGTTTTTTGGACTTCTTGGTTTCCTCTCCTTTTGATTGCCCATATTTCCATTACACCATTTACACACACTCCTATTTTTTTTTTACATTTTTGTCTCCTCAACCTGTAGATCATAAATTCTTCAAGACAACGATTTTCTACCATTCATATTGTAAATTATGTCCCTTATTGTGTTTCATTGTTATTAATTAACGTGAATATTTTTTCATGTTCTGAGTCACTTCTAATGTCACTGGAAATTTAAATTCTACATTTAAGAGGGCAGAATAACAAAAATGCCACAATTAAAAAGCACAAAGACAAAATGAAGGCAATTCTTAGGTGCCCAAGACTATAGAAGAGCTTTATTTTAAGGTAAACTCAATTTTTTACTTTCCATAATCATTAGACAACATAAATATAAGGACCAGGGGCCCTTGATTAACAATGCAGCACCCTTATGATGTTTTCTTGAAATTTTGAATACAAAAGAGCCTAACTTTAATGCACTGCACTGGCCTGTTATGTACAACATATAATATATGTTATTATGCTTAAACAACTGCAATGGTGTCTGTGACATTTTGTGTAGTTTTAAGTTAACAAAAAAAGTTGAAAGTTAAAAAAAAAAAAAAAAAAAGTATGAAATTATCATTATACTTAACCAATTATCTAGCCCTTTGCATGATCTTACACAGAAATGTATGCAGTGCAGCTATCCTTATCCTGGGGATCTTGCCCAATATGATACTTTGTGCTAAATGATGTACTGTACTCTATTTTCTTTAACATCCCTGAGGCATACCTGCTAGTAGTTGCTTCACTTTCAAATTGCTTAAATAGATTATAAGGCTATATAATATTGTAAAACAAACAAATGGGGACAATAATGCAGTAAATGAAATAGTAGCAAATTAAAAACTATTAAAGCTATGAAAATACATTGTAAGAATAGATGCAATAGAGAATGATGCTTGAACTGTAGATAGGAACCTATTTCCAGGAAGAAAGAAACACACATGTATGAACTGGGAAAAGAAAGGCATGTATTTATATAACATTTAGAGAAATGAGTAATGAAAGAGCCCAAGTTCCAGGGCTTTCGAGTTTAGAAGTAGAAAGCAAGAAGGGATGGCATTTTGAGAGAAGATAGGTTAAGTGAGGCCTTTTGGCTATAGTTTGAAACAGGCATGTTTGATGGAAGAGAGGAAATACAGAAATAGAAAGGGGCGAATCAAAAGCAGGAGAAGGGGACTTTGAAAAATTTAATTGTTTATGGCTGTAGGGGTGGAGATCTATTCATGGATGATGTCTTCTTCGCTTTTTAAGAACTTGTCAAAGTACTGAGGAGTTTGTAGATTACCTAGTGATTGTTTTGGTTAGGGATGTAGAAGGTAAATATATATGGAAGACTAACACTGTGGACTGGATTTGTTATTGATTGAGTGCATTAAAGTAGTCATCAGTTGCCTGGGTTAGGTCAGAATTAAAGCATAACTGGAGTCATATATTAACAGAGAAAAGCAAAGTTAGTCTCTAAAATAGCAGAATGTCTGGACTACTACTTCCATTAAGTAAGATATTTACGGGGCTCATAAAATGTTGTTAGTGAGAGTGTATATGTAAGGGTTACAGCGTGGAACCGCTGTGATAGTGGATAGCCATTCCATTGGGAGAGGATATGGCGGAAGCCCAGGGGTGTACCCATAGATGATAGGGGAGGCAGACATGGTGAAAATAAAGCAGGTTTACTTGGAGCTTGCAAATAACACAGGAACAGTTCAAAATAAGGTAATTACCAGGAAGGTGAGGATAAGGAAACAATGCTGGAACAAGGTAACACAGGAGCTTGGAATCCAGGAACAAGATACAGCGACCAGATATAGGATACGATTTCAATTAATGACTCAGCCCTGAGCAAAGCTCAGGGCGGGGTTAATAAAGGGACGGTAATTGGGAATGGGAAACACATGAGGGTAAACGAGGTGGGTGGAGAATGGGGAGGAACACACTAGAAACTGACAGGTACATGAAACACAAGACATACAAGGCTAAGGATCAGCCTCAAAGAGCCCCCAGTGGCTCAAAAGAACACACCAAGTCCAGAATCTGGGAAATAAAGGTTTGAGTCCCGGGCTGATCCTTACAGTACCCCCTCCTTAAGGGTCGACCTCCGGGCGACCCAAACGAAAGACCCCCATCCCTTTTTAGTCCAATGACTGGAGATGGGGGACAAAAGTTTTGCCAGGTTCAGGTACCGGAGAGCCACCAGGGTCAGGAGCCAGATCAGAGGAGTCGCCAGGGTCAGGAGCCAGATCAGAGGAGTCAGCCAAGGCACCCATTACAGGTGGCGGACCAGCAGAGGCACCCATTACAGGTGGCGGACCAGCAGAGGCACCCATTACAGGTGGCGGACCAGCAGAGGCACCCATTACAGGTGGCGGACCAGCAGAGGCACCCATTACAGGTGGCGGACCAGCAGAGGCACCCATTACAGGTGGCGGATTGCCCAGGACAACAAGAAGACCACCACGAATAGCAACAAGACTGGTAGACTCTGGAGCACCAGAACTATCAGATCCTGCAGCAGGAATGGCAGGTCTAGAAGTAGATTTGTCCGTGGGCCCAGAGGCCATGGTACACAGGTCCTCACAGGCTGAACCCAGCAAGGCTGTTGGCACAGAGGCTGGAAGCGGCAAGGCTGCTGGCACAGGAGCTGCAGGCGGGACCGCTGGCACAGGAGCTGCAGGCGGGACCGCTGGCACAGGAGCTGCAGGCGGGACCGCTGGCACAGGAGCTGCAGGCGGGACCGCTGGCACAGGAGCTGCAGGCGGGACCGTAGGAACTGGAGCTGAAAACGTAATGGGAGACATGGAAATTGACAGAGACAGCTTTCGGGGAGCCGGCACAGGAACAGGCAGCTTTCGGGGAGCCGGCACAGGAGGCAGCTGCTGGGGGCCTGGCACTGGAACAAGAGGCAGCTGCTGGGGGACCGGCACTGGAGCAAGAGACTGCTTTCGGGGAGCCGGCACTGGAGCAGGAGGCTGATTTCGGGGAACCGGCACTGGAGCAGGAGGCAGCTGCTGGAGGACCAACACTGGAGCAGGAGGCAGCTGCTGGAGGACCGGCACTGGAACAAGAGGCTACTTTCGGGGAGCCGGCACTGGAGCAGGAGGCTGCTTTCGGGGAGCCGGCACTGGAGCAGGAGGCAGCTGCTGGAGGACCAACACTGGAACAGGAGGCAGCTGCTGGAGAACCGACACTGGAGGCAGTTGCTGAGAAGTCGGCACAGCAGACAGGACAGGCTGGGAAGCCGGCACAGCAGACAGGACAGGCTGGGAAGCCGGCACAGCAGACAGGACAGGCTGGGAAGCCGGCACAGCAGACAGGACAGGCTGGGAAGCCGGCACAGCAGACAGGACAGGCTGGGAAGCCGGCACAGCAGGGAGCCAGTCGTCGGGAAGGTCCAGCTGGACACTTGGGTAGCCGATGCTGCTGCGAAGCCTCCTCTCTTGGGGGTACTAGGCACGGCAGAAGCCCCATTTTAGGAGGCACAGAACATGACAGAAGCCCCTCTTCTGGGGGCACAGGACAAGGCAGAAGCCCCCCTTCTCGGGGCACAGGACAAGGCAGAAGCCCCCCCTTCTCGGGGCACAGGACAAGGCAGAAGCCCCCCCTTCTCGGGGCACAGGACAAGGCAGAAGCCCCCTTTCTCGGGGCACAGGACAAGGCAGAAGCCCCCCTCCTCGGGGCACAGGACAAGGCAGAAGCCCCCCTCCTCGGGGCACCGGACCAGACAGAAGCCCCCCTTCTGGGGGCACAGGATCAGACTGCAGAGGCATAGCTGGCCCTGGAACAGGAGCAGACAGCGGTGGGGATTTCAAAGGCCAAGAGACTGGAGGTGGACGACCAGACACAGCGTGGAACCGCTGTGATAGTGGATAGCCATTCCATTGGGAGAGGATATGGCGGAAGCCCAGGGGTGTACCCATAGATGATAGGGGAGGCAGACATGGTGAAAATAAAGCAGGTTTACTTGGAGCTTGCAAATAACACAGGAACAGTTCAAAATAAGGTAATTACCAGGAAGGTGAGGATAAGGAAACAATGCTGGAACAAGGTAACACAGGAGCTTGGAATCCAGGAGCTTGGGATACAGGTAAGGAATCACAGGAACAAGATACAGCGACCAGATATAGGATACGATTACAATTAATGACTCAGCCCTGAGCAAAGCTCAGGGCGGGGTTAATAAAGGGACGGTAATTGGGAATGGGAAACACATGAGGGTAAACGAGGTGGGTGGAGAATGGGGAGGAACACACTAGAAACTGACAGGTACATGAAACACAAGACATACAAGGCTAAGGATCAGCCTCAAAGAGCCCCCAGTGGCTCAAAAGAACACACAAAGTCCAGAATCTGGGAAATAAAGGTTCGAGTCCCGGGCTGATCCTTACAGTATACAATCAGTGATGAGCAAAATTTTTGCCAACTTTCGCTGTGAAAATTACGAAAAAAAAATTTGTCGTGTTTCAAAAAGATGTGTTGCCCATAGACTGCATTTTGGAGAATTTTCACACTTGTTTCTCACCAAAATAGGAGACCCTTTGGCATTTGCCAGAATTCTGGGCAGAGATAGTAGGATTTGTATGGGATAAGCAATAATGTCACTGGTGGGACAATGCAGTGATAGATCATTCAGCACAGAGCACTTTTCCTTAACTTGCCTCTGGGTAGTGAGTAAGATGGATATTTCAGATATTCATTCTGTTGCTGCTGTCTTACTGATTTTAAAAAATCACCCTTGGATTACTATGTTTTCATTGCATTTCATCCTTTACTGTCACAGCTTCTGGTAATAAGGCTAATTTAGATTATGTGTCCTGTGGACCCTGTTGAACTCTTTGTATATTTTTCTGTCAATTTATGAATCTATTTTTCTTATAAATTGTTATTTTAAGCCAAGAATAGAACTATATGTTTTACAGATTTAAGGTCAGCAATCCAGATATTCTGAAATTTTCTTGTAAATATGTAATCCAAATTTGTTTCTATGTAGCCAACTGCTAGTACTAAAAGCTTTCATGGCTGAAGGTTATTCAGATTAAAAAATCTTTTGTTTATTGTTTCAGAATCAGTTTCTTTTATTTTTGAGTCAATTTTAAGAGATAAAAAAGAGAAAAGAAAAGAGACAAGTGTTTGCTTGCCTACATTCTGATGAAAATGCATGGTATAATGCATTATAATGGCATACATTCCAACTGTCCAGTTTTTTATGGGACAGTTCTGATTTTGACTGCTCAACCCGCAGTCCGGCTCACATTGACTTTTATAAGACTTTGACAACTTTTACCTGGCAACGTTTCGTTTTAATGGTTTTTACACTTAATAAATCTCAAATTTTCATAGCTTTTTTTAAAAGAAATAGGAAAACCAAAAATTTTTAGAGATTTGTGGAAAAAAACAAATTTTGAATGTTCGTAAATGGACTCCTTAGATACTAATTAAGGAAGGTGCTCCTTTTAAATCACAAGTAGAATACTTAAATAATAATTTTTTTTGAATAATAAAAATACAGAATAACTTGAATCTTCACTTTGTATAATACTCAAAAAAACTATTCAAATGCAAAGAAAGGTTCCTTGTTATTAAGATATTCACATTAATAGGCTATATGCATTACTTAAAATATACAGTGGCTGAGATTTCTCTCCTAAATTAAAAGTCTATCCAGTTAAACCACGTGCTTAATGTTTTGCTTTCCTTTGCTTACAATATACAGTAGTATCTATCAAAGTCAAGAATTGTATTATTGCATAGTATGTACAATTCTTGACTTTGCAAGACCCCTGGTGCTGGTTTTTGATTTTTATACATACATTGTTTCTTACTGCTGTCCTGTTTATATATATATATATATATATATATATATATATATATATATATATATATATCTATATATATATATATATATATATATATATATAAAGCAACAAAGAACCACACTCACAGGACTTTAGAAGGTGTAAAATCAAAAAATTATGTTTATTTCAACGTTTCGGCTAATCACTTAAGCTGTCCTCAGGAAGTGAAACACACACAAACAAACACTGCCATTTAAAGATCCCTCCTGGCGCCAAAACTACTGTATGACGTCACTGGTGGGTGTGTATGATGACTCAAAACGCATAGGCAGTGTCAAACCCCACAGTGTTACATTATTACATGTGTACATTCAGGACTGTGCTCTAGGGAGGTATCGAGCATCAATAATAGTATCCCCAGTGTGTGCTATAGTATTGTGCCAAACTGTGTCATGATGCTCACCCACCGCCGTATACACAACATTATCACCAATGTGTCAAGTGTGCTTGAGTGACCAGACCCACCGGAGGATATGCCTGCTGTTTACTAGTCTTAACCAGCACCCAGATCTCCTTTGTTTATATAATATATATATATATTTATATATATTTTTTATATATATATATATATATATATATATATAAACAAAGGAGATCTGGGTGCTGGTTAAGACTTGTAAACAATTTAACAAGGAATTACAGCACTCACAGATCTTAGCAACAAAACAGTGCTTTTATTGAAAATCCAATGTTTCGGTCACATAAAGTGACCTTCCTCAGGGACCAAAAAACAGAACTGCAAATGTCACAAAATGTTTATAACAAAGTATTCCCGGGTTTTCAATCATCTAGCCATTTCCTTCTGTTCTCCAACCGGTAAAAAGTACAAATTTCCAAAATGATGGAACAGCACTCCCTTAGAAGCTCCAGGAAAGACAGCAAGAAACATGATTTATAGTGTAGTATTTTTTACTTTCTCAGTAATACCTTTTTGTGCTCCCCTTTCATTATTACTTATAAAAATACTTGTGAATAGTAGAATAGGGTTAACTTCCCCTTTAAAACTTTCAAAAACACTAGTGCACCAAGACAGGGTGGGTACTCACAAACGTTTAGATAAATATTTCACTTTCAATAAGAACATCTCTCTCCTGTAGTTCATCCGTTGTAGTCTCTAGGAACAAATGCGATATAGAGTAAAATCGTTTTTTATTGCTAATAAGGTTAAAAATTGCACTCACATAAATACAATAAAAAGTATCAGTCAGTCCAGTCCCCATCGCACTTTCTTTCTACGCTGTGTTAGTGTCTCAATGTAATGCCGGCAGGGTGTCTTCTCTCTGGGCACTTCCTGGATGACATCACTAAGCTGGGACTGACGCGTTTCATCACTCCGACTTCTGAAGCCTTCGATGAAGTTGGAGTGACGAAACCTGCCATCAGTTTAAGATGGCGGGCAGGGAGAACAGGAAGAAGAGCTCGACCTGGACCAGCCGCCAGTGGCCACCCACAAATGGGGGTGTGAGGCCGGCCCTCACATCACTATCATGCAAGTAATTCTTAATATGGTTATCCTTTGGTACTTTATTAATTGTGCCCTCTACTACTGCAAAACTGTTCTCTTTGAGAACATATATTTGAGAACATACAAAACTCAACTCTCCTTAATTACATACTTGGCTTTGAATGGGAAGAATGAATATGAGAAAAAGAATTTGGCTAGTTTTAAAGTTTGCTCTTTTTTGTCCCTTTTTTCACTAAAGAGGTTTGCAAAAAACTGCTTTATATGCCAGTTTGATGAAGAAAACAAAATCGCCAGTTCGCAAGTTTTTGCAAACCCAAACACATTTGTTGCAGTTGTCACAAATAGAATTTTGTTTGATGCACCAAATGAAGAATCTTGCGGTAGTAATTTATTACTTTACAGTGGAACAGTGGTTGACACTGTGCCAGGTCCCTCAGGGCACTTTTTGCATTTCATTTACATGTTGTTTCCATGTACCATTGCTCGCTTTCACTCCCACTATCCAAAAATATTGTTTTCTGATACATTTGGCCTTGTGCTGGCACAATGTAAAGAATAATAATAATGTCAAATGCTGTCTGCTGACCCATCTGCACCATCATGAAAGACAAGTTTGTGACTTAGTTCTTGTGTGTTTTTTTCTTGCCTCTAGGAAGTTTCTATCCACCTGTTGCAGCACAGGATCTTGAATATTTAAGGGCAGGATACCTGGAAAAACGCAGGAAAGGTAAATCTCTTTAACTGGATTATAAATATTCAATTTTATTACAGTAACATAATATTACATCTGTTTATAACCAATTCAAAGCTAGTGCAGTCACGTGTAATACTGTGCCCCCTTAATATATTACCTCAAAATAGATTTGAATTTGGTTTTCACCCCTTGTCTACTTTATTAATAGATAAAGCTCACACTATCCACAAATTAGGAATCATTACTATTATTAGCTAATAGTCCTCACCAAGACAAACATTAATTAGATATCCTTTATTAATCACATCTGTTTTGTATCACTGTGAGAATTCAGTTGAAGTCTGAGATATGTTTTTACTTTTAAATATATGGCTATAAATATAAATTAAAATGCCAAGCCAAATAGGGAATTCATACCACAATCTAGAAAACATAAGGAATCATAGAGACATGTGTTGCCCATGAATGCAGTGCTAACTGTGCTTGCCAGTGATATATTCATTGAGAGACATATATGCATCCCTCTTCCCCTACCTTGCGCTTCATTCAGTAATGCGTTTAATATAATTTATATTTATAAAATACTGTTTTATACTGATAAATTTTATTGCCCTTGTATTTCAGATCATAGCTTTTTTTGCATCTGAATGGCAAAAGCGTTGGTGTGTGTTTACTAACTCTTTGTTTTACTACTATGGGAGTGATAAAGGTAGGTTGCTAATATACACATTTTTACTCCAACTAGATATATCCATTGTTATTTTTGTTCTTTCTGTAAATGATCTCTGACTCTTTGGTGATGTTTCTAACATATATTGAATTACCCTATCGCACTATCACATTCCAACAACACCCGAGTACCTGGGTCAATTTAATTAGAAGCCCATAAATCTGCCTCTGTGTTTTTCAAGTGTGGGAGGGAATCTGGAGTATCTAAAGGAAACCCACCAGACCAAGAGTGAACATACATAAATACAAACCCCAATGAAAGAGGTGTATGCAGTGGCATAACTACTAGGGGTGCAGGGGTTGATACCGTACCCACCCACTTGAAGCCATGTTATACACTTATTGCAGACAGATGTTTTGTGTGCATGCAACTGTAGTGCATGGAGCGTGTGTCTGGAAAGCTAGGGGTGGTAGTCTGGCAGGGACTTTGCTGCTTTCTAGTTTTGCCACTGTATGGTGCATCTTTATACCATATGAATTTACTTTTCTTTCATCCTTCATTTGTTTAAAGTTTATTAGTTTTCAGCTAATCAACTCACCGTTAAAAATCCAAAGATTTAACCCTCATTCAGTGATCCATTAGTGATGCAAAGCAAAATCAATAAAGAAAATATGCTTGAAAATTCATTTCTGAACATTTTGCAAGAACAACATCCAGTCCCTGGGGGCGTCATATCGCAAATTGAGACAACAAAGAGACAATATCATATGCGCCTAAAATATCATTACATATTCTTTTATAGTTAACATAACACATAAAAGTAGATGATAGCATAAAACAGCAGATATATTATTAGGAAATGCTACAGTTCTAGTGTAGGCTGGGATGTGGAAAATATTATGTAGAAAGCAGCAATGACATTTGCAGCACATTTATGTAATATAGAAATTGTACTTTTTATTTATATTTGTGCACCTCCCTTTTGACACATCATACCTAAACAGCCTCAGCTCGGTGTCTTTTTTTAGGGGACTATAAAACAATAAGATGACTGCCAGTTTTACAGACAATGTTAGCCAAGGCTAGGTTGCAACTGCAAGCTTTTAATTTTCATAGATGATAATTCTTTTAAAGGAATAATATCCCTAAATAAATAAATAGATCATTTTTTATAAATCCCAGAAATAAGGGTGTGCTGGTAAAGAAATCTTCAATTCCTTCATTGAACTATTTCAAAATTGTTTTACACTCTTTAGATCATGCCTTGTGGATTTAAACAACCGTTTAAGTACCTCCACAAATTTATCACTAGTTGCAACAGAAAGGAGCTTCAGCCATATACAGTAGATTATCACTGATGGGAAAATAATCATTTTTATTATAGAGCATTTTCCTTACAGACCCAAAAGGTCATTTCAAAACAGAGATTTACAGATGTACAACATTTATCAAATATTGCTTGGTCTGGGATGACGCTCATGCTGGTCTAGGAGCTGGTATTAATAAAATAACTCATATTTATGTGCTAAGATTACAGAGGCCTTCCTTATGTTTAGTGGAGTAAATATTCAGACAATTTGCTAATTGAAAGGTTTTTTATCACAAACCCAGGTTGATTTATTTTACTGGAAAAAGATTTTGGATATTTGCTAACAATTAGGGTAAACTTGCTATCAAAATGAATATATTCTGCTTTCAAAGCCACCAGAATCAGGGCTGCTTTTCTCCCATCCACTTTGGTTTAATAAGCAGAGAATAAATGAGATGCATGACCGCTATTTAACCATCGAAACAATATTTCAGATTCATTTTGAAAAACATGCACAAATATTGCACAAATCAACACTCTCCAATAGAGAGAATTGTTAGATAATGTCCATTAATAATCTTCCTTGCAATACTAGAGCAGGGGAGGAATTGTTTTGGAAAACTATTTACAACTTTTTCTAAAGGTGTGTATCATATTTCTGTCCAACTTAATGTATAAAAGTTGGTGTTAAATTGGGTATTTGCTCCATTGTTATCATTGTTTCTTAAGTAAAACTAAACCATAGAGTTATAAAGACATATGATTGCAAAATGTGCACTGTAGGATTAAACTAGGATTGCTTGGAGTCTCGCAGTATTATTTTATAAATAACACCCTTAAAATTGGGATTCATATAATAAATAGCTCATATTTAATGTAACCAGTCTCAATATAAATAGATAAATACATTAAAGTATATCGCTTGTCGCCAGCTTCATAAACAGATTTGTATGGTTTACAATGCCATCTTTTGGCATATGGTGGGCAGCTCATTGATTGTAGCACATGATGATTATGTGATACCAAGGAGTCTGTGTGTTCTTGGGCAGACAGGGACCATAACTATCCCTTGGAGATAGAGATAACACCAAGCCCATAAGCCTCTAGTTGAGCAGCCCAGGATTATGTGTGTTAATTCTGAAAAATATACATATATATTCCAGACACTTGCATATCCAAATGCAATTTACTCATTTAGCTTTATCATTGACAGACAAACAGCAGAAAGGCGCATTTTCTCTTGATGGTTACAGAGCCAAAATGAATGATACACTAAGGAAGGATGCAAAGAAAGACTGCTGTTTTGAAATCTTTGCTCCGGATAAACGTGTCTATCAGGTAGGCATCTTTGTGTATAAAGGAAATTGATAAAACCATTGCTGCGCCAGCCTCAGAGACAGGAACATTTGGATTGAAACAGCTCACTAACTGGCACATCTGCACAGTATGCCCATACATATGGGAATTACAAGGAAAACAAAACTGAGCTAATTTTCTTACATCACATTTCAAACAGTATATATATTCCTGTGTTCGTTAAGTTTATAACCTTTTAGTAAGCATTATTATCAAGAACAGCAATGTTGATTAATCAATGAAAAAGTCAAGTACCTCTTCCACCAGTGGTTAGAGAGGGAACAGATCAATACCTATATTAGGAAAACATATTTAAAGAAACTATTGCATGGATCATCAATACAAAGAAGAACTTGAATATGTTTTAAACGTCTGAAATTGCATTTGAAATCATTTAATTAAGTTGTCATGTAATGTGCTGAAATCTGACAAGAACATTTTAGGAAAACTGAAGCCAGCAGTCTAAAGATATTCACGGGTGTCTTCTAATTGTCAAGGGCAAGTTTTGTTCATCAGTTGTGGCTTTGACATTGATGAAGAGAAGCACCTTTTTTTCTGCACAGCTGCCAGCTGCTGATCACAGTTTCAAATCCATCATCCTCCGGTCCAATTACGTAAATTTGTCAAAATTAACTGTATATTATAAGAAGCATCCTTGCAAGGAGAGTATCAGTAGACACATAAAGAATGGCTGATGTTTTCAGGAAGAAATGACAAGAATGCTAGATTTTGATTTTCCCTCTTTAACAAAGATTTTTTTTAATAGTTTGCAGCCTCCAGTCCTAAAGAAGCAGAGGAATGGATTAATGCCATCAAGAATTCTAGAGGTATGGCACATAAGGATAATATTACATTTACATTTAGTTGGAATAAATTATTCTAACTATATTACAAATGGGACATATCCTGATTTGCTACAGTATGAATTAAATCATTGCAACCATCAAAAGAAAACAAGAGTGCAGTTATATTCTAAATTCCCAATTCCTTCCTTCCATCCTGTTATACAGTATATATATATATATATATATATATATATATATATATATATATATATATATATATATATATAGGCTGAGGCCCAGCAGTTAATCTGAAAATACAAAATATTTTTTTGGGATTACATAATATTCACCAATTTATTTCTGCCAATAACTAATTTTGTTGGTGAAATGAACTCTTGCAAAACTTCCAAATTGTTTTTGTTTATTGCTTACACCCTTTTGTACCTTTGTTTTTCCATAAAACACTGTGCCACCAGGTAAAAGTTTTCCCTTTGATACACTGCCACTTATAGGTAAGCTGACAGAGGTGCACTGATTGCCCAATTCTGATTGCTTGCCATTATTCTTGGTACATTCATAAAAAAACTAGCAAATTTATTCACTGTTACACACTTAAATTACATGATCATTTTGCAATTGCTGACTCCCTCCCTCCCATATATATATATATATATATATATATATATATATATATATATATATATATACATTTTTACAGACTACTCTGTCACTCTGGTGTGACTCTCCTCTATGGTCAAAGGTTTAACCTGTTTGCTGAAGGTTTTGAAGACCTGTGCAGCAAACCCAACTTCTAGGGTCTGTCCCCAGGTAGATGGCTGATGTCTTCATTTGACCTGGTAAATAAATATGAATGTAAAGTAGGCAAATTATGCTTCTAGTTAAACCAAATCATGCCCTACAACAAATTACTACTAAAAACATAGGTAGCCAAGCATTCCTAAGAGATCTGCTAATTGCACAGAAGCTTAAAGCACGTAATGAGGATGTCAGTGAACTCCAAAGATCTTTAAACTCGTGCTTTCTGATTGCTTGTGACTAAATTTCTAAAATATTTTGTGCTCAGGGATATGTGTTTGTTGTAATGACATCACAAACAGATCATTCTGTCATATATTTATTGATTTGCTCTTGTTGTCCCTTATTCCATACAATAAAACACTTCCTATTTTTGCATCTGATAATTTCTTCAAATTGCTCTCTTTTTAGGAATTATTGCTACTGAGGATGAGGAGCTTTATGATGATGTGAATCAGGAAATTGATGCTTCCCTTGAAGAAGATATTTATGAAGAGCTCCCAGGTGTGTAAGAATATGCCTATTTTACCTGTCTAGTCATAAACCCCCAATGCAGTTCAGTTTTCTCCAGTGAAATAATTAGAGCCCCTAACTATCTATCTAACATAAATTCATATAGAAACACAGTATATATAGAACTAGGTGAATACTCAAACCGTGGATATCACATCAGTGTTTAGGTTCCACAGTGAAAAATTCCTTCAATCCAATGCATGAATAGTCTCCCACCCATATATTATGGCAAAAAAAAATAATTTACAGTTAATATAACATTTAGGGGGTTATTTATCAAGGTCCGAATTTAGCTCAGTATTTCTAAGTAAGAAATCCGAGCAACTCCGATTGCCCTAATGGACCTTATTTATGAAGAAAGAAGCCCGAAAAAATAGGGTTGGGCAAACTTTGGAGCTTTCCCCCCCTCTGGGCAAACTTTGGAGCTTTCCCCCCCTCTGAATTATTTGTGGTTTCTGCACAAAAAAATTCCAAAATTTACGAAAAAATCGTAGTTTTTTGCGCAGAAACCACAAACTCATCAGATATCCGTATGGACATCATCTCAGACATTGGCAGGGTCGGATTTCTAAAATGTGCGGACCTAGGCCGCACACCTCCCCACCCGGTCCAGATTTCGCTCAACCCCCCACCTGCTCATCCTCCCACCACCGACCCACTCGTCCCCACACTGCCAGACCCGACCCACTCACCTGCTTCGCAATTTTTCCAATAGCCGGCACTGGGAGGGCGGGTTGAGATGCGTTGGCCTACGGGTTCAGAGTACAGGTGGAGACAGGTTTAGTTGCAGCCAGCAGGCGGCATGCCGCCCCCTGCATTTAGCCACCCTAGGCCCGGCCCTATGCGGCCTGCCCACAAATCCGGGCCTGGACACCTCGAGAGCTTTTAGATGCCAGGGTTTCGGATTCAGAGTTTTCAGACCATTGGACTGTAATAAATCACGAAAAATACGTAGTTTATTTTTTCTCCGAACACAACAAGTTATTTGAGGTTCGGATATTCGGACCTTGATAAATAACCCCCTTAGTTAATTGTAGTCGTGTTCTACAATTACAAAAAAATTATATTATTCACTATGGCCCCATGCCATAGTTTACAGGCATATCTAGTTCATATTCTTGTCCAAACTATAATCTAATTAAGTCAACATTTATTCCATGTTTCGGTCATGCCACACATCAAATAATCTGGGACAAAAATACTATATTTGCATACTGTGAAAAATACTAATTAGATTATATTCCACAGAGGGAGATTTTTGTTCTGGCTTTCCACTGAATGTATGTATTTACCTAGTTAGGGTGGCAACAATGTTAATTTTACTCATTATGTCAGCAGTTGTAAGGAAGCTATAATAACAGAGCAATGTGATAACTTAAAAAGACTGGTATCCATCAGTTTCATCCCCTAACATAAAAAATGTAAAATTTTCCACTCACATGAATTACCTTTATGCTAAGAAGTAATCATACCCTTTGTGGGAAGATTAGATTTCAAAATGGGTTTCTTATGCAAAAATTCGCCGGCATCAAAAAAAAAATTTCCGAAAAAAAAATGAAGTTTTTGACAAAAACGGGTGCCGGCGTCAAAAGCGGGCGCCGGCTTAAAAAAAAACGGGTGCCGGCGTCAAAAAACGAGACGTTTGCGCCGTTTCGTGAATTTCGTGCGAAATTCGCACATTTTTCGGCGAAACGGCGCAAATTCGCCCATCACTAAACATAAATCTTCTTAACAATAATAAAGTACCATTAGTAGGTCTGTTAAGGATAAAATCAACATTTCCATTTTTAAAGCCATAATAAATAACCTTACATTGATTTACTACATATAATCTACAATGTATACTTCTAAAGGACAAATCATTCAAGTCTGCAGAAGTAAGAGATTTTGTGTGAACATCATTGCTTCAAAGTTAAATAAAGAAAAACATTGGTTTCAATACCCAAGCCATTTTAAATTATCAAATTAAATAGTACTGAAAAATGAATCAACAATGCCAAAACCAATAGAAACAAACTACTGCAACAAATACAGAATTTGTAAAAATTCTGCTTCCAAAACCCTAAAGGTTGGATGTACCTCAGTGTTGTCCATCTATTCCCATGTAATGAGCCAGTTTACATCCATCACCAAGATCTGAATTGCCTAAAAATGGTGATGTAAAAAAAAGTCCATAATCAAAATTAGGACCATAAAAATACTTGGAGGCCTGCAGGCCTAAATTGAGGAGATTGCGCTACCTGCTTGAAGATGTGGGCCAAAAAATCTGTTCATTGGTTTCTGTGTGATAACAGCTCCTTATATCATGTGTAATAGAAAGCCATATCATGTGGCACACACTCAAACATAACTCCCTAGTTATTTAACATCAATACATTATACCAAAACATTAAGGCATTTTTGCATGCTCGCCTTTATCCATTTGAAGCAAATTAGCATGATACAATTCATTTTCATTATGCTATATAGGTTTAGTGAATAAGAATAAGACTGTTCTGATAATGGGATACCAAGAATAGTCACTGATTTCCCTCTCAGATCTCAGTGATGCAAGTTTACTTGTCAGCATATAGCATATCCGATTGTACATAATGGCACAGCAATAGTCATTACAAGGAACAAGAACAGTCCTTGAGGGAATTCTCTGCCGCTTGCCTACTCTAATTTAATGACGTCCATGAACTAGTGGATGGCATTTGTCATCTTTTGCCAGTACTAGAGCATTCCTGGAAGCTTTAAAGATTAAAGATAGCAGTGGTCCTACTATGTTAAATATTTCCACCAGGCACAACAGCAGACAATTTCCTAGCAAATCACTGGTGAGCACAAACATAATGTATGCAAGTAGCATACTGACCTCCATTAAGGGCCCCTACAGAAAGGCCAATTTCCTTTTATTAAAACCTGCACACATAGAGAAGAACAATTCTTAGTTTTCATTTGGCCTTTCTCTGCTTTTTCAACGACCACCTCTTGTGTTGTCTGACCCATCTACGGGAAGGAGGAAAACCAATGGACAGGGTGCGTTCTTATCATGGAGGTCATTAAAAGGGAAATTGAAGATTGATTGCTTATACACATTGTTGGATATGTGTGGAATTAAAGGGAAGTTACAATTACAAATTAGTTTTTATCTTGTTATGAGTTAAGCGGGGTCTGACCAAGTATTTGACTACAAATGAAGACCTATTTTTTTCAAGTTATAAAAGGAAAAGAGCATCTCAATTCTGGATACTCTGTTGCTCCTTCTGTGCCTTGGATTCATAAAGGTCTCTTTCCATGCTCCTGATACTTGCTGGTATAAATATTTCCCAGGTTTATATATGTACAGCCCCTGTCGTGTTGAAATAACAACTTGAGGGATCCATTCATGAGTGTGTTTAACCTATGTGTTCTTAAATAGTCTATAAACCTCCGATTAGTGTGTTTGAAGCTACACAAATCATTGCAGTGAGTAACTGGGTGACCCAAGTAGCATTATAGTTACATGATAAGCGATTAGCTTACCGTAATGATGAGTGTAAAACAATAAGCTGTAATGTTACATATTCAACTTGATTTCTTTGTCTGGCCATCTGAAGAGACAAAGCAGTAATTGGATGCCTTGCCCATTAACTTCCTGACTGTTGACTTTATCAATGATTACTGATTTCAGTCTAAAGAATTGTAACCATATTTTGACCATCACTTGTTATAGGATATACATTATTGATATCTTACCATACACAGGTCCTGAATCCCCTTTTCTAAATGAAAAGCTACTGGTAATTTCTCTTCATGGCAGTGCCTCCAGTTTCAACCTGTATATCTGATGATTCAGCCCTACACGTGTGTATTGAAACAAATGATCTTTCTTGGAAAGATCGTAATTGTAACGTCTATGGGCACCTTAAGATTCATGAAAATATTTGTGTTAAAAAGATGTTTAAAAATGTTCACAGGCGCCATCTTTAATCTTCTGAATTAGTTTAGTTGTGGTTTCAAAAAGCTCTAATACCACTAAAATTTGACTAAATGAGCCTCCCTATGTTAGTATCTTTTAATAAATGACATGGCATTCCTGGTTTTATAGAAAAATTGTTTATTCATGGTTTCACTATGCAACAACTAAAATGAGAATGATGATAAATGGCCCTCCCCTATTGGACATACATATAAATATCCATATACTGTTTAATGTATTTATCAGTTAATTATTTTATTCAGCACACTTCTGCAGCGTGATCAATTTCGTGTAATGCCGCCTAAACAATTAGCACAGATAAAATAACCAGGCACCTCCATTTTAATACAGCATATAAACAGACCTATTGACCTCGAGTTTATCCGCCTTAAAATTAAATGGCACAGGGGAAAACAATTTAAAATAGAAAAAAAGAAGTTTGTTAGTTTTAGAGAACTTTTTTTTGGTCTGTGGGTTACCCATGCAGTAAGTGCAAAAAGACTGTTGTTTAAACAATGTTTAAGCAATTGTGGGATAGAAAAAGCATCTGGGAGCCAGACTTTTCCTGTGGAAGCTGCCAAGAACTGTATTTCCTTTTTCTGAAGTGTGCTGCAGCGAAATGGCTGTCCCCTTGTAGTTATGTTCTATAAATTACTTTCTCAGGCATAACTTTCAGCAGGGCCAAGTTTACATCAGTCTGCAGTAACCGCATGTTACCTAACCATTCACTGTAAATCTTCTCCTGCCTGTGTACATAAGAGAATACATTTTGAAACAAAGCACAGCTTGTAAATGTTTCAAATATCTCTGCTATTTGTAGAATGAAGTAACTGGTTCTGCTCTTTTTTTACCATATCATCTGTGTAAGAAACTTGCATAGCCCTGATCACTTTCAATTGTATCTTCAATTTACAGAATGGATTAAGTTAGGAGCCTGCGTATTCAATGAACTTAGGGGCATGCTTTTAGTTCATGCCTGTATTGATTTGAGTGTTATGATCACAAGAATTTTTTTACTTAGTGATGGGCAAAATGGCGATTTTGACGCTGGCGACAATTCTCTGGCGTTAAAATGGGCGCCAGCATCAAAGTTAATCATTGCCAGTGTCTGAAATGTCACAAATTTATTCGCCAGCGGCGAAACACGGAAATTCGCCGCAAATTTTCGAATAAATTTGCCCATCACTACTTACATTTGATAAAGTTGGCATGTTTCTCTTTTGCACACCAATATAATACTTTGTTGCAGAACTTAAAGCATAAACTAGAGTCCTGCAGCGGGTCGGCGCTGGTTTAAAAAAACAGACCCATGTAGGTTTCTAGCATAAACATCATTTAAAAGAGAACAACATGTTTAACCACTGGGTACACAACCTCCAGTGATTATAATTACTTACCTTAAACACAGGGCCAGCACTTCCTCTTCACTGAAAAACATGACTACCTGGGGTGCTTTAAAAGTAAGCCGCCATCTTCTTGCCAGTTCCAGGGATCCCTTTCTTCTGCCCTGGGCGGTATACATGCCTAGTAGAATAAAAGCAGAACATAGATGCTAAAGCAAAACTTCTGCTCTGTTATTCATGTGCACAACCAAGGACCACAACAAAGATTCAGGGATAAAAAAGAGAGTGCTCGGCGCCACTGGGAGAGCTTTTCCTGTAGGAAAAGGAATCCAGAGTAGTTAGGATGTAGCTTGGGACTGACTACCTAGAGGAGAGGTAAATATTTAAAAGTAGAGAGAGCCTTTCCTTGCCTTATTTTTTCACCATCAGGGCACTGGAATTCTGGCACGATCCAATGCAGGCCCTCTCCTTTGGTGGTGGGTATTGTATGCTGTTTATTTACTTACTGTATAATGCCTTGTGTGTGTGTTCCTTTACACAATAACTCTGATTTCAGCGTTTTTATTATTTGTAAATTTGCAGTGTTTGTTAATTGTATGTCACAGCAGTTGACAGTTATATATTTAGTCCTTGCCATTGGTACTGGATACCATGGTTTATTGTACTGCAGTGGCTGGCATTGGGATATGTGAAATGTCTGTTATGGCAGATTATCTGGATTAATACATATATATCAGTAAAGCTATGGTCGACCACCACCCACTCAAAAGGAAATCTAGTCTCAACGTCTTCTTAAAGTTTCTGCCAGTTATTGAGCTGCACCTGCTTCCCCAAAATCCTAGAATAGAACCTCTGGCCACTGAGTTTTTGAGCAGAGAGAAGAGATGTTCGAGAGGAAAAACAATTATAACTACTGGGGGGTGCTTAATAAATCAACCAATATTGATAACATCATTTAGCATTCAGCCAAATACTCAGTTCGACCACACAAACATGGCCAAATACCAACACTAATTTGCATATTAGGGTTTCAGAATAATTTTTAAAAAAATACAAGATCTGTGAACAAAAACATTTAGACTTTAAGGGAAATTTTATTTCTGCTAAATGTGCTGTGATTTAAATCCAGAACCAAACTCTGGATTGAGTGCATCTGTAATATTAATTAAAGAAAAAAAATAAACAAGGAGCTAGAAAAAGAACTGCAGCTTTGCAGCACTGGGGTCCTAGGTTCAATTGCAGCCACATCACTATACTCATGGAGTTTATTTTCCCTGTGTCTGCGCTGGTTTTCTTATGCATACTCTAGTTTCTTCCCACACTCCAAAAACATACAGGCAGGTTAACTTGCTCTTGATAAATGTGACCATAGTGTATGTCAATGTGACCTTAGCTTGTAAGCTCCACTGGGTAGTGAACGATTTATATAAAGCACTGCAAAATATTTTGGTGCTATAGAAATAAAAGATAATAATAGCCTTGGTCACTGACTGAGCATTGCCCCACTCCTTTAAAGGAGCTTGGTCATATAAAAATAGTAACTTTTTTGTCAAAAAGGACAGCCACGTTGTTTAATTATATTTTTCTATGTTATTTCAAGAAATGTATTACAAATCTAAGTAAGAACTAGTGGTAGTACCAGTCCATGTACTGCACTGCACATAGCCTGTTTATATCAGGAATTGGCAAATGAAAACATTAAATATTATCTATACCTGCTGAGGAAAGTATGTACAGAGAGATTCTACATATGGGCTCCTGAAGCTGATGTTTCAGTACAGGTATGGGACCTGTTATACAGAATGCTCGGCACCTGGCTTTTTTTCTAATAAGCAGTCTTTCTGTAATTTGGATCTCCATACCTTAAGGCTACTATAATATAATTTAAACCTTAATTAAATTGAGTACGGATTAATTATGTTAGTTGGGATCATGAACAAGTTAGGTTTGTTTATTACAGAGAAAAAGAAAATGATTTTAAAACAAAATGAATTAAAATGGAGTTTAAGGGAGACAGCATTCCCATCATTCAGAGCTTTCTTGATAACAGATTTCTGGATAACAGATCCCATACATGTATTTAAAGAGGGATCTAGATTGCAAACAGAAAACTATACACTCTAAGGGGCCTATTTACTAACATTCTAATTTCTATTTTTTCACAGATTGATTTTTGTTGTCTAAAAATTCTTTTGCTCTTTTTATTTCTTTAAAACTCTTATTATGAAAAACTCTAATGGGAGCCACGCTGATCTGCTTGTACCATCCAAAAGTCCAAAGATTGGACTTTTAGTGGTTTTCAGATTTTTTTTAGTAGTTGCCTGAAAAACTAATTTTTAGAAGTTTTATAGGATTTTTTGTTTGTGCTTTTTTTCTGTTCTGATCTTTGAATAGCTTTCATGGCATTCGTGGTTTTAAGGAAAATTAGTTTATTCTTGGTTTCAAAAACCTCTAAGACTATACAATTTTGAACACTTTAATATTGCAAGTAGTGTACCCCAAAAATCAATCATGGTCCCCCATCCTTTGCAGTTTTTTTCTATTAAGAGATCTAAAAGCTTACTCAAAGTGCCCAGATTCTGGCAGGATACCTCAGCATCTGACATTTTGTAATATAGCTTAAATATTTTTCTTCACCATTTTAATTTGATCATTCTTTCAGCCACATGACCAAGAAAAGTTCTGATCTTCATTCAAAGGGTCGGCGGCCATGCGGTACACAGACCAGAATGAAAGTCAATGCAAAATAAGTAGGAAGTTTAAATGAATGTCAGATATTTAGCCATTGACCAAGATCCTCTCATTTTTGTATCATTCATTTGCCAAAAAAAAGTCACAGCAGATTACATTTTCAGTTTGGACAGACAAACCACAGTCTGAAAGACTTGCAGCATGGTGTGTTGATACTGATTCCTCCTTAAGTTGCCATAAATATACCAAGATGCTCTGTATAGTCCAAATCAGCTAAACTGCCTGAACAGATCCGGCCATATAGAGCCACTTTAAGTTTCCTTGTTTGGCTGTATTCGGAGTAGAGCTAAGTAAAAAAATCTTGGTTCAAATGTACCCAAAAATGCTTTCCTAATGGGGGCACAGAAAGTTTTAACATGTGTGTCATGATATAGAGCGCCTGTGATACCTACAGTACATACTCCTTAGCTTTTCTGTGATGGAAACGTTTTACATTTGAAAAATGTATTTACAATACAGATTAGTCTATTTCCAACACATTCCTTCTAGAATTCATACATATGGTTCCTTTCCCTGCTTTGTAAGAATGGCATGACATTATTTGGAAAAATAATATTTCCTAATGAAGGACTATAGCTAATATTAAACAGCTCTGGATATCTTTTCTGCATCAGAGGTGAGAAAGTGTGAGAAAGAATAATAGCCATTTTCTCAGGTTGCTTTTAGTTTTAGGACTGCTTTAAATATTTAGGCAAAGAGTCTGATACTAGCTCATTGCTCGCTTTGAAATGTTGGCGTCACTAAATTGATAGTGCATACATGGAAATTTTACTTCCATCCTTTAGCCTGGATCACAGGGGTTAGTCCATCTTAATCCCAGTTTTTAAGCATTGCTACATATATGGTGATACAGGTTTTCAGAATTGTTATGAAATGCAGAATCCACTGTTCCTCGTATAATCCAGTTATAAATTGCAATCTTTATTGCTTGGATTTAAAAGTAAAGAAACCCTTCCACAACCTAGTTGAATACCTTTAAAGGGAAAAGGAAAATCTGTAATCTGCTAAATTAAAGAAAGTGCTGTTTTTTTTTTCTCTTTTGCCCTTTTTGTATGTTACCTCTGTGTGGTTGTCATAGGTCCTTAGTAGGCTAAGCTACATGATGCATTTTGTAGCTACAGCAGTTGGCTTACTATTTTACCTACCTACTATTAACTTTTTCCAATGGGTGGTGCGCAGACTGCCATCCTCTCGGAATTCTACACATAGTGCTGGAACTTAACAACAGGTCAGAGGGCCACAGAAAAAGGTAACTGCCAAAATAAAGAATTATTATCCAAAAATATCCTTCATAACGGAATGAACCAATGTACTTGATCTAACTTTTATGACTAAGTACAATTTGGGCATGAAACACGTAAGGCTGTAGGCTGTGGGGTTTGTATATTTTGAAGATTTTATAATAAAGATTTTGTTGTACTTTTTAACATTTTTGGATTGTGGAGTACATTTTTATATTTCTAATTGGGTACCCAATTGATACTGGGTCTTTTTCTGCACCCAAGTGCAGGTGTGTTTCTTGGAATGCTTTGTTCTTCTTCCACCATGCAAAGTTGTTGTTATGACCAAATAGCTAAATTTTTGTCTCCAAAATGACTGTGGCTTGTCTAAATGCATACAACAAGTGACTCTGTTTGTGGCGTGAGTGCAGAAAGGGCTTCTTTCTCATCCTGTCATACAGATGTTTTTTTATACAAATTGTGCTGAATTGTAGAACGATTTACACATACACCATCTGCAGCAAGATGTTCTTGCAGGTCTTTGGATGTGATCTTTGGATTGTCAGTAACATTTCTCACAATCCTCCGCAATCCTCCTGTATTTTTCTTGGCCTGCCAGACCTGGATTTTACAGCAACTGTGCAGAAATTGACAGTTTAAACCTATGCGATAGCTTTTTGTAGCCTTCCTCAAAACCTTGCTACTGAACAATCTTTGTTTTCAGATCTTTTGAGAGTTGCTTTGACTATCTCATGCTTTCACTCTTCAGAGGAGAGTCAAACAGAATAACAACTTGCAATTGGCCACCTTAAATACTGTTTCTCATGATTGGACACACCTGTCTATGAAGTTCAAGGCTTAACGAGCTATTACAACCAATATGGTGTTGCCAGTAATCAGTATTAAGCAGTTACATGCATTCAAATGAGCAAAACTACAAGGGTGCCCACAATTTTTTCACATTTGCTTTAGTACCATACAACTGAATACTGCTTCACTAAAAATCTTTGTTCAGAAAACACTCCAGTCCTGGGAAATGAAAGACATACCATCTTTTTTGTTGAAAGCGGAGTAAATTATTATGTAGGAGAGGTGTTCCCAAACTTTTTCATATGACTGAATGTGGACTGAACAACTACAAATACTTGTTGAAAAGGATTATGAATGAACTAGTTTAATAATAATAACTAGCTTTTTTTAATTGCCTGACTCTCAAAATAGTATTTAATGTGTAATAAGTGCTTAAGCACTGCACCAGTGCTATGGTTGTGTTGTCTTAGTGAACTGTTAGCCTAACTTATGTTAATATTCTCTTGTAAAGTTTGCTATAAATAACATTAAAACCCTAAACTAATATTTAAATTAAACTCAAAAAACAAACTGATATATCAAAGTGAGATATTTATAATGAGGGACTATGGGCCAATTTATTATTAAGGTAGGCAACTGATACATTAGTATTTGCAACAGATACTCGCAGCGAGGGCTGAGCGTCACATCCACAATGAAGATGCTAATATTAATAATAATTTGGCTTTATTGTAAACACACAATGTGAGAACAATTTGACAGTGGGTGTGCAAAAACGTACGCTTTTCGTGCCTCTGTACTTCCTCAGAGTTAAGTGAACATCAAGTGCTTTTGTGTTTAAATAGGGTAACAAATACATGTCAATCAATATTTAAAGGTAAAGTGCATGTAAAAAATAATGTTGATAATAAAAATTCATGAGAAACCATCAAACACAATAATACTGTATATAAAGTATAAGTGCCACACCAATAAATATATAAAATTACAATTGACATATAAAAAAGACATATCTGTTATGACATAATGTGTCAAATTATTAATATTTGCTATTTTTGTGACTCTAAAAGATGTATGAATTAAAAACAACCATTATTTATTTTACCAACCAGGAGACGATACATGCCTGTGTGAGCTCCGCCATTACCGATTCTTTACATTTTCTGGAATTTCAGTCTCTAAATCCTTGCGCCTTCATAAATTTGAAGAACCCCTGCTTTCATTCAACCTCTCTCAAGTTTCTTAATCTCTCTTTTACTATAGGCAGACAGTTCTTTTCTGGCTATAACGTCACATCCTACAGCCATGTCCCCAAAGTTTTGGGGAATGCTCCATTTCATCAATTTCACCTCTGTGCTCTGATTTGGAATTATATTGTAGGTTGTGAACATAACTCAAAAGATTATTATATGCTAGTGTGCCATTGCTGTACACTTTAATATGCCATTTATATCAATAAGGAAAAGTTGTTTTCTTTTCATTTGAATTGACATACCAGTTATTTCTAACCTATTCATATTTTATGTTTTCTCTGAAACAGAGGGTCATTGAACTAGTGGTTCAAATGGAAAATTGGAAAGCTGAAGAATGATAAAGTTCATTAATTTGGAAGAATAAAATAAAATGATATAAAAAAAAAATCTACATTAAAGGGATATTGACACTTACATGGAAATGCCCCAACCCCTTCCTTTTTAACAGTTAGCTGTAAATGTGTTAGTAGTTTTGTTCAAAAACATTTAGATAATACATTATGAAACAAAAGATCCTGCAGACTCCCTGTGCCCAACAGCCTATCTATCAGGATGATGTCTCCACCCATTTCAGCTGCTAGGCGGGGCTATCACTGTTTCTATTTTTGCTGATGATACAAAATTGTGCAGAACTATAGGTTCCATGCAGGATGCTGCCACTTTGCAGAGTGATTTGGAAAACTGGGCAGCAAACTGGAAAATGAGATTCAATGTTGATAAATGCAAGGTTATGCACTTTGGCAAAAATAATATATATGCAAGTTATACACTAAGGGGCAGATTTATCAAGGGTCGAATTTAGAGTTCATGGGAGTTTGTAAAAACGTACGCGTCTCATAGCTGCTCAGAGGCATGTAAACACAAGCTGCTTATTTGCAAGAATCTTCCAGATTTGCCATTTGATTTCCATAGAAACCATTTAATGAAAACCATCTGTGCAGCTTGATCATTATGCAGCGGAACTGTCATTGTTTACTGATATTAGTGTGTGTGTGTGTGTGCGCCGCGCATGTGTGTGTTAACAGGTTAACAAAATATATTATTAATAATAATAATAATAATCATGTTCATAATTATAAAGCATTGTACAGAGAATATAGCAGATGCAGGCATTGGTGCAAAATTGTTATGTATTACTGCCTGCTTTATTATATTGACTTAAACCTATGCTATGAAAAGCATCTCATCATTAGTAAGCAATTTATTTAATTTCTTTTTTTTTTTTTTCATTTTTATTACGTTGTCCAAACTTTTGACGCCTTGCGGATGTTAGGATTTAAGATCTGATCCTACTGACTTAAAAAAGAGACCATTGGTGCATATGGTGAAATGCATGTTCTAATAATAGAGCTCTCCTACGAATATGTGAAACCCTGTTAATACATACTAGTGTCGTTATTAGGAAATCATTGTTCATCTTTTTTTGTCTCTGTAAACATGTTATATTACTACACAATGTCTTGGGTCTATGGAGTACAGTAAAGGAATGTCTCCTGAACATACTTTGGCTGACATTGGGAAAATGTATTGCTAGAGTACTTTGGGAATGACGTGATCACAGGCAGCTGCAGCAAAGTCTCTTGAGAGACAGAACAGTTGCCGCTTCTCCTATTCACGGAGGATGGATTTTTATGAACAGAAATAGTAGTTGTCACTCTGCTCACTAAGGGGCAGATTTACATATGGTCGAATATCGAGGGTTAATTAACCCTCGATATTCAACTGCAGAAGGTAAATCCTTCGACTTCGAATATCGAAGGATTTACCGCAGTTAGTTTGATTGAACGAAAAATCGAACGATTCGAAGGATTTTAATCAATTGATCAAACGATTTTTCTACAACCAAAAAAACCTTAGAAAGCCTATGGGGACCTTCCCCATAGGCTAACACTGAGGTTCGGTAGGTTTTAGGTGGCAAAGTAGGGGGACAAAGTTTTTTTTAAAGAGACAGTACTTCTCTTCGAATGGTCAAATATTCTAACGATTTTTAGTTTGATTCGTGGTCGAAGGTCGAAGTAGCCAAAAAAAACATTCGAAATTCGAAGTTTTTTTTATTCTATTTCTTCACTCGAGCAAAGTAAATTTGCCCCTAAGTGTTATATGTGGGTTAAGGATTTTCCATTGCAATTCCCTCAGTTAATTTGCCGCTTCAGGTATTATCTGGGCATTAGAGAGGTGACTGGTACTAATGGTATTAGGCTTAGGCAGGTATAATAAGAATAATGTGCTGTACCATCCAGTCAAAAGCCTTTCAGTCAGACTCTTCAGTCAGAATGATGAATATAAACAAAGACTGGGCAAATTGGGTGTGATCTACAATATAAGGCTATGGCTACAGAGTGCTTGTAGTGAAGCAGAATAGACAGCTTTGAAGACAACTCACAAATAATTAACTAGTCATTACCTTTATTTATATAATTGATATTACTCCATTTATATAAGGTACTAGATTAATAACCATGTGCATTAGAAGACACAATATTAATTACCTTTGAATTTCAACATTCCTTCCTACCTGCTACCAAGTTTTTTTTTTTAATATTATCATTTCAACTATGAGCTGCCAGGCTTAATCTCTCAACTGGTGATGTGCACATGGTGATACGTCATTGTTTTTCCTTTTTTGGTGAACAATTCTGGATTCCAGAATTACTGCTGGGCATGTGGACATTGACTGGCTGTTGTGTATCCAGCTCTTTAGTGCCACATACACTTCTTTTGTGGCTGAATGGAAAGCCCATGAATGTACATACTTAGTGATGGGCGAATTTGTGCAGTTTCGCTTCGCCGAAAAATTCGCGAATTTCGCGTGAAATTCGCGAAACGGCGAAAAATTCACGAAACGTCCGTTTTTTCGAAAAAAAAAAATTTTGACGCCGGCGAATTTTTTACGCGAATTTTCGTGCCCGTTTCGCAATTTATTCGCCGACGGCGAATCGCGCAAATTCGCCGCGAATTCGCGCCTGGCGAATAAATTCGCCCATCACTATACATACTTCCTAATTTAAAAATTGTACTCCAGCCACTCCCCATACAATATTATTTTAACACATATTTATACAGTGCCAACATATTCTGCAGCAGTGTACAAGAGAAGGGTGTATACACTTATAGGTAACATACAAGAACTGACCAATAGATGAGGTTGAGAGGTCCCTGCTTAGAAAGTTTGTGGTTGAACCAGCATGAACAAACCAAGTACAACTGGTATTTTCCTGTGAATATGATCTTTGCAAAGGATGTTTAGTGCTAATTTACTTCTATGTAATAAAAATGCAATATTTCAAGCTAAGAAGGACTTAAGCACCAGGAGACAACAATATAAAAATCTGAACTGAGCCAATTCCAATAACTGTGCCAGCCTTTATTGCCACTCAGTGCTTCCCTCTCATTAAATTCAGAAGCAGGTGTTAATTCGTTCTCAAAATCCATAGTTTTTGGCATAATGTATGTCTCTGTTGGAGACTACTTCAGAAATCTTGTTTCTTAAAAAATACATTTCTTTATCTTCTGCACGCTGTGGTATTTGCTGTGCTTTTTCCTTGCTCCAGTGATAGACCTTCTGCCCATTGATTTCAAGTGACCAGAGACATTGCCTCTTTTGTGAGCCAAGCAAAATGAGTCAGTGGTTTCCATTTTTGAAAGTTGCCAATCTTGCTGACAATTTCACAAGAATGCGCAACGATTGATAGGACAGGAGAAGCCGTGTAATCAGTCAACGTGAGAGTAACAGATTGTCATATTGGCAGGTTGTTGTGAAAATGTTTGCGTTGCAGCTGTTTCTACTTTACCTGTTGTGTAGAACACTTGCCCTCCTTTGTATAATGGCCTTGGGAGGAAGCAATGTATTCTAACACCCAAGAGAAAACAAATGTTGTCAGCAATAGGCTAATGTTGTTTTTACCTAAATAACCTGGCAAACAGTTACCCACAATGTAATTATTTCCCTATTAGGTGTCATTAAGCCCTGTACAGTATTCATTTAATAAGTCTTTTTTTTTGCAAATCTAATTGCCTGTCATTAAATATTTTTACTTTTCAGAGGAAAGCGAGAAACCTGTGACCGAAACAGAGGCCCAGAAAGCAACTCCGGTGCCTGTGAATAATACATCAGGTAAATTGAATGTCTCTTGAGTTGTCTGTTTGCAACAGTTTAATTTATTCATGTCCCTAAAAAGTTGTCTGCTTTGGCTGGATATCCTGTGGCAGCTAAACTGCTTAAAACCATTTAGGATGCATGAAAAACACTTGAGAAGGATTTCTAAAGTAAGCCCATTTATACAAGGTATTCCTTCCTGAATTACTTTGTAATGACTCAATTAGCTTTCATTTCTGCACAAAGGAGATTTAGTTGCATAAATTAGCTTATCATCATTGAGGAAGTGTCACCGCTAAAGGACAGTTTATAGATACAACATGCAGTGACTGTCACACCTATGAGAATGTAATATAGACATCTGTGTATACTTTGTGCTTGAACAGAACAGGCTTCTGCCATTCAAATGCTGACAAGGGACAACAAGTAGCCCAAGGGACTGGCAATGTAGACGTCTCTGAAAAGGTCAACTTGACACAGGCTCTGCCAATCGACCCACAGTTCTGTCTCTTTTGATAAAAATCAGATAAACCTAAGACCACTAATTGATCTGCAGCCTGTTTAAATGTTGGCCATGCATATCTTCATTGCATATGATTACAGCAGAAAGCAATAGCCCTGGAATAAAGAAAAAATAACACAGTGGGGAGTAAAAGAAACAATACATAAAAACCAAAGCAATAACGAGTGTTCAGCTATCTTCTGAAGCTTGGCAGGGTGCCACGGTGTTAATTGGCATATCACCAAAATGGAAAATAGATTAATGAATAACGGTTATTGATGTAG
The DNA here is from genome assembly GCA_038501925.1 of Xenopus petersii. NCBI lineage: Eukaryota > Metazoa > Chordata > Amphibia > Anura > Pipidae > Xenopus > Xenopus petersii. The sequence goes on from CM076682.1 coordinate 124,397,782, forward strand.
AGATCTGCATTGGCCTTCGGGCATCTCTGGCTGTTCGTAAAAAAAATTGAAGGATTCTGTACTTGAAATATTTTAAAAATTGTCTGACAAAGTTTTTATTGAAGTAGTGAGTCTTATAGGGACTTTACACCTCTGTAATGCGAAGGCAAGGTGGCCCTATCTGAACTGTGTCCTGTAAGGAAATGCAGTCTGGGATGCCCCCGTCAGTGTACGTGCTATATACATTACTTCTCTTGTCCTGTCAGAAGTAGGGAGGACATGGAGACCTTGCACAGGAAGTACCTTTCCGGTGCTTTCCTTCTATGACATGTGGACAGGATACAAGGGGTTGATTTCAGGACCCGCACAGGAAAGCAGGAACAGGTTGCCATAAGTGTTTAGGCTAGCTTTGTGTTTCAAATAAAGGAAGTATCCAAATCATGTGTAACAATCTCACTGCAAGTACAATGTGTGAAACTGAGAACACTTACAACCATGCTCTTTATTTTACCCTTTAATTCCCTTCATTAATGTACCAGGAATTCTAAAGGGATTCTATCATCATAACAGAAAAGGAAAACAAATTGCGCATAAAAACAAAAAGCCTGATTTACAGTTGCAAGTGTAAAGCACTAATGTGGATGCAAAGCTGAGCACACATTGAGGCCATTCACAAAGGTACTTGCACTTATACAGGGGCGTTGCACCAATAAGGTGAGTTGAGCAACTCACATCATATGGCAGCTCCAAAAGAGTTACCAGTGGCAGCAAAAAGTAACTTTAAGAGACAAATTTCCAGTTTTTAAACAGAAATTCACCTCTTCTAGTGAAGGGAGTGCAATAGTGTTCTCTGCACTAGCAATAGGAACCCCCCTGGACCCCCTTCGGTGCAGGACTAGTAAACCCTGGGGAACGAGGGGGGGAGGCGGCACAAGCTTCAGAAACACTCTAACCACTTGAACCAGAATCAGTGCGCCCACTTAGCCTGTTCTGAATTAAGTGCAAGTACACCATGGATGCAAGGGAATCCTGAAATTGCTGCCAGCTTGGATGCAGCATTACTTCGCAATTGTTTTCGCTAAACTGTGGTGAATATTCGACTGCAAAAAATCAGTCGGAAAAAAAAAATTGGCACGTCAAAATTATTCAGATGCCCATTGACTTTAATGCATTTGGACAAAATAGTAGTGCATATAAAAACTGTTGCTCGTGTCAAAAATGGTTGCTTGTCAAAATAATTTTTACACCCATAGACTTCAATGCGTTTTGTCACTTTTCACTGCTTCGGGAATTTGTTCGCCATTTCCCGGTCAGATTCGCCCATCACTAGTGACCATGGATCTTATTAACTGTAAGCGCAACTTCTTTATGCAAGTTTGTGTCATTGAAGTTGCAATGCAAACTTGCATGCACAATACCTCACCTTTTAGGACCCTTCCAAGGAGAACTTGTACCTATTTTTTGCACTTTGCACATTTTCCTGATCTTGTTAAATGATGCTCACTAGTGATGAGCAAAACAACATGATTTGCAAAATGCATTGAAGCCACTAGGCATTTTTTTTTTTTTGCAGTGAAAGTTTTTGGGGCTCTAACGCCAAGAGACAACTCTATACTTTAGACCTGCCATTGAGCCATACTGCACCTGTGCATAGTACTAAATTTGCCCAAGCACGTTAAAGGACTAGGAAGAATAATTTACCGGGATTGCCAATATTAGAATTTTATGAACATATGCATAATTGTGGCTGTGTACAATTTTTAATTAGGGACCTTTTACTTCTTGCCCTGCGCTCTCCAGGACTGAAATTCATCTTAGTAAACCACACATAGGGGAAAATTCAAAAATGTGGAGTAAGTTTTTTCAAGTAAAAAAAGTATATTAATGGAAATCAACTGAAGTCTAAAGTACCAAATTTCTCCATTCAAATCGGAGGCACAACTTACATCAATGTGATGTTGCTGTCAGTTTTTAGCTGGAGTTTATAATGTCAGATTATGAAAGAGAACGATGGAATCAAAGGAACAGTAACACCAAAAAATTAAAATGTTTTAAAAAAAATAATCAATTTAGAGGCATACTCCCATAAATTTGAAATTCAACCAATTGAAAATTATTAATAAAATCAAATTTTTAAAACTCGGAGGAATTGAATCGACCCAAAAATTTGAATAGAATTTTATCAGAAAAAAACTCAAATGTCAGGGAGGCTGCAAACAACTCCAATTTGATCCCTGGACCTCTCTCGTTGACTTAAACACCAATTGCGCAGGTTTTAGGTGGCGAATAGTCAAATTCAAGTTCTTATGATAAATCTAGAAAATCGAATCTAAAATCTTAAAGGAATTGTTCAGTATAAAAGTAAAAGCTGGGTAAATAGGCTGTGCAAAATAAAAAATGTTTCTAATATAGTTAGCTGAAATGTAATGTATAAAGGCTGGAGTGACTGGATATCTAATATAATAGCCAGAACACTACTTCCTGCTTTTTAGCTCTCTTGGTTTCCACTGACTGGTTACCCTTTTGACCAAGCAGTAACCAATCAGTGACTTGAGTGGAGGGCACATGGGCCATAATTGTTGCTTTTGAATCTGAGCTGAATGCTGAGGATAAATTGCAAACTCACTGAACAGTTATGTCCCATGTGGCCCTACTTCAAGTCGCTGACTAACTCAGTGTTAGAGAGCTGAAAAGCAGGATGTTAGATTCTGGCTATTATATTAGACATTAGTCACTCCAGCCTTTATAGATTTTTTTTTTACATTTTTGCCTAACTATATTAAGAAATACTTTTTTATTTTGCACAGTTTTTATTTTTTCACTGAACTGTTCCTTTAATTTACTGTTGCCAGACGCTGGTAAAACTGATATGTTTGCTTCAGAACCACTAGTATAGTTTATCTAAACAAGCTGCTGTGTAGCCATGGGAGCAGCCATTCCAAGTTAAATAGGAAAAAAGCACAGGATACACTGCATATTAGCTCTGAAGAATCCCATTATATACTATAAGAGCGGATCTGTTATCTACTATGTAACCTGTGCCTTTTCTAATTTTTTCAAAATGAATGGCTGCCCCCATGGCTACACAGCAGCTTGTTTATAAAAACTATAGTTGTATTTCAAATGCATCAGTTTTACCAGAGCAGGGCAACAGTATATTATTTTTTCATTATTTTAAAACACTTTCATTGTTTGTGTTACTGTTACTTTACTCTGGGTAATATCCATTAGTCTGCTGAATTTCTCTTGAATAGTGCAATGCTATATTGATTAGAATTGTTTCAAAGCTATTGCTATGTTGGAAGAGCCGTGCGAAAGCCAAGGAGTTAAAGAAGAGAATTGACGTCTCTTTGCAGCCGCTAAACCTGTGCTAATTTATCTGTGAACTCTGCATTACGCTTATATTTTGCTAATGACATGCAAATGTGAGCTCCAGAGCGCTGGGCAATCCACTGAGTATGCTGTTCTAAGATCATACTGAGCTTGGCGGAGCTGATCCAGAGTATCTCTGCCTTTTTTCTCCTTCCATTAAGAATCTATGTTGTTATCATGCAGGTCGCCATTGCCTTACACTTGCTCTGCTGCCAACTTATCTGCCAAAAATATTGTTACCTTGCTCTCAAAGGTTAACTCCTTAGAAGCCAAGTGAAAGCAAACAGATGCATTTTGTGGTCACAACCACGTGTAGTGTATTTGTGCATTCACTGAATACTGATTGCAGCACTTGTATGGGGGAAGAATTTATTACTGTGCTTGGGAAAGGACAAGTGCTAAATAATCAATCAGTTAATGGTGTGTATGGCAGTTTCATCACCACATTCATTGTCACTCTGCTTTTGCAAGGATATGCTTGCAAACAAACGCTGATTGCCTGTTGTCTTTACACAGGATACAGGCCTAGAATGGATTGATTAAAGCACATGAATAGGGGAGAACGTGTACATATTGCTTTTGTCTGATGTACTCTGCCAGGGAAGAGTGAATGACAGCATCAGAACAAGGCAGGGAATGGAATGAGGCATCCAGCCTGAGAGAGTCTGTCTCTAATTATATAACTACAGGTATAGGATCTGTTATCCAGAAACCCCTTATCCAGAAAGCTCCGAATTACGGAAAGGCTGTCTCCCATAGACTCCAATGTATCCCAATAATATAAATCTTTAAAAATTATTAAATATTTCTCTGTAATAATAAACCAGGAGCTTGTGCTTGATCCAAACTAAGATATAATTAATCCTTATCGGAAGCAAAACCAGCCTATTCGGTTTATTTGCTTGATTTTCTAGTAGACTTAATGTATGAAGATACAAAGATCCATTATTCGGAAATCCGGTACTGAGCATTCTGAATAACAGTCCCATATATGTACAATGTTCCTCCATGTTTTTGTGTTGCATTCTGGAAAGCAAGACAATATGGGTACAATAGGTACATTATTATATTACCTCTAGAGTCCTGTGCGGGTCCATTTTTTGTAACCCGTAGCTGACCCGTACCCGCAACCTGCAATCCGCAACTTGGACCCGCATTCTTATCTGCTTGGACCCGCTACTCGACCCACAAGTACCTTATCCGCAACCCGGACCTGCGACCCGCTGACCATCAAGAATCAGGAAGTGTTGTCTTTGTAAACCGGAAATGACATCATCGGAAGTAGGCGTGATCAGAAACAAAGGAGTAAAACAAGAGGTGCTGTCATTGTAAACCGGAAGTGACATCATCGGAAGTAGCCATGATCAGAAAAATGGAGTAAAAATCGCAATTGAGAAGACGCATGGCCTGACCTCCAATAAGGATTTATTAATTATATTTTAGTTTGGATTAAGTACAAAGTTCTATTTTATTATTACAGAGAAAAAAGGAAATCATTTTTACAAAATTGAATTATGTGGATAAAAAGGAGTCTATGGGAAATGGCCTTTCCTTAATTCGGAGCTTACAGAACCCATAACTGTATTGATTTTGATCAACTTATCAAATTGATCAAACTAATTACATACAATTACATGATTCAATTACATTTGTATGAGTCCCATCAAAGTTCAAATCTGCCTTATTTTTATGTAGTTTTTAATAATAGGTAAAAAGATATACTAGTAGTGGTCAAAATATAATGACTTGTTCAGCAGGGGTATAGCCTTAATATTGCCAGAGGGCTAAAACTGAAGCTATTATTGACAGATTCCCTTTATACTTATTTGCATATGCAAATTAGGGGTGGAAAGGGGAAAACACTTTTACTTGCTTGTTTTGTAACAAAAAGTCACGCAATTTCCCTCCCGCCCCTTATTTGCATATGCAAATTAGGATTCGGTTCGGCCGGGCAGAAGGATTCGGCCAAATCCGAATACTGCTGAAAAAGATTTAATCCTGGGCGAATCCCGAACCGAATCCTGGATTCAGTGCATCCCTAATAACAATACATTTGTAGCCTTACAGAGCATTTGTTTTTAGATGGGGTCAGTGACCCCCCTTTTGAAAGCTGGAAAGTTTTAGAAGAAGTCAAATAATCCAAAAACAATTAAAAAAGGAAAACTGAAGGCCAGTTGAAAAGTTGCTTAGAATTAGCCATTCTATAACATACTATAAGTTAACTTAAAGATAAACCACCCCTTTAAAGGAGAAGGAAAGGCATCGTACACTTGGGGGTGCCAAATGTTAGGCACCCCCAAGTGATTGTATCGACTTACCTGAAACCCCAGGCCAGTTTTCCTATCAGCAGAAAACTGTGAGCACCACGGAGCGATCCTCTTCCGGCGTCTTTTTTCTTCAAATTTCCCGGGGCAAATGCATGCGCAGTTGAACAAAATAAGCAACATTTTAGTTAAAGTTCGGTTTTTCGTTATATTGCCGTTATAAGCCGCACAAATGAAAGAGGAAGACGGAAGAGGATCGCTCCCTGGTGCTCACTGATATAATCCCGGGCAGGTGCATTTTTCTGCTAATAGGAGCACCGGCCCAGGATTTCAGGTAAGTCAAAACAATCACTTGGGGTTGTCTAACATTTGGCACCCCCAAATGTACAATGCCTTTCCTTCTCCTTTAAGACCCCCTGAAAAACACATATGCTTCTTGACCTAACAAATATCCAGGCATTGCAGGTGTATGCTGTTGGATGGATGCTGACACATAGCACCACAATAGCTGTAATGTCACAGTTTAGTAGCAGGCACAAACATTCCCTTAAGCTTGAGAGTAACAAATGAGATTTGAATGCAAAGCTTGCTGTATTTATGTTTTAAAAGTGATATATGGGTTTGTAATGAAAAATCAAGATGCATAGCTCTTCCAGCTGACTAAACAAAGAAATCTGTCATCAGTGGGAAATGCTTGCTTCAAAATGTATCCATTTGTAACCAGTGTTTTATCTGTAGTACAAACACACCATGGAGGGAGTTGGCTCCTCTATGCAGCACTTAAAACACGTGCCAGATGGGAGCTTATTGACCTTAAGGGCAGTCAGATCTTTGCAATTATTTTCTTAATGGTAGTAGATTGATAAAAAAACAAATCTAAGATTGGTTGCTATGGACAACTGCATCTATGTTAGAAAATGAGTTCTAAAGTACACCCGAATACAGTGCTCTTTAAATGTACACAAAATACTGATACATTCCTTATGGTTAGTCAAGAGGTAAAACTAGTACATGGTTTCAGGCTGCAATAACTGGGACAAAACCCTGAAAGGTAAATGTTATAGCTGTGCACATATCTTCTGTCTATATTTACTATTTAGAATCAATGTACGCATTTTGTGGAAAAAGAAGCACTATAGCAATACAGGTATGGGACCTGTTATACAGAATGCTTGGGGCCTGGGGTTTTCCAGATAATGGATCTTTCCGTAATTTGGATCTTCACACCTTAAGTCTACTAGAAAATCATGTAATCATTAAATATACCCAATAGGCTGGTTTTTCTTCCAATAAGGATTAATTATATCTTAGTTTGGATCAAGTACAAAGTACTGTTTTATTATTACAGAGAAAAAGGAAATCATTTTAAAAAATGTGGACTGTTTGGATAAAATGGAGTCTATGTGAGATGGCCTTTCTGTAAATCAGAGCTTTCTGGATAATGGGTTTCCTATACCTATATCACATCTTATTGTCCCCCACTTTCCGGTGCTTCCCTCAAATTACTGAAATTGCGAATGTCAACTTTCTGCCTTTTTGTAATGTCACATTTGCTCTCTTTATTCAAGGAAAAGAAAACACAGATTATGCCAATTTCTACAGAGGCCTGTGGGACTGCACTGGGGATCATCCAGATGAACTTTCATTTAAGCACGGTGATACAATCTATATAATCAGCAAGGTAGGTTCTAAGGATTCTCTGCTGTATAGACAGGATCCCAAGAGACAGCTATTGTTTATACCGAACCACGAGAGGGAAAGATTTCCATCTTCAGCAGAGACTTTGTACATCTTGAATTCTAGGCCTTCGATATATTGTCCTTAGGGTCACAATAACAAATTGCTTTGCCACTGAAACACAATCAAATTTAAAACATAATCTAACAACAGGAATCAACTTAAAAGTGTGTTTATGCTTGTCTTAGCTTTTGTCTAAACACCAGTAGCAAGAAACAATTATTGTAGGAAGAATACCCACATTGCCTACCAAGGCATTATATATTATGATTGAGCTTCCTTTTCTTACTAGATTATAATGATTAGGATCATTTTTGAAATCTAAAACACATTTCAGGGTCATCTGAGATTACTGTGCTAAATACAGTAGATATCCCTCTAGAACTGGAATGTACAAGTGTGTCTTTGGAACGTTTATCTCAAGGCCTATTCTTCTTATGCATTTGTTTATTTACTTTTTCTTCTTATTTGCTTTATATAAATATTGATATAGCACAACGTTCAGTCATGTTGCAGTGTTTCCTTTTGCTCCTTCTCCTGTCTTGTGTGATAATCCTATAGCTTTAATAATAGCTTTGCATTTGGGCATAGTCTATTAGTAATGGAAATGGTCAGTTGGGTAGTGTCATCATATATTTAAAGATGAACTAAAGCCTAATTAGGCTAGAAATGTTGTACATTATGTTTTGTGCTTCTGTACCAGCCCAAGACAACCACCTCCCTTTAGCAGTAAAGATCTGTGTCTCCAAAGATGCCCCAGTAGCTCCCCATCTTCTTTTCTGCTGATTCACTGCACATGCTCTGTGCTGCTGTCACTTACTGAGCTTAGGGACCTACTCACAATATACAGTACACTTAGAATATAAATGTCACAATATAAGGCTGATTAGTAATTAATACAGATAATTACTACATGGCAGCACAGAAACCAGTGCAACTAGCATCAGAATTTAATAATCAGCCTTGTAGCATCAGTTTATATTACAGGCAAACCTCATTTTCTGCTTGATAATATATGACGACCCCTAAACTTAGCTTCTCAACAGCTGCTCAGAGCCCACTGAGCATGTGAGTGTCACAGACACTTTCCAAGATGGTGATCCCCTGTGTTAAGTTTGAAGTCCTGGATCATTGCTGCTATTGACAAGCTGAAACTTTAGGTGCAATAAGTTCAGTATATAATGTATGGCATTTTAGCCATATTCATTTTAGGGTTTAGTTCTCCTTTAAATAGAATGAAACAGCACAGCAGATTTATAGGAAATGCCCATATGTTGATTTATTTTCTGTATTTGAAAATAACATAAAATGTCTACCATATGGTGAATATTCTGCTCAACTGGGCACACATATACAAACCAATTTCTAATGATATAGTGTCAGTAAAATAGGCATGGACCAAATTCAGAAGTCAGCCACATCCCAACACTTTTTGCAGGATTCAGAACTAGTCAAAACCTGTTTCATTTTAAAGGGGTTTAATTCAAATCTGAATTGAGAAATTCAGAATATGGAGAAAAAAACAAAATATGTACGTGCATCCCTAATTCAAATTATACTTCTGGTTGTGCTGCTTCAGTGGCAGCATGATCAGTATTTCTGGTATAGAAAAAAACCTTCAAAATGCAGTTTTGAAGCCAGTTTGGGTTTCAAATCAATGAAAACCGGACAACTGGACAGATGGTAACCCTAGTTTTCACCCAATAAAAAAGAGTACAGCCATGTTCTAGAAAACTATTAAATGAATGACAACCCTTGAATCATCGTTCTTCTATTTACTTTTATTTATATTTGCACTTCCCCTATTATGTCATTTTTTTAAATAAAAAAATTAAGTTCTAATGGTGGTTATTTTAATGATTCACTACAGCATATAGCCCTATTCTGTCAAAGAAGGTTATTGTTTCCACTGTGAGTAAATATGCAGCACAATCGTAGGACACACAACCTCTAACTTAAGTATGGCTGTATCCTTGAGTGTCTGGGGTCTTGAGTGTTACCCACATTCTCCAAAGTGAGCTGAAATGGCATTTATAGGCCGAAATATCATTACACAAGCTTAAGTGTACTTAATATACATGCAAGTATAAAGCTAGCAGTTAAAAATTGGTAAATAACGTCAGAACTCTCAGCAATTTTTTTTAAACTCTAAAATACCTTCATATTCACGGGGATCACATTTATCAAGTAGCAAGGCGCTTTATGGACTCTCAGGTCTAAAGTTCTTTGGCACAAAGGTTCCTTTGAACCTATAACCAATGGAATATCTTACTATTTAAGAGCTAATATTTCTAAAACAGTCAAGTGCATCAGGTCCAGTAGCTTTAGATTTATCAGGCACTAAAGCTGATAGATTTTTAGTCTGAGACTTATAAAGTTGGAAAGGAAATAACTTTTCTAGACTTATCAAGCAGCAAAGTATCTTAAAATGCAAAGGCCTATCATTAGTGTTCATCAGTCACTGCTAATGTGCCACAAGTTGTCTCACAGATGATATCTATAGGCAAGAAAAAGAAATATGGAGGAAGCAAAGACATGACACTACTTTTGGATCCTTTTGATGGTGAAGAAATATGGAGACCGATAAAGGAACTGTGCACACTGGGATAAAGATGCTTAAGAGGGGTTTTATTTTAAGAAGTGGAGCATTTTAACGACAAAACAGTCAGAATTTAGACTTTGTCATTTATAGTATATAAATATATAGTAACCTAGCATTTATTTCAGTAGAATTGTGCTTAGTACAGGGGAAATTTTTCTTTATTGAGTTCTTGCATCCTGATACAAAAAGGCTATTAAAATAGCATACCAAATAAACATTCATATATATACATTTGCAATAAAAACTTATTTACAGAATAATGCTATTTACATTATACAGTAGTATTCTGTATATAAATAGTAAAATTGCAGTTCATTTCATCTTCAAAACAAACCAAGTGGCACAGGCTGACCGACTGCCACTCTAATCATAACAAAACAAAACACACGGACTCCAGGAAGGCAAAAGATTGGGCTACTCACCTAAAACTGTAGGAGCCCTTTCAGAAAAATAGAAAATGACAAAAATCTACGGGGGGTGAAAAGAATTAGCCCAACACCAAAGAGACCTCAGGATTAGCAAATGACTCACTGTGGGTCAAACTGAATGTCCCTCCATAGACAAGGACCTTGCTTCATCCATCCCTTGTCTCTCCAAAGAACATATTAGTACAGGGGAAGTCTATTCTAGCATGGGTTTATTATATCTCTCATTGCAGAGAAAATCTAAGGATTTGTCCCCAGTATGATAATTGCTATTTGTGTTCCCATTTGACTGATCCTGCCCAAAAAGGCATCATACCATGGCAGTGTCTCTGCCAGACTACAACATTCAGAATTATCCAACATATTACCATGGGTTTTAGTATGATGACAGTAGCAACCACAGAGAGGCATTGTTAATGAGAATAAAGATGGTGATACACTATAAGATGTGCTCTTTTGGAAAGGTCACCAAACGAGCAAATCTTTCCCTGATGTGCCCACTAACAGTAGGGCGATCTGATTGGATTACAGTGAAGAGAATGGGTGCCAATGGGTTGCAGGACCGCATCAACAGCCAATGGGGTCTTCGATCGCAGGAGAAACCAAATCTGCCCGATCCTGCCCAAATTTGCCATGGGCAATATCCAGTTCTAAAGCATGCCTATAGTAAATAATACAGATGGTTAACGGATAGACTTTTATTTCCCTTTAAATATGCCGTGTGATCTGGATAACTAATTATTGAGAGTGTATGTATACTGATATTAATAAACAAAACCTCTGTTTTGTTAATATACTAATGGGGGGATGTAATGTTGGTCGCCAATGCAAAAATAGTTTCTTATTAGTTGACAATATGAATAAATGTTTGCAAAGTGAGCAATTTTTCCTTTGCGAATACTTTGCCCTTCACGTAACGGTAGGAATATCGATTGCGAATTGTATCGTGTACAGCGTCTGTAGTAAAACTTCTTAAAGGGGAACTCCATAAAAATATAACTTACGCTTTTTGAAAAGTAAACATAATTTCAAGCAACTTTGCAATATACATCAATTAAAAAATATGCAGACTTTTCATGATTTTTAATGCTTTCTGACACTTCCCTAAGCCTAGCCCCCTGCTCTTCTGCTGATCTTTCTGACTACTTTGCTGAGCTGACTGACTACTGTTACTTTGTATCAACAGCCATCTGTCCTTAGCCTGCATCCTCCAAACCCCACAATTCCCTGCACACGTGATTTCAATAAGGAATTGAACATCATCACAGTGCAATGCATTGTGGGTTATGTAGTTCCTGCATGCTGTCTGTAAACTGTGGAGAAGTTGTTACAATTTGTAACATCAGTGTTTAGTCCCTCCTTCCCTGCCAGGATTTCAAATGATGCCGACAGAGAAGAACTGTTAACCATCTGGATTTCAACATAGAAATGGCATTTATTCACAATTTTTGAATAGGTAACTGTGATGGGTATTTTAGGGATTTCTGTGTTATGTGGGCCTCTTTATCACATTTTGGTTTGGAAGCTGGAGTTCCCCTTTTATGCCACCTCCAAGCAGGTGTTAAAAGTTTGCAATGCGCAGTTAAGATTTGCAATGCAATAAAAGCCTAATGAAGAATATTACATTGCAATGTGAATTTTTATTTGCAAACTTGTTCTATCTCTTCACTAATTTTTTTTCTCTAGGCCTTCCATACAGTATATTTTCTCTGGTGAATGCTCTGTATGAAAGATATGTTTTGCCACAAATATCACAATCTATCTGTAAAATAGATTTATTAATACTATAGCTTATGGGATTTTTTATAATAGGGACGGTTCCCATTTAATTAATAATTATTGTTTTAAATGTACCTATACTAGATAATAAGTATTATTTTATTATAGTATTAATACTTGTATTTTTCTGGTCAAACCATGAGAATAATGGAAGCACCTTAGTATCCATGCATGGGGAACTTCTGCCCAGGAAATGGCTGTGCTTTGCACCTCGTCTGTTTTTAATTGGCAATCCCAACCCTTGCTGTCTGCCTATCGCAGGGACAGGGTCCCATTGAGGCCTCTGACTGTCGCTGCTCCATTCCTTGCACATCTAAATGACACCCCATGGGGCTGGAAGGAAGACATTTATGTGCCTGTTTGGTAGGGTATGTAGAGCTATCCCAGATTTTATCATGAACCATGCAATATCACCATATATTAGAACTTAAACATGTAAAGTACCCAAAATAATCTGTCTCTGTTATTCACCCATCAAAATAAGATCTTGTAAACCACTTCTGAATGGACTTTGATTTGTGCACAGCTTTATTATCCTATTGAAACAGAAAACATCCTTAAAGGGGTTGTAAACCCAGCGATAATACTGTCCCAGAGTACCCCCTCATTTTATACAGTTATATAAAAGTACAAGTTGTCAAAAAACATACTTATCGATGCAATAAAATTTACCAACGGGGATGCAACTGAGCAAATAATTGATTATAAATCCAAAAGAACTGACCAATAAGAATGTTGATTCCCAACACCATGTCAGATTTCTTTCTGTTATCTTACATATAGAGGTAGGGATGCACCGAATCCACTATTTGGGATTCGGCCAAATCCTTGTTGAAAGATTTGGCCGAACCGAATCCTAATTTGCATATGCAAATTAGGGGCAGGAAAGGAAAAAGTGGAAAAAATACTTGTTTTGTGACGAAAAGTCACATGATTTACCTACCCACCCCTAATTTACATATGCAAATTAGGATTTGGTTCGGCCAGGCACAAGGATTTGGCCGAATCCTGCTGAAAAAGGCCGAATCCTAGCCGAATCCCGAACCAAATCCTGGATTCGGTGCATCCATATATAGAGGTATTTTTTCATCTTTGTCTTTATATTACACTGGAATCAGACATGGGGATAAAGGAGAATTGTTCAGTGCTGGGAAACTTTGCCAGGGCCAGACGATGGTGGAAACTTACTTTCCGTTCCTAGTTTGCCTGCTCGGGTGCAGACAGAAGCAGCGGATTTCAGGGCAGAAACTAAACACTTTGCATTATTGCACCAAAATCCACCAGCAGTTGAAAGGCAAGGGGAATAGCCTGTGGAGAATCCACATTGTCTGGTACTTGCATAAAGCTTCCAACTTCAGTTGCAGGAACAAAGAACATGGAGTCAGACTGATACAGGTCAGCTGGGATTCTCATTGGAGGATTTTTTGCAAATTAAAGCGGTCGCTAACTACGGAGATTTGGGGAAAAGTGTAGGAAAAGTTTGTTTTAGTTATTGTGATATGGGTATTTGGTGTTCTAAATACCTGTTTCTCAGATTGGCTTTCAGAAACCAGCAGCCTGCCATAACCTTTGGTTTTCATGTTATGTCAAGACAGATTATAATGCTCTGTCCACTGTTCAAAATCTGGATTATTTATGTTGAATAAACCAGAAGAATTATGGTGCAGGAGACATGGTGACAGGGCTCCAGCCATACTCTGCAAAATCTGTTTAGCAGATTTCCATTTCATTACTGCCAGCATTGCTATACTTATTGCATGTGCTTCTCTGTTAGTCCTGGTCACAGTTTAATAAAACAGCTGCAGCCAATTATATAACATGGATTTGCTGATATCATTACCCTGTGAAAAATGTGCAGATTGCTTGCAGGGAATGCCCAAACACACCCAAAAATGAAGATATATTATGTGGACAAGAGCGGTCTAGTAAATATCTCTTTAACCCATATGGTTTTATGCAAAGAAGCCTTGTGGGCTGTGTCTGAACCCCAGGGCTTCTAGAACCAATCTCCCCAATCTGGACTAAATTGCCATAGTTATTAATATACAATAAATATTTAATTCATGACCTGCCTAGTTGTTTAATTACCTGACTTGTCCTAACTTTGAAAAATAAATTTCTACAATTATTTAATGCGGGTAAAGAAATACGGTCTATGAGAATAATCCCTTGTATATGTATTTTTGGCTCAAAATACAAGTACACATTGATCTTTAGGATAACATGGACAGCACAGGGTAAATCTGCCTGCAACAATATAGTACCAGCCAAAGCTGGTCTCAGCCAAAATGTCTCACAGTGCTCTTGTAACTTCATTACATATTTTTTTCTAGATTTGATTATTTACAGTTTTTACACTGCAAATATTATGAAGGTGTAACCTTTGTGTTCCTTGCTATTTTGCCTGGCTGGGGGAGGTAGAAAAGCAAAAAAACTCATTTTACCGAAGCAGGAAGTATCTCTTGACTCTTCCCTGCTCAGCTCTATCACTTAGGGTCTATTTATCATGCTGTGTATAAAGTGGTGAGAAGCTTTACTGGTGATGTTACCCATAGCAACCAATCAGCAATCAGAGTCTTTACCTGCTGAAAGTTTGATACTAGGGGACAGAGTAATTTTGACCCATCTTTCTGTGTGGCCACTCACCACTGAATTGCTGATATAGCATTAAACCTTTATACAGGATCCCCACTGACCGAGACATGGGACATTGTAATAGACATCAGCTTAGCTAAACAAAGGCTTCTCAAAAAGTCTAGGTATGGGTATGTTCCAGGGGAAGTAAAATGTGTGTTAATTGAAGAAGAAATCTAACAAGGAGCAGGAAGAGAGACAATCCTCTGTTTTAAATAGGATTTCAATTCATATCTACTTCAGCTGCACATTTGTCATGATTGTGCACATTGCAGACAGGATGCACTTTCAGATACACTTGCAGGATATAACTCAGGACATTTCTTGTGTAACACACCAGGGTTATTGACAGCCAGTAAATATATTTGTGTTTCACTGTAATTTCACCAAGAAAAGAAAAACAAAGGGAAAAAAAATATCTTCCGTGTTAGCAGAGCTTTATCTCAGTGGCATTTATTTGCACATTTGTGGGGGTGGGGCATGCTTCCATGAGGATCAAGAGGAGCAATGGATATATCAAATTGTAACCGCTGATCAGCAACATACCTCCCAACATTTAAGAAATAAAAATAGGAACAAAAAAGTTGCAGCGCTACAAAAAAATTTTTTACCAAGCCAATTTTTCTGGCCATGCCCCCTAATTACCAATTTTGAAACATTTTGCAGGTTATAAAAGTTTTAACACATTTCTGTGTTTTTATTTGTTATTACAGTTTTGCTAATGAAGGTAAATTGCCCTTAAAGCTGTTAGTCTAACATTTCCCAAGGGACCTGTTATCTTATATTGTTACAATTACTTTTTTGCTTATCTAGATACATTTGAATTGTTACAAATGTATCTAATCTACTGCTGTTCTGGCCAAAAGCCAGTTAAGTTAGAAACTTTGTTTCTTTTTCTGGCAGTTCCGTGCAGAGAAAAATGGGACTTTCCAGTACAAATGAGGGACTGCAGGTTGAGCTGTCAAAAGAGGGACTGTCCCTCTAAAAACAGGACAGTTGGGAGGTATGCAGCAAGACTTAAGTAAAGGTTCATGTCAGTAAGCTGCCTACTAGACCTCTATGTATCAAACAGTTTCAGAGTCAGACACCTTACTTACTAAGCTGCTGTATGGGTAACATTGGAGGAGGGACAAATTCATTTTAAAAACATATATTTTATTAAAAATAACAATAAAAAAACATTTGACAATTGAAACTTGGTTTGATCGTATGTTATCATTCATGACTTGATTTACAGCTATAAGTTGTGCTCTGACATTAACCCAAGCCCCAGACTACATTCCTAATAGTCCTGCTTATTCTACATCACTTTATGTATGGGTTGGCAGTCCCGCTTTGACCGCGGCCAAATCTTCCGTGGATTCCTGCCCCTAATCAGCAATTCATTTTTTATTATTTGTGGCTTATGAGTTATCTAGCTTTTTATTCAGCAGCTCTGAATTTCAGCTATCTGGTTTCTAGGGTACCAATTACCCTAGCAACCATGCATTGATTTGAATAAGAGACTGCAATATGAATAGAAAAGGGCCTAAATAGAGTGTCAAGTAATATAAAGTATCAATTACAATACATTAGTAGCCTTGCTGATTATTTGTCTTTCAGATGGGGTCAGTGACTCCAATTTGAAAGCTGAAAAGAGTCAGAAGAAAAAAAACAAATAATTAAACAACTATAAAAATAAATAACTTAAGGCCAATTCAAAAGTTGCTTAGCATTAGCCATACCATAACTAATGCTAAGCAACCACCCCTTTAAGAAAATATACTACTGATGGTTTATGAAAAACATTAGTGTTAAATATAGATTTATATGCTACCGAATGTATGAGGGATGTCTTGTTCCAAATATACTGAGCTTATATAGCGAATTGTAATCTAATAGTCAAATATCATAATTGAAGGCCAATTGAAAAGTTGCTGAGCATTAGCCATTCTATAACATAGCAAAACCACCCCTTTGGGGATCCATTATCCAGAAACCCGTTATCCAGAAAGCTCTGAATTATGGTCTCCCATAGACTCCATTTTTTTCCAAATAATTCACATTTTTAAAGATGATTTCCTTTTTCTCTGTAATAATAAAACAGTACCTTGTACTTTATCTGAACCCCCTAAGGGGGTTGTTCACTAAACTCCGAATGCAAAACATGAACAATTTGTGATTTATTTTTTATAAAAATCGGACTTTATTAAACACTGAGGATGGAAAAGTCCAAATCTGAAAATCCGGCATCTCAGACCTGTCGAGGTTGCACATAAGTCAGTGGGAGAAGTCCCAATGATTTTTTGATGTGCGCTGGGATTTTTGGCAATATCCCGAAGTTTTCAGAGTTTTTGGGTGAAAAATCCGGAAAAATCTTGAAAATCCGATGTAATCCAAAAAAATCTTAAAAATCTAACATTTTTGGGAAAGTGCATTAAGAAATAAGGCCAAAAAACCTGTGCGGATTTGGTCAAAGTTTTTTTCAGAAAATATTGAGATAAATTCGGACTTTGAGAAATAAGCCCCTAACTGTACGTGAAGTTTTAAAGCATTTTACTACATTGTACACCACCTAGTGGCCACGGCGAAGAGGTGTCCTCACTCTTTCAATACCCGTCGTCCAAACTCTTTTCATCAACTGTCAGCCATCTACTGAAATGAATCATTAGAAAATGGTGCTGCTGATAAGTTGTTACAAGTAATTATTGTGCGCTTAAGGTTGAATGCATCAGTAACAGTTCTGACAGAGCACACAGAGCATTTGCTTTCAGTACAACATACAGTACAATACAGGAGGGAATAGCTCTGAGCAAAGAATATGTGCAAATGATAAATGGCTTCCTCACTCAGTTGGAGAATATCACAGGGTTAGGCCACTTGAAACCCTTAAATTCTTGCAAATACATTATTTGTACTTAACAGCAGCGTGTATTCAGTGCACCCCTTCCAAAGGGGGGGAAAAAAGTCAGCCTCGATAAGAGAATGTATTTAGTATACATTACTCATACATAATTCATAAAGACACTGTTTATGAATACATGTAACATATGTAATCTTTGTATTAAGTTACTTATATTATTTTTCACTTAATAAAAACATTTTGTCAGCGACTGCAGCTTTTATAAACACCGGTGAAGGTTTTATTAAAGGAAAAGCCTGCAATTCACATGCTATTTATTTAACAAATCCGAAGCAGCCGATTTGTAATATTAGTCCTCTAAAAGTTGGTTTGAGAGTTGTCTTTTTAGCCTGTGAATGATTGGCTTTCTTCGGGAATACTAAAGAATGCGTGTTTGTACTTGAACATGTCAGTTAGTAATGATGGTACAGTTTTTAACTCTTTGACTCACAGAGACGACCCATCATGATCCATGTAGAAAAGCACTGGGGAAATAAGTTAGAAATGAAACCCTGGATGTGATATCACTGAAATGTCTGTTATTGTCAACTGTTTAGGACCTGAACAGTAAAGTGTTTTCAGTGTCGGACTTGGACACCAGGACCCCCTAAAAAACTTTGACCAGGGTCCCACCAAATAATCTTAGACCAGGGGCCCGTTCTTAGTACTATTATTCTTCCTCTCCTCATTCAACCTCTGTTCTCCTAGTTTTTTTTTCTTTACATATTATAATCTATTATTCCCTCTATTTAGCCAATTGAAATAGGGAATGGCCATGAAATAGGCCAAATGTCTAGCAGCATGAGGGCCCACCGGGACTTTTCCTGGTATCCCGGTGGGCCAGTCCGACTCTGCTAGTTTTACTGCTCTAATGCACGCACATATTTCTGTTGTAGATGGTGTAGTCTAGGAAAAATTACCAGTCAATTAAACACGGATATCACACACTAGGGGAGTTTTAAAGTTAACATTTAGCATGTTATAGAATGGCCAATTCTAAGCAAAGTTTCATTTGGTCTTCATTTTTTGTTATAGTTTTATTAATGTATTATTCTTCTGACCCTTTTCAACTTTCAGATGGGGGTCACTAACCCCAACAGCCAGAAAATGATTGTTCTGTGAGGCTACAATTATAATGTCATTTTAAGGCCCTGTCCAATTCATATTCCAGTCTCTCATTCAAATCAGTCCCTGGTTGCTAAGGTAATTTGAACCCTAGGAACCAAATAACTGCCAATACTCATGGTATTCATGCTAATACCATCAACGCCTTGCCTTCACGAGGTCTCTGACCCCATGCTGGTTTTACTAAACAGATTATGCTAATTGGAGTATGATTCCAGGGTATATAACCATTAATATTGTTGTACAGGACATTATTAATTTAGAAAGCCAGCGAATGACTTCTTCAAAGAAAAAGTTGATTTGACTTATTGAGATGAATGAAAAACGTTTAGAATGTTCTAGAATGGCCTATTCTAAGCAACTTTTCAATTGGTCTGTATTATTTATTTTTATAGTTTTTCCTGCTTTCAAATAGGAGTCACTGACCCCCATCTAAAAAAATAAATGCTTCTCTTACAAATGTTATTGATACTTTTTATTACTCATCTTTCTATTCAGACCCTCTCCTATTTATATTCCAGTCTCTTATTCAAATGAATGCATGGTTGCTAGGGTAATTTGGACCCTAGCAAGCAGATTGCTAGAATTGCAAACTGCAGAGCTGCTGAATAAAAAGCTAAATAACACAAAGACCACAAATATGAGATCTACATTTTTATTACAGTCTAATCACAGAATGCAGCTTTGTTGGGGGCAATGCAGCAAGCTTCACAAATCAGGGGTGTCACATTTAGAAGTTGTAAAGAGATCGGGGGTGACATCTGCGAGAACTTTGTGTTCCAGCTGTAAAAAAATTCTAAATGTACAAAGAAACTGCTTGATATTGTCTAGAAAGAAATTATCAAGAGACATTAACAGCTCCCCTGGCAGTCACAGCACAACATGCCATGCAAGTCAGAGTTGGAGAAAAGCTATTTAAATGAGTATTGCTCAATAGGTTTATTTCAGTAATTACTGTATAGATTCCATGAAGCAGTCTGGAAACCATTCAATCCAGCAGCTTTTGTCTTTGCACTTTGAAGAAGCGGGTATTTTGGAAAACTAAGCATAATAACATTTAATTGTATAAACTGCTCTGAAAGTAATTATTAACAGTGTCAGTGCAGAAATATTACTGTCTATGATATTTGTTATATTTAGATTCTATACTAAACAGGAGGTTATATAAACGACTCTATTAAGGGTGTGCTATCTGTAACTGTAACATGGTAGGCAACATGCAGAGTGGCATTGAAAATATTTATAGGGCTATGTAGTAACAAGGGCAAAGTCTGCCAATCAGAAGTGAGCTTTGTATTTATTTGTACTAAATAAAATAATAACAACCAAACATTTATTTTGCATAAACAAATAAACTTTGGGCTCTGTTATTCGATATTTGCATGAATTTCAGGCTACCCATGACAATTAAAAGGATACTGTCATGGGAAAAAAAAATATCAGTTAATAGTACTGCTCCAGCATTGAAATCCATTTGTCAAAAAACAAACAGATTTTTTTAATATTTAATTATGAAATCTGACATGGGGCTAGACATATTGTCAGTTTCCCAGCTGCCCCCAGCCATGTGACTTGTGCTCTGATAAACTTAAGTCACTATTTACCGCTGTACTGCAAGTTGGAGTTATAATCACCCCCTCCCTTCCCCCCCTTTCCCCCACAGCAGCCTAACAACAGAATAATAGGAAGGTAACCAGATAACAGCTCCCTAACACAAGATAACAGCTGCCTGGTAGATATAAGAACAGCACTCAATAGTAAAATCCAGGTCCCACTGTGACACATTCGGTTACATTGAGTAGGAGAAACAGCAGCCTGCCAGAAAGCAGTTACATCCCAGGAAAAATAACCTTGGATAGATGCCTACACACCAATATTACAACTAAAAAAATTACCCTTGCTGGTTCAGGAATTACATTTTATATTATAGAGTAATTATTTGCACTGTAAAGAGTGTAATTTAGAAATAAAAACTACATTATAAAAATCATGACAAAATCCCTTTAAATATAAAAATCGAAGGGCTAATTAATGAATATGGTGCAACTAGTGCATTTGCAAACAGCAGCCAATCAGCAATTCTGAACGCTGATGTGATGTGAATTAAAGCAAACAAATGATTGCTAGTGACAACTGCATTTGTGAAGTTTAGCACATATGTCTTTATATTAGCCCTTATGTAATCACAATTATTAGTACTGGTAGATAAACAACTATAGTTTATCTGCCAGTGCAAATAGTTTGTGTTATGTTTTGGTAGCCAAGGATTGGTAGAGTATAACAGTGATTTATTAGCAGGTTCATGCAGCCATTACACTGATTTCTGATTTTTCAATCACAACTTGCTCTACCAGTTTCTTTAGTTCCTGACAGACAGTCTCCCTTATAGAGTAGGGCAATTGCCTCAATTTCTGGCGTACTGGTTTTACATCTGGTCTCAACTTAACTTTGCGTACAAGGTTCTTTGCACAGCTGGCCACTGGTGCTGTAGTAATGAGAACATCAACTAATGGTTTAATGCAGCAAAGAGATCCCTTCCAAGTATAGCATTACCCTTATTCACAATGTAAAAGTCACATTTTCCAGTATTTGATTCAAATTGTACAGTCACTGACAAGCAACCAAGCACAGGGATTGGATCCTTTAAGTAACTGACCAGTCTCAGGGCAGGTGCAACAAGTGGATCTTTTGCAAAGGATTTCAAGAAAATATCCTTTGGTATTATAGAAACAGCTGAACCTCTATCAAGCATCAGGTTAATGGAGTGTCCCTTGTCAGCAGAAGCTGCAGAGGTAGAAGAGACATCTCGTCGCCAATATGTTATGTTTTGGTAGCCGAGGATGAGTAGAATATAACAGTGCTTTATTAGCAGGTTCATGCAGCCATTACACTTCAACAGTAGCTGCAACTCTAATACTTTTAAGCAGTATACAAAGCACTATGTACAACTGCTGTGCACAGTGACACATACAGGCCCTCTGTATAAACACCACAGTTCTATATGTATACAATGTTGTACAGGTATGGAACATGTTGTCTAGAATGTTTAGGACCTGGGGTATTCCGAATAACAGATCTTTCCATAATTTGGATCTTCAAACCTTCAGTCTACTAAAAAAGCATTTAAACATGAATTAAACCCAATATGATTGTTTTGCCTCCAATATGGATTAATTATATCCTAGTTGGTCTCAAGTTCTAGGCATTTGTTTATTATTACAGAGAAAAAATGAAATAATTTTTTTAAATGACTATTATTTGATTAAAATGGAGTCTACGGGGGATGTCCTTCCTTTAATTCAGAGCTTACGAGATAATAGGTTTCGGGATAACAGATACCTGTATTATTATTATCTGTTATTCATGTAGATTTAACACATTTACACAGAAATTGTACATACTTCACACCAGTCTCTGCCCCAACATATTTTACTCACTATTGAAAAGGGTGGTGTAACTAGAATTTACTGCACCCCAAGCCTTTCCCCAAAACATCTGGGAAGATGATCTGTTTTGCACATGTGTACTGAATTTGTCCATTAATATACCCAAAAGTCTCTGAGTCTGTGTATATTTACTGGATTTGTTTTTCACATTAGCATGCAATCAGGGAGAGGAACCAAATGGTTCTTTGGTAGTGAGAATAGCGACTCCAAGGATCATCTCAGACAACTAAGGTCATGTTATTAATCTACAGTGCAGAGCAGTGAGTAAGAAACAGCAATGTTAGTACATGGGGTAGAGCCCAATAGATGTCTGAGACTTTACAACCCCACTATACACACATCCCCAAGCAAAAGGCTATCTATCCCTCCCATATACTACGAGCAGTTGCCCATGCACACTGTCCCATCAGCAACAAATCCTGTTACATGAGAAACAAACTGTTGTTGATTAAAATGATTGTGTATCTGTATTTTTTTTCCCTACAAATTTGCCTTCATACATGAATGGGAGCAATACAGTTTACTACTGGCCTTAGCTGAACAATCTATAAAGGCCTTCAACAGAAAAGCGCCATCTGCTTGTTATAAATAGATGGTACCTTTCTCTTCAAGCCTAATCTGAGATATGCACAATGGCAGCTTTGACTCATTTGTATAAATTGGAATTTGTTATTATTATGTGGGTATTATTTATCTAAAGCAATAAATGAATGTGGAGACAGATCAGACTCTAATACGTCATTCAACAGAGGCCCTGGCATATCAAGTACATTAAGGCCCAAACTGCTCCCCAAAGGCCGAATTGATGACTGTCTATTGCAATTTTTACAATGCACTCTTATTAAATTATGATATTCTTTTCATCTTAGATCATCTTAGATCACACATTTACAAAGTCCGTGCGCAGAAGTCCAAGAGCAATAAGATGTGCAGATTGCAACTGTTTTGTTTTTTTTTAACTTTTCCCATTGCCTTCCATTTGGTAAATGACGCCTTATAGGCTCCATCTGAACAGTAGCCAAATTGTCTTAAAAATGGCATGTTGCTTGCATGAGTTACCAACAAATAACTTTTGACAACAACTCTCAGACATGGGAGCAGGGCAGCCATCAGGGGGGGACAGGGGGGAGAGTTGTAGGGGGCCCTGAGGTTAAGGGGGGCCCCGGCCACGCCACACTTATTTGATTAGCCAGGCCCCCCATATTTCTGAGAGTTGCATACTTCGGAAAGGCATGGACATTTAAGGGGCCATGGCCACCAATTTTCTTATAATGTGGGGGGCCCTGGCCACCAATTTTTTTTCTCATGTGGGGTCCTAGCCACCAATATTTTTTAATGGGGGGGTTCCTAGCCACAAATGTTTTTTTATGGGGGGCCCTGACCACCAATATCTTTTTATTTTTTATTAACATGTGTGAACCCTAGCCACCAAATATTGTGTTTTTTTTTTTTACTGTGTGGTGGGGAGGGCGGACCTGTAGGTGGGGCTTGCAGTGGGCGCAGCCCAGGGGGCCCAGGAAACTTTGTTGTATGGGGCCCTGCGATTTCTGATGGCGGTCCTGCATGGGAGTGACGTTGTTTTATATATTAGAAACTCTATTAAACTTCTATTACTTGCACAATGGGTAATACAACTCCTTGAGCAGGGAAATTTAAGCTACCTGTTTACCCCGTTTAGTACAAGAAATAACAAAAATCTTTAGTTAGTTGGTTACAAAAATGGGCAAAAAGTATGTTCAGCAAAAGCCCTATCATACCTCAGTATGAGGAGCTTACTGTCCCTTTAACACTACTAGGTCATTTTAAAATTAGAGATGAGCTGATTGACATGTAAAGTGCAACATTAACCATTAAGTAAAAGTACTGATTTGCACTGGTTTGTTGATTTACTATTATGAAACTGTGCAGGTGCAAATGCAGCTGCAAAATATAAACTCCTGTGTATTTGAGATCTCACAGTACTTTTAAGGAATGCGTCTTATTTTGAGGGACATTTATGTACCCACTGGCCCAGTTAAACTGAAGCTCCCATCCCCATATCCCTTAAACGAATTTGCCTGATAACACCTGCATGTGCATACACACACCCACCTGTTCATGTGAAATGAATTAGTATGTCAGTGCATCTTCCATTTTTGTACCGTGATGTGGAAAATACTTGCTATGTTTTAAACAAATGTAGACAATAATAATCATGGGAATCCGAGATACCGAGTACAAGCTAGTAATCTCTGAAGGACCAAGTTTAGAATTTGTTGCATGAGAATGATAGAAATATGTGTGTAGACCCTATGGTTAGCTATCTGAAAATCTGTAAAATCTGTGGATCAGATGGAATTTTAATCACCCAGTCTGATTTAATGACTTTTTTAACAATGTGTCATTAGCCTTAGCGTACACATAAATGTGCATGAGCTTATTGGGGGACATTTCAGTCTAAAAAATTCTTACACCTGGGTTATTTTATCTCCCAGCATATTTTAGCTGGCAGAGAAGTGCCTTAGACTGCCCGTGCCACATCCCATTTACTTTAATGGAAACCGCATTGATGTAACATTTTGAGCTGTTTATACCAATGTAGTTTTTGTCCATTCAAGGCAATGTTAGGCAGCTTGGGCAGTTTGGTGTATTTGCCATAAGTGCTATTTACAATTTTCCTTTGATAAATAAGGTAATGTGTCACTATTCCCATATAAAAACACTATTTTAAATTTAGATTTATGTCCATGTGTGCCTTCTTTTCCTTCTATAAATAAAGGGATTGCAAAATGGCACCATTAATAATATCTATAATAGGTCATGATTTGTTATTAGCTAGAAGGGAGCCTGTATAAAGTACAGGGATAAATAATTTTGCCCTGTAACTACATTTCAGTCAGACAATGAAAGCCCACTCCCAGGACTGGATTTGATCTGAGGGTGTTCTCCCTCGCCCCCTAACTCCCAAAGGATAGCACACATGCGCATCCTTTCTTCTTATCGGGGCACTAGCTCCTAGTGGCTAGTGCTCCGGAATCAAACTAATTTACCGTGCGGCTAGGCGTCATGCTGCCTCTTAATATTTGCCACCCTAATCTGGGCCAACCCACTCCCAACAAATGAGAGGCTAAGGCCTAACAGAACATGGAACATCTGCCAGACATGATGTAAGGGTGAAAAGCAACACTTGTACCCACCATATTTGCACATCCCTGTTTGCAGTTAGGAAACCACTTATACAGACTAAAACATTGTATACAAAACTAACTGTAACATTGTTTATTTTTTGCCAATTTTAGAACTTGGGCCTGTATGTAAGGACATCTGCTGAGCATTTGTCTGTTTGTTCCATCTGTAACAGTCGAGTGCCTGTGTATGTTCTCTTATGAATATCACATGGTTTTTTACACTAAGATAAATATTTTAAGATATTCTTCTGATCCTCATCTTTGTTTTATGATTTGTCACATGAGAAATATCTGCTAGTCTATGAGGAATTGCTATAAATAAAAGAAAGAAGCAAACTGCTAAATGCCCAGAGGCAAATACATCTTTTCGGCCTTAATACTGGGCTACCAGAGTAGCATTCACACTTCTGCTTTCTACATAGTAACAAAAGGAACATTCCTCAATCCACAAGTTTGTAGCTAAGGAAAGCAGTGCATTCATAAGCAAAAATGCCAGAACTGTTAATTATGATGTGATTTTTACAAGTCTGATGAAGCCACAAGGGAGATTTGAAGAATACTAGTAAAATGGCGGAGCAGCACTTAAAAAGATCTCAGGTCAGATTCCATTTTCAACAGGAGCACCGGTCCAGGGAAAAAGTTAATGATTAAATACAATGGGGAGCGCCTAATATATTGCCCCCAGTGTATTACCCCTTCAGTGACGTTTAACTTGTATTTACAAGAAGTGCCAATTTCCACTAGAACTCCACTAGAATTTGAAGTAGGTTGGAACTTCAGATGTTTTTAAGCATAAGGCTATGTTGATGAAAAAAAAATAGAATGTGTTAATGTCAGCTATTGCTTAGGTATATTCTTATTTGTTAGGCCTAACAGAACCATTGTGGGTGTAAATTTAATTTGATTTCTCAGAATAAGGTATATACAGTGTGAGATCTTAGACCAGATGACATAAAACATGTTGCATGCTTACCTGGGTTGTCACACTACCCTCAGAATAAGATGTTGGAAGTCTCATGAATTGTATCTGGTGTGATGTACCATCCACGTCAAATGTTACATCCAATTTTTTGGTGTATTATGTGTGGCAAGAACATTTATTACTACTATCTAGCATTCCATGAATTTCATTGGTTTATTCTGGTTGGAAAGAAGCAAAGCCTGGTAGCAACTAGTAGGAGCATTGACTTAATTTAATTGATTAGAGCCAGCTGAATGGCTTATCTGCTCATCCACCTGGATGAAGAAAAGGCATTCTACAGGATTAACTGTGTATGTAATATAATGTCCCAATTGTTTAAACCCTAAAAATATATTTACGTTTTTTAACTTGAATGGCACCAGACAGGGGTGCCCACTTTCACAATATCAGTTTGCACTGGCATAGGAACCCCTTGCTCAAGTCATCTGGGAGAGCAGTTCAACCCAAGGGGACACAATAGGCAACAAGGTCCACAAAGTTGGCCTATTTGTTGTTTCTGTAATCATGTGCTTAACAAATTAATAAGTTATCTGAGCTAAAACACGTGTGCTGTAGTATAGTGACTATACTGGACTGTACTGTTTAAATAAAATTACCTACCACTCCTCCAAAAATTTAAAGAAAAGGTGTCTAAGAGGAAACCAAAATATCACAGTTGAGTAGAATTAAAGCTTTAAACATGACAAATTGAACAAAATAGGATTTCTATATCTCTTCTTAGCTGGTATCTTGGGAAGCTCAAGAATATGAGTTTTCCAATAGGAAATTCACAGTTTAGCATTATTTAACATCAGTGTACAAAGCAGTAATATTAAATAATAAAAAGACAATAATGCAAGGTGACAGTCACAAACCAGAAAACTATGCCTCTTATGTTTAAGGCTACATTTCAAGATCAACCATATAATTGGATTCACTGTATTTGTATTTTTTTACCAATATGGTCGGTTTCTTCCTTGGCATAAACTGCAAAGCAAGACAGAGAGTGCATAATCACCTTTATCAACGTTGGGTTTAAATTGCCATTTAATGTGAAGTATTAAAGAAAACAGGAAAAAAAAGGAAACATAAAAAATGATCCTTGAGCAAAAGCAGATGTCTCTTGCACTAAAGTAGGAATGCATTCTTTTTGCCTAGTTTAGAATGTAGATATACACATTCAGTGGTGTTATAATTTCTCCAAACAACTTCATATCATTCAAAGTAAGCTCTTAAAAGTAATAAAAGGTAAACACATATATATATATATATATATCGGCAAGCGTTTCAGAGTGTGATTCCATAGACTACTCATTAATTAACGGAGAAAAAGTAATTTCAAAATATTGCTGACCCCCTGCAGAATTTGCGTCTTCCTCACTTAACTGCCTCTTTGCTTCTAGTAATGTCTCATTTATTCTCACATGCCTGGAGCTCCTCAAGCTTTTATGGCCCATCCTCAGGGCAGCAAAGACTGGATTGTAGGGGTCCCTAGGACACCTAGCTACTTTCAGCCCTGCCAACCATGAAATAAAATGTAATTTTTATAGCTGCAGGGTGTTCAGGGTTGCAATATGATTAGACCATGATTTAGTGATACACTGCCTGCACTATTAACAGAGCAGCATGCCCCTGATATAATGGGTGCATACCTCCGAGGTTGTCCCTATTTAGGTAGGAGAGTCCTGAATTGGGGGAGGTGCTTTTACTAATATGGATGATTTTGGAGTCTGCATAACCCATGATCAAAGAACACTCCAGGTGTTGGGTGTGTCCACAAATATATAGGTTTTCCAGTTTGGAATATGGAGTAGTATGTGAGTGCAGTTTCCTTAAAATATTTTAAAAGGATTGTACCCCTTTTTAAATTACTGCATTCAAATTTCTAGCATTCACCGTGTTAGATTGACAGACGTTGAGGTTGACATATATTAAGATTATAAAACATATATTAAGATTAAAGTTATTTGACCTAGTAACTTTTATATTTTTAATAATAAATTTCATGATAAGGGGTCAGATAGTTATGTGAAATACCTTGTTATGGACCATGATTTGATTTGTTTGTGCTCAAATGGCAAGTAAATGCTACTTCTGTAACACATATACTTCTGCTACTTTACATATAAAAATGATGCAAATTTATACAAAAAAGTACTGTATATAGTCACATGGATGTCCAATAGTGGTTATTGACCGTGTATTCATTAACCTTCAAATGGAAACAAGTTCAGGCATTTACATAATGAAGTACCACATCTTGTTCAAAATGTACATACTGTATGCTTTCCGTCAAGTCTGCCTTTCGTCCAACGCAAACCTTTCAGTGCCCGAGCCATTCGTTTGTTACCTCTGTGATTTTGTATTAGTTGTGATTTTAAACTTGAAAATGAATGGAAACATGCCATTAGAATTATGCTCAAAATCTCAGAAAGGAATTGAATGATCAGGAGTGACAATTTTTCATCCATGAGTTTGACGTTCTTGCTTCAGAAGCATGTCTTCAAGTCACATTGATGTAAAAGAACAGCAGCAAACAAACAATTGTAAACATAAAACTTTTTTAAACATGTGCAGAATTATTCCTTTAGATTTGGGATAGCCAGTCTGTAGACTACTAGGCTATGAGAGATCTGTTCTACAAGTGGGGAAGTCAGAGGCACATATCAACAATTACATGCAACTTTTTAATATGTATTTTCATGAGTCAATTTGGGGTAACACACTTACAATTTTAGCTTGCTCCAGTCCATTAAAGTAGAGGATATAAATGGAACGAGAGCCATAGTAGCAAAACCAAGCTACTTCCTTGACCAGATGTTATTTTACATGTAGTAAAATGAGGGTTGCATGTCTGCTTATAATTTATTGGCAGGCATTCTTACAGACATAAAGTGCTCTGCCTTCTAAGATCTTCCAAGTGTGAGTTAGTGAGCTTTAGGCTATGTGCTTGAGCAACATAAATCATCAGCCTCAACTCAGAAGACAATGAGTGCATATTTTAAATTCTAGCACACCTGCCCTTGTCGTGTTTGTTTCTGTTTTATGTGTGATTGGAAAAAAAAGTTGCATACAATGTGATTATGTTTTTAATATGTGTTTCTATAAATGAGACTCTCCAGAGGAAAATTCTATATTACTTGGTAATTAAACTAAGCAGAAACTTTGATACTGGTTACTTTGCCAATTAAATAAAAGTACACTTTTAGGGGTTAAGTACAAAATGAAGAGGGGGCACCAAGTGCAAAAAAATGGGCACACACATATGATTTTGCATTTAGCAGAGTACAGGCATCCCAACCTCCCACCCCCTATCATACATGCCATTCAGGCAAACACATAAATATAAAATTACAATTAATAGATGTTTCATAGCATCTTTTACTGGAACAATAACACAACTCTGGACATGGTAAAATGTTGGTGTACCACCATTCTAAAGAATTTATTTGTAATTATAAGGATATAAGCATGGTCTAATAATTGTCAGATGTACAGCACCCTTTCATAATGTGACTCCCTACTAATATCTCTAGGCATTAAATCAAATAGATTTTCCAAATATGTTCTGGTTGAATTCTTTAGTATCGTATTAGAGAATCTAGTGGATAATGTTTACCTGGAAAGAAACGTTCTAAGTTTACAATCATATACAAGTAGGAGGAAATTTAGCAATATTTGTGGTCTTGATTTTACAGTAATTCATGTAAAATTACAGCAAAAAGTGCTGCACAAATTTCAATTTGTACATATTTTTCAAGATTTATAGAAAAAAATGTAAATCTTCTTACCTCTAATCTGTCAGATGCCATAGAAGTCAACGGGAAGGGTATCTTCGGCAGTAAGTTGATAATTTGATTATTTTTTTCTATGATTTTGCATTAGTTGCAATTAATCAAGCTGGCTGAAAACATATGGAAACATTTAATTATTACAGAAATACATTGGGATCACAATTTGTTCCAGTTACTGTGATGTAAAGGTTTTATTCAGTGTTTTAAAAAATCCAGAGGCCTATTTATCAAAGGTCGCAATTTTGAAACCACGGCTATACTCACTTTCTTTAAAACCAGAAATGTCATGACATTTATTGTAAGATCCAAATTAAAAAAATTATAAACAGAAAACAATGCTGAACTAAAAAATACAAATACCTCTAAAACCTTCTACAAAAAAAATCCAAAAACCTCTAAAAGTCCGAATTCATTAAAAATGGTCCAATAGCATCAGCACAGCCTTCTGTAGGACCTCAACAACTTTTACCTGGTGAAGTTTTTGGATTTTACACTTAATAAATCTCAAACTTTATTACATTTTTAGAGATTTAAATTTGATTGTTAATAAATGGAACCCCTAGTGTTTGGGGCTACAGCCTTTAGTCTGATTATGTGTAGGACAGCAGGGCAATCAAACTCCTCTAACTCTCGGGTGAAATAAAGTGGTTTTGTAGCCATTAGAGATAAAAAAGCAGCTGTAGAATCGGTTGTCCTGGGCATCTTATGTCACTCATTCAAAATGAATACCTATATGTCATTGTAATAATCAATAGCAAGGAAAAATATGAAATTGGGCTACCTTTGGGCAAAGTGCTTTTCTAAAATATGCCGAGATATTTTACTGTATTGCTTATCCCTGCATTTAATGCTGGAATATTTTCAGAATTTCTGTCACATCTAACAGAGTCCTGATACAAGCAATGCATTGTACATCTCTATATAAGTATTTGTGCAGAGGAAATTCAGGTGGGGTCTTGGCAGTTTGGGAGGTTAAAAGTCTTGGCTCACCAGCGACACAAGAATGCAGCTATGCAGTTTGTGCTTGAGTGAGTTTAAATTGTTATGAGTATTGTCTGGCCCATTAGCCCTCTGTGCTACTCAGTGCTTTGCTGAACATCGGCAGAATTAGTGCTGCACCTACTTAACATCTTGATAACATTACTGACAGCCAAGCAACGTGGCGTTGTGTTAGTAATTACCCGACATTGCCATGGACTGCAGGCCCTTGCAAGTGATAAAAGAATAAATGTGTGCTTCTTTATGGCTCATGATTAAGAGAAAATAATTACACATCCTCATAAGGGATGCAATATTTCTTTTAAATTGGCTCGAAAAGGTTTCCTGAAGCTTCCAGGACTCTTCATTATTTTATCAGCCTTGTAGCAGTATATACACTAGCCTGTGCTCTCTTTTCAGAAATGATCTACAGCAGATGGATATTCAGTATCTTGCGTTCTTTATGGAGTCAGTTCGATGGCTCATGTTACACATAAAACCACAGCCAAAAACTCACAATTCTTATATATATATATATATTGAATAACTTATATTGTTACATAGTATGTATAACCAACGTTTTGGTCCCCATTGGCCCCTATACCAGTTACCGGTTATATATACTATGTAACAATATAAGTTTTCCATTATAAGACCCTTGGTGCTGGTTCTTTTGGTTTTCTTGTATTCAAATCCTTTTCCGTGCACAGGAGCAGCATGGACTATACAAGATTGGAAGCATTTTGGTAAGTCCTGTTGAGTACAGTTTTATGTATGTATGTATATATATATATATATATATATATTTATTTTATTTATTTATTTTTTTGTGAGCTTCCGGTAGCGAAACCTAAGTCGACGGCACAGATTTCAGCACAGAAAATGGAGACTGACACCACCTTTAACGTTTAAATGTCGCTTCGCTGCTGGCGAAGACAAATCTTCAGCCCAATGGCTTCACATGGGGAATCACATTCATGAACAATCCCAATTTACACCCTTACTGGTGTTAACTTTACTCACAGTATTCCTTTAGCCCTCGCTGGCTTTCAGCGGACACAAATCCCAGAATCCTCACTGGGACACACTTGAGACTAGTGATGAGCAAAACAGCAAAAAAATTTAGAAAACTGTCGGGACTTTGACAAATTTATTCTCCGGCGGCGAAACACTGAAATTCATCATGAATTCGCGCCAGGCAAATTTATTCACCCTAAACTACTTCAAAGAGGTCTCTAGGTGGAAGCTAGCTCTGAGGTGTTGCTCCACACCTCCTTTTAACTATACTTAATTAGCCAATTACTTAGCTACCTGCCTGCAAACCCTTACTGGAGCAAGGAATGGAAGACCACCCTGCTCTCTTCCTTCCACTCCAGGGACCCTTAATGCAGCTTTTCCCAAGCCGGTTCACAACTTACAGCTTTACGTGCTGCAGCAACACACTTTTTCCCTGGAACCTAATGCTGATGAAATACACACAATATCGTGCCCTTTTGACACCCATATCTTACAATATACATATTCTTATTCTTAGAGACCCATTTATTAAAAGTTGAATTTTAATTTTAAGGTATTAGACTGAGCTTTTTGAAACCACGATTAAACTTTATTTCTCTATAATCATAAATGCCATGAAAGTTATTAAAAGATCCGAATATAAAAAGTACGAGCTAAAAAAGTGCATAAAAAAACCCAAATCTAAAAATTTTAGTTTTTCGGATAATTACTAGCGAAAAAAACCCAAATAAACTGAATAGCTAAAAAAAGTCCAATAGGATCAGCACAGCTCCCTTTGACTCTATGGGACCTTGACTGCTTTTACTTAGAAAAGTTTTGCATTAGAGTTTTTTGTGGTTTTTACACCAGGGGGTTATTTACTAAACTTCGAATGCAAAAATTACGAAAAAAAATTGTGATTTCTTTTTTTTTTTAATAAAATCGGACTTTTAAAAAAATCCAAAATTTTTCTGAATTTATTAAACCCCGAGGATGGAAAAGTCCAAATCAGAAAATCCGGCACCTCAGAGCTGTCGAGGTTGCATATAAGTCAATGGGAGAAGTCTTAATGATTTTTTGATGTGCGCTGGGTTTCGTGCAAAACCCTGAAGTTTTCAGTCAAAAATCAGAGTTTTCTGGTGAAAAATAAAAAAAACTCATGAAAATCAGACGAAGAATCCGAAAAAATCTTGAAAATCTGATTTTTTCACAAAGCAAATTTTCAGAAAATGTAATAATAAATAAGTGGAAAAAACCCAAGCAGATTTGATCAGAGTTTGAAGCAAAAAATATTGAGATAAATTCGGACTTTGATAAATAACCCCCTTAAAAAATATCCAAGTTTTAGAGAATTTTTTTGAGAAATAATGGAGAATAATGCCAAAAAAATGTTGTGTTGCCTTATTACTTAGTGTGCCCAGAATATTGTTTCTTCGTAGATTTAAACACAAATGAAACTGCCATATTGCTTGCCTAGACCGAATGTCATTGAACAGCACTGTCTGTATGAGATGGCTAGATGAGCTGCTCTGTTCTGTATAAAGAGTTTGCTGCATTAAAACCCATGTTTTATTGAAAAAAAGATATTAAAAAAGATATACATTTATTCTGTATCTTAAATATCATATTTGGTTTAGCGCTGCATAATGTCATGGACAGAACATGCTAATAAAATCACAGGAATTGTGTCTCTCCTTGGGCCTTTGCAGCCCTACATTAGTGTGAGTTTTGCTAAACATTCTAGTTTCTCTGGATAAAAGGCACAAACAGCAGCATCTAGTGGCCACTAACTGCTCGCACTGTTCCAGGAATATTTCAGGAGAATGCTGTGGCTAAGGCAAGCAGTTTGCAAGCTCAAGTTTGCTGTGCATGCCTGTGTGTTTGTTTAATACAGATAGGCCTGTGCAGGCATTATGTGACGTTGCCACTATACACTATAATACACACGATACACTGCCATTAACTTTACTGTCTGTTCAACAATTCATATATTGGCCACAGTGTATAAAGCCGTCATTATGACTGCATTCACTTTCAGGCACAATGGGGCTATATTACGTTATTTATAGCCAGCTTGTTTATGGTCTGCGTTCATATCTCTGTGAAATGGCCCTATCATATTTTAACTTTAAACACGTGCTGGTAGGTAATTATTGTTCATCAGGAAAAAGGAGACTGGAGACAGCGAGACAGGGCAAGCTCCTTACTGTGCACATAAAGGGAAATACAATACACATCTTTAGAGTATTAAAGATTTTAATGAAATTATTGTACACTGATGAAGGAAATAGGGCAATCCACAAGCATAGCCTTTACTTCATACAGAAATGATAATAGTCCTCGAGTTTTAAGTTAAATAGTTTGGTCGAGAAAACGCTATTATTTTGTCTCTTAACCTTGTCAACAAATCAGATAAACGAGAATATTATCATGATTATTTGGCCAGTAACTTGTCCCATTTTTTTCTAAAACATAGGAGATATTTTACATGGTTGTTTTTTTTTTTGTTACATGCTGTTAATGTTAACTTTTTTGTTAGCATTTACTTGGGGCGGATTTAGTAACTTTAAATATTTTTTTTTTTGACCAATTATTTTTTCTATGTAATCACGATATTAAGAAGAATTAAATTCTATTTTTTTTTAAATAGATTCCTTAGTTGGGGAAAAACACGATTAAGAAAAAAAACACTATTGCATTTTTTTTTACAATCATGAATGCTATTTATATCATCCCCAAATATCTAAATATATGTGAGGAATATTTACTGTAACACAATAATGGCACATATTTGATATTTATTTAGGTAAATAAAAACTTTAACGAGCATACTTTCTTTTTCATGTATTGACAGAATATAGATCATATTTATCTGATCTCTGTACAGTACGTTTACTAAAAAAACTAAAAAATAAATAAGCATAATAGGATTGTTTTGGTCTTCCCATAATTTCTTATTGGATATCAGGTTTTTGGACTTGAGGTCCCATACTTGTATAAGTAAAGTTTGAATGCAAATGTGTGAATGAAGCTCATCGTTTTTCTTCAGCAGTTTCAATTTATCAACTTAAGGAAATGCACTATTTATATATTACAGAACGTGTATGTGTTACAAACAAAGTCTTTGTGCTAATAATTTATCTTGTTGCTTTTATAAACACAGTCATACGGAGAAAAAGTTGTATACATTAAAATATCAGCAAGTTAACGTAATACACTGTCATTAATATACTGGGCAAATGCCTGGCTGTTACTGCCTTCCTTATTGTCGTTTATTTAGGAGCTGCAGATTTGTATACATTTGTCTAGCAGCATTGGATGTTTGTGTGAATGTGTGTATTCATTGTGAATGTGTGTGTGTGTTTATATGCATGTTCATATGTACACTGGACAAAGGAACTAGAAGTCTGATGTGCTATTTCATGTGATTTAGTGGTCAAGGTTCCGAATGAGTGCTAAGAAAAATGAATGAATGGAACTTTGAACTCTGCATTAAATAAAATACTGTCACCTTGAATAAACTGACAGTGCCAGTAAGTCTGTTGCACGGTAATAATAACTCCTGATGTGTGTCTCTGGCCTTACATGATAGATACATACTGCCTGCATCACGTATACCTCCTTTCCTAGGAATTGATTGGGCCTTCAGAAAGTAACTTGGAAAGTAGCACTTTTCCTATGTACTATTCAGGTCATTGATGTGTAGAACAGTAAATAGACATGTTTTCTCTAATATCAGTGTTTCCTACCAATAGCACACTCTAGAGAAAAAACATTTAAATATGAAAACTGATTTATATTTGTATTTGTTTAATTCCATTTCCATTTGCATAATTTTTGCATAGGCTATGTTTTCACTATCATCGTGATCTAGTCATTCTTAAATAGCTTGACTTTTTCTTTCCATTGAGATGTATATATTCAACACTTTCTGTATTTCTTTCGACATGAACTGCACTACAGAAAAGCTTTAGCGTTTTGCAATAAAAGAATGTATATTGTGTAAATATCTCTCACATTGATATTTCTTATTATGATCCCTAAAATTCCTGTTCCTCCTCACACCCACCCATATTGTCCGATCTTGCAGGATTCTCAGGGATACATACAGAATGCCCTGCCCTTAGACCTAAATAGAAAGCAGTGGTCACAAGTCACTTGATTTCCTCTTTAACTTACAAAGAATTTTTTTTTGGCGGGGATTTGTATCACTATTACTCTGTATGTTTGTTTATGTACAAGTTCTGGTGTCACAAAAATATGTGGCAGATGTGCCTCATTCATTAATAATCCCATGTGGGTGTTTTTAAGCCAAACAATATTTCTTCTCAGAATAATAAGCCAAATCAGGGCTGAAACATACATTTTTGTTCTGGTAATATACACAGAAATAGACTTTTAGCCTGTATCTGCCTATATCTATTTATCCATCTATCTATCTATCTATCTATCTATCTATCTATCTATCTATCTATCTATCTATCTATCTATCTATCTATCTATCTATTATCTATAATCTATCTATCTATCTATTTATTTATATTTATCTATCATCATCATTTATTTATATAGCGCTGTCAAGATACGCAGTGCTTTACTGCAGTTATAGCAAACATATTTATCTATCATCCATCTATCTGTCTGTCTGTCCGTCTGTCCATCTATCTATCTATTTATCATTTTCCTTCCTATCCACATCTCTCTTGTCATATAGCATCTATCTTTTAATTTATTTATTTATTATCTTTTTGTCATTTATTCATTTATATACTGTACCATATACTATATTGTGCAGTGCTTTACAATAATAATTATCTATTTTATCTATCTATCTATCTATCTATCTATCTATCTATCTATCTATCTATCTATCTATATATATCTATATATATATATATTTCTAATATTTTATATATGCATCTATTATCTGTCTATCTATTTATCACTAATCTATATTATCTAATCTATTCTAATATTTTATATATGCATCTATTATCTGTCTATCTATTTATCACTAATCTATATTATCTAATCTATTATCTATTATCTTACCTATAAATATCCCTGTCTCTTTTTTTATATGTATCTATTTATCAATTTTATTATCCCTCTCTTTTTATCTATCTATCTTATCTATCTATCATCTCCATGTCTGTCTGTCTGTCTGTCTGTCTGTCTAACTGTTTATCTATCTAGTATGCCCCTATCTGTCTATGTATCTATCTATCTATCTATCTATCTATCTATCTATCTATCTATCTATCTATCTATCTATCTATCATCTATCTATCTATCTGTATGTCTGTCTGTCTGTCTGTCTGTCTGTCTGTCTGTCTGTCTATCTATCTATCTATTATCTATCTGTCTATCTATCTATCTATTATCTATCTGTCTGTCTATCTATCTATCTATCTATCTATCTGTCTGTCTGTCTGTCTGTCTGTCTGTCTGTCTATCTATCTATCTATCTATCTATCTATCTATCTATCTATCTATCATCTGTTTGTTTGTCTATCTATCTATCTATCTATCTATCTATCTATCTATCTATCTATCTATCCATCAATCCTTTGTTTAATGTAGTTGTTCCATTGTGACAGCAGATGGGTTAACCTCTCTTCCTCCATTCTTGTTCCATATGTTTATTATAGTGCAGTTAAGAATGTATGGAATGTATTTCAAGACAAATCACTGTAGGAAGCTTTACAGTGGCTTGCACTCCTGTTATTAGAAGACCGTACATAGGGCAGAAACATTTAAGAAACATTTAAAAGTAGCTTTGCATTAAATGACATTATATCCATGCCAGGCAAAAGGTTAATACTGCTTATTGTTTTGAATTAGGAGTACAATACATATGGTTGGTGGGTCGGAGAAATGAAGGGAACCATTGGCTTGGTGCCTAAAGCGTACATAATAGAGATGTATGATATTTGAGAGGCCTGGGTAAGTACATTTTAATCCAATCTACCATAATGGCTCATATGTTCTCCTGTTCTCTGTTTTATAAGCATTTCCTTCCTAAAACCTCTGCAGCAGTTATATTAACTTAAGGACTGTGGCAAAAAATAGCTTTTACGCTTTAATTAATACCGCTCCATTAGTTGTCTGCATGCAATAGCATCCCACACTACAGCGACTGAGCTCAGCACATACCTCTGCGCCATCTTGCCACTCTTTTTCCCCTTTAGTCAAACACTTTCATTGGCTTCTTCTTTCAATACCCTCTTTTATAGTTTAAATATTATTTTGCTTTTTCCCCCTGTCAGAAACCATCTTAACCCAAAGCACCTGCACATTAAGAGACGAGACTCGCAATATTTCTCTAACAATTGTGTGAAATTGCTCTGAATATATTCAATTTCCATCAGCAGCATGAAGTACTGTACTGTTGCAATATATTTACAATATAGGTATATGAATATAAAAATGATCGACTTTGTTCTTAAGGTGTTTTGACATTTATTCTGTGCCTATTAAACTTGCATTGCACCAGCCTGAGATATTATATATTCCAGTACAGAAGCCATTCTTTTTCTTGTTCTCTTGACTGCATAGATATATGTTACATTAGATGAAATGTGAATTTCCTGCAGTCATGTATGCATTCTAGAATAACCAAAATAAATAAGAGCATTTCATTTTACAACTGTGTTCAAAGTTTAAAATGCAAGTGTTTCTTTAAAATTCTGTACGTTTCTTTTTTTTTATGATCAGATTTAGTCATAATTCAGATCTGTAATGTCTCTTAGGTCTCTTTATTTAAGGTTGTTTACGTTGAAAAGATATATTTTTCCAAATTAGATGAACTGTAATTGTTAATTGTGTGACTATGTAAATGGAGCACCTAAATAATAAATGTTTGGTGAAACCAGCATCTGCACATTTTTGTATCAGTGAACAATCCTCAAATATATATATTATTAGAACAATATGTGTAAATCAAGGGTGTGTTTAACAAAACAACAATACAACCGCATGCAGTGAACTGAGTGTCCAGCAGGTGGCAGGTATTTGATAGAAATGATTAAACAGAAAAACCTATCCCCACACCCCCAAGAAGTTATTTAGAGTGTGCAAAGAAGAAGAAAAAAAGAAGAAAGACACAAGCACAAACCAAACCGCTGCCTTTAAAAATCTATTTATAGTTCTTCCTGTGGATGTCCAGTAGAGGGAGTCCTACACCAGCTGATAAACACAGAGTTTGACCTTGGGTTACAGCTTTAAATGACAAGAAACCTTTA
The DNA here is from genome assembly GCA_038501925.1 of Xenopus petersii. Lineage (NCBI taxonomy): Eukaryota > Metazoa > Chordata > Amphibia > Anura > Pipidae > Xenopus > Xenopus petersii. The sequence goes on from CM076682.1 coordinate 124,437,166, forward strand.
AAGACTAAATGACGAACTTCTCTTAATCTTCCTATCACAAGATCTGTGTCATGATAACTGTACAGAATATCAGAACCATATATTATTATAATTATTATTGTACATATTGTTATGTCCCATGTTCTCAAGTACGTCCAACAACAGTAGATTCAACTAAAAATAAAATCCCCAGAAATATTTCCTCTTCCATGATCCACAATAGAACAAAATACTGTACTCCTATTCTGCAGCCTTTCCACTCGGCGCTGGATATTTCCACCCTGCATATTTCTGAGGTTCAAATAAAGTTTAATTGTTGGAAAAACTGTTAATAATTCAACTGCCTGCTGGGTTACTAATGCAGTGACTTTGTTATGATTAATTTAGAAAATAGTGTGTTGATTGTAGTAATTAAGCACAACAAGGTGAAGTAAATGATCCTAATGCCATCTGGCCTGCATGCGCAATGAAGAAATACTGTTTTGCTGTCAAGTGGATTTATTCAGAGAAGTCGCATTATCACAAAATATCATTTATTATTTCATCACGTGATGGGTTTTTTTATGCTTCATCTGAAATGAACATTTAGGAAACTGTTTTAAATCCTGTGAATTTGTGCCATGCTTGATCTATATGGGTTAATGGCAAGGTGTGCGTGTGTATGTTCACTATGTTCCCCCACGACTAGGGCTGGGTCAGTACAGAGTTTTTACATTCTCTTGGGAACAACAGAGGCTTCCCATTAGGAAAAACTTTAGGCCACTTCCCCTTTGAGAAAAAGGTGAGGGTTGTAGAATTAAGTAGGTGGATGTGGATTGTTTCACACTTCCTGGAGTAGGTGCTGCTACATTATAAAATACAGGTATAGGATGCGTTATCTGGAAACCTATTATCCAGAAAGCTCCAAATTATGGGAAGGCCATCTCCAATAGACTGCATTTTAATGAAATAATCAAATGTTAAAAAAGTATTTCCTTTTTCTCAGTAATAATAAAACAATACCTAGATCCTAACTAAGATATAATTAATCCTTATTGGAGGCAAAACAATCCTATTTGGTATAATCTATGTTTAAAAGATTTTTTAGTAGTCATAAGGCATGGAGATCCAAAGTATGGAAAGATTCCTTATCAGGAAAACCCCAGGTCCCAAGCATTCTGTATAACAGGCCCCATACCTGTATAAGGTAATGCCACAGGATAGCAAAGCAACCCCCGAAAGAGCAAATATTGCTAAATGTGCAAAACATGTTGAAAAGTGAACTGTGCTTGGAGTTACTGTATTTCTGCCCTTGTGCGGTGTTACATAATTACAATAAGGGAATTGAAGTTTTTGCATCATGGGAAAGAAATGTTTAATTTTTGCTGTCATTTGGGGCCATACATCTGTGTATTGCATTATTATTTTAGCACAGGTATGGGATCTGTTATCCAGAATGCTCAGGATCTGGTGTTTCCCAGATAAGGGGCCTTTCTGTAATTTGGATGATCATACTTTAAACAGAAAACTGCACCGGCCAGGGATTCTTCCAGCGAGCACCACAGATAGATCGTTTTCTTGCTTCTTCTTTCTTCTCGCAGTTGTGCATGCGCAGTAGGTGAAAAGCCGAACTTTAACGAAAATGCCGGCTATTTCATTCTACTGCGCGTGCGTCTGCCCTGAGAAATTTGAAGAAAGAAGCAGCAAAACGATTGCTCCGTGGTGCTCACTGGAATTAACCCGGGGGCAGTGCCGTTTTCTGCTGAAAGGAGCACCTGCCCAGGTTATCAGGTAAGTGAATGTGATCACTTGGGGTGCCTAACTTTTGTTACACCCAAGTAAAAATGACTTTCCTTCTCCTTTAACATGAACAAAAATGTTTTATCTCCAATAAGGATAAATTATATCTTAGTTTGGAGCAAGTACAAGCTACTGTTTTATTATTACAGAGAAAAAGGAAATCATTTTTAACAATTTGGATAAAATGGAGTCTTTGGGAGATGTCCTTCCTTTAATTCAGAGCTTTCTGGATAATGGGTTTCCAGGCAATGGATTCCATACCTGTATTGGTACAGCCCCAAGACACACAATATAGAAAACATTGAACCCACCACATGGAATATTTAGGTAGCACTGCTGTGTTGGAAGGCAAGCTGATCTCTCATAATGATACCATAAAGCTGAACGTCTCCCATAAATATAAAATAACAGTGAAGCTTGTAGATTCTTGTTTCGAAACAAAACCATGAACTCCCCCTCCTTTCTTACTTAAAACATTTGTGTATTTTAGGGGTATCTGTTATAATATTAAGCATTGCACAATGTTGTTTTCATATAAGGCTCTGCAGATCCAGGTTAGGTCTGCTCTACAGGAAGCTTAAGAGACAAAATGCATCCTCAGGACTCTAGATTCACTTCAAGAACAAGTTGATTGCAGAAATTGTATTTTTAAAAAATATTGGGGGAATGTAATAAAAATCGCTAACGGAAAAACTATTCGCAAAGCGAAAAGTTATGCCTTTGTGCATGTGAATTTCATATAGCTTTTGCGAGCCCGGAAACTGTTTAGCGACCACTTCCGACAGTGAAAGACCGTTTGCGAATTTTATAGTTTGCGCCAATGCGCAGTCAATGTAATAAAACTTCTTACTGAAAAAGTCGTTATGTTTGCTCCAAAAGATTACGACTCCTTCAAGCACTTCTTATAAGTGCGCAATTAAAATTTGCGATGCGCAATTAAAATTCGCAATGCTATAACAGTTTAAGGAACAATATTACAGTACATTGCGAGATGTGGATTTTTAGTCTTATTGGTGCGAATTGTTTTGCTCTTTGCGACTTTTATTACATTCCCCTGTTTGTGTTTTAAACCAAGGCAGTCCATGAAAATATTTTGTGCTTCAATATACTTTTGTATGGACAGAGAGAATTGGGATGAATGCCTGAGAGTTGTGTTCAGCCATGTGGCAGCCAGAACATCTTACGAAGATGCTGATGGTTTTTAATTAGGAATTATATTTGTATAGGGATTCCAAATGTCATTACTGTATGTGATACACACTTCATTTAATAAAGCAATACTGAATGAAACATCTACATCACCATTTTTATTTCTTCTTACGACATGAATGATTATTTTCTTCCTACGAAATACTTTACCCGACCCTGTGGAACATCTGCTATACACTTGGGATTGGAAGATTTGTTGGTAACGTTTATATAAGAACATGATCTATAATTTTACTATTATATTTTAATTATTACTGTTAAAGGGGGAATTTAGCAATATTGCTCCACCCAAAGGTTGCTTGTCATCAACTTCCAGCATATTTTCAAGAGTAAAAAAACCATGATGGGATGGGAGTTGTAGTCCAGTCATCATAAAAACGTATGTCTGGCCCAAGTCCTCCCAGGTCACTAGCTCTCCAACAGGAACCCTGTCAGCTCTGTTTATAGTTGACTCTCAATTCTAAATTCAGTTGCCAAAGAATTAAGTATTTTTTTAGCTTTAAACAGCCAAACAGCATTATATCCACTCTTCTGAAGTTACAGTTTCATTGTAAGCAATAGTAAGTAAAAACTGCAGAGTAATGCCAACATGAATGATTGTTACAGAGCTGGTAGGGATGATTTTCATTGGAAAACTATCTTGCAATTGCCTACCTTGAGGCGCTAGGGGGAGCAAAAGAGTTGGTTCTCAAGAAGGTATTTACTCCCTTTAAATAAAAACATCAGTTCTTACCCTATTAGTGTAACTTGGAATTATGTAGGCGAAGGATACAATGAGGGAACAAAGGAGGCGTTACATGGTTTAATACGTGTTTCTAGGGAAAGATCAACCTGAGAATTGATTTGTAGATGGTTAACCTATTTAAAAGGGCAATAACATTCACAATAAATAGAGAATTAATAAGAATCCATGAAAAAGTGTGTTTTTGAGTGAGAAAGGGAGTTTTAGAATGAGGTTTGGCCCAATAAAAATCTTTCTGGTGAGCATAATCTGATATTATTCATGAGGTCCAATCCATCGATCGAACGATTTTTGCAAAGCCTATGGGGACCTTCCCCATAGGCTAACATTGACTTCGGTAGCTTTTAGGTGGCGAACTAAGAGGTTGAAGTTATTTCTTAAAGAGACGGAACTTCGACTATCGAAGGTCGAAGTCGAAGTAGCCCATTCGATGGTTGAAGTAGCCAAAAAAACCATTAGAAATTTTAAGTTTTTTTCCCTCTATTCCTTCACTCGAGCTAAGTAAATGGGCCCCCTATTCTCAGCAAATTCCCTTTTTATTTTGTAAATTTTTTTGCTTATTAGTCTTCCTGTTCTGCATCTTTGCACCCTGCAACCAAATATTAGCTGGCCACTACTGATGGGTGAATAAATTCGGCAGACACTAATTTGCGGCAAATTTTCGCTGCAAGCGAATTAAATCATAAAACGCCGGTGACAATTCGCCTGGTGAAAAAATCTGCTGCATCAAAAAAAAAATTGCCGCACATCAAAATTATTCGGACAAAATTATTGACTTTAATGCATTTGGACCAAATAGTTGCACGTATAAGAATTTACACTTGCGTCAAAATTATTATGACGCCCCTTGACTTCAATGTGATTCACAAATTGTTCGCCCATCACTACCGGCCACACCCTGCTGGGTTCTTTTTCCATGCTGCTGTACAATCAACGGTAAATGCATGGTCCCAGCTAGAGAGTGAGCTTTTCACATATGATCATTTGAAATGAGTTACAATGAATTTACTAAATAGGCAAGGCCTAAAGTGGAAATAGTGTAATAATCTTGGGGATGCCAAGATACCCCATGCAAATGTTTGCCCCTGAGTCTATAGGCACAAAGTGAAGATTGTTGACCCAGAGCCTACAAATAATTTGTGGTGAACAAATGTTTGATGTGGGAAAGGTTTTCATTTTACAGAGTCATTAGAATCCATTCAATCTAAGGTTATCTTCCTGAGTAAGAATTACACTCACCGTCTTTTACAGAGTTTATATGGTACTGTACCTGCTGTGTAAACATGTGCCATTTTGCCCTATTCATCTTGAATGGCTACACATCAGCTCTCTTATATAAACCAAAGAAGCATTCCTGAAGTGAATACAGTTTTTTACCATGGCAGAATTACATTAGATTATATTTAAATGCATATAAAACCATGTTTTTATGTTAATGTTATAACAAATAAATGTATCTGAACACAATATGCTGTATACCGTATCCTGAAAAAAAGTCCCAGCTCACTGGCCATATATACAACACATTTAATATTTCAGGGGAAATATAAATGCCAACATGGATAAATACACTTGCCTAACATTGAGCAAATGGGCCAGATTCATTCCTAGAAGTGTCAGTAAAGGAGATTTCTTATTCCAATTCTTATTTCCCATCCCCCAGCCATTTGCAGGTGTGGACTCTCCATTAGTTGCAGCTTTTTATGCGAAGCGTCATATCTGGATGTGGGAGAAAAACCTTGTGAACCATATTTCCAGCCGATTAGATCTTTGCATCCTGACCCCTCTAACCCAACTTTATGGCTGCACACCTAGTGGCATATTCCATGGAAAAGCACTTACATAACATAGGTAAGATGAGGTTGCTGGAAAGGACTGTGATTTATATTTACAAAACCATGCTGCAGAGGATTTTAAAGTAATAGTGACATTGCCCTGTAAAAAAAACATTTTATCCATATCACTTATAGGCAGTGTTTTTCAAGCTTAGCCAATATAAAAGTATCTGTGCATCACTCCTGAGGAAGGAGGCAACAATCTCCCAAAACATTGAATATGCTGTTAACCTCACAACAACATTCAGGAAACTTGCCTCCTTTATTTTGTTAGTTCTACCTGGATTCAAAAGATAAAAGAGAGGAGCCTTGACAGGGCCAAAGAGGCAGAGGAGGCAGGAGAGTTGAGATATGGATCATAGGGAGAAAGGAGGTTGAAGCGTACCTGTAGGTTGACAGGAGGCCACAGCCTGAACCAGCTCAGGGACCTTTTACCAATGTGGAGAACAGCAACCTCACCCACCCTTCCTAAAATGGTTTGGCGTGAGTTTTGGGAATATGTGATGTTTGGGAGTCCTGGTTTCTCCTGGAGGGTTTGTCACTGCTTAGGGTTGGTGGGGGAATGCGCCAGGGTGGGAAGGAGCTAGTACCCCTGGCATAATTATCTTTGGTTCAATCTTCTTAGGTAATGGTCCTGGGAGGCAGGAGTTCAGAATGAGGCCTACTTATGCTTTCACTTGCCCATCTTAGAGCAGTACAGCTGGGTGGCTGGCTAATAAAGCTGTGGCCTTTCACATCCATCCTGGAGTGTTAAATATACAGAACTTTCTTGGGGCAAACAGGGAATTGGTAAGTGGCAGCTGTTCAGTGAGGGGTTCAGATGACCACATGCCCTTCCCTGGTCAGTGGTTTCTAACTAAAGACTTAGGTTAGGATGGGGTATAACATTCCAATTTTTACATTTTTAAGAAAAAAGACAAAATTCCAGTATTAATAGACATCAGTTTTGCTCTGGTAGCAATTGTGTGGGGTTGATTATAATAATAATGTGAGATACCAACGAGCAAAGACACCACCTCATTAAATTCTTTATAATTCTTTGTGTCAGGCAGATATATAATCTTCATCCTTGTCAAATCCAAATCATCTGCTGTACATAAATTGCACTATATAAATACAAATATACATTTATACATGTGGATAGTGAAAGAAAGACTTGAAAATGATTAAATGCATGGTCTTACAATGTGGTTCTCATAGGGATTTTCATGGTCTCCAGTTTGACCATCACTTTAATATTATAATCTGGTCCTTTTAACATGATATATAATGGACTCACTGCATGTAAAACGTTGAACAGTTGTGATTTAATGTATAGACTAGGAAGTCTGTCAATGCTGGGCTTTAAAATTGCAAACTTATCTAAAGTGTTATAGAAGGAAACCCAAGGTGTGGGGTTTTAGTGTAAGAATGGAAAAAGCACTGAAACTTATGAGTCATTTTTATTTATAGATTATGCCTATAGGTATGGGCAGCAGAAAGATTCAAAAACATATTTATATGTGTGGCTGACAAGTTTAGATAAAACTGATCCTAGTGTGTTGACTGTAGCAGGGGCTGTAGATTGTCATCTCTAGTTGGATAGTGACCCATAAACAATTGTTGTAAAGCACAGTGCTAAGTAAGGTAATAATTACATTCAGAATCTAAAGAATATTGAGAATCTATGGGGCCGATTCACTAACTTCGAGTGAAGGATTTGAAGTAAAAAAACGTCGAATTTCGAAGTGTTTTTTGGGCTACTTCGACCATCGACTGGGCTACTACGACCTTAGACTACGACTACGAACCATAAAAATCGTTCGACCATTCAATAGTCGAAGTACTGTCTCTTTAAGAAAAAACTTTGACCCCCTAGTTCGCCATCTAAAAGCTACCGAACTCAATGTTAGCCTATGGGGAAGGTCTCCATAGGCTTTCCTACGTTTTTTTGATCGAAGGATATTCCTTTGATCGTTGGATTAAAAATTTTATCGTTCGATTCGAAGGATTTTATTGTTCGATCGAAGGAATAATCCTTTGATCATTTGATCACACTATTTGCGCCAAAATCCTTCGACTTCGATATTCGAAGTCGAAGGATTTTAATTCCCAGTCGAATATCAAGGGTTAATTAACCCTCGATATTCGACCCTTTGTGAATCAGCCCCTATGTGTAAAATGTAACATGGCTGCTCCTGATATAAAATGTATTCATAACTGTAAATGTATTTTCATAACTACAAAACTCTGGAACAGGATAAAGTCTAGTTATGAATGCAGAAAATACAATATTCTTATAGACAACACTATTAGAACAGCATCTTAGTCCAGAGTTTATTAACAGTATTTTTCTTGTCGCCAGAAGGGGTTTATATTAAATTATTGACTTAAACCAAATACTCAAAGCCATTGTTATCTCCAGATGAAAGCCACTCGGCAGATGATAATCTTTAACAAAATAGAGATTGCTGTAAGTATAATAAGAAACAGAACTATCGAGTGACTTTCTACAAGCCATGAGATCCTTTCTGATAGTGGGCAGTATTAACGGAAACACTTTGTTCAATATTATTTCTCTTTCATATATATTGAGTTGCGTTTGATGGTTTACTCGGTTCACATCAGTTTTTTTCTCCAGAACTGATTTTATTTTAATATTTTACATTCAGAAAAATGTATCAGATCATGTTCCTATTGTAAATTAAAGACAACAAAATAATGCAACGGTAGAGGGAGACAGTTGTGTCAGCTTGCTGGGAATAAAAAATGTTATACAGGTATGGGACCTGTTATCCAGAATGCTTGGGACCAGGGGATTTCTGTAATTTGGATCCTCTTACCGTAAGTCTACTAGAAAATCATGTAAACATTAAATAAACCCAATAGGTTGGTTTTGCTTCTAATAAGGATTAATTATATCTTAGTTTGGATCAAGTACAAGTAACTGTTTTATTATTACAGACAAAAAGGTAATTATTTTGAAAAATATGGATTATTTGGATAAAATGGAGTCTATGGGGGACAGCCTTTCTGTAATTCAGAGCTTTTTGGATAACGTGTTTCCCGATAATGGATGCTATACCTGTATTACACCATGTATCTTTATGGAACACAGACATTTATTTTTTCAGCTCATTATATAATTGTATTAACCTTTTTTACTGTTCAGTTCTACATATTCTTTGCTCTGGTGTCTCATTGTTTGCTGTACAAAATGAGGAGTGCCATCATTTATTAGTACACATGGGTCAATTTATTCATACAGCTAAGTGGCTTGGGATAAATGTACAAAGTCTAGAATTATTAGACGGGCTTCTTTCCTCGTAAGTGCTTTACCCTGTGGACCATCATGTGCCCTGCAGCTTGGGGAGTACTGTACATATTCTCCTGCATAGGGAGATTTCCAAACCTTTGAGGATCATCAGTTCCAGGGCATTGATTGGGTGCAATAGCCTCATGGCAGCTTACTGGAAAAATATACAACAAATAAATGTCCCCGTATAGAATGTAGTAGAGTTGATTTATTTGTAAGTTACATGAGTGATTTATTTGCCAACTCTCTAGCTGGAGATATAAATACCAGGGATTCCCTCAAGGAGAATGAATGTATTGAAGTGAAAGAGGCACAAAATCTGTCAAATGCAGGCTCATCCCATTATTATTAACATGTATTTATATAGCACCAACATATTTCGCAGCTGTTCTGTTTGATTAAGAAGACAGCCTAGGAAAACCTGAGTCCCTATCTTACTCTACAGCAAGGTTTCTAGCTTGGGGTCCAGTGGCCATGAGATGAGGTAATCCAAGAGAAAATAACACCCATAGACTCCAATGGGTGAAAAAAATTGGATCTTATCCCTGCCTTACCCTAAGAGTGGGCCTGTATCCAAGGCCAGAGCTATGTCTACAAGACTAATTTCTGAAGAGAAGGCACTGAATGACTGCTTTTTTTGACTGCTTTTTTTACATCTGGAGCAATAGAGTGGTCAAAGCATAGTTGCAGCTTCAGTTTTACAGCATTTGGCACCTCCAAGTTAGCCCAGGAGCTGTAATCATTTGAATGTCTTCTAATATTACAAGACATATCTGGGGCAAAATATGAAATGCTCTAACAACACTGTATTGTCTGTAAGCTGCATATTTAGACCTGGAAAAGGGGACTTAACCTCCAAGACTTTATCACTGAATAGGAAAATTTCTTACATAATCCAAACATTTTTCTAAAAAAGCAATATTTATTCACAACCATGCCCCAAGTATCAGATAAAAACAAATTTAAAAACAAAGGTGCAACGCATGGGAGGAGGGATTCCTCTCCTTGGATTATTGAACCACTCAACCCAATTTAAATAAATCAGGTAGGAGGAGCAAATAGTATTTATACAGCTGTAAGACACAAGACTAATCTGTCTATAAAAAGTATGACATGTCGACATTCAACTTATTAAGCATACATCTATGCCACTTGTTGTATCCGTCATTGGTTGCCACGCAGCTGATTAAGCAATATGTTGAAACAATGGATTATGTAATGCGCAACAAAGCATAAATCATAGGCACTGTCCAGAACGTTATATATATTTGAAATTATCCCAATAATGCAGGTACTGGGTCTCCTTCAGAGAACAACGTCTCAAAGTGTGGATCAGGGACACAACATAATAATTATATGGTATAGATCGGCAGTGAGATCTGTATATTAATAATTTGTTTTTTATCTGATACTGATTATCAGATATGCATGGTTGTGAATAAATTGTTTGGATTATTTAAGAAATTTTCCTATTCAGTGATAAGGTCTTGGAGGTTAAATGGATACTGTCATGGGAAAAAAATTTTCTTTTCAAAATGAGTCAGTTAATAGTGCTACTCCAGCAGAATTCTGCACTGAAATCCATTTCTCAAAAAAGCAAACAGATTTTTTTATATTCAATTTTGACATGGGGCTAGACATATTGTCAATTTCCCAGCTGCCCCTGGTCATGTGACTTGTGCCTGCACTTTAGGAGAGAAATGCTTTCTGGCAGACTGCTGTTTTTCCTCCTCAATGTAACTGAATGTGTCTCAGTGGGACATGGGTTTTTACAATTGAGTGCTGTTTTTAGATCTACCAGGCAGCTGTTATCTTGTGTTAGGGAGCTGCTATCTGGTTACCTTCCCATTGTTCTTTTGTTTGGCTGCTGGGGGGGGGAAAGGGAGGGGGGTGATATCACTCCAACTTGCAGTACAGCAGTAAAGAGTGATTGAAGTTTATCAGAGCACAAGTCACATGACTTGGGGCAGCTGGGAAATTGACAATATGTCTAGCCCCATGTCAGATTTTCAAAATTGAATATAAAAAAATCTCTTTGCTTTTTTGAGAAATGGATTTCAGTTCTGCCCATTTTTGGAAATGGATTGGCTGCATATATACCCTGCACTTCATGATTCCTCTGTCTCATGACATTAGGGTCCTTATTACTTGTGAAAATGGAGTATAATGCTTATATTATGCAGAATACCAACAAATAATTACTTATACTGTATATATGCTTATTAAAAGGTGACCAAACATCTAACCATGGATGTATATTATTAAGCCAAAACTATCAATAACTTCAGCATTGGCATATCCTCTATTTAACATACAGTATTCACTTTATTCTTGATAACAAGTGTAATTTATTGTTTATTAAGTTTTCCGAACAGGCATATAGCTACTAATTCTACAGTACAATTAAATCATACCATCAAAACTACTAAACAGCTTTTAGTCTTTTATAGGAACCATAAAGGTGAGGGTCTCCCATGCTCTAGTTGAAAGAACTATGAAGCAAAATGGAGGTAAGAATTATTAGGGTGATCTATAGTTTTGTTTTGGGGAGTACATGATTGTGTTCAGTTATCAAAAGATTCCCCCTAGTGGTTCTTCTGTTTGACTTCTTATCGCCTTATTGCAATAAACTGAATATATATGTTCTCATAATTATTTTTACATTTCTATAAAACGGATGTAAAATAGTGCTGATTAAGCTAAGCTGACTAAACTTCAGATGGTTTTCAAACTCAAGGGCTATGGTTGCTTGATCAGATATTCCCATCCTCCTGGATTAGATGTCAGATGTCAGAAGCATCTGCTTATTATTGTAGTTGTGATGATAAACAGTTAAAACCATAATGATATTAAAAGCTAAAGAAATATTGCCATGAACATGCACTAACCATTAATTATTTATAAAGTGTAGAAGATGCATTTACTTTCTTTCTTTCTTTCTTTCTTTCTTTCTTTCTTTCTTTCTTTCTTTCTTTCTTTCTTTCTTTCTTTCTTTCTTTCTCTTTCTTTTTCTTTCTTTCTTTCTTTCTTTCGTTCTCAGAAATGGATATTTTTTATATATAAACTGTGCACAAGTAATACTTTTAATTCCTTCTCTGCATTACTAAATAATATTTTTCACTTTACTTTAAATTTGGAAAAATAATTAGTCATAATTTTCCCAAATCAAATGTTATTATAGGAAATTATGATTTATTTATAATAATGGAAATCTAGATGGAAATAAAACTATATCTCAGTTGCATCATTTCATTTCCATTATTTGTTAAAAGTACCATAAATCAGATATAGCAGGAAGTATGAATTATTATTCACCCAGTTAAAAATGTAACATTCTGAAAATAAGCAGTATTAATACACAATTTTAAAAATCTGGATAAAGAACAGCATATAATTTATAGAAACAAACACAATATTCCTACTATGATACTTTCCTACATGAAAACACTTAAATACTTTATTATGGAACATTTTGTAGCCGGGTATTTTGGTCACCGGTGTCTCTGAGTCAAAATATATGATTAATTTTAAAAAGGCTGTTGGAATTGTCATTTTTCCTTCTCTATCCTCAAGATAAATATGTCCAGGGGCTGCTTAAATTACATTGTGTGGGAAAATCTTTACTAGCGCATCCAGTTATTTTAAATAATGGCTCATTGATAGTATTTGAGTTGAATTTTGTAGGTTTTGGGATGGTAGAGATGACATTTTTTATGTATCAGTTATATTGCTTTGATCACTCCAGAAAACCCCAGAGTATTTGTCAGCGAAACAGATGTCCAGCTTGTTTACAATGGAAAAATGCAGCAATTATGTAAAATATATTTTATTTTTATCTTGTTTGTGCTAAAAGATCTATTTCATGTATCTTTTTTGACAAAGATGTTTCCTTTTTTATAGCTATAAGTATACTTATCATAATATTTGCAATAATTAAATCTAGCAATATTTTAAGAATATATATATTTTCATAGTAAGACTGCTATATCATACCAAATAACTATACTAATACTATACTAATACCAGATTAATATGTACATTTTTTGTTATTAAAAACCAATATGGTATACCAGAGCAGGATACATGAGCATTTATAAAAATTATACTTGTTATTGAGAACATCTATTAAGAAGCAACATACAGGCAGTGGAATAATGTTTTTGTATTATTTAGAAGAATGTTCTAGGGAATGATATCACATTTTACATTATCATCCCTCTCTTTTTTCTTCTGCAAACCCAGTTTCAGACAAATGTAGACAGCACAGATGGGGCTTCCAAATGTATTTCAAGATTCTGCTGTAGTTCATTGAGTGACCACCGCCAGCAGATTGGAATGTTCATTACTAGAGTGTGGTCGACTGCACTCAAATGCACTGCTCTGCTGTGTCTTATGAATGTTTGTTTCATATGATTCGTATGAGATTTTACCATTACTTGAAAACCACAGGAGGCCCAAAAGATATCTTTAGTGCTGTAAAGGTTAATTAATATGATTAGAAGAGGTGAGCATGGATTTTTTTTCTCATTTTTTCCTGCTGCATTCAACAATCCTGTTTATTTAACTGGTGCATTAATATGAGAGAGAATATGAGAGAGCTGAAGGATAATAAATTCTAATGAGGCCTGGTCTGTTGGATGTGCTAGAGAGAGAGAGAGAGAGTGGATGATTCATTTGTATGCTACAAAAGCGTTTAGAATTCTTCAAGCCTCCCATGGTGGACGCTTGAGGTGCTGATCATCTGTTCATACATCAGGGGGTCTCCATTGCTCCAAAAAGCATCTGAGCTAGGAAGAAGCAGCTAAGCACTTTTATTCAAGTGTTTATTTCATTAACTATTCCATATTTACTGTTGGTTGCGACACATTCCTATTGCAATGTACTTATTGGGCTGTCTGTTAGCCATAACACTATTCCCCAGATGAAATGTGCATTGCTTGCCTTTGGCTCTTAAAAATCAAGAAAAACAACGAGTGGAAAACGGGTATTGCTGTATCCAACTCATGCATTGTTTTCATGGAAAATGTTGTTAGTGGAACGATCTGTGATTATTAAACAAACGCTAATGGCAAGATTGGCGCATATTAACAAATGCCAGATAACCATTATGCACAGTAGGCTTATACCACTGGGACTGAGCAGGACGTGCATACTTGCCAGCCAAGGCCAACAGATTTTCAAGGTTTAAACCCACTGCTCTTATCATAGGAGCTTACATCCTTCACATATGGCAAGCTTCCTTTGTAATGTTAATCCATAGACCTGCATAGGTGGCACCTTAGTGCCTGCACATCTAGTGAGGTATAATTGCATTTAGTAGCCCATTCCCCCATACCATCATCAAGATGGCAGCCACTATCCTAGTAATGGTGATAGTCCTATATTGTAGTATATTTATCGGGATTTATTAAAGTCCGATGGTATGAAAACTCCGAATCCGAAAACCCCGGTATTTCAAAGCTCTCGGTGTCCTGCATTAGTCAATGGGGAAGGTCCCAGTGTCTACGCTGTTGTCAGTACTGATATCCTATGATTTTGGTTCAAAAAGTCAGAAATTTGTGTTTTTTGCGGAAAAGTCTGAAAACTTCTGACTTCTAACTTCTTTTGCCCTATTTTTTTTCAATGATAAATAAGGTCCATTCGGGAATTTTGAGTTGCTCAGATAAATTCGGAGCTTGATAAATAACCCCCTTAATGTTACAAGGCTGGTTAGTAATTCATTAAGATTCACATTACATGGAAGCATAAAAAAGTTTATTCTGCATTAGAATGGATGAATAATCAGCCCTCTAGCCCAGCAACTTCTATGGCACATATAAACAGAATCTTTACTGCTAATGTTTTTATGATATTTACCAATATCCACAATGAGCATGTGCAGTGCCACTGAAATTCAAAACATGAAGATCCAAGATGGAGGAGCTGATGTGGACAAGTTTGAAGGCCTGGATTATAAATGCTACTGGGTGGCTGAGGTTGTACAGTAAGTTTAATGTATAAAATACAAAATTCATTGTTAATATTTCATTTTCCTTCAATGGACATTCAGAGAGCTTTAAATGATTAGTTTAGGGGATTACTCTAAAGTGTATTTTTCAATATTATCTTGTTTACTTGGCTTAGCATTACTTCCAAGGTGAAAAGCATGCTAGGAATTGTATGCTATGGATTCATCGTTGAACAACAGTGCCCCACTGTAATCTTACAGGCCGGCTGATATAATTATATCAGTTATATACTTTCCCTAACCAACTGGTCACACTTGTATGTACTAGGTACTGGCAACCTGGATTGGATGGCATTCTGAATACTGTTATAGTGAAGTGGTGAATAAAATAATTAAAAAAAAATAAAATTAAATGTTACTTTCCAGGGAGACACAAAGGCATGACATTGAAAGCTGCTTTTGCTCTCTTGTAAAAGCTTCTTTATATTTAAGGTAATTGTAATGTACCATACATCAATTAAACCTTCTGTATGGCAGCAGTACGTTGGCTCTGTAAGACTACTGGCTACTTCATATAGTGCTTGAAAAGCTGGGGCATATTTACCCCAAGGGCAAAGAGACAGTGTCACCAAAGTTGACAAACTGGTGCATTTTATTTAGAATGGTGTTTTGTCCCTCCATCATCTAGAAAATAATTTCTATTATATTTAGATGGGATTTGTGGTATATAACCTTTGAAGTCAACATATGGCCATTGAGTAGAAGGTATGATGAAGTTTAAGAACTGTATATCATCTATTCATCTATATATTTGTCTGTCATCTACAGTATATATCTATCTATCCATCTATCTATCAAGCTATCTATCTACTGTATCATCTATCGTCTAGCTCTCTATCTATCTATCTATCTATCTATCTATCTATCTATTTATTTATATCTATCATCTTCTCAACAGGCTGTACAGATTCATTTGACTGTCTGGCTAAACTTGGTAACAATCATTCTGGTGCCTCCAGGTGTCCTTTTAGAGCAAATCACAGTCTGTAATAATTCAAAGCACACAATGTTGCCAGGTGTGTATGTAGACGGTAACTAGACAACATTACACAGGGTGTCTGTAACTCCTTCAAAATCTTCCTAGAATAGGACTGTTCAGCTTCTAGACATTTTGACCATCAGCTATACTGCATATTCACAATATAGAAGTTACTAGTCACCAGAGCAAATTTGTTTTAAACCACTTCCCCAAAACATTCAGGAAGAAGACTGTTTTGCACAAAAGTATTCTCACTTTGCATCAGTCTGGACCCCCAACAGAATTGTGCCTATTTTTACATCTATCTCTGTCTGGCTTTTACATCTGACTGGCTATATATGTTGTGTTTGCATGATATTCCATTCCAGGGTCAGTTCTGTAGTAAATGCAATTATTGTCCAAGTAAAATAATTTTTATTATCTGTTTTGCCAATGACTAGTCTTTGGTATTGGGATTTATTATTACTATTATTATTTATAATATTTTGCTGATGATCATTAATGGTGCTAAGAAAAACAATAAAAAAAAAATATAAACCACTGTAGGTTTCTAAAAATGAGGGACCTAAAAAGAAATAAATAAATATACAAAATTCAAAAATGCTGAGAATCGTGGACACATCTGGCAGCTGAAGTGTATCATTTTATTTAGTTACCAGTCAAGTAGTTTTCCCCCAACATTTTATGGTCATTATTTATTCATATGGCACCAACATATTCTATAGCGCAATAGATTATGAGAGACAAAGGGAAGCAGCAGGCATAATGAAACATGCATATTTAATTGTTTCGCTGAGTAACAGCAGTATGCTGGTGCGGGCGCAGGATTATTTGAACTCATTTTTCCCCACCTATCCCTTTGAGGGGAAAATATAAGATACATGACTGCTTTGCTCTTTATAAAATGATATCATATGTCTGCATTCTAATGCTGCCGCGCTGCAGAACTCTTACTGGAAGAAGAAAACAAAGAATTTTTTTTTTTTTTTAAATAAAATAATTTCGGCAAAGTGCTAATATTCTGTATATGATGATCTTTTTATGGAAAGCTATATTTCTCCTAAAATAAATACAAGGACTAAAAGATTTCACTGAACTGCCATGTTTGAATTATCTGTGCAAAAAAGCGTTGGGGAAAGATAGCTAAACTTGTGCCAAACAGATGGCACACCCTGCTGTGTTTTTGATTGAAAAAGAAAGGTAACATTTGCAGCCATGTCAAGGAGACAGTGATCAGCTAAACAAATTGGTCTCAGACGTGCCCCGCTGCTGGAACAAACCCTGCTTCGGGGTGTGACATAGAGGCTGTAATTCACTATAATGCCATGTTTCTCTGGATTGCTCCTGCAAGCACAGCCTTCCTTTCCAGGAAGGAAAGAGCTAAACAGGGTGTATTTTATTATGTGTAATGTACTTGTTAATTCAGCTGCTCAAAGACTAATGTCACTGAAATAGGCTATAGGGTGTCAGCTTAACATTTAGGTGCACCAGCAATTAATATAAATAGCATGGCAAGCTATACCAGTTCCCAGTCAGACTAATCTGCTGGAATATAAAAGGATGTGTACATCATCTGGCTATTATTTTCCTAGAGCAGCCCTAGGCACCAAGGGATTGGGGAGGGTTTTCATGCCTTGCATTGGTATATGTCAGCTCTTTAGGGTATATGCTCTAAACCACAGACAAGGCCAAACCACTGTACCAGGGTTATATGTTTTTTTTTAAAGAAAGGCAAAATGGCATTCTCCTCCTTCTGCGTGCAAACCAAACATAATCTGTAGCTGAGGGAAAGCATTGGGGGGAGAGTGGGGGGGGGGGGGTTGTTGGATGAGCTTGTCTCAGCTGGCTGTCCTATTCCGCTTCAGTAAAGACAAGGTACAGAAATGTCCTTTGGGTGACATTCAAAACTCGATATAAATCCTCTGCTTTATGAGACTGCAGTGCAATAAATTACTTAGCCTAATTGTAGATGTAATGAATTACCATAATTAGTCATGGGCTACATTAAATTAATCAGCATGGTACATTATTTTGCTAAATTACATCTTTGCCTTCCGAAGCCACCAGTGCAGCAATCAGTGTTTCTTGCACGAGGAGAATGATGCTGTAATGAGAAGCCTTTCTGCTCTCACAACACTGACAGGATATGAATGTTGATGGCCGACAGGAAGCCTCGCAGACAGTAAAGCTTCAGCATGTGCCCCGAGTGCCTTGGCTTGTTAATGATACTCCGCTCATCCTGCAGGGGATCAGTGGCTTGTGTGATATGAAGGTGCTTGAAACGTCTTGGCGGAGAGGAAGAAACACTTAGACGTTGCTCTCAGGCAAGCAATATAGGTGATAACATCAAGTTAGAAAGCAGCGGGGAGGCGCACATTTAATGTTTTCCAAATAGCTGAACATTTTGACTGTGGTGCCACTGTGATTACAGAGTCCAGTCAGCCATTTTCTTTCATTTTCTTCCAAAAAGCCCTGTAAAATTCTCATTTATATATAAATCATTTGATTCTGGACACAGTGTTCCCTCCATGCATTCAGCC
Organism: Xenopus petersii; assembly: GCA_038501925.1. NCBI lineage: Eukaryota > Metazoa > Chordata > Amphibia > Anura > Pipidae > Xenopus > Xenopus petersii. The sequence goes on from CM076682.1 coordinate 124,455,531, forward strand.
TGGCCCACTGTAAGAAAAATGTGCTGTGGTTTAGAATATAAAGGCACACCTCCCAACATTTTGGAAATAGAGAAAGGCACAAAATGTTTTTTGACCACACCCATTTGTATGACCACGCCCCCTAATGGCCAAATACAAGAGTCCCCTGCACTCAACCCATTATCAATATATTTAAGACAGAGACATTTTGTGCATACTGCTACTGAAAAATGCCTTACCCTTTAAACAAAACAGGGATTGTTTGTCCATATATTGCAATATATGTAAGCTGGCCAACTATGTCAAAGTCATCCCATATCTGGCCAGTCCTATGCTCAATCTGATTCATTAAGAATTCTATTGTTTCATTATACATTTTATAAAGGGACTTTTTTTTACCTGCAACTTACTAGCTGCTTTCAAAGTAAAACCCCCATACTTGGCTGCCCTTTTATTAGACACCAGTGGGATCACCTGACTATAGCTGGGAAGGGTGGGAGCTACAACAAGGAGCTGGTCACTGCTCCTGTATAACTATAACAAACAAGGGAAAGTTGTGCTCACCACTAATTTTTAAAACCATTAGGCGGGGGTGCAATGAGGCTGTGACCACAAAATACATATAGACACATGCAAGAGTCCTCTGTTATTAAGAAATAACTTACTAAAAATCTGCTTGCGCTCCTCTTCAGAAAAGGCGATTGAAAAGGCGATTGCAATCCATTGTGCTTTATTTCTCATCCCTGCCTTCCTTATAGGAGATAGCAAGGGAGGAGAAATCGAGTGCCGCATGCTAGATCGTCAACCTGTCGCCTTTTCTGAAGAGGAACGGAAGCAGAGTTTCGGTAAGTTATTTCTTAATAAAGGCTTTGCAATTTTAAAGTTTAATTTGTCTTGGTGGGGGGTTTTTTTCGTTAGTATACTAACAAATTTTTTTTTTAAAAAAATTTGATGTTACTGGTCCTTTGAGCTGCAAATCAGTTTCCCTTCTTATCTTATACAAAAGTATCCAAGCACCTATCTGGGCTCTCTGCCAAAAGCCAATTAAGTTAGCAAATTTGTAGCTTTTTCTGGCTGTTCAGTGCAGGAGATCAAAAAAAAAGTCAAGACATTTCAGTAACAAACCCGGGACTGCGGGTTGAGCTGTCAAAATCAGGACTGTCCCGCTCAAAATGGCACAGTTGGGAGGTATGTATGGTACAATATGGGGTAAATGCTTCTGTTCTCTTCTGGGTTTCCATAGAACCAAAACAGGGTGACTATTACAGCAATAATCAGTGGGGTAATGTTATAACAGAGGCAAAGTTCATCCCATGTTTAGTAACCCAGAGCAACTAATTAGATGTATGCATAACATTACCCCACTGATTATTGCTGTAACAGTCACCCTGTTTCAGTTCTATGAGCAGGGAAGCATTTACCCCATATTGTACCATACATATCTCCAAACTGTCCCGTTTTGAGCTTCCATTGGTTACTAGAAATAAAGCAAAATATGAACCTGTTGTTACAATACTAAAATAGAATATATCCCATTTAGAAATTCAAGAATATTCAAGACAGCATAAAAGAATTCACCCTTTCCCCTCTCCCCACTTCATATGCCCTCTTCCCCCTTTTTGTCTGTAAAGTAAAATATCCAGGGGACTCAAGGGGTTAATTTTCTTACTAACACTTATTCCCTGAGAATTTTAATGAATCTGTATGTTAATAATTAATTGAATTGAATTGTTTCAATCGTCTTTGAATCATGTATACAAAATGACTTTTGCACTGTATATACAAAGGAACTTTGATCTTTATTCTCCCTGACAGGGTTAATTAGAGGAGATACTGCGCTGAATGTGACGCTAACTCCTGATACTTTTTAATGGACATGTTTGTATTTTTCATTTATACCTAGGACTACGTGTTTTAACACACGAAACGCATTGGAAGGAGAAATGTTGGGGAAATAAAGTTACTTTTTAATCCACCACTGACCTCTGGTTTGTGAAAGTGCACGCAACAGTTTTGAAGTGATTGTCGGCTAGACCTCCCTAAGCTACTGGTTCGGGGCGTCGCACCCAAGCCGGAGTCCTAACCTGACTTGAATGCTTATGAGAGTAATCAATTTAAACGACTGGTCTGGGGCATTTGCACCTGGACCCACCCAGTTAAAGGGTGAGTGATTTTAAGGAGGATTTTTGTGTTACTGCATTGTATTAAAATTGGCTGCAGGGTTAGAGCATATCCAAAAAGTATTGTTTTTAAATATATATATATATATATATATATATATATATATATATATATAGTTTAAGCTGTGGTGCACAATAAAGTGTTCTCTTCATGCCACGGTGCTATCACATATATTATAGATAAAAGTTCCCTAAAATTGACGCACTCCGGGACTTCATAATGCAGTTAAAAAGGAAAATTTATTGTCAACGTTTTAGTCCTGTCCTGGACCTTTCTCTAGACATTTCTAAGTAGACCAGGGGAATATGTTAGCCGTGACTGGAATTAGTGGCAAAGGAAAGAGCAGACTTTGTAGTGACAAAAAGGAAGTAAAGTAATTTGACTGGAACAAGCTTCAAGGTGTAATATCACCCAAAGTTTGTTAATTATGGTATTGCATCATGTTTAGTGTATCCTTTCAGCTGCTTGGGTTTGACTGTGAGGAGGAAAAGGGGCATGGGGGGGGGCATAAAGAAATACAGGGGAGGCTGTGATGAGGTTGATAGACATGCCCATTGGGTTGGTGGGATGTCTGGTGGCAAGCATAGCATGTGGCCTCTCATAATGCATGGTTATGGATTAGGTTAATTAGTGTAGTGATGGCTGACAGGGGCACTAATGTTTATAAAAGGTCGTTTAAATGTTGGTTAAACAAACTAAATGACCTTGTTAACTCAGTGCAGGGTGTTCTATGTTATTAAGTTTGACTTTATGATTATGGAGTGTTGAAAGAGTTATAGTAGCAATGGTTTGCATCTGTGCGCCAGTCATGCTTTTTATACTAAAATGTCATTTGTCCCAGTTAAAAAAAAAACCTCTTTCACTCATTAACGAAACTAATAATAGTTGGGCTCTTGATGTAGTATCTGGAAATTGTAGTGCTGCAAATTATTTACTGCTAACTTATTTACTTATTATACTAAAACAGCAAAATGTTTTGGGGCTACATTTATTAAAAAGGGGTGCACCATGAATAATGAACACATGGCTTATTTCCCTTTATTCAACTTCCTCCACCTGTTGGTAAAGAGACAATGTGATAACTGCTGCAGGTACTGTAGCGCCCACAGGACCATTCATTTATAAATGAGCTATCTTACACATAAGCCTTCCAAAATCACTTAATGAAGATAGTCACTAGAACATTTAGAGAATCTCTAAATAACTTCTTAGGTATTATGGTCATCAACTGCTACAATCAGTATCATTTAGAGCCCTTAATAAAAAGGTATAGTATAAACAAAGTATAAACAATATGGCCAATAAAAGCACAGAGTAAACAAAAGAAAATTTGGTAGATCATGGTAATGCTTGAAAAAATAAAATGACATGATTTTGGGTGTTGCTAATATGGTGATTGAGTCAGCAAGATGGTTGAATACCTAATGGGTTTTTTTCAGAACTGAGCTTTGTTAGAAATCTAATTGAAGCGAAACACAGGCACCAGGTCAGAGACATGTTCTGCTCTCTTGCTTCTCTCTGGTGTAGATCAGCTGCATATTTGGGGAATCAGTAGACACAGTTGCTCACAATCATGCTTCCCAAGTCTTTCAAGTGTATTTTTTTATTGTCTGGGGCACAAGGTGAGGAAATGACGTTCCAACAAAATATATACTATAACTAAATCTGGCACAAACACTACCATCTCTGTGTTTTCTGTTCATTGGCCCAGGGACAGAAAGATTAACTCGAGAGCAAATTGAACATACTCCGGTGATTGCTGGTCCCTTAGGCAGATGGACTGGATTACATAGGAGCTGAGGGGAGCTATCAGCAGAAGGTATTTTCTGCTCTGAATGATCATCTCTCCATCCATATCCATTCAGATGTTGATGTTCAGAACCATTAGACTGCATTTACCCCACATGAGTGATGTTTACAGTGTTCAGACCAGTTACATTTCAACAACCATATGGTATCAGCTTAAACTGTAAAGAGGCAATGTTGTACATGGTGCTAAAACACAAGATTCCTTATCAGATCACACAGTCCTCCTGAAATGTTACAGTCCCTCTTCCAAAAAAGTCACCTTGGAAAAAGGGCATGGATTGATATCATTAGGTAGGGACATGTTGTGCTAAAACCAAATCCTTAAATGTGCCCATAAACTGTCCACAGATACTATAAACCTACATCAGCATTACTATCGCTTTGTCTGAGTTATGATGTCTCACCCTTTACTCCACTGATTATGGAAATTTGATTCCTCCTTCCACACTGGGCATGAGCTGGAGGATAAAAGAACTGCTGTGCACCTCCAACCCACCTGACAAAAACAAATATTGAGACATCATCTAACCTAGTGACAGTGGGCAGATGCAAATCTGCCTTGGGTGTGTGTGTGTGGGGGGTAGATGTAGGGGGCTGTCCTCTGAAGGGACTGTATGTAACAGGCCCCCTGAATTTCCCTTCTGGGGAGCAGCACTTTCTAGTTACACCACTGCTGGGGCCTTATGCTCACACCCAGCACATCCATGCTCAACAGCTGGGCCTATGTGAAACCATCTCTGCTCAGGGAATAAACCATCTCTGCTCAGGCTCTAAATTTCTATTATATTTTGTGTGTTTGTATATATATATATATATATATATATATATATATATATATTGTCTTTAGTATTATATATTTTCATAGTAAAGTCAATAGATAAAGCTGCAACGACAGTACAGTACAACAGTCGCGATCAATACTTGACTGCATGAGGAAAATAGCTGCATCACTGCAAAGATCTATAAAAGTGAAGTTTTATTTGTGCATCTTGAAAAACTTTTCCATTTAATTTGGCCAACTGCCTGATGCTTTTCAGGTGCAAGTTCTCTTAATCATAGGCTATCATAATATAGTATATACAGTGTTGGACTGGCCCACCGGGATACCAGGAAAACTCCCTGTGGGCCCAGGTGTCAGTGGCCCTTTTGCGTCTAACCATTTAGCATATTTCATGGTCCTTACCTATTCCTTACCTATTCCTAAAATGCTTAATAATGGAAAAATATAGTAAGTAGATATAAAAGACTAGCAGAATAAAGAGGTTGAGAGAGTAGAGGAGGAATAATAGTTTGGAAAGTGGGCCCATTGTCTAAGGTTTTCTGGTGGGCCCACTATTTAAGGGTTTTTTAGTGAGTCCCTGGCATCCCAGTCCAACACTGAGCATATATATTCTAAAGTTTGACTTCTATGTTGATTTCATACACATTCTCAATAATATTCTTCTAGGGTGATCTATGAACGTAAGTACAGTTTGCAAAGTGCAAGTTCAGATGCAAAACGCCATGTTTTTAACCCATAATGTAGCATTTTTACTAATAATTTCATTGTAACTGAGGTCAGGGTGCCAAAACAGACTGAAGTGCTCTTGTTTTCGATGTAAATTGGTTGTAATTTGTGTCTAGCACCTTCAGAGTGGGAGTTGCTTCTGAAAGGCACCCTCAAAACATCTTTTGCATCTGATTCGCTGGCTCAAAGTCTGTTTCCCTTATTGGCGCAACCCATTCTAGGAACCGTAAATCCGTAATACAAAGCCCAGGGTGAGTTCCCCAGTGTTATTAGGCACAGTTACAGTAAATACCATTCATCAAAAGAGGCAGGATGCACTCAATGGCAACTATGTTGAAGTGCAGGAATGTATCAGAAATGGTATCAACATGCACTGTTTACTAAGTCAATTTTAGGGCTTGAGGATGTGTTAATGACCCCTTATATGAGTGGGTTTTTTAGAATGTCACATTCAGATCTGTAGTGTGACTTTTAATCCAAAGTATTGCTAGACAAGTACTAATATTAAATAATATACATTAGTGGTCAGTACATTTCCTTCTTCTTGTAACATATATTCCTGAGCCCATAGCTGCAAAGTTATATTATTGAGAAACATTTTAAACCAATATTTAATTTTTCTCCACTTTCCCTACCTGCCTATGTAGGTCAGTTTGCAACAGAACCAAATTATATATGATGGTGCAGATAAAAACACAAACTCCAGCAAGCAAGAACTTAAGACAACACAAAATGCAAAAGTCTGCTTAGCGTAGTCACTTATTTGGAAAAATGCATAGGGATGCAGAAAAACCTTGTATCGTAATTTGCGATTTTGTCCTGGTGGGAACCTATTTAATTAGTGCAAGGAGGTATTGAATTTTAGCTTATTATGCATATTGTTTTCCAGCTGCATAAAAGATTGCCAAGTTTCTAATGACCTGACCCTGTTCTGTAAATCAGCAGCAAATTGCAGCATTTACACCAAGCAAAGGCAAAGGGCTCATCTTGTTTGGTTTGGGCTGTCACTAAAACCTGGCCTGAGCTATAGGATTAATGGTTTGATGCTAAGCAGCTGTCCTTTTCCTTTTTTGGGGGGGGGGGGTGAAAACATAAAGACAAAAGAAAATGGCTTCCGCTTGAGGATCTTCCATGATAGCAAGTCAGTGATATCATTTCTGTTTGGCGATATTATAGACACATTGCCTCTTTATGCTAAAACCCAACAGTGCTAAGGGCCCTATAAATAGAGTTCTTTTGACAGCTCAGTGGAGAAGAAAGGTTTCCTCCAGACATTAGTTGTGCCATGAGATTCATCATCACCTGGAGTCACAAAATAAATCTTTGATACTTACAACTGTAATAATCCATGCTCTACATTTTATTACGGATATAGATAGACGGTCATTATTCCTGACACTTTTTTAGCATTACAAGGAGGACTCTAGGGGAACAACTAGTGTACTGCATTACAGAAATGGATTGCTGTAAACAAATGGAAACCAGTTACTTAAGTCAGCATCAGCAGTCAATGGAATTTTCTCCTAATGTTCTGCATTCATAAAAGTTACAAATGAAGCATTTACTCTGTGCATAAAAGATCTGTGTTTGCTGTTTGGTGACTTGATTAAGGAGAAATGAGATTGTATATTGCCGGCAATTCACATAATACTTTCCTGATTCCTGGCTGACAAGCACAAATGCATACTGTGAATCACATTCAGTGGTGCCTCATCTTTGTAAATGTTATAGAACAGACAAGGGCCATAGACAGAGCCACAAACTTGACCAAAGGACCATAGGGCGTGTGTATAAAAGGCATCAAAGATTATAAGAGTCACTAGCGCAGGACTGATGTGAAGCATGATCTGTTATAAATATGTTATAAATATTCTATTTATAACAGATATAAAAGAATATGTGACAAACACTCCTGTCACCATTAGCAGTGTTACACTTCTTTTGTGGCACACACCTGAAGGTACTCAATAAATAGTCATCCGTAGTGGTATAGAGAGAGAGAGTGGGTGTCTGCTGCTCTTTTAGTATTGTCACTCCACATGATATTTAATGATACAGATGGTCCCACTGAGTACGATAATTACACCATAAACTTAATAACTCCTCATCTAAAATTAAAGGGGAAAACTAAAACAAAAAACCATAGAAAAGGGGAAATAAAGGCATTGCTTGTTAACTTCCCAGCACAACAGGAAATAAAATCTATTCTTTTGGATGTCTCCTCCAAGTTGTTGTTCCTCCAGTCAAGGTTTCTCAGAGGATGTTGATCTTTCCAGACACAGGACAGAGCGACCGTGTATTAGTCTGATCCTAAGAATTGGTTCCAGTGTACGCATCCAGCTTTATGGGTCTACAGGTATCTCCTTTGGTTTGGGATTCTTCTTTTTACTCCCCATGTTCTGCTCTGTCAGACTTCTTAGCTCCAGACTCCTTTTATTTGATCATATGCTGCCTTGCAACTTCTACAACCTTGAAGTTGGTATTCAACCTGTTACCAGGCACCAATAGGGAAGCAAAAACGCAATGGCAACAGTCCAGTGGAAGCGAGTCTAATTGTAGGGTCCAGCAATAGACTCCTCAATATATTGTAAGCTTCCATAGCCCTCCAATTGTATTTTAATAAATAACAAGAAGTCAAAAGGGTCTGACATGTTAGCCCAATGACCTCATCAATATTAGTTTAGCATGTGTACAACTGAAAAGATATTGTAGCTATCCAAAGTAGGGAAAACGCTCTTGGATTTTTCATAACACTACCTATTGCCCATCAATAAGCACAGTTCTGGATTAAAAATGAAACACAGATGTTCTGCTGAGTTGCTGAGCAAATAGATTTTAGCCAGTGGATATGGGTTTATGTAGTGCAGAGCTGGTATGCTTTTTGCATACAGAGGCCCAATTATCAAAGTGGTCCAGATGTTAGAAGCCTCCCTCTTAAATAAGTAGGTCCAGTAACAGAAGGCTACAGATCTCTTGGGCAGTCCTAGGGGGGGGGGTCATACAAATTTCTTTTAGAGCAGCGAGCAGCTCACAAGCCTCAAAATATTCAGTTCCGATCTGATAAATTCATTAGATTTCTTTATTCTTGTGATTGGCCACTGGCCTCGTTAAATAAATTGGGAGGGTGCTGTGTTTCCCAAACTCTTTGTGCCGCTGTAGCTTTGTTTGGCCTTCCTTCAAAACAATTCCACGGGCAGCAGTCTATATATTCTATACACGCATCTATGCCCCTGATTGTACCATTAGGCAGGTGAAAAGGAAATATTTTTGTCCTCCAGTGGGTATCACAACCAGCTTGGCCTTCCTGATGTGGCAAGATTCCATAAAACCTGAGGGCTAAATGATGGGGTCATACTAATACCGTATGGAATTTGAAAACAAATGTACAAATAGCCATTTGAGCCAGACTTAATTCTGAACTGTAAGAAGAATATGGGGGGAAGTTCAAAAGATTCTTTTCCAAAAGAAAAGTCTGTAGCAACCCCTTAGTACAGGTATGGAATCCGTTATCTGGAAATCCATTATCCAGAAAGGCCATCTCCCATAGACTCCATTTTATCTAAATAATCCAAATTTTAAAAAAGTATTTCCCTTTTCACTGTAACAATAAAATAGTAACTTGTACTTCATCCAAACTAAGATATAATTAATCCTTATTGAAAGCAAGTCCAGCCTATTTGGTTTATTTAATGTTTAAATGACTTTCTAGTAAACTTAAGGTATGAAGATCCATTATCCAGAAAACCCCAGGTCCCGAGCATTCAGGATAACAGGTTGCAAAAAAGTGTGCACTCCATTAAATAAGGTTACATGCTTGGGTGCAGGGGTCTGGAGATTATAAAAAATCATATTACACTAGATTGGCAGGTCTTTTGTGATGAACAAAAAAAATAAATTTATTGAACCAACATTTCAGTCTCAGCAGAGACCTTTACCAATATATATAGTAGACATATTGGTAAAGGAATCAGGATTCTACCTGTGGGGTGCTTTAATTATGTACAGTGGATTTGTTTATTTATATGAAGCAGCCCTGGTATTTGGCTACATTTACCATGTTACAATGAAATGTAACACTCAAACGCCAATAACATTGTATCCCCCCGTGAACAAATTGTAATCTGAAATGGTAGATTGCTTAGTTACAAATTGTTATCTGAAATGGTAGATTGCTTAGTTGCAAATCTTAAATGATAGATTGTTTCAATCTGCTGAGCAATATCTTATCTCTCACATGCGGCAGCACAACAATGATATAATTTACTGTTTGCTAAAGCCATGATTATTCAAGGTATTTTATATTTGGATCTGATCATACTGACATGATATGTGTACATTATAGTCATTACACATCTGTCTTCAGTAAGACCTGATTGCATTGCCTAAATAGTTTAAAGCCTTGCTCACAGAATGTGGAAGAACACTTTTATGATTGCATCAGTGTTATAGAGAAAATAACCATTTTCCTAGCTACTCATTTCTTTTCCAGACAGAAACAAATTGATCTGGAGTTGACTGTCCACTGGGGCCAATAAAGTGATTGTTGACTTGGTTCAGTCGATGGCTACTATGGCTACTATGACCTTCAAGGTCAAACCCAGTAATTACAGGGTCAGATGGTAATTGCGCCAGATGGTTCTTTGCCTCTGGGTTATGTGCCAGGATAGGAAATGGGACTGAAATAATTGGCTGGGAACAGGAGTGCGATTTGATTGTTCCTGGATTGGTGTATACTGCAGAATAATTTCTTGCTTATTAGCCGTTACAGTTAATGTAGTGAGGGCAAGGCTAATTTATTAAACAGAGAGACTGGAATGCATCCACTAATTTTCTTTGAAGCTATCATTGTTTTTCTGTCAGGAAACCTTATTTATTCCGTTATTCCAACATTACTTATACTCATACCCACTTATAAACAAGACTCTAAGGTTTGCCTAGATAAAGTAGCCAATAAGCTGTTTGCATTTAAACAGGTGACCAGTAAATGCCGCTTACTGGTTGGTTTCTATTGGGCCTGAAGCAACTTTGCAAGGGCAATAATTAGGTTCTTTTTGGATGCTTTTACCATTTTTAAAAAAAATCATTTGTGCAGCCCCCTGAAAATTAGAAATAAGAGTGCAATTACCCACCTCCATTAGCTTAAGTGGTTGATAGGTTTCCCTTTTGAAGGGACGCCAGTTACCTATAATCTAAACCTATCCACTTCCAATTTTGCTTAGTGGGTTTATGTCCAAACACATCACTATTAAAATATATTAACATGTATTTTTTAAGCTAAAGGTGGAAGTTATTATTCTTATGTAACCAAATAAAACCTGGCTTGGTGATAGCCAAAGAAAGTCCTACTTTGGAACACAGTAGTCAGTGGAAACTAAAGTTTTCTTATGGTGCCAGTCCCTCTCAGGCCAATTCTTATTTTTCCCTGATGACACTCCCCCTCTTATATCACAGGGGCGTTCCTGCCAGGCTTTTTCTTCATTTAGTGGAATTCCCAACCTGGGACAGGGATATTTATTGTTTGGGTGTTTTCTTTTCTTCCTTCTCTCAAATTCCCTCAAAGTCTTATATAATGGCTCCTGCCCCTCTAGGCTCTATTTGTGTCTGTCTTTATTACTAAATAATTACTGTAAATCCATTTTATATATTTTCCTGTATTCTGCAGAGTGCTGAATACTTTGCCTAGTGGTAAAATTATTAAATATGCATGCAGCCATACATACATAATAGAATTTGACTGGCAATAATTGCAATTTGAGTTGTATTCAGCCGCAGAAATACACAGCATTACTATATGACATATTCTGCTTGTGGAATCCTATTTCACAAAGAGTATTGACTTGCTCTTTTACATTTTAAAAAGGTCACGGCAATAATTTTATCTTAGCAGTTTGCTAAGTGAAAATACTTTTGCACATTATATTGAATTCTATTTCAGTGTCTGGGAGTCATCCATTGTGGTTGCTATAGGAAGGCAATTAAACTGACTGGACATCACACCACCAGAACAGCTACAGCACTATCAACCTTGGGGAGCTAATATTACGTTGAGTAGAGAAAAAGCCGACACCAAATGCTAATTGTATGTATTTGCAAGGAGAGCAGACCGAAAAATAAAATGGCCTGCTTTCCATTGGCAGTCAAGCTTTGGAATAAACAACGAAGATTTGATTTGCTACGAAAACGTATCTCTTAATTCAATTTCATATCTTCCCACAGAATTCAATGGAGTTTTCATGAGAAAGCCCATGAGAGTTAGGGATGTAGCGAACGTCGGAAAAAAAGTTCGCGAACATATTCGCGAACTTGCGCAAAAATGCGAGCGGTTCGCGAACGGTTCGCGAACCCCATAGACTTCAATGGGAAGGCGAACTTTAACATCTAAAAAAGACATTTCTGGCCAGAAAAATGATTTTAAAGTTGTTTAAAGGGTGCAACGACCTGGACAGTGGCATGCCAGAGGGGGATCAAGGGCAAAAATTTATCTGAAAAATCTGCCTGTGTGTGCTTGGAAGAGATAGTGTAGGGGGAGAGCTGTTAGTGATTTCAGGGACAGATGATAGTAAGTTTGCTGGCTAGTAATCTGCTTGATACTGCTCTGTATTGGAACAAAAAAATAAATAAAAGCAGTCCTTACAAGGACTACTGTTATTGCAGCAGTCAGCAGATGAGATCAGAAGCAGGACAGCTGCCCACTGCAGCTACATACAGAGCACTGCAGTAGAAGGTAGATTACTAGCCAGCAAAGCTACCTAAGCTTAAATGTCCCTCAAACCCCTGCAGACTTCTGTCCCTCCAATAACAGAGCAGTATCAAAACGATTACTAGCCAGCAAACTTTCAACTGTCCCTGAAATCACTAACAGGCAGCAGCTCTCTCCCTACACTATCTCTTCAGCACACACAGGCAGAGTGAAAAAACGCTGCAGGGCTTCGGTTTTTATAGGGAAGGGGAGTGGTCCAGGGGAGAGCTTCCTGATTGGCTGCCATGTACCTGCTGGTCTGGGGTGAGAGGGCAAAAAAAAGCGCCAACAATGGCGAACCCAAAATGGCGAACGTCGCGCGACGTTCGCGAACTTCCGGCGAGCGCGAACACCCGATGTTCGCGCGAACAAGTTCGCCGGCGAACAGTTCGCGCCATCTCTAATGAGAGTTTTTCTCATTGAATTGAATCAGGTTCCAAATAAAAAAAAGCTCTGCTCCTCTATACTAACATTATTGCCAAATGTATTATCATTTTTATTTATGTAGTGCCATCATATAAACCAGAGTTTTACAGAGAACAATAATTTATATGGATTAAATGTGGCAGGTCTGTGCATTGTATCAGTCCTGCTCTTAAATGAGCCATAGTGCCTCATCTTTACCATGACTTGGCAAATGGGCAGGATAAACACACCCTTTAACATTAAAGGAAAAGCTTCATTAATATAATAGCAAGAGGAGGGAAAACAGTAAGGGTCATGGCACACTCTCAGATTAGTGGGGAGATTAGTCGCCCGGCGACAAATCTCCTCTTCTTCAGGGTGACTAATCTCCCCGAACTGCCTCCGCGGGATGGCACTCGAAAGCAATTTGTTTTCCGAAGTAGCCCAAAGTTGCCTCACTAGAAAACTTCAGGCAACTTCGGAAAACAAAGTGCTCGAAGTGGCATCCTGCCGCCGATTTACATTTTTGCCAACGGGAGGCAGTTCGGGGAGATTAGTCGCCCCGAAGAAGAGGAGATTTGTCACCGGGCGACTAATCTCCCCAAATCTGAGCATGTGCTCTGACCCTAAGGAGTTGGAAATAATGCACATATCAGCATTAGTTAACTCTTTATGCAGAAAGAAAACAAAAGACAGATCCGAATGCAAATGCACTTATGGAACGATAATGTTATATTCTTTGCAAGAATGAGATACAAAGCACATTATAATCAAAAAACACAGAAGAAGTGATCTGGATATAGCTATATACTGTACCTGTACATATACTATACATTATTATTTTGTTATCTGTGGTTTATATAGTGTTATCACATTTATGCAGCACTTTACAGAGATTATACATCATTCACATCAGTCCATGCTCCAGTGGAGCTTACAATCTAAGGGTTCCTATCACATACACAAACACTATATTCAATTTCATTACAAACAAATTGACCTGCCAGTATATTTTTGGAGTGTGGGAGGAAATCAGAGAACCCTGCAAAAACCTGCACTGACTTGGGGCGAACATAAAAACTCCATGCAGATACATTATATTGGTTATAGCATGACTCTCTCTGTGGGAAAAAAAACTCCATTAAAATATTTACTTAATATGATTAACAGTGACTGAAGCAAGAGATTATGGAATAAGATCCTTATTGAATCACTACAAATATTGCTGATTAATCCAGTGTTCATGATATGTGATCTAGCAATTAATATGCTATAAACCTCAGTCACAACATTTTAAAACCATTCAGAATGGATAACCCACAGATAATATATGTCATAATAAGTGGCATATTAAAGAATCTTGAAAAATAAGAATATATATTTCCCTTTAAAGGAGAATTCAACCATTTTCAAAAAAAAACCCTACCCCCCACCCCACGTAGACACCCCTCCCTCCCCCCCTCAGCATAGCTGCCCCCCAGGGAAATGCCCCTAACTTTATACTTACCCCTTGGCGCAGATTCAGGCATCGGAGTTCCACACAGCCATCTTCCGGGTCTTTGGTAAGCTGAGTGGGAGACCAGCGAAGTGGCGCATGCGCAGTTGGAGCAATTTGCCGGTGCGCAGTTGAAGCATGCACCAAAACTCACAAAAATTGCCGAAGTGCCGGAAGAAGACACGAAGACCCGGAAGATGGCTGCATGGAACTCCAATGCCTGAGGGGTAAGTATAAAGTTAGGGGCATTTCCCCGGGGGCAGCTATGCTGGGGGGGTCTACATGCGACGGGGGTAGGGTTTATATTTGGAAACGGTTAAATTCTCCTTTAACATCTTTTTTCTTGAGCCACCATTTTGTGATGTTCTGTGGGCTTCCAGAGAGGACCCCTGACATAAAAAATAATAAAATAATGCAGGTAGTAACTGTAGCAGGAGGAAGTGTGGGAGTAAAAGACACAGGTCTATACTCATAGGGATAGATTTAATTCAATGAGTAAAAAGGTTTATCATGTGAAAACTCATAAATGAGATTCAATTTGATATGTAATTCAATTCAGAAAAACGTATTTCACTGTTTATGATGTGAAAACTCTACTGAAGTCTATGGGGAAAAAAACTGGAACTGAATTTGGAGAAAACTTTTTCTCCTCGAATTGAATCTCGTCCATGAGTTTTGACGTGATAAACCATGAACTAACTTTTTCTCACTGAATTGAATCTGGCCCATTGTCTGAGGTAACCTAACATGCATGTGTGCCAGAAGGTGGAAAAAATTACTTTTATTTATTATTAAATTAAAAATGGCAGTTTTTCAGTTTTTCCCAATGGGACATACTACTAGAAAGTTACAGTATATTTTTATTGAAAAGGTTTTAAAACATGGGCTTGAGTCTGTATTTTTTGGTAAAAAATGTGTCAGGTTTGCTATCATCATCAATTTGAATTTTAAACCACATTATGAAGCTGCAAAGTGCATCTTTTTATTACTGTTCATATGTATATGTTGTTGGTAGTACTGAGCCTTTACAGCTCCATTAACTGTAAATACACATAAATAACGTTACATTTCTGGTATAGCCAGGACAAGCTCAGCACTGAAAGCAGAGTTTCCCAAGTAGCACTGTGGCAGGGAATAACTTGAAAGTTCAGATAATGAGAACTGTATTAGTAGATTAAAGGCCAGACATATATTTTCACAATTAGCCTTTCAGATAATGGCTTGTGTGTGGGGTTACACTCCAAACAAATGTGGCAAATCGTAGGTGAGTAATACTAAACTTAAAATGAGCAAACATCTTTTTAATGCTGTGATCTGTCCTGCTATCTTATTCCTCTTGCACATGCTGTTTTATGAGTGTTTCTGTGCATTTGTCAAACTAATAAGACACTTTGTAGGCATTTTCCCTTTTAAGTGCTGTAACAACGGCAGGTGAGGCATTGATCCAACAGCAAGCTTAGCAATGCATTTTGTGCACAAGAGATTTATATATTTAGGTCTGTAGGAAGTTAAGTGGTCCTTCTTCTCAAGTGGATCAAATTAATTTTGAATTGAGCTATGCTATCTTAAATCTCTTGGCTTTGCAAATCTTGCACTTAAGCTCAATCAACAGCATATCATTGAAGTCTGATACAGTTCCAGTGTTTACATTTGTTTCTTGTTTTGTTTAAATGTACAGTAGCTTGGACTTGGATACAAGCACTCACAAATCTGCAGGTACAGGAAAAAATATGATTTTAAAGAGAATACATGTTCTGTTTAGACATTGCGAATAGCTTTTATTTATCTTACTTTAAACTGGCAAAATGTATGTGGGCTGGGCTTGTATGCTCATAACATTCCGCTTCTCTCTTTATTTACATTTATAAATCATATGGTTCACCTACGCTGTAATACCAACATCTCCACTAATAGTCAACACAACATTTTTTTTTTAAATGTGGACAGGAAGTGACAGTAAAGATAATAGGGACCGTTTAAGAAAGTTAAGTGCAGTGTGCAATTTTCTATGCTAATTGCTATTTATTTATATTGTACTTTTACAAAAATGGAGACTGGGGCGCTCAAACCACTCGCCGTATAGTTAATATCACTAATTGGAATGCTTTTCTATGTAGCGGTCTATTATCGCATTCATTACAAATTCGCTCACCGCTGTTTCTAATTGGCTCGGGTGCACTTGCCCCGAGCCCTCCGCTTCAAATATTCCAATATAGTAAAGCTGTGGGTCACTCACCGCTCCTGTTTGGTGGTCCGGGTGCTGCGCCTCGAACCCTCAGCATGGGGGAGACATCAAGGTACGAAATCAGCAACTTGGCACGCACTCCACAGGACTCCAGGTAGCAGTAAAAAAGTTTTTTCTTTATTGCACAAACATATATTATCCTAACGCGTTTCGTGTGTTACCACACGTAATGCCTATGATTATGTGTGGTAACACACGAAACGCTGATAATATATGTTTGTGCAATAAAGAAAAAACTTTTTTACCGCTACCTGGAGTCCTGTGGAGTGCGTGCCAAGTTGATGATTTCGTACCTTGATATATTTATATTGAACTCAATTCAGCATTTTACCCATATTTCCAGCATTATACTTGTGTTTTGATGCAAATCAATTGAAAGTTGCATCTAGTTGGTGTTGTATCATTTCTGTACTGCATTTGCATCCCATTCATAAGTCTGGTGTGCTTATTGTTGCAAACCACGATGGAAAACCTGGAGCTACTTCCAGCTCTAGAGATGGACTCGATGGCACCCATGTGGGAAACCTGGACCCAATGACAGGTCTAGGATTCAATGGCAACCATGTGGACGCACAGAAGCATGCTTGGACCCAAATAATTGTGTAAATATGCACTCTCCTTTTAGACCCCTCAGCAGTTTTTGTTAATTTTTTTGGATAATAGAATACACTGCAATAAACCTTTTCTGTAGCGGTGCCCCTATTTGTTAGATTGCCTACCCCATTTTTATGCAAACAATGCTCATGGTTATGCAGAAATAGAAACACAAGTTACTTTGACTAAATGGTAGTGTGTTGGGGCCTCTATAATTGAGAAAAATGTGTTGTGGATAACAGACTGTGCAACTATACATGCAGTCATGACTCTCCCTCCTCCTGCCCCTCTTGGATAGAGTTCTGCCTAACACAAGCAACGTTCTATTTTAAAGGTGTTAGTTGCAGGTTTTTGTTATAGAATGGCCTGTGGTTCTTCTACAACAGTAGAGCACAGTGTGCAAACTGAAAAAAATGACCGATTGTGGCCTTTTTTTTGCACTTTGTGCAGTGCACGCTGTCACCTAAAAGTCTCCTAAAATGTATCATATATCAGAAAGCCTGTTTGATTTACATGAAAAATATGTGTTTGATCACTGCACACAACAAACAAAAAAGATATTATGAATATTATCATGTTATTATGTTAACTTCGGTTTTTGATCATGTAAATTGCTCAACAGCAAAATTCTGCATTTTGCAGTCCAGTGACAGCTGTTGAGCAACAGGTTGGAGATTTCTGCTCAACATTAAGGTTCTCTGTATGGCTGCATAATTTAAGGGATTGAAGTAACTCAGTCACAGCCATGTAAATGTGATGCAGACAGCTTTATACATGCAAAGTGAGGATTATGTCTTGTAACACTGCTCTTGTCAGCGAATCCGGTGGTGACATATGATAGAGTTGTGGAATTGTCAACTGCAAGATATAATTAAACTGTCATCCTCACTCTCTGTGTGCCGCACCATGTAACTGGTGAGCTTGTGATCTTGGGAAAGTTCCACATGGGCAAACTTTAGAATTCTGGCAGCTTTCTGAGCTGCTTCTGTAACAGTATTCAACGTGAAGTGCTAAACCTATTAGCCATTTAGTTGGGAAACTAGTGTTGTAGAAACAATGTCAAGGTCAGACTATGATTGAAGAACACGCTGTCTCACTTTATGTCTCTTCCTTAATATGATATTGTTTTCCACTGAAGAAGGTTCTCTTAAAAATGAGGTTGAGATCCCTAAAGAAATTGCTTCAATCAGCAGCAGTGCTTAATGACTGTTAATGGGAAGTGGAGATAGGATAGTAAGTGTTACTTTGATTAATAAGAGAACTGCAGAGAATTTAAATTGTGCCACTGATGGATTATTTTCTTCAAGCTTGATAAGCGCTTCTCATTTGTTCTTAAATTTGGTCAATACTGTTAAAGACAGCAAAATGAAGTATAATTAATTCTATTGCTGCCTGTTAGACGTGAGTGCGAGTAAGAAAGCGATTATGATGCACACAGCAATGAAAAATTACTTCTGACATTTTATCCTGTCACTTTCAGGTATTCATATTAAAATTACAACAACTGGAATTCTTTTGGGCACATTACAAATGCATTAGCAACTTCGTGGCTGTTTGTTATGTTGCTAACACGAGGCTGAAATAATTAAATAAAGACATTGTAGAAAGTTAAAAAAAAACTAAAGACAAAAATCAATGCACTCAAGAGGACAAAAAATACACTAAAAGGCCTTCACTTTAGGTGAAAGTCATCCACTGCAGGTCAGTTCAACACCACATGCAATTGTGATTTAAGATATTCCGTCATGTCCATGGCGTAGGTGAGAAGTTGAACACCTACTCTGTAAACATTTAAATGCATAAATCATATACTAACTCCATGGAAAAATACCCCATGCCTTTAATTAAGTTGACCCTACGGCAGGGTGGGAAATACTAGGGGAAATCAAATAATATCCAGAAATGGGCGGTTAATGGTTTTGTAAAATAACTTTTCAGAGGGGGTAGACAAAGGTTTAGGGTTACCCAAACTACCATATTGGTACCAATAAAAGTACAGACAAATAAATGTTTTTTGAAAGCAGCTCAAGCCCTCATTTTAACTGATTGGAAGGGTCTGCAAATTCCCAAAGAATCCCCAAGCTTTACATACATCAAAATAAAAATATATGGACAGCAGCCAAACTTGACTTGTTATGTTATGCTTTTTTGCGTACTAACACCTTAAATCATAGGTACTATAATACTGCAACTAACATAAGCGTACCTGACAGAGCATAGCATCAGATGGTCCTACAAGAAAAAAATATATTTAACTATAATGCCTAGTTAAAGGACAACAATTCAAAATGTGTGTGAGTGCCTGAAAATAAATCAGGCAGTGGTTATAAAAATACAATTCTAGTTCATTAGTAATAGCCTAATGTGTTTTGTGCCTATTGGCATTTACTCATAGGCTGATGAGCTATATAAAATACTTACATAAAACTGGTGTTTTAGTAGTGTTCCTACAAATCCCATTTTCTCCCACATATAATGTCAAGTAAAAATGACTATCCATGCCTGTCAGATTTGGCACTTCACTTTACATATTCACCAGCCATTAGCTTGCTCAGTGGAGCACTGTGAATAATAGAAAAGTATCTCATTTTTATACGCGTCTAACATCCTAGCGCTTGGTTCAGAATCATGCTACTGAGGAGATGGCCTTGATGCTACTGATATTGCTGTGTGGATTATAATTCGCTTCTACATACAAAACTAGGCTTCTCCACTTCCATTGCCATCTTCTGCCTGCCCTTGCAAGGCTCTGATTATGGCAATTCTGGGCAGGTCGTGAATAAAGATGTAAGTTTCATAACTGGTTCAAATGGGGAACAATGTCAGTGGATAGTCTCGCCCTTTAGATCCCCACAGTGACAAAAGATAGTTGTAGCACCTGCGTCTTTGAATAAAGTACACTGAATCCAATTTGGCTCTCCAGAGTGAACTTTGCTTATACCTTGGATATTGTGTGGCTTGGACGGTGCCACTGACTCTGTTTGATAGAGCCTCGATGCCTTTGGAGTGAGGGACCACCCGACAAATAATAGAATTACTTGTAGCACCTGCCTCTGATTTGAATGCTTGCATTAGAAACCTATAGATTACACATGAAACTTAGGAGCAGATACATCAAAATTCAAGTTTTTTTGTTATTTGAGTCGATGGGAATTGTCTCCAGCAACTTTATTTTATTTATTTTTTCCCAGTTTATTAAAACATTGAAAAGAAAAAAATAGATTTTTGTTTGTGTAGCCCCTAGACCTCCAGATGGACAGTTTATAATAGCTAACATACTAGCTTAGTAACATTGTAGCCTGATTGCTGTTTTCTGCATTTATCTGGTCACAAAATATATTAAATTTGCATACCAGTTATATCAATCCTTTGTAGGTTAAAGTATTATTTTTAACATAAAAGTCGTATTTTTTTATTACATATTATCAGCTCTTTGTGTTCAGCCATTTGTCACGTCATGGGCTAGATATCATTACATCATATCATACTTACATCATATTTACAAATACTTAAAAATAAAGTTGTTTTTTTTTGGATCAGCTGTGCAGTTTATGACTCAAAACTCGCAGGCCGTAGTTTGGACACCCTTGCTCTATGTCATACTACAAGTTAACTAAAAGGTGGACAACCCTTTTAAAGGAGAATATAACCCAAAGTTAAAAAACCCTTACCCTATATAGACCCCCCTCCCTCCTTCCCCCAGCCTTAGTGTTACCCCGGGCAAATGCCCCTAACATTGTACTTACCCCTCAGTGCAGATTCAGGCATTGGAGTTCAGGGGTGCCATCTTCTTCTCTGAGACCAGCGTGGCAGCGCATGAGCAGTTGGGAGTAGGGGGTTTTTAACTTTAGGTTTGAATTCTCCTTTAAGTTTGCTAAAACATGCATTCAACATTAAATAAACCCAATAGTATTGTTTTCCCACCAATAAGTAAGAAAAATGAAATATTTTGATTGATTTAATTATAAAGGAGTCCATAGGAGACCCCCCTTCTTGTAATTTGGAGCTTTCTGGATAACAGACAACAGATCCTGTATCTGCATTTCACTTCTGAATATATTTTTGGCAGTTTGCTCACAATATGGGAAAGTTATTATGACACAAAGCATAGCTGCAAAATCTGAAATCCACAAATACGGATGAAAAGCAAATCTTAGTAAGGGTACTGGGGACCATACGTATCTCTTCTGTACACCCTTGCAGCTAAATATTCACAGACTAGCTGCTTTTTGTACAACTAATTTGACGGCATGCCAGTGTCTATGTGTATATCCCATCTGTGCTGTCCATACTGTGCCGCAGCATGTTTTGTGCGCTACATAAACTGGCAGAAACATATTTAATATATTATGCATTTCTTGTTCTTGAATTTTCTATGTTGTCAAGATCCTTCTTTTTTCCCTAGAATTAAAGGCAGCTGGCAGCACATTTTATGAGTATGAATCACCATTTGTTATAATGATGTGGTTACTAAACTGTGATATATTTGGGGGGGGGGCAGTTTATTAAATCAAGTGAAATTT
This sequence comes from Xenopus petersii, assembly GCA_038501925.1. Classification (NCBI taxonomy): domain Eukaryota; kingdom Metazoa; phylum Chordata; class Amphibia; order Anura; family Pipidae; genus Xenopus; species Xenopus petersii. The sequence continues at coordinate 124,477,008 of CM076682.1, forward strand.
TCAATTTATACTGTAATACTCTATAAAAATGAAGCATGCAAAAGTAATAAGAATGACAAGATTTCTTCCATTTATGAACTCTATTGTTGATTGTATTAAAACTGCTGTGCTCTGCAAGATTATTTCGTTACAATGGTAATTTTCTATCTCACAATTGAATTTTGTAAAATGTAATTAGGAATTAGAATAACATGAGTATCCTTTAAAAAGCTCCTGGCACGCTGCTGCTGTGGAATAGAAAGAGAAATCAGTAAGCAAACTGTAGCAGAGATGGTCAACCTATGGCTCATGCTTGTACAGGACGCTGGACGCAGTGTGATTCAGTTCATATAGTGAATAAAGTACCCCCTCTTGTAAATTATAAGGATATTATAAGTTACTGAGGAGTTTCATGACCATATAAAAACACAAGTGTTTGGTCATGGAACACCGAGGTAACTGGGGGTACTTTATTTATTTATTATAATAATAATTATCATTATTCAGTGAGTTGTGTGACAGAAATGACATCACTTATTACCGTTTATAACTGATGGCATCAGAACTCACCATTTATAAGGTTATAATTTACAAGATATTCATGGCTTTTGTGTATTATAGGGGTATATTTATCAAAAAGTGAAATTACCTGCTAGAGTGAAATACCCCCACTCTTCATTCATTTCTATGGGATTTTTAAACTTTCACTTTCACCCTTTGATAAATACACCTTTAAAAATCCCATAGAAATGAATGGAGAGAGGCGGTATTTCTCTCTAGCGGACTGTTGTTATCTCTAACTTCACTGATAAATATACCCCATAGGCTGGCAGGCCTTACTTGTAACCAGGAAACTCAAAATTCTTAGCTTTGATAAGAACCTTTATTCAACAACACATCAGTAATGAGTTTGATAGGAAGGTTTTACTCTAGGCCCAGCCAGCCTTACAGCTGGTGCAGCAGTCCTCCATTTTTTTACAGCAGAGCCCTATTATGTAAAAAAAAGCTGTGGCTCCACCACCACCAATTGTTGTGGATTCATGTCATGGAAGCCCACCATTGAGGGAATATCCCACATGTCCTTTATTAACCTGACGGTACTACACAACAGCTAAATATTCAATTCCAACCTATATTGAAAATGATTTGACATTAAACAGGAATGGTGAACATAATGTAACAGTACAGATGGCCAGCAGCAGAAATACAAAACACAACTCCATTAAACCAGAAAAAAAGTTCAGAAAATGCTAATTCAAAATAAAATTCAAAAAGTGCCAATTGTGATCATGACGTGATTATGAATTTTAATAATTCAGCCCTTTGGTGTTTTAACTTTTACTTGGTGCATTTTAGTTCAACACTAAGATCTTAAATACAGATACGAGATCCATTATGCAGAGACCCTTTATTAAGGCCATCTCTTCCCTAAACACCAATTTAATGAAATAATTTATATTTTTCAAAAATATTTGCCTTTCCTCTATTTTAATGAAACAGTACCTTGTACTTGATCCTAATTAAGATATAATTCATACTTATTTGAGACAAAATAAGCCTATTGGGTTTATATCATGTTTAAAAGTTTTTTTTAGTAGACTTAAGGTATGGAGATCCAAATTAGGTAAAGATCTCTTATCCGCAAAACCCTGGAGCATCCTGGATGACAGATCCCATACCTGTACCCGAAAATTCTTAAAACTGAGTTTAGAGAGGAGCACACATGCTTCTCTAATCTCACTTTTTGGTTACAAAGGGCTTTGGCAGAACCCCAAAAGTAGTACCACACCAAGCTTATCAGGTCCAAAACATGGACATGTCCATGTCAACATGGACTTATTATACAGAAAGATTCTGTTCTGGTTGGCCCACAGCAATTTATGAGTTGGGTTGGCATTAGGGTTGCCACCTGGCCGGTATTTTACGGTCCTGGCCGGTAAAAATAATGGGTGATCCCAATGTTATCAGTAGGGAAAAAAGATAAATATATAGGAAGGCTGGTATTCTTTACCAGAAAAGGTGGCAACCCTAGTTGGCATCCAGACCTCAACCTGCATTGCAATTAGAGGTTGATAACCAGCACTCCATGATTGCAGCCCACATATAAATGTGCAACACTGGTGGCCAGCTCCCCCCCCACACAATTAAAGAAAATTGGAGGCCAGGGTCCCCCCAAGTTAAAAAAACATTGGTGGCAAGGGCCCCCTCCATAAAAGCTAAAAAATCACTGGTAGTTTTAAAAATGGCCATTGGTGTTCAGATTCAGATGCTTCTTCTTCGGGTCCCTTCAGCTGTTTCGGTTTTGGTAGCTTCCGCAATTTTGGCTCCTTCCAGCAGGTTTAGTTTTGGCTCCCTGGTAGCTTCAGCTGCTTTCTGCGGCTTCCCAAGCAGCCGACTTAACGTCAAACAGACCAACCCATCGGGCATTTGCCAGAACATGCAGATTGCCAGTCTGGTCCTATACTTGATGGATGTGAGACTTTTATTGCCTCATATATCAAGGATGTTACTACAGTATATACATTACTAACTCCTGGGTTCTTAACATCCTCCTGTTCAGTACAGGGCATTTAAAGCCTATAACGCTATTCCAGGAAAAAAATGGTGGGTGCAGAACTCACCATTTATAACTGATGACATCAGAACTCACCGTTTATAAGGATATCATTTACAAGATATTCATGGCTTTTGTGTATTATACCAAGAATAATGCATAAAATAATAGGTATAGATCTTTACATCTTTACATCTCCTACATCTAGGATTTTTCTGTTTTGTTTATTTCTGCTATATTTTATTCTGAAAGTTTTCAAGCCAAATTACAGACCTAGCAATTAGAAAGGGGACCGATTACACTAACTCTGCTAGTTCGTTTCTCTTTTGTCATTGACAAAACATAAACTGAGCCTAAATCATGTGAAGTCAAGGTACAGACAGATAATTCCTCTGAGATCATTTCGTGGAACTTGGTCCTTGCAATTTCCCAGCAAGAGCAAACAGACTGGCAGAGATCCAGATTCAGAAACATTTAATTAATAATGCTTGAAGTGCAGCAGACTCTCAGAATCAAGCAGGTGAGGTATCAAATCGTTCAGAAATGATAAACAATTCAAGGTTAAATGAGAATTCTGCTGTGATAAAAAAAAGAGGATATTGAAACTACTCATCTTATATTTGAATGCTCTTTGTTGTTTGGCATTTATAACATGGCTGCTGCTACAATGCTGTTGTGGCTTAATTATGTAATAAAGTTGTTGGCCCACGCACATACTGATATTTCTCATGTGTTTATATGTTTGCTCCTGCAGCTCAAGTAAGTGCATTTGGCATAATAATAATAATATACAGCAATAATAGTGAGTGGTTTTGCATGGGTTTCTTCCTCTTCATTGCCATTGAGTGGGTATATTGTCTGTTTCACTGAATGGGCAGCATGTTTGTACCAGATCTAATAAATGAAAGCAAAATCAGATCAGGAAGTAGCATTTAATGGTCCTCTGTTTAAAAGCTATCATAGTTTGCTATGGGTTATTAGAGCTACTGCAAACATTGTGACTTTTACCCCATAATGGGCCAGATGAGACTTTTCTCCTAATACAATTTCAATTTTCCTATAGTCTTAAAGGGGGGTGTTCACCTTTTTTAGTATATTATAGAATATCTAATTCTAAGCAACTTTTCAATTGACCCTCGCCTTTTTTCTGTTTTAAAGTTTTTGAATTATTTGACTTGTTCTTCTGACTCTTTCCAGCATTCAAATGGGCGTCACTGACCTAATCTAAAACAAGTCTTCTGTAAAGCTACAAATATATTGTTATTGCTACTTTTTATTTCTCGCATTTCTATTCAGGTCCTCTCCTATTTATTTCCCTATCTCTCATTCAAATCAATGCATGGTTGTTAGGGACATTTGAACCCCTGCAACGAGATTGCTAAAATTACAAATTAGTGACCTGCTGAATAAAAAGCTAAATAATGCAAAAAATACAAATAATAAAAAATGAAAATTGTAAATTGTCTCAGCATATCACTCTCTACATCATACTAAAAGTTCATTTAAAGGGGAACAACACCTTTAAGTGGGGTTTTTATGGGATAAATCTTGAAATAGAGTTTTCTAATCAAATTTAATCTGTCCCAATATGTTCCATTGGTTTGGTTCTGTTACTTTGTCTTGGGTCCAACTTACCCTTCTCTAAAGTCTTTTGTTGCTGCAGAGTTATAACAATCAATTGACTCTGTTGCTTCTCTTCTGCTGGCACATTGCGACTTCTTCTGGTCAATGCAGATATAGTGCCCATATACTCTGATCCCCATATCTGAATGGTTACCAGTCCTGTTGGTTATAAACCCCTGCACCACCATAATGTATATACAGGGTTTTTAATACTGTTGCTCTAGGCATAATGTTTATTCTTTATGATTATTATCCTACATGTAGTAGGAGAGGCCATTGCAAATAAATATGTAACAGACGGTCTACTCTTTCACCTTTCCAGCTATGTAGTAGCAGGAGTTAATTCGAACCCTGAGTAATAGACTATTGTGTCCCTCCATTACATTAGGCCTGAGGCAGAGCATTAGTGTGGAACTACTGTGTAGGACAGATGTCAGTGAGCTGGAGAAAGTTAACAGGTCTATATTGGAGAGCCTTGAGCTTCATCAAGTAGGTGGGTGGCAATGAGTGGCATATTCTATGGGGGAGTTGCTGCACTGATTTCACTGATATAATAGCTACCCATACTGCACTATGGAAGTGGGGTGAAAAGCTCTTAGCCTGCTGCCAAATTATTTGGCTACGGTTAGAGGTAATTATCTAGAGGCATATTTATTATTTCCTTAACTGTTTTGTTAAATAAACACACCAGCGGTATTGTAATCTGTCTACCTGCTTCTCCAGCCAGCCTGTCTGAATGTCAGGAGCCCAATGCAAGACTATGCTGCAGGCCTGGACCAAAAGGAGGTTAAACAGTTTCCCCAGTTGTCTTATAAAGGCTTTGTTTAAACTTCATAAATTATGAGTGAAATTCCCTGCTGCTGGACTGTGTCATACATGTATGGGATCTGTTATGCGGAAACCCGTTATCCATAAAGCTCCGAATTACAGGAAGGCAGTCTCCCATATATTCCATTTGAATCAAATAAGTCACATTTTTAAAAAAAAGATTCACCTTTTCTATGTAATAATAAAACAGTACATTGCATTTGAGCCCAACTAAGATACCATTAATCCTTATTGGAGGTAAAACAACCCTATTAGGTTTATTTAATTTTTAAATGATTTTCTATTAGACTTAAGGTATGGAGATCCAAATAATTTAAAGATTCCTTATACAGAAAAACCTGAGCATTCTGGATAACAGGTGCCGTGCCTGTAATACTGTTCAACATTTTAACTGTTGATTTTGTACCACAATAGACAGTGCACACCAACTGACTTTTGAATGTGAGGGGTCAGTCTTGTAACCTGTAAGTAGTTATAGGCGAATTTTCACGGCAGTTTCTCAAATTTATTTGCAAGCGGTGAATCGCGGGAATTCGCAGCAAATTCACCCATCACTACCTGTGAGTAAGATATATAGTGAATAAAGTACCCCCTCTTGTAAAATATATGGATATTATAAGTTACTGAGGAGTTTCATGACCATGGGGGGTACTTTATTTATTATAATACACAAGTTTCATGTGACAGAAATGACATCAGAACTCACCGTTTATAACTGATGACATCAGAACTCACCGTTTATAAGGATATAATTTACAAGATATTCATGGCTTTTGTGTATTATATATATATATATATATATATATATATATATATATATATATATATATATAGTATATAGCAACCAAAATAGTTTTACAGTCTTTTCCTCCTGCTGGCAAGGGGCATGCTGGGTGCTATAGCTCAACAACAGTTGAAATGCTGTGTAGCCATGAATGATATATTTTAAGGTTGGGGTCCCAGCTATTGAAACTGAGCCCTGTACACTTTGCTTATTTAAGAAGCAATCTGGGACAGCAAGAAAAATACACATACGTTAATAGTACTAATGAGTGAAATGGAAACATATGTTTGCAAAGTTTTTCTGCGTGAGTTGAGCACATTAGTTAATCAACAGCAAGATCCTGCACCAGGAAGCCTATAAGCGAAGCTAAATTATCTGTGTTCTGTACGGATGCAGAATTACTGTTTAAACCAAAGACAAAGGAATCCACACTGGGAGACAAAGCCTGAATGACACCTCTGCAGCTTTAGTATCTATAAGGCTTTCTGCAAATCAGAAATGCTCCATCATAAACTAAGGGTAAAATATCTCCCAAATGCCAAACTTTGTAGGGTTATGGCACATTGCTTGCTAATTAAATCATGATAATGCACACAGTATGAGTACTTTTATCATGCATCTAGTAGCAGGACATTGATTTATCATCATTGTAGTTGGACAGAAAGATTCATTTAACATATTGGGGATTTGCCAGTTTGCAGCTGTCATTTCATTTTGCATTAATAGCTATTCAAATCTTATCATTGTGGATTAATGTAGTACATCTTAAGATATCTATTTTTTAGAGTAATTGGAAACTGCTCTTTCTTTCATGGGAAATGGTAACAGTGCAAATTGTTAAATCCAAATTAAAATAAGCATCAGTCATTTTTTGAACAATGGATATACACCTAGCCCATGCAGGCAGATTACAGTGTCAAGTCCCTTTGGGATTTGTTTTTTAAGTATAGAATTGTTTCTCTATGGCTTTTGATTTTATTTCTGGAACATATTTTCTTTCATAAATGGCACTGAATTAAAAAAAGAAAACCAATGCATGTGTTCTATGCCCAAAAGAGAATAGTTATTTTAATATGTTTGCCTGTTTCAGTGTTAACAAAGCACCTGCATGGCTTCATTATTTAATTTTCCCTTTGAATTTATCTAATGCAAATATTCTTTATTACCTCTCCAAAAGAATCCAGGAAGGGGGACGGCCTAGAAGGCCATTGTCTGTTGTTTGATATCATTGGGGCATGGCTAGCTGAAGCAGACTATAAACGGACCTCTACAAGGCAAGAGCTTATATAGAGTTTGTTCATCCATTTTAGGGAAATACCATGAAGCTATGTTATTATTATTATTATTATTAATAATAATAATAAATATAATATGATAAATGCTCTCAGAAAATATGAGAATGTGATAGCTCTTTTTCATTGTGCAGGTCCCCCCTGCGCCCCCAGTAGTTATGCCACTGATTATAGGCCAGTCCCAGAACATAAAATGTATTAAATTTCACAAGTAGATTAGATATAATTAAGACTAGGTAGGATAAAATATATATATATATATATATATTTGATATACAACTGATGGTCATGGCTGTGAGTGCTTTCTCTGGAGTATTGTTGATAAATTTGGTTAGCACCCAGCGAATAACTAAGAGATCGGTGAGTGCCGTTTCATCCAACGCAGGAGTTGAGGAAAACAGCATATTGAGAGTTCACACAGATCACAGGCAGGCTCACACAGAGAGTACACAGGCAATTGCAGTACAACCTTTCCCTCCTGGAAGTTGTCAGGAAAGCAGCTTCTACCCTACAGTCCCTCTTCACTGAGGTCCCTGACTGGAGGCAACACACAGAGCCTCTGGGAAGCTACTCCCTTACTGGAAATCCTTGTTGGAGCTTCAGCTGCTCTTTCTCTCTATCCTATCTGCCTTTCTCTCCTAGAGAGACTATGACAAGTCTGCCCTAGTATATCTGTTCCTCATTCACGGGGTTACGTGGTCCCCGACTTGGAAACATGCCTTCTTCTGGGCCTATTGCACTCAGTCCCCCTGAGCACATCCAGCTGGAATCACATCCAGAGGCAAAAGAGGAAATGGCCACTCCCATCACACACTATAGTGCAGTGTAGCAGGGGAGTGTCATTCTCTCCTGGCAGATCGCTCTAAGAAAAAGGTGGGGGCCTTAAAGCTGCAGGGCAGATTAACCCATAGGGGCCCCTATATATATATATATATATATATATATATATATATATAATTTTGGCTGAGATAATTGGTCATGTTCCACTCCATGGTGGTCAGAGGAGAAAAGGTTGGTGACATCAGCATGGGTGGTTGTCCTGGCGAATCTACGCCTGGCGAAGTGTTTCGCTGTGAGTGAAGCCGAAGCTGGCAAATTTCGGAGGTTACTAAATTTGCCCCTATATTGTAATATTATCTATTAATAAGCAAATGTGGATGCATTCCTGCATGTACTGTTATATTGTGGTTTTGGTATAGTTATACAGTATAAACATGCGAGAGTTTGCATGTTATTATTTAGTTTTAATGAATGTCAAATGCTTGATCAAGGGAATGTTTCCGATCGCCACTGGGGTCATGAAGGAATTTTTGCCCTCTTGAGGCATAATTAGTAGTGGCTTCAGGCTGAGTTTTTTTGCCTTCCTCTGGATCAAAACAGTAGATATATATGATAATGTTTTTTAAGTTTTATTTGTCACAGAAGTGGTAGGACCTTGCCAGAGTATTGCACAGGTAAATTTAGAAGAGGGAAAAAGGAGGTTCTCTCCTGTGACTGCACAGTGGATTTATTGACACCGACGTTGCTACTGCTTGTGCTAGGTGACAGCCTGCTTGGATCTCCTATCATCGATACACTGCAGATTCCGGACTGACAGCAGGGCTGCTGAACCTCTCTCATGGTGGGAGATGCAGCTCCTTCTCGTAGCAGAGTTTGGGGCCATCCTCTCTGTAGGTAAAGGCAGCCTAATACTCATTGGTGGAGCGGCAGAGCATAATAGCGATCTCTTATGGAATTCTGCCTTTGAATATTGCCATGGGGTGAGGCTGGCAAGGTCCCTATTTATTTGATAAAATGTGAATAAATGCTGTGGCCATTTTCCCCATTTCTGGCTTCTTGTGTCTCATTATGGTATGTAACAATGGGGTTCAATGGGATAGCTGAAGGCGAAGGGTCGTCATTTGAGGAGTCCCCTTGTCATGAATTGTCTCTGCACAAGAAAAAAAATAGTCATTGTATGCCGATAAAAAGATTATACAATCACTATTTCTTCAATAACAACAACTATATTTAGAGAAAGTATACAGTAGAGTGTACTTTTATTTCTATTTTTGCAGTTCTTATCCAAGCTATGTATTCTGATCATTGCACTTATCAGCGAATGGGATGGAGTGGGGCTCAATCTTGATGACCCTACATGCATTTCTACAGAAGCAGCTTTAACAGTGAAACCTTTTTTTAACTACTCCCTAAAGTTATTAACACTTAACTGCTGCCCTACTTTTCACTATCATTTCTCATTGTCGGACCCATCAGGTCTTGCTGATAAAAGAATGAGAGAACCTACAGCATTAACTGAATATTCTTAAAGGTGCACTTAGCATTTCATTAATACTGCCCCCTGTACAGAGTCATTTACAGAACAGCCTGCTTTATCAGTAGGGATTTTAGTTTCATTAGTAGGCCCAGGGATGGAAGTGTGTTATAGCCATTAAAAGGCTCAGGATAAGCTATTTACTTAAAGTTGTTAATGAAGCAAGGTAAAAAAAAATCATACAAGTACGGTAGGAGATCAGTTTAAGTAGAAAAGACAGTTTGCGGGAACAGAGCATCACTTTTAAGAGGTAAAGGATGTGAATGATTAACAAAGTAAAAGAATGCCAATAGCAAAGGGCATGACACCAAGAGGAAAAGTTCATCACAAAGTTACGGATATTAAAGGTATGGGACCTGTTATACAGGTATGGGGTACAAAGTACTGTTTTATTAAACAGAGAAAATAGCACTTCAAAATATTAATTTTGTGTTTAAAATTGAGTCTCTCTGTACAATCAATATCTAGCTAGCAGCACACTTTAGCTTATAGAATAGCTAGATACTGCTGCAGCACTGTGGTTTCCATTTGAACTAAAAACTGAACATTTTCACAGCAGCTGGGATTGAGCACAGCTCATTAATTGGTTGTATACACTAAAGGACTGGAAAAGGGCACATGCCACAGGGGAGAAAATGGGGCAGCATAAAATTAACTGGTACCTGTGTGAAAATGAAAAGGAGAGGTATGCAATAGAAAAAATCAAAAGACAAAAAGATGGGGAGTAGAAAAGGGACACCAGCACACAAATTGGGACATAATGGCAAAAAAAAGAAAGAAAGGGCCGCTAAATGAAAAATGGGGGAGTATCAAAGCTAATATTAAAAAAGAGTTAGAGCAGAAGGTGAGAAAATAAGAGGAAGAAAAGAAAAGCATGATGGAAATGGCAATGATGGATACTACAAGGAGAGAAAAATTATGAAATTGGGGAGGAATTCAATGGAGAATAAGCACAGAAGGTAAAGGAAGAGAAGGGAAGAAAGAAGAGAATAGAAATAGAAAGGGTGTTGCAGAACAGAATGGAAGAGAAGGAGTAGTAGTCCAGGCGCTGTTGACATTGCTCATGTCTATCTACTTTTAGGGTGAATACATTTAATACACACAATGCACATGCTATTAATACACCTAAGGGCAAATGTATCAAGGGTCGAATATCGAGGGTTAATTAACCCTCGATATTCAACTGGGGAATGAAAATCCTTCGACTTCGAATATCGAAGTCGAAGGATTTTGCGCAAATAGTTAGATCGAACGATTGAAGGATTAAAATCCTTCGAATCGTTCGATCGAACGATCAAATCCTTCGAATGGAACGATTCGAAGGATTTTAATCCAACGATCGAAGGATTATCCTTCGACCAAAAAAAGATAGCCAAGCCTATGGGGACCTTCCCCATAGGCTAACATTGACTTCGGTAGCTTTTAGGTGGCGAACTAGGGGGTCGAAGTTTTTTCTTAAAGAGACGGTACTTTGACTATCGAATGGTCGAATAGTCAAACGATTTTTAGTTTGAATCCTTCGATTCAAAGTCGAAGTCGTAGTCGAAGGCGAAGTAGCCCATTCTATGGTCGAAGTAGCCAAAAAAACACTTCGAAATTCGAAGTATTTTTTCTTCTGTTCCTTCACTCGAATTTAATGAATGGGCCCCCTAGGCCAAAGTAGCCAAATGCATCATCAGTATGTGTCTAAATCCAGTATTTTGCCTCTGTCTACAATGTTCACCAGCTCTGATACCCATATTAAGTATAGACCAGGCATTTGGCAACCATCAAACACACATTATTCCAATACATTTTACATCTTCTGACATCCTCTGTGCCCTTTAAAGAACAGGAACACCAAAAACTGAAAGTAAATAAAATATACGGGGTATTTACTAAGACTCGAATTTCTAAAATTTTCTATTAAAACAAAGCCAACATAACTTCCATCCACTATTTTACCTAATTTATCAAAAAATCAGATTGAAAAAGTCGGTGCGGGAAAGTAACATCAAAATTGTGTGTCAAATCGAATCATGTGATTTTTCGATTTTATTCTGGAATCATGCAACTTTTTAAATTTGATGCCCAAAAAACTTGACTTATTTGGATTATTGGACAAAAACCAGCATGAAGCCCTTGAAGATCATGAAGGCAAGAAACATCTTCAAATTCTAAAAAAGGGTCATCTGCCATTGACATTTACATGACTTCAACAGGTTTTAGCTGGAGTATTTTCTGATTCAGATTTTTTAGCAGCTTTGGAGCATAATAAATCTCAAAAATAGTTTTACCCCTTAAAAACTAACCATAATGTACTGTTGCACTGCTAAAACTGGCATGTTTGCTTCAGAAAAACTGCCATAGTTTATACAAACAAGCTGCTGTGTAGCCGTGGGGGCAGCAATTCAAACTGGAAAAAAGGAGAAAAGGCACAGGTTACATAGCACATAACAGATAAACCACCTTTGTATTGGACAGGGTTTATTAGTTATGTGCTAAGTAACCTGTGCCTTTTCTTATTTTTCCAGTTTCAGTGACTGCCCCCATGGCTACATAGCAGCTTCTTCATATAAATTATAGTAGTCTTTCTGAAGAAATCAAGCAGCTATTACTAGTGCATGCTAACAGTATATTATGTGTTAATTACTTTAAAACACTTTAATTTTTTGGTGTTCCTTTAAGATCAGTACTTGGAGCACTCTATTGCCATGGAGCAATTGAATAGCCTGAAGAACAGTTTGAAGTCTACCCTCCAAGCTGTCCTATTCCCATGAGGTTGAGCACTGATCTTAAGACTACTTTCTGCCTTCCATCAAATATAAAAGCAGTTGCCTGCACTGTGTGCGATTAAATTAATAACACAAAGGACAAAATAGGAAATGGGGGAGAGAAAACAAGAAAAGAGAAACAAAGAGAAAGCAGGGGAAAATTGCATAAAAATAGAATGTGAAAAGAAACAGGGAAAGAAAGAAAATAATGTGAAAAGTAGAGGGAATCAGATGTTACACGTTAAATGTATAATGTATATGGTTGTGTCTCAAGTCACTTGTATAGCCCAAAATCCAGTGCTACACTGGTGGAACTGTACCTTACATGATACAGCATTGTGCTGTGTAACTGACAGTAGGAAGAACAGTACAGTGACAGTTGTCTGGATTTGCCAGTTAATGACTGCAGTCATAGTGCAGTTCTCCCTCCTGCTGGTTAGATAGCAGCGTAGGTATTGCGCTTTTTGGGTGGAGAGCGGTGCTTGAGATGTCTGTCCCCGCTGTGTCTCACTATATATAATTTACTTGGAGTATCTGTACCCATAGGCTCTCACTGTATCTAATGTACTAGGTGCCACACCTGCTGCCTCTCAGTGTACCCACTTCCTTTAACTCTAATTAATGTGCTCAGATTCCCTGTACCAACTGCCTTTCACTGAATATACAGTAACATGCCATTATGTGCAAATTATATAAAATGTATTAGGGTAATTACTCTTAACAAACAGCTACATGACTTGATTATGACTGGATGTCAGTCGCATCCCCACACCCCAATAAATACTCACAAACACAAGGGAAGGTCCCCATAGGCTTTCCTAAGTTTTTTTGGTCGAAGGATAATCCTTCGATCGTTGGATTAAATTCCTTTGAATCGTTCAATTAGAAGGATTTAATCGTTCGTTAGAAGGATTATTCCTTTGATCGAACGATCGAATTATTTGCGCTAAAATCCTTTGACTTCGATATTCGAAGTCGAAGGATTTTAATTCCCAGTTGAATATCGATATATATAACCCTCGATATTCGACCCTTGGTGAATCGGCCCCCAAGTTAACAATACCACTCTTAACCAAAACCAGTTCTCCAGCCTAAGGCTAAACCTCCACCACCTACTACCTTTCCTACGGTGCCTCCTTGCCTCTAAGAATAGCCCCAGGCCTATCCAACATCAACCTCACCTGAACACTACAATCCCTTTTTGGGTTACCCATCGGGGCAGCCCCACTTTGCCAAAAGCTGCGACATACAATCTTCCAAACCATCCTCACAGGGTGGGAGGGAGGGACGCTGTCTGTTCCTATGTAGTCCAGGTAATAGGGGTTCACTCACTATCCTCCTTGCTATTTAAAGGTTAAGCCCTTCCTCTCCCCCAACTTCCTTCATACTACAGGTGCCATATTGCCAACCCGGCCCCCAACTAGATTTCCTACTCAGTCAGTCATAGCCCCCTCCATGGGGCTTCCAAAATGTATGCTACATGTCATTCTTCCTTGGTAGATATAACAGCAAATCTATCAATGTGTCTAATGAGGTTCTCATATTTTGCTCTCATAAAACCCATATATATGTTCTGTTATCCTGAAACTTTTGAAATCTGGAATACCAATTTCCACAATTCATATTTGTTTTCTCTGTAAAACAAACAGTTTTGCACAGTACATTGTGCTTGATGGTAACTAGGCTGCATGAATCCAAATTGGTGGCAAAAAAATAAATTTGTTTTACATTTTTAAGGAATAATGATCCAAATTATGTAAAGATCTCTTATCCAGAAACTCCCAGGTCCCAGGCATTCCAGGTAATACTGTATATCCTATACCCATACTAAAAACAGTGAAAGCAACTCATTAGCCAGCACCTTAGACCTGAGGACCTCCAGGGGATGCCACCGAATGCCACTGAAATACAGACCCAGCTGGAATGCCACTGGAGCTTGATTTGAAGTGAATGTTGCTGAAACTATACAAGCATTATTATGACATTTATTTTCCATCTTTCAACTTCTAAAGGCATGACCCATAAAGTGGGGATTAAAACAGTGTTGTAACTAGAGTGCGCACTCTGATCCCCATCCTCCCACACACTCCCAGCCTCCAACCTGCCAACATCCAGCCTCCACCCTCCCCACTCCCCACCAGAACTCCACCCACTCCTGCCAGATTTGTGTCCCCCTTCCTAGACACAGGTAAGAGAGAGAGGCTGGGGAGGTGGGATTTTTTATTAGCTATAAGGAAGCAGACCTCCTCCATAGTTATGCCACTGGCTTAAATCCAAATAGTTTGAATCCTCTGCTTTGGAATGTTGGTGTAGATAGTAATGTAACTTAACCCGATTCTTGGCCCCAAAACTGGCAGCTACTGATCAGTACTCTTCCCAGATCTATATGGCCCACTGATAAAAATTAACTATTATGATGGTAATAATACAAATAAAAGGATAAGCCATGTGTAGCCATCATAATTTACAACTGGGTTAGCTTTTAATGTGTATGCGATGAGTAGCGTTGCGAGTTCCCAATTAGAATACCTAAAAGAACTAAACTAAGGTCACCCTCAATGGGATGTGTTTTAAATAACACCATATTTTTCTCAAGGGGCACAGACCAACCTCACATTCATAACTGCCAAACCAGTCTTTAGTTTTACAGCCAGTCTTCCTTACATTAAATGCAATTCTTATAAGCTGCTCTATTTTCAAGTTGTTTTAACTGAAGTGGTTATATTTATTTTAGTTCCTGAACTGAAGACAGGTTTTACGTTTTCTTGGGCCTATTTGAGCCACCCTTTTGGAGTCTACATTTGCTTGAATCCAATTTTGCTTAGATGAAGGTTATACTGTTAAGACATGGCCCCTGCTATATTTTCAGTAAAGCAATTAGCATTTAAGCAAATCTCTTCATTACTGGCTCTAAGACCACCATATCCCCCACTGAGGAGCTTTCTTTGTAAGGACAGCTTCTTAATGCAAAGTTAGTTATGAGTGAAATGGGCATTCACAAAAGCTAAGTGAAAGGTAATTTCTTTTAGATTTGGGGCTTTCTCTCAAGGCTCATTATTTTATTTCTCAATCAATAGGCTAGGGGGAGAGTATATAAAGGTGAAAATGATTTATGCTTCATTGATCATGTTGTGTTTCTGAGGAAGACCATGATGAGGGGGCATCTCCTTAGGATATTTTTAGTTTACTTTATTTAATCTTACTGATAAGTCCTTTAACCTGTTCATTTACCCACCTATGCATGTTAGCATGATGCACAGTCATACTAGGGATCCAGTATGGTAGGACAACATTTAAGAGCAAGGTATTTGATGTGAACCCCTAGCCCAAGCCAATATTAGGTAGTTTTTAAAAGAAGAGGGGGTAAGACTGAATGTATAAATCTGTATAGTAAATGTGTATTTAAAATTTAAAAAAAACATAACCATACCAAAAACACAGACATAACGGTGTGCTCCATGGTCCCTTAATTTCTCTATCCTCATATACTTTATGTTCACTTATTAGTGTCAATGGGAGTTTATTTTGGAATATGTCTGCTGGCATTGGGAGTCTAGTTAGTGACCATTAGTTTATATTAGTCTCAGTGAAAGAGGGCACCTTCAACTATTGTGGGGGGTTTGTGTTTTTATTTTGCAAGTAATGTCAATATCAATTTAAAGTTTGGTTATTTTGACATAGCGCATTGTGAGCTTGCATTTAGTTTTAAAAAAAAGGCTTAAACATTAGACCTTTTTTACAACTATCATAACATTTGTGACCACAAAATTCATATAAACAATAGGTGGAGTGCCGGGGGCTTTTTTCTTTGTCTATATAACATTTTCTTTGCATGGGCTTTATAATTTTGCAGTAAATGTATTTGCCCAATACTTTTACATTACCTATTAGAGTCCACCAGTTCCTATAAAAGGGGGCTGTCATATTTGTGCTGCAGCACCCTATTAGTGTTATAAATTCTGAGAGGTTGAGAAGGGAGAGTCAGGTTTAGGAACTTCAAGAAACAAGGACTTAATTACAAAAGCAGAGCTGAGCTATCAGGGAGAAACAATCAACATGGCCCATAGGTAGCTATTAATGTACATGAATGCAAGAGTAGTTTCTTTGGTGTTAGTATCAATTTAACATACCATACAACAGTTTAATAAACATTTTGAACATATTTAGAATTTTGTCAACCTAAGGAGCATTTTGGATAAATGTAGTGTAGTATAGAAATAAAAAAAAGCGACAGTTCATTAACATCATGCTATTTCAATCTCTAGGGATTCACTCTTGAACTCCCTTGTTCATTAGATCCCAGTTTCTAATGCCCCAGGCTAATAAGGCTGCCAAAGGCAGAGTTGATATTTGGATAATTAGTATTACAGTGGCACTGCTGCCTTCCACAGCTTCTGGTCCCAGTCAATCACAGAATGCAGGGTCTGCACTATAGATAAAGGAAAATCATAGTCAGAAGGGCATACCTTGTAATCGAATGTATTTTTTGTACAGTTTATTCTTTTTTATTTCAGTAACCTTCTGGCGACTGTCATGTACAGTCTTGTAATGTTCATCATATAAAGTATGAAAATACTTAACATGTTTGCTGCCGATCATTATAAGTCAGCATTACTTTTTTATCTAAGAACCCCATTACTGTGGTACAACGATGGGCAACATTTTATACAATTTTTTTGTTTAGATTAAATTCCATAAAGCCACAAACTCAGTTAGTGGATGGGACTCTAACACTTTACTGCAAGTATGGGATCCGTATCGGAACAGAACCCGTTATCCATAAAGTTCCCAATTACGGAAAGGCCATCTGCCATAGGCTTCATTTTATCTAAATAATCCAAAATTTTTACAAATTATTTCCTTTTTCTCTGTAATAATAAAACAGTACCTTGTACTTGACTCAAACTAAGATATAATTAATCCTCACTAGAAGCAAAACCAGCCTATTGGGTTTATTTAATGTTTAATGATTTTCTAGTAGACTCGAGGTTTAAGAATCCAAATTATGGAAAGATACATTATCTGGAAAAACCCAGGTCCCGAACATACTGGATATAAGGTCCCATGCCTGTACTACAATATACTGCTATAACAGAAGCTTACAGAGAGAGAAGGTATCTGTACTTACTGACAAGTATTTGTTCAATATTTTCAAAAATATGTTCAGCATATCTGGAAGGTACAGACAAAGACTTGATGCCTGTGTCAGACACACATAACCTGTAGGAGTAAATGACCATTGACTAGGTGTCCAGTTGATTAAATTGATGGGGATTATCTGGAGGATTTTTGCCAACATTCTTACATTGTATGAATATTCCAAAATGATTTTAAAATGAGGTTTCGGTTCAGTTTGGCGGAAATAATTGACTAAAATTAAGTTAATATTAATGATTCTGTCAAATGATAGGCTCGTTGACATCTACTCCTTCTTTTCTGTCATTGCCAGCATATATTATTAAAAATATTCCGAGTGACTAAATGATATGTCCTCTGTTCTATTACAAGATAAATAGCTCCTCGCTTTTGTAGCTTGTATGATCCATTTACTTTCAGAAAAGTATGTGGGCACAGGCTCAAGTGTTCACTTTATATCTCTGCAAACTTTTTATTTGCAACCTAGTATGGGCTGCCACTCTCCTTGCCAGTAAACTGCCATATCAACACAACTTTAGAGGGTTCTGTCTCTAAGTTTGTCCAGGAGCAATAACCCATAGCAACCAATCAGCAGGTAGCATTTACCGGTCATCTGTTTAAAAGCAAACATCTCATTGGTTGCTATGTTGAGTTATTGCTCCTGGGAAAACGTAGTGCCTTTTATTACATTTGGGGGTTAAAGATATAGCAATCAAACTCAAAACCAGTTATGTATGTTCTTAGCAGTAGAGCAACTTGGGCATTTTGGTGAAACTGTTCTATGAGTTGGGGAATATGTGGGTTTACCAAGGAATACCCTTAGAGATGTTGATGTTAGTATTTCTGTCAATGTAGTATGCCTTGCTAAGTCAGGCCCCAAGAAGATAAAGCTTACTTATGATTATGAATTATTTTTCCTGTAATGGGTTATAAAGTATATATTTGCATGCTTCTCATGTACAATGGAAGTGTTTTTTTTTTTTATTTCTTTGAACTCAAAATTGATGCATCGGCCATATTATCTCCCAAGCAGGTAAGTGGCATGCAAATTGCTGCACTCCCACATGTGGCAAACTGACTAATTGATAAAGCATCTCAACAGGTCTCGAGGAGAAAGATTGGATTAGGTTAATTTATAGTGATTGTATCTTTTGTCATCATTTGTCTTCGAAAAACAGAGTGGAAGACTGTGCATGGAGCTGCCAGCATGAAAGATGGTGAATTGTAGATCATCTATAACAGCAGACTGCTTAATTCTGCAGCTATTCAGTAGGCCAAATATCATGTAGAAACAACTCAGCAGACAAGAACTGAGAGGGAACAAACACAGTAGGTAAGTGTGCTCTGACTCCTTGATTCAGACTTATTAAAATATTTGGTCCTGCTTTCTGTACCATAAACATTTATTTAAATGCGCCTGTCTTTGCAGTAATGAAGAATGAAGGGAAAACAATGGTCTGAGTTTGACAAATTAACTTGTGATTCGAAAAGTCAGTGAAGCAGAGAAAAGACATTCCTAACTATACTAATTAAATGAGCTTGCAACATTTATTTTAATACAATGGAGCCAGTCGTATGAAGATGAACATTTTAATTTATTTCACATTGACACTATGAAAAATTTCTTTGCTGACGATTATCTAGGAAAACAAATCTCATCAGCATCTAATGCAGTGCATGAAATTTGCATATTTAAACAGTTTGACCTTCTCTGGTGAAAACAAGGGATTTTGTTTTGAACATTATAGGAATGAGCTGACTGAGTTGCCCATGACTGGATTGCATTTACATGGAATTCATTCTGAGCCAAGGCTCTGTACCCATAAGGAAATGTAAACGTGCTGCCGTTTTCTGCAATACCCCAAAAGACAATGCATGTGTTAATTAGTTTCATGCTTCAATACAGGTTGCTACCCATGAGTACAGAGACTAATGTTTAGGAGACAACCCTTCCAAAGAAGTATTGCTACAACTCCCAATATTCTTCAGCATATTATCAAGGGTTAAAACTAAATCATGATTAAAGCTGTAGTCCAGCAACGACAGAATTGGATTCTTAAAGAAACACTGCACCATGAATTTTGTTTTTCAAGGTTTCCACCGTCAGTAGCTCAAAGGGAGCAAAAGAATCCTCCAGTAAGTGTCCTGCCTGCTCTTTTACATCCAAAATGATCCATGATCATTTCCAAAGACAATAAAGAATGTTTCTTTATTTCTGAACAGAATTGTATCTTTCCATTTTGAATTTTGATTACAGTGTAATATTGACTAGCAATAAACTTGTGTATCCCCAAGGGGGAAGATTCTCATTGGAAAAATCTCTTGCATCTGTCATTATGTGTGGGATGCATTGAGCTAGGAGATGCAAAATATATCAGTTTTAGCACTAAACTCTGCCTCGATGGGCAACGACCCACATAAATAAATAAATATGTGAACCATAAACATAGGAATCAATGTATGTGAAATATTCTGTGCATTGTAAGTATTTAGACCTGTGACCAATTCTTTCATTTTACTGAATAACACCCAACATTGAAATTTAGTGAGAGTCTTACGTAAAATGCATTGGAGTTAATGTGTATTTTTTTCTCATGCCAAAATTGGAGCCAATGGGTGTTTTTTCTCATGCCAAATGCATTGGAGTCAATCAGTGCCATAACTAGTGCCATAACTGTACACAGCAGTACCTCCTAGCAACCAATGTTTGTTTATAAACAGGTGACCAGTCAATGCTACCTGTTGATTGGTTGCTATTCACTTAGGTAACAGGCAATTAAATGGGATTCTTGGTAGCATGAGATGTGCTTGTCATTGTATCTGTTAATATGCGTTATATTATGCCAGTTTCCATTTAATGGTATGTTCTAACATTTTAAGTTGACAAGTATCTCATATTAACCAACCAGTAGGTAGAATGTACTGGTATGCTGTTTGAAAACAAATATTTAGTTAGTTAGTATGGATTACTTTACTCTTGTACCATAGCAGGACCAGGAACAAATACATCTGTCTCTATGTATTGTTGTGATTGAGAAGAATGGTGTTTGCACATTTCTGAATGTAAAAAATTACATGAACTGGAATACTCTGGTTCTGATTAATGAGGTGCACATTCTAGAAAGATTCGTGAAGCAGCTTCTTCCTTTCTGGCGTATTTTCTTCCCTTGTTTGCTGTGTGCCGACCCTGCGGGTAGATAGTTCTGCTGTGATGGATGTAAAGTTTGTATAAGCCATGTAACAGCAGGAAGGCCTATTATCACCGTACATTTTCCATGGCTGTGAAACCCTCAGTTGGCTCTTTTATTGCTAATAGATCCGTGGAGGAACAGTAGTGATTTTATGACTCTTTTTAAAATGGAAATTCATGTTAGAAAAATACAACTGGGAGAAAACAGATGTAGACCACTTAAGTATTTGCGGAACACTGAGATGGGCAACCTTATTTACAGACCCACAATGCCTGCCTCGCCATTCTTCTGCTTTTAAAATTGAATGTACCAATCACTTTGCCATGGGAAATAAGCTATAGAAAACATTCTTTTTTTATACCAAGTGGGTATAATTATTTCAAAGAGATAAAAGAAATGCTCTCAAATGCATCTTGTAGACTATTCTACTGTTGCCAAAATGTGGACCAAGAGATCTCATGTGTCCAACCATAAAAATATGGGGATTGGCTGACAGAATAATCCTGGTTTATCTCATATGAGATAAATACAATACTGAGCCATTTTGATGAGTACAATCTATAGAATAGCAAAAATAATTTTTAACTAATGTGTCCAAAATAGAAAGTAATGATGGGTAAAGGTATAGGGGTCATTGGGTGTCACAGCCAATCCTTTCCTCCTTATAGGAGATATTCTACACTTGTATTTCCTACAGATATCTCCATGGAATTTGAGAAAATATTTGTTTGGAAAGCTAAGAAAAGAGCTAAGGTGTGGTCCATATCCATTATCTAGAAACCTGTTATCCAGAAAGCTCTGAATTGCAGAATGGCCATCTCCCATAGACTAATTAATTTAATTTAATAATGTGCATTTTTTTTTAAATGATTTCCTTTTTAACTGTAATAAAAAAACATTACATTGTACTTGCATATAAATAATCCTTATTCGTGGCAACACAATTCTATTGGGTGTGTTTAATGTTTGATTTTTCAGATTGCTGTTTTTTTCAGTAGACTTATAGCATGGGGCTCCAAGTTACAAAAGGATACATTATCCAGAAAACCCCAGGTCCTGAGCATTCTGGATAACAGGTCCCATTTCTGTATATATATATTGTAAATTTTAGTATCACAATAGACTTTTATATTGTGCTTGTCAAAGAAACCATCCAAGCCCCTCTTAAAGGCATTAACAGAATCAGTTATTACAACATTATCCGGCAGTGCATTCCACAACCTCACTGTCCTCACTGTGAAGAACCACCTACGTTGCTTCAAATGAAATTGAAAATACTTTTCTATGGGAAAAAGTCTGTCCTGCTAACCATCTATAATTTTCTTTACCTGTACCATTTAGGTTATAATTTGCTGTGGCAATTACACAAACTCAGGCTTAAGTCTTAGTTTTCTTAAAGGCTACACAACATAACTTTGTGGATTCCATACTATACATCAGGATCGTTTCCATAACTGGATAGAAAGTGTAAGAGCATTTGCCCAATTAGCATGAACAAGAATTTGCAGCTGACTAGTGATTCAGTACAGTTGATTTATCCAAATGTTTAAAGCTAGTATGGCCTGAAGCATTAAGTTGCTTTAGCATGAAAACTCATGCTTTTAAAACCCATTTGACATAACTGTATTCCTTATAATTGTGAAACTAATTTCTATTCCAGAATAATTACCCATCCTTGTTAAAGGGGTTGTAATGTAATACAAATGAAAGTAAATTTTGTTCTAAGTAACTGTTTGTCTGTACATGCAACATTTTTCATGATTTTAAAATTTGTAAATATAATTGCTATTAAAAGAAGGCTATCCCTATCTTTTGCTATTCATTGCATTGCTGATTCTGACTACAGGTATGGGATCCGTTATCCGGAAACCCGGTATCCAGAAAGCTCTGAATTATGGAAAGTCTGTCTCCCATAGACTCCATTTCATCCAAATAATCCAAATTTTTAAAAATGATTTGCTTTTTCTCTGTAATAATAAAAACAGTAGCTTGATCCCAACTAAGATATAATTAATCCTTTTTGGAGTCAACCACAGCCTATTGGGTTTATTTAATATTTACATGATTTTTTAGTAGGTATGAAGATCCAAATTACAGAAAGATCCATTATCCAGAAAACCCTGGGTCTCAAACATTCTGGATAACATGTCCCATACCCATACAAGTATTATTGAAACCATTGTGCAGTAGTCCTGCAAAAATCAAAATTTCCACAATATTGCTCTTTGAATACTAAGGCTGTAAAAAGGAAAAATCACAAAAATGTTCAGGCACTATGGGTATTGCAGTGTTGGACAGAGGGGAGATGACTACTGCAATATTATTTCAATAGTAAATGCAGTCAGAACCAGCAGTTCTAGGAGTAGACAGTAGCAATTAGATTTACAAATTATTTAATAATTGTTGGAAATTCTTAATGTATATTGGAAAGATGCTTAGTATTACATTTTCTCTCATTTTGTAATGGGCCAGATTCAATTTGATGGGAAAAGCTAATCTTCTTATTCAATTTTAGATTTCCCTATAAAACCAGAAGCAGTCCATTGAGAACTGTTTATCACATAAAAACCCTACTGAAGCCTATTGGAGATACTGGGACAGAATTACAAGAAACGTGTTTACTCTTCAAATTGAAGCATGCCCAAAAGATTAGAATGTGGCTCTTAAAAATGTTATATTTGAGTTTACAACCATAGTGCAATTGGGTTTCACTTATGTCTATGCATTCTTTCAGGTCTCGGACACTGCTTAAATCTGCTGAAGCTCCTCCTACCAGGGTCATAACTACAGACGCAGATGATGCGGCTGCAGGGGGGGGCAGGAGGTATAGGGGCCCTTGAGGTCCTAATGATTAGTCATTTTAATATGTTGGTAAAACAGTATAACCTCTGGATATTTTGGGGGGCCCTAAAATTATTTTGCTGTTAAGTAGGGATGCACCGAATCCAGGATTCGGTTCGGGATTCGGCTAGGATTCGGCCTTTTTCAGCAGGATTCGCCGAAATCCTTCTGCCTGGCAGAACCGAATCTGAATCCTAATTTGCATATGCAAATTAGGGACAGGGAGGGAAATTTTTGTTACAAAACAAGAAAGTAAAAATGTTTTGCCCTTCCTACCCCTAATTTGCATATGCAAATTAGGGTTCAGATTCAGTTCGGTATTTGCTCGATTCTTTTGCGAAGGATTCGGGGGTTCGGCCAAATCCAAAATAGTGGATTCGGTGCATCCCTACTGTTAAGCCCAGTAACATCTACTTATGCCACTGTCTTCCACTATAAGATTACTAGGCCCTTTGAAAAGCTTGGCATATTTTTTTAAAAAGGGGATCCAATCTGATTGCATGTAATTAAAACAAATATTGCTTCATTACAGCAAAATATGTACTATATTTTCTCCATGGTTTTACAGGAAGCACTAAACAATGCTGAATCAGTTCAGAATTTCAAACATCATGTACATTGTGGCTTTTTCATTTGCATTTCTTGCATTATTGATTCACAAAGTCTTAAGTCACATTGTGCAGAATTATGGCAAATTCAATACATTTTTGAAGCCATGCTAAATTCATCTGACAAATTGTTAAGTTGCTTAGTATGGAAAATGTATTATGCTTCTGTGGGTATAGACTAAAAACAATTGGCTAATCAATATCTTTTATTAAATGTAACAGAAGAGTGAAGGTATGGAAATAATAAGGCAATGCATTGAAAATGTACTCTGTAAATCAGCAAATCATAGTGCGGTCTTTGTAAATCAAAATGCTCATATTCATTGACAAATTATCTAGAAAATGATTAGTTAAGGGATAGTTCCACAGTACATAGCCCTGCATTACATCTTTATTATTTATGTGACAACCAGAGGAAAATGTTCCCTTATTAAAATGGAACAGAGGTGAATAGAAACACAAAGCAAAGCACATTGGCAAGTGCATAACAATTTCACAAAGGTTGGCTCCATAAATTTGAGAGCCAGGAACCAATTTCTGCACTGCTAAACGAAAACTCTGAATTGTTAGTATCCTGTTAATGAGGCTTCACTAATTCAGATATCGACAGTGATATGTGTTATGTTATGTACTCTAAATAAGATACAGAAATCTTAAATTATTGCTACCTGTAATATACTGACCCGAGTATTCAGGTCACTGAATTGCCATCTTTCCTAAAATGTATATTCAATTCTAGAACCTAGACTTTTATTGGAATGTTCAATATACAAATCCATCATACAGCAGACTGGTGTGTATTTATATATACTCTACTGCTGAATCTGTAATACATTTTTCAATAAAATAAGGTACATATTTGTTACCGAATACATTTCTTACTGTATGTAAATAGTTGAAAGGAAATGGTGCAGTCTAGTTGTATTTTATTGCAGCAGTAATATGTAACTGTCTATATGATTATTCTATAGAGAGAATAGTCTCCATGATACTCCAGGCCAGTGCTCCTGTTAGCAGAAAACTGAACCAACCCAGGTTAATTTCTGAGCAAGCACCTAGAAGCAATGTTCTTCTTCAGCTTCTATGTTCTATAATAGCCCCAAGCTGGTGCCAGTCCTTCTTCACTCTACTTTGTCATGCACACCCAAAGCAAAGAAGAAGGAAGAAGAAAGCTCTGTTATCTGGATGGGGGGTGGGGGAAATCAAGCAGTGGCACATGGTGCTCATTAGGAAGGCAACTTAGGATGATAAATGGGGAGAATGGCAATTGGCTCTTTTAGATATACTTAAAAGCCCAACTTGAAAGTCGGTCAAGTTGAGCTGTGAGATTGTATTTTCCTTTATTTGCAATCATTTCATGAAGTAAGGGGGATCCTGACAAAAGACTGGAGGTTTAAAGGGGAACCCAGTTAAAGATTAGATTTTCAATTGGAGCTGGAACGGAAAAAGGTTTGGCAGCCACTGCTGTAGTAGTCCCTCTATACCCTTAAAGAGATACTGACCCCAGAAATTAAACTCTTTTTTAGATCTATTATAATATTGACTTGAAAGCCACTTATAATTTGCATTGCACAATTTGCACAATGCTTTTACATTACCTGTCTGATACCCCATGTTCCTGTATGAGGAGGCTGCAGGAGTCGGTTAGCATTAGACTCTCTAACTGACAGGCTGAGATGGGACAGTCAAGTTTGCAAAACAGTCAGGTTTAGAAACTTCAACTAACAGATCAACAAACCTCTCGGTAAAAAATTATCAGATTGACCTATGGGTAACTTTTAATGTACATTCCTATTTTAAAAGGTAGTTTTTTAAGTGTCAGTATCACTTTAAGTTTATACACGTTACAATTAAAAAAGTGCTTTCCATGAAAGATCATTCTTTTCAATACACATGTGTAGAGCTGAATCTATAGATATACAGATAGAAACAATAGAAATTCTACCTGTATCTGATGATTTAGCACTAACAATGGCCAATGTTCGGATGCCTTCAAAGAAGCCAAATCAATATTTTCCGGCCGGCCTGATCAATGAGCCAACCGATATCCAATATCCAAATCCAAAATTTGTTTCATATGATATTATCTGTCCCGTCTATGACCACCTTTAGCCAGGGATTCAGAAATTACATCTACCATCCAAAGGTCATTCCCACCATTCCCGCAACATTTCTGGGAGGCTTAATGGGAACAGATGACAATATATATATATTTGTTCCATGCAGTATGAATGGAAAATTCATAGGCGATTTCTGATTTATAAACTGTTATGTACGGTAACACAATGTGTCCCTAATGTAAATAAAATAAAGACATAATGGCATTAGCTACAAGGAATGATACATTTCCATGTCAGACTGTAGATATATTCTTTGTTTAACTGTATCTGATATGCTTTCATTATCATGTATCGCTCAATATACTTCTCTGGATAGATGCTTTACAATCAGGATGCTTCATAATTAACTCCATAGGCAAAGCAGCACATTTATCTGTTTTCTTTGAAAATACTATAAATTAAGGAGAGCGGTAGGAAGAAAGCAAATCCTGAGTGAAGGAGCTGGGGACAACGAAAGATCATTTGAATGTCTTCGAATCGTCATTAATCCATTTAGAAATAAAAGATTTACTGCACTGTATTGCTTGCTGCACATAAACATTGATGTCAGAGTACAGCAGATAGCCAGCAAGCCAAGTAACAGTTGTTAAAGAAAATATCTGTTGGCTTACAGTGCTAGGGAAATAAGTGTCTATCTCCACCCAGATGAACATGAGGGTTTCAGGTGCCTATAAATTCTGTTCCAAGATGACATCCACATTTAACAAATCCTACATAAAGAACATTTCTGTGTATGCCTTATGCTGAGTACATTGCAATTAGTAAAATTGTTGACACTTTAAGGAATAAAAAATACATTGTTTTAAATGCTTAGCAGAAGTATACCTGTACCATCACCACTAGTTGCTCCTACACCACCTACTGCTACCATTGTGTGTTGCTTTTTTTTTTTTTTTGGATCATAAAGTTAAAGAGCTAGACCACATTACTTAGAGCGATAGGTCAATGGATACAATCCTGTTTGTCCTCTCCAGCAATGTATTCTCGAGGTGAGGGAAGTTTTAGGTATAGTAACTCAGGCAGTTTCCCCTTTGTATTTGGACACCAAAGTGGTCCTTTAGTATACCAAGACAGCTATGTCTCCCTTCCTAGGTCAACTGGGATTTACTATTGGCTATGGTTTGCCCACTAGTGGGTAGTACGTGAAACTATAAAAGGATATAGCACCATGTGCTCGAGGTCTTTCCTGAGACCTCACCTCTCTGGGAGGTATTACAGGCCCAGGGCCACAGTTTAAGTAAAAGTTAGATAAAGTTATATAGTGCTAGTAAGTTTTGACATAGTTGCTCTAGGAGCAAGAGGAAGGCTCAGGGAAGATAGTGAGCAGCTTCTGCTCCAACGAGGAGAAATAGTGGGGTTAGGACCCCGTGGTGAGTCTGCCACTAGTGCAAGGACTTCGGTGGGTGAGTTGAGGACCAGTCAGGGTGCCAAGATACAAGACCCCAGGCTGATCATCCCTATGCACAGAGCTCTAAACGATGGGAGGAATTGCCTCAGGAGTGTGGTAACCTATATCTTGCTTATTTCGCCTCTGGCAGGAATTCTGCAATCATTACACTGCATTACATCAAAGTGCCTGTAAATTCATTCATTTCAACTGTTCACTGTTAACCAACCAGTTATTTTGCTGTAAGAAAACATATCTGTGACTGGATACTTTGCTACACAGTACTACACAAGGTACCGGGAGTTGCAGGGAGTTGCTTGGGTACACGTGGATCAGTGATACAGTTCAAGCAGACCTAATCCTGGTCACACAGTATAATTCAAACAGCGAAAGTGCACTCAAGGGTGTGCTACACATCCATCCCTCAGCTTGCTGAGCTTAAAGGAGAACTTAACTCCCCACAAACATTAACCCCATTCATTGCCCTCCATTTGCCCCCTTCACTGGCCTTCATTGGCCCCCTTCCCCAAATAGTTTATTTAAAAGAAAAAAAAAAAGCATCCCTTTTTGTAAGCCTGACCTACTGTTGCAGAGTAGTGCAGTGCAGTGCAGTTTACAAGCGCCATCTTCTGTATCTTCAGGTTTTCTTTGGGTCATTTTGCCAACAAGAAGCTTGTGGGCACATGGGCAGTTGAAGATACTCTGGAATAAGGGAGTGCAGTGAACTCCGCTAAACGACTCTGCATCTCCATAGGTCAGGTTTACAAAATAGGGACACTTTTCCTTGAAATAGACTGTGCGGGGAGGGAATGAGGAAGCAGTAGAGGGCAGTGGATTGGGGTTTTTGTCTGTGGGGTTTAGTTCTCCTTTAATGGTATCCAGACCACAACACAACAGTACCACCTGCCCTATGGCAGATGGTAAGGACAGTGCTGCTTTGCGCCCAGCTTGTGCTTCACTTTTTTCCAGCGGGAGATGCAGAGTGCAGCCAGATTCTGGATGCAGATGCTTTTTAGTTAAGTACTAAGGGTGAATGGTGACCCCATGTGACAAGTTTTAAGTCCTAGATTATTGCTGCTATTTAGAGGCTAAAACATTAGTCTGGTGCAATAAGTGCAGCATATAAAATGGGATATTTTTAGCCATATCCATTTTAGGGTTCTCTTCTCCTTTAAAGAGATGTGCAGTATATTCTACCTTCTGATTGGTTGCAATAGGTGACTAGACCTGTAACAATCTTTGACCCTTTTATTACATAACACTGTAGCATTTATTTTATCAGTGCCTATAATATGCCCATTAATACAATGTGCATTTGTTCTATACGGAGGTACGGCACATATCCATGTGCTTTATACACTCTAACCCTTCACCATAAACTACTGATACGTGCATACTGAATTTTGATCAATAAAGTTCCAGTTATTCCTATACTCAGTTATCCTCGAAAAATAAATATACACGCACTCCTGCAGCCGTGACAATTGAGGTAAAAGTAGTAGCTTTATTCCATCATTTTAAATGTAGCATCCTAACACGTTTTGTATCAAAAGATATGTAATCATAGGCGTGTATATTTATTTTTCGAGGATTGGTCTCGCCTAAAGCTACGGGTTCGGGGCACGGCACCCGGGCCATTTGACAAACCTGGTGAGTGACAAGCATTGCTGAATTTCTACCGTTTTTGAAATAGAATTGTTCCTCTTCAAGTGAAGGGCCTGGGGTTTGGACACCCAGGCCATCCCGTTCCACTCGGTGAGAATTACCTAGTGGTTGCCTGCTTTTTTGTTGGTGGTTTTTTATTTATTAGCTTTATGCCCGTTTTATTTGAAGTGTTTAAATATCCAACAATTTAAAAGCAAGCTTATAGGCCATTAATCAGTTGGTCCATTTAGAGATTTGAGCCAGCTATCCGTTTTTGTGCGTCTATACTCAGTTATCAAGAATTCTATGGGCAGGGCAATTGTATTGGCGTTTTACTCATCTTCCGTCCTCACTAATGTTTTTTAAAACTGGACGCCAATAGGAACATGTTCAAAATATGACCATTTCTTTTCTGAAAGTGATCTGTTGTCACTCACTTTGGGATGCAAAGATCCGATCGTATGAATCAACGACCTCTCCCCACCAGCCACTAACCATTCCGATCAAATAAAGTAGTAAAAGAACAGATCAACCGATGTTCTGCCCCTGACAGTAATTGTACTAAAGTTATGTCCGACCAAAGCTAGTGACAGTCTCCCTCTGAAAATCGCATGATCGGCAATACACACAGAGATATTATCTGCAGCCGACAGAAATTTTCTAATCTAAATTAATCTAACCATTTTCTAAATGTTGGGATGATCAGATCTTTGCATCGTTGCGTCTATGGCCAGCTTTAGTCTAAAAATAGCATAGGGGTAGGTCAAGAACACTGCCATTGAGTGCACTTTATAGCATACATATAGCTTGTATAACATTCCCTAAATTTGCTGTTAGAAAAATCTGACCTCAGTAGGTATATAATAAGGGTGTGAGGTACCCCAGGGTCAATCTTTTGGGGAATACTGTATCTCTAACCATGGGAGACATAGTCCAAGTTCAGTACATAAAAAATATATTTATCATGCTGCAGAGGACTGAAAGAAGTATGTCCTTTCTTTAACCTCTCTCCACCCTGCTATTAAATTTACGATGAATATGAGCAGGACGGCAATGGGAATATTAATGAAGCATTCAGTTCAAGCACTTCAAAAATCCATTCTAAAACAGAAAGTTGTGCAGATACACCAGGCAATGTTGTTTCATTTTTTTACACAGATGAACCTGATGTTTCTGATGGGATAAACCAGGTTTTTCTAGCACCTCTATCCTGGAAGTCTTAAAAATTATTTTCTTAATCACACTTTCATAGAATTTTGAAACTTGCCAATTTTATACTTTATGGCAACATGCTCAAGACAGGCTGCCATTGTCTATTGTTTCAAAATATTTTTATTTGATTTTCACAATAAACCATAAAGACAATATGACAACAAGTAGAATGCAGAAAAAGAAAATGTGCTGCAATTAGTATAATGACACAATATTCAAAATGTAGAACTTACAATGAATTAAATATAAAAGAAATATCATTGTCATCAATATCATTGTATTTAAACAGGAGCAGACCCTTGCCTCTAAATCTGGCAATGGAACTGAGGCAGATAGCAGTTAGCCGGCGGTGCCTACTGCTAATGCAGCCCTGCTATTGTATGCATCTTTATCATTCACGTCCTTAGAATCAGAAACATTATTAATACAAGCATATAATGTATAGCGTAATGCTAGATCAGAGCATATACTTGCTCCACACAGATAGGATAAGACTATGTTTTAGGTGAAATAATTTGATGAGACTACTCTGGATTGGTTTTACATCCACATATGGACAAGAGGTACAGGGTAAATTGATTTTGGCACATGTAAAACCAATGTTTTCATAACTGTTGCAAACTCCTGGATTATGTTTCAACTAACATTTCAGGCTGAACAAGCACAAGATATTCTTTAATAAATAATAATAAATTCTTAATAAAGGTGCTACAGTTGCCCTATAGCAGCGATCCCCAACCAGTAGCTTATGAGCGACATGTTGCTCACCAACCCATTGGCTGCTGCTCCCAGTTGCCTCAAAGCAGGAGATTATTTTTGATTTCCTGGTTTAAGGGCAACTTTTGGTTGCAGAAAACCAGATGCACTGCCAAACAGTGCCTCCTGTAGGCTGCCAGTCCACATAGGGGGTATCAAATTAAAGCCCTTATTTGGCACCCCAGGATCTTTTTTATGCTTGTGTTGCTCCCCAAGTCTTTTTACATTTTAATAGGGCTCATGGGTAAAAAAAGGTTGGGTACCCCTGATTTATAGTACAACCACCAGGTGTACCAGTCTCAGTTCCAGAGTGCAAAAATGTAACATTAATGTGAAAAAATAAGGTTAAGGGAAACTATGAGAGATCAAATATGTTTACTAATGATTATGCATATAAATATAGTAACAGGTGAACTTAAGATATGTCCTTGTAGAATACTGCTACTAGCATCAGGATCCAGGAGCTACTGCTCTTCAACCTTAATTTTTTAACATATAAAATCATACAAGGCTAAGTAAAAATCCAATGTATATGTCCCCTTTAATGACATACTTTTATATCATTGCTCTTATAAAATGTCACATCCCAGAACTTTCTTCTTGTCTACTCAATCCTCGGTTTCCCAGCTGAACCCAGAAAACTCAGCAGTTCATTGAACACAGTTGTACTCGCAGAGCTTTCATTTAGAATTTATTTATCATAGAAGTTCCCAGTTCATTCCTTGATTCTGGAGTTCTTTTGGAAGTCGAATGGATCAAATTGCAGTTCTTTACAGCTAACCAGAAGATTCAACCTCAGTGACAAAATGGTTTTATCTACCAAAATTGCCCACCTTCATATTCTGTCGCTCAAACTCACTCCCAAGGTTATAGCCCTTTCTTATCTTGGAAATTATTAACCATAAAACTCTATGGGGCCTGTTTATCAAACTGTGTAAAAACATGGCAATAAAATACACACATTGGTGTGTAACAATGGGCACTCTTCACAATCATATTTTTTTTTTTAAATGGGTGTTGGTCTGGGCAGTCTCCCCCTCAAAAGTCGCATATGCAGGTGGCGGGGGAGGATCTAGTCCACAGATTGAAACCAAGGTTTTATATTTTGATCACAGGTAAACAGGTTAGTGACCACCGTATGGGGTTTACCTTGACATGGTATCGCTGCTTACCAATTTTATGATCATAACTTTGCAACAAAAAACCCTGTTTTCCTTTTTTTAGGCAGGGGATTATTGTATATAAATATGTTTTTATATGGCCTTAGGAGTGCACCCACAACCCTCCTCTTTCTTACATCCCCGGTTTTGACCTCGGCCGTTAACTGATTTCGCAAGTCCTCTGCCTGTCCCAAACTTTGGCCTGTTCCTGGTTACGGTTGTCTGCCGACAGCCCTTGACCCTCGGTCTTTGGACTTCTGCCTTGCCCTCATTTGTGCTTTCTGCAGTGGTGGGTACGCTTTTTCTTTATTAAACTGACTAGTTACTCGACACATTGATTCCTGTCAGTTTAATCAGCACTTACTGTATTCCTTACACAAGGGAAGAAGAAATTATAGATTATTCTATAATAAATGGAAAGTAAGATGTTATTTCTTTTCCTCGATGCTTTGTGCCCAGCCAGAAGAGGTCGCAGGAGCTTAACTTTCCCAGTAGTTCTGTGCTTATCAAACATACCTGTAAAGCACTTGGGAGCAAGAAATACCTATATTTTCCGAATAAAAGCAAAAATAAGGCAGGATAGTCTGCCACACAAAACATAAAGCTTGAATTTCCTTTAAAACTTTTGGAATGGTAACTACATGCCCCCAGTTCAAAAGGGTATTAACATTCCATTCAAATGTTCTACATTAGACGAACTACAGATTGCTTCTTTGTACCCCATTAACTCCTCTGCTGCTATAAGATCCTGCCGCGTTTCACAGAGTAAGATTCATTTCAAACCCTGAAGCTGAAATCTGATTACCACATTCACTGCAAACAGCACATTCTGCATGGATACTTTGTTTTCTCATTGGAAGCATGTGGGTAATAGGCTTCAAGGTGCTTGTGGCTGTGTTACTGTTCAAATGAGCACCATATGGGAGCAGAGTTGTGATAGCAGAGCTGAAAATCATGCCCCAATATCTGTTTGGTTATTGGTTAATATTTAATATCCGTAATTATTTGGGACCATTATACCTTCAAAGCTGCACAGAGCAGTGCTTAGAACCAGGAATGTTTCTGGCATAGGTTTACTAAAACTCTCTGTATAAGAAATCCTAGCAAGGTTTAAGTATATTGTAGGTAAATGAGAAAGGAGGCTCTTGCCATCAACTACCATCAGATTTAATTGCACAGATAAGCAGAAGTCCATTATGCATGGGGATTAGGATCCCTTATCCAGAAACCCGTTATCCAGAAAGCTGGAGAGACTCCATAGACTCCATTTTATCCAAATAATTCCAATTTTTAAAAATGATTTCCTTTTTCTCTGTACTAATAAAACAGTACCTTGTACTTGATCCAAACCAAGATATAATTAATCCTTATTAGAAACAAACCCAGCCTATTGAGTTTATTAAATGTTTACATGATTTTCTAGTAGAAGACCCAAATTATGGAAAGATCCCTTATCCGGAAAACCCCAGGTCCAAGGCATTCTGGATAACAGGTCTCATACCTGTTCTAATTATCCACCAAAGATTGATTAGATTCAATTTCCCTGTTTAGCTCAAGAAAGAAAAAAACATACATTTTTCTTAAAATAGTAGGAAAAATAATATGTAAAAGGTATGTTTAGCACAAACCCTATTCAGTGCATTCATGGGTTTATACTAGGAATTATTGATTGATTAGTTTCTCATTGGTGTAAAGAAAAGAAACTTTTCTATCAGTCAGTTTACATGAATCTGGTAATAGATAAAATAAACACCAAGCTAATTTTTTTTTTTGCTATTTAAATGTCTAAACAAGAAGCTTTTATTTACAATTGGGATATCCCCAAACTTATTTTTCTCCAATAAATAGCTTTAAAGAATGAATTACTTCTGTCATTTAGACGTGGAAAAAGTAGGGTTTAAAAAAAAAAAATACTTATGATTCAGAATGTTCAGTGGACCTTTCTGTAATTTGGATCTACTAGAAAATCAATAAATAAACCCAATAAGCTGGTTTTGCCTCTAATAAGGATTCATTAAGGATCAAGTACAAGGTACTGTTTCATTATTACAGAGAAAAAGGAAATCATTTGTAAATATTTAGGGGCCGATTCACCAATGGTCGAATATCGAGGGTTAATTAACTCTCGATATTCGACTAGGAATTGAAATCCTTCGAATTCGAATATCGAATTCGAAGGATTTAGCGCAGGAAATTCGTTTGATCGATCAAAGGATTATTCATTCGATCGAACGATTAAATCCTTTGAATCGAACGATTCGAAGGATTTTAATTCAACGATCGAATGAATATCCTTCGATGAAAAAAACTTAGGCAAGCCTATGGGGACCTTCCCCATAGGCTAACATTGAGTTCGGTAGCTTTTAGCTGCCGAACTAGGGGGTCGATATTTTTTTTTTAAAGAGACAGTACTTCGACTATCGAATGGTCGAATAGTCGAACGATTTTTAGTTCGAATCGTTCGATAGTCGTAGTCGAAGGTCGAAGTAGCCCATTCGATGGTTGAAGTAGCCCAAAAAACACTTCGAAATTTGAAGTTTTTTAAATTCGAATCGGCCCCTTAGATTATATAGTGAATAAAGTACCCCCTCTTGTAAAATATAAGGATATTATAAGTTACCGAGGAGTTTCATGACCATATAAAAACACGAGGCCGAAGGCCGAGTGTTTTTATACAGGTCATGAAACTCCAAGGCAACTTCTAATATCCTCATATTTTACAACTGGGGGTACTTTATTTATTATAATACACAAGTTTCAGTGAGTCATGTGACAGAAATTACATCAGAACTCACCGTTTATAACTGATGACATCAGAACTCACCGTTTATAAGGATATAATTTACAAGATATTCATGGCTTTTGTGTATTATATGGATAAAATGGAATCTATGGGAGACATCCTTTCTGTAATTTGGAGTTTTCTGGATAAAGGGTTCTGGAGAATGGATCCCATAGCTGTACTGCTACTAAAAGAGCTTATATTTCATTTTTAATGATTTCTCAAACCCGGATCATCATTGATTATAATGTGGTAGATCACACCACTGACTTCAGCTTCATTAAGGGGCAGATTTACATATGGTCGATATTCAACTGCCGAATGTAAATCCTTCGACTTCGAATATCGAAGTCGAAGGATTTACTGCAAATAGTTTGATTGAACAAAAAAACGTTCGATTGAACGATTATATCCTTCAAATCATTCAATTCGAAGGATTTTAATCCATCGATCGAACAATTTTTCTTCTACCAAAAAATTGTTAGATAGCCTATGGGGACCTTCCCCATAGGCTAACATTGCACCTCGGTAGGTTTTAGGTGGTGAAGTAGGGGGTACAGTACTTCGACTATCGAATGGTCGAACATTCGAACGTTTTTTAGTTCGAATCATTCGATTCAAAGTCGTAGTCGAAGTAGCCAATTCGATGGTCGAAGTAGCCAAAAAAAACATTTGAAATTCAAAGTTTTTTTTATTCTATTTCTTCACTCGAGCAAAGTAAATGTGCCCCTAGTTGTTACCATCTGCCTTGGGGAATAAGTATGAAAGGCAAATGCTGTATGGATCAATTTTTCGCTTGTAACCTCAATGACCCAATGCTAACTGCTATTCCTACAACATTAGCTGTGATATTTTATTGTAAGTTCCCGTATTCTGGTTTTCAGTAAATATTGTAGGACTAATTTACTATCATGGTTCACGGATTCAACTGATGCGTTTGGTTTAAAAACACTACTCTAGTTTATATAAACAAGCTGCTGTGTAGCCATGGGGGCAGCCATTCAAGCACAGGTTTGATAGCAGATACCAGATGCACTCTGTAGAATGAAAAGAACCCCTCTTCTATCAATTTCATTTAAACGCATTCATTAAAGAGCTCGAAGTTGAAAAATAATGAATTGACACAATAGCACAGGCAATTTGTTGTAATTAATTGGAGGATGATTATAGATTGGTGGTATTTTTATTTGGTGGTTTATTGAATTTTAACTCCGGTGGTTGTTTATGGAATTATAACGTGTATTAAATTTGGATAAATGTTGGTATACTTGATAGAAGAGGGGTTCTTTTCTTTCTTTTTTTCATTGAAATTGTCTATTGAGTCCTACTGATCAAATAATACCTTAGTTCTAATTCAACGGATAATTTGGAAGGTGTTAATTGAGGATATCTATCCATTACCAACATATAATTGCACTCTGTAGAATGTCATTGTATTCTATAATGGAGTGTTTCTGTTATCTGTTAAGTATATTGCACCTTTTCTCCCTTTTTTGCTTAAATGGCTGCCCCCATGGCTACACAATAGCCTATTTACATAAACTATAGTTATCTTTCTACAGCAAACCAGGACTTTTGACAATGCATAGCAACAGTACATAGTTTTTTAATTTCTTTAAAACGCTTTAAAGAAAATGTTAAGTCTAAGTAAGAAAAAGAAAGCAAAGATCTGATTGGTTGCTATGTTGCTAAACCAGTGCAATTTAGCATTTATGTTCATAAATCAGATCCTACACCAAAAGTTACACAACCCTGTAAACAATTCAAGTTATGTCTATCTACCTACCTGCCTCTCTTAATATATTATCAAATACTTAAACATTTATTCCACTGCTGTAGTTTGTATCCTTCTATTTACTGCACCCTGTGGATGTCTGTGTATTTGTTTGTTTGTGTACCCTTTATTGAATGTAGAAAATTAAAGATTCTCTTCCACATCTGCTCCCTCCACCAGTTTCTCTTGTATTTCTCTCCCAGTCCCAAACCTCCAATCTCCTCTTGTTTTCATAGTTTATCTCAATTGTGTCAAGACTACAAAAATAATATTGCAGAGAGTCTTTTTTTCTCTTAAACATATATATCTTTCCAATTCTCTTGAGTAACCTAAATTTTGTGGCAAATATCATCACTGTGTAAGACTTTTATCTGAACTTCTTCAGTAAGATGATAGTGATATTAATCATATGCTTCAGAAAAAAAAGTCTTTCACTTACTGATTTAAGAACTCACACAGTACCAAGAACCTGGATACTCAGTCGTGTTCTGGAAATGATTTAATCCATTTCTTTTTTCTTATGCTATGTTATAAGATCTGGTTTACTTTACCACTATCTTATCACTAGCTTATGAGTGAAGGTTTAGGTATTTGAAAAGCACATGCATTTAATTAGAGGCTTTGGACTTTAATTGGTGGGACCCTTGCAAATATCAGTTGGCAGAATATTACGGTGTTAGACCCATATTAGCCAGTATTTCTTATAAATGATGAATGACTTTTCTGTATAAATGATTAGGGGGCCGATTCACTAACTTCGAGTGAAGGATTTGAAGTAAAAAAACTTCGAATTTCGAAGTGTTTTTTGGGCTACTTCGACCATCGAATGGGCTGCTACGACCTTCGACTACGACTACGACTTCGAAGTAAAAATCGTTCGACTATACGACCATTTGATAGTCAAAGTACTGTCTCTTTAAGAAAAAACTTTGCCCCCTAGTTCGCCATCTAAAAGCTACCGAACTCAATGTTAGCCTATGGGGAAGGTCCCCATAGGCTTTCCTAAATTTTTTTGATCGAAGGATATTCCTTCGATTGTTGGATTAAAATCCTTTGAATCGTTCGATTCAAAGGATTTTATCGTTCGATCGAAGGAATAATCCTTCGATCGTTCGATCGCACTATTTGCGCTAAAATCCTTCAACTTCGATATTCGAAGTCGAAGGATTTTAATTCCCAGTCGAATATCGAGGGTTAATTAACCCTCGATATTCGACCCTTTGTGAATCGCCCCCTTAGTTCATCATAAATTACAGATATATAATAATCCACTGATTTGATACACTATATATATATATATATACACTATATATATATATATATATATATATATATATATATATATATATATATATATATATATATATATATAGATCTGTAAATAATATGGTAGTTAATGTCTGTACTGATTGGGGTGCAATTATTTAAGGATTGTGCCTTTAACAATTCACAAGAATTATCTGTGTCGTAATCAGGTTGTTTTACATTTTGCTTTTATCTGCTTATACATCATATTGTGATTTGATTTATGCCAATTTTGACTCCTTACCCCTCAGCAAATATTTCTGACTAACTTCAAACATCAATCAAGACATCAACACCATAGCAAGATGCTCTCAACTGACTGCTCAGAAATTCCTGTTGTCTGCTGCTTGATCCTCACTCTAAATCAAACTGAACATTTATGACAAGATTTAGATATGCTTAAAGTCTTTAAACATAATTTATACCATGCCTTAAATAAAGGCAGAGAGAACTCTTGTCCTTATTTTCTTCTTTTCCCCTTCTTCAATCACAAACAAAGCAATTGCTACGACCCATTTGCAGAGAGACACTGCCTTCTTTTGGTTAAGCAGTCTTAATTCTCAGTTTTGCTAAACATCTATTGATGCATAAATAATATATAACTCGAGGCAAGAACATGATCAGGAATTAGGAAAAGATGGAATACTCAGAAAGAGCTATATATAATGGCAGATATATATATATATATATATATATATATATATATATATATATATATATATATATATAATAGAAGTAAATGTTGAGAGGGAAGCAGAGAACATGAGAGGAATAGCCAATAAATGTCCAGAGTGGTGAAAAAAATACCTTTATCTGGAATATATCTGAGTCACTCTAAAATGGTTTATGTTTTAAAGGAGAACTAAACGCTAAACATGAATAGAGCTAAAAATGCCATGTTTTATATACTGACCTTATTGCACCAGCCTTAGGGTAGGGGCACACGGCGCGATTTCGCCACGATTCTGCGCTGGGCGAGTTGCGAGTCGCTGCGTTTTTTAAGCTGAAATAGCTTTGTTAACTTTGGCGCTGGCGTCAATGCAAATCGCGGCGAAATCGCTGCGCTAATTCACACGCGCCGATTCGTTTTCTACTGTCGCCCGGAAACGCCCAGCGAGGCAACTTCGGGCGACAATAGAAAACGAATCGCCGCGCGTGAATTAGCGCAGCGATTTCGCCGCGATTTGCATTGACGCCAGCGCCAAAGTTAACAAAGCTATTTTGGCTTAAAAAACGCAGCGACTCGCAACTCGCCCAGGGCAGAATCGCGGCGAAATCGCGCCGTGTGCCCCTACCCTTAAGTTTCAGCATCTTAATAGCAGCAATAATCCAGGACTTCAAACTTGTCACAGGGGGTCACCATCTTGGAAAGTGTCTGTGATACTCACATGCTCAGTGGGCTCTGAGCAGCTGTTGAGAACCTAAGGGGTAAAAACTGATGCTACAGGGCCGATTATTAAATTCTGATGCTAATTGCTCTGGTTTCTGTGCTGCCATGTAGTAATTATCTGTATTAATTACTAATCAGCCTTATATTGTGACATTTCTATTCTATGTGTACTGTATATTGTGAGTAGGCCCATAAACTCAGTAACTGGAAGGGCGTTGGTTGCCTTGGGCTGGTACAGAAGCCTGAAACAGAATGTACAACATTTCTAGCCTAATTCTTTAGTTTAACTTTCCTTGTCCTTTAAGTAACTCCCCAATATTACAATAAAGGTGAACAAATAATCCCAATAAATGTCAAGTTCTGTTGTAATACAGTATGTCATTCTGAAGGATTATGTTGTCAGTGCCCTATTGAGGGATCCCTGATACATGTAGTCCTGTGCTCTACCATATGATCATTTAACCCTACACTAGGAAGCCTATTTATCAAAATTTGAATTTGTTAGTTTTTTTTAATTTGTTGGAAAACTGGAATGTGAGCTTGAAATTAACAAAATCTCTTAAATAATGCCTACAACAACCCACAGACTTTTACATGAATTCAGCAGCTTTCAAAAGCTGAATTTTTATATTCAGGTTTTTCATTTTTTTTTTTTTGCACTTAATAAAGTTTGTTACATCTAATTGGAGTCGTAAGTTTAGTTGAATAAAAATAAACTTGAATTGTGGCAAACACTTAAATTCACCCTTTGATAAAACTGCCCCAAAGTGCAGTATTTTGCACCAGAAATGCTAACATTATGCTTCCCTTGATTTCCACATCAACCAATCGAAAAGGAGTCTAACAAGACCACCCCTTGTCTGTCTAAGAAGCTGTCCAGGCACTGTGTTTGGAAGAAGTTCAGCACAATAGCCCAGTAACAATATGGGAGCCTTTTGTAACTACAATTTAATTTCACCTTACCGTTGATGCCAATGCAATGGCAACATTTTTTCTTGTGGTTTTTTAGTGATAGCAATATGAGGTTTTGTGTATGTAGATGATTTGCGTATGAAGGCAATACAGAAATTGGTATGTATACCATATATACATTTCCAAACAAATCATTATATAAATAATTGGAATACTATTATTTTTATATAATAAAAAAAATAAAAAATAGAGTAATAAGTGTGGTGAAAAATTAGGATACTGAAGTCACCCTGGAGTTCCATTTAGCCTTGTGCCTTTATATGCTCATAGAACCCATGGTGATTTTTAATATCCTTATGTTAGCATTAGGTGGTACATGATTGCATATACAAGTACACAAAAGTTTGTTGGTTTCTATAAATTACATTGCCAGATTATGCAGTGAGCATGCAGAAAAATCACCTACTCTCCTAGATTTGGTGGCCATATGTCAATCAAGTTTATTTTTTTATATTTTGTTTTAAATTAATAACACAGAGCCATGAATATATTTCACTCTCTACAACAGTGCTGACGGGAAGACTTTAGTCACGTTCCAACATTCCTTCATGGAGCTTCCATACCTTGTTTAAAGTTGATCCTATTCCTCTAATCTTGACCCAAAAATGTTCAAAGCAGGTGTTTCGTGTCTGTGTGTATTGTGGCCCAAGGGAGAGGCTGTCATGTCAATGTCAGGTTGGGATGAAGCTTTTGGTGATGATAAATTATTTCTCTTCTGCCGTACTGATTGAGACATTATACAGTGAGATGACATTGTCTTTGTTGTAGTGGGTTGTAGTACAATGTAGAGAGCCACGTGCTGTTTATTCATTCTGATCAAACTCATTCTTAGTTGTTCTGCTCTTTGTACAGAAGAAAGAATTTGCAGAACTAAGGGGCATGTTTACTAACATTGGAGATAAATATCTGGAGAGATTTCTGGAGATGTTGCCCATGGCAACCAATCAGCAATTAGATTTAAACAGCCACAGCCAAGTTAGAAAACAAAAGCAAAGATCTGATTGGTTGCTATGGGCAACATCTCCAGAAATCTCTCCAGATATTTATCTCCAATGTTAGTAAACATGCCCCTGAGTATATAAGTTATATGTTCATGCAGATTTAAATCACGTTACCAATTATTTACCTCTTACTGACATGAAAATCATTCTAAGGGCCACACTGGAATGGGTGGATCTAAGTTCAAAAAAAAAAACAAGTGCAATCCATCATATTTTTTGCATTTTGCATCTTGCCATGTAAGTTTGAGAATTGTAGCAGGTCTCTGTACTCCACAGAGAACTGTGTTTGCCCCACAAATATAGAACTTCCTGCATTGTAGACATTAAGGGGCCGATTCACGAAGGGTCGAATATCGAGGGTTAATTAACTCTCGATATTCGACTGGGAATTTAAATACTTCGAATTCGAATATCGAATTCGAAGGATTTAGCGCAAATCCTGCGAGCGATCGATCGAAGGATTTTTCGTTCGATCGAACGATTAAATCCTTCGAATCGAACAATTCGAAGGATTTTAATTCAACGATCGAACGAAAATCCTTTGATCAAAAAATCACAGGCAAGCCTATGGGGACCTTCCCCATAGGCTAACATTGACTTCGGTAGCTTTTAGCTGCCGAAGTAGGGGGTCGAAGTTTTTCTTAAAGGGACAGTACTTCGACTATCGAATGGTCGAATAGTAGAACGATTTTTACTTCTAATCGTTCGAATCGTTCGAATTCGATCAAATTCGATCGAATTTAACCAATTCGATGGTCGAAGTAGCCCAAAAAAACTTCGAAATTTGAATTTTTTTTTTATTCGAACCCTTCACCCGAATTTCGTGAATCGGCCCCTAAGGGTTTGCAGAGGGAGGCATATGCAACATAAGTAGTGCTGGAAGGTGCAAACTGAAATGGAACCCTGTACCTATGGCAGGTGTTACGGGCAGGACACCCACTGCACTTCTAACTAGATTTTTATCCAGTAGAAGGAGCAGAACGAGGCCTATTCCAAGCACAAGTAATCCTTAAATTAGGATTGAGGGGTTTGTTTTTATGCTGTTTAGTGCTCTTGCATACAGAAACATTTTCCCCAAAATTCCAATGTAACCATTAAAAAAATATGTGCATACAACTAGGTGCAAGCTATGCAGCAGAATGGGTTCCAGCACAATTTGCACCTGAGTGATTCTAGTTCTTACACTAGCATACCATTATATATATACATACATACATACATACATACATACATACATACATACATACATAAAGGTATGGCACCTGTTATGCAGAATGCTTGTGACCTGGGGTTTTCTGAATAACAGATATTTTCGTAATTTGGATCTTCATATCTTACATCTACTAGAAAATAATGCAAACATAAACAAATAGGCTGGTTTTGCTTTGAATAAGGATTAATTATATCTTAGTTTGGGTCAAGTACAGGGTAATGTTTTATTACAGAGAAAAAGGAAATATTTTTTTAAAATTTGGATTATTTGGATAAAATGGAGTCTAGGGAGAAAGCAGAGCTTTCTGAATAATGGGTTTCTGGATAACGGATCCCATTCGTGTACCATTGGCATACATTTAAATTACCATAATACCCTTGAGCTTAATGTGTAACAGATGCCCCTGGTCAGTGGCAGGCGTATGTTACACCCATCCCTTGCACGCCCAGAAATTGCACATTGTTCCACATTAAGAGGCA
The DNA here is from genome assembly GCA_038501925.1 of Xenopus petersii. Lineage (NCBI taxonomy): Eukaryota > Metazoa > Chordata > Amphibia > Anura > Pipidae > Xenopus > Xenopus petersii. The sequence goes on from CM076682.1 coordinate 124,520,106, forward strand.
TAATAGGTGCAAAACATATGGCACTTATGTCTGCCATTTTGGTTAAAGTTTTGCTTACATTTTGAGGTCAGCACCATTCCCTTTAGTTTAAGTGAACCATATTAACTTTGGAACTGTTTTCTTCGTGGTCACTGTTATTAGTTACCATGAGAGACAATGGCATTAAGATGTACCAGTGATATAGGCAAATGCATGACAAATGATACTGCAAAAAGCAGTTGCCATAGAACTTGACACAGCATACTGCTTTATCATCAACAGAACTGTGTTATCTATGGGGTTTATATAATGTAACAGCAGCTATATTTTACTTGGAGTGCCCTTTGCTTTGTGCTTCTGGGTCACATCACTACATCACATAATGTTATAGATTGCGAGCAGTTATCTGAATGTAATCTCTTAAATCATAAATCAAAAAGTCTGGAATAAAATTGTATAGGGTGTGCCAGTCTGATAATGATTTTTGTATATTAAGTTTGGCTGCGCTGAAAATTGTTTTTTTTTTTTTGCATTAGAGTACAGACACTCAAGGACAGATATATATATATATATATATATATATATATATATATATATATATATAGTGTATATACACATATACAGTAGAACTGCCTTGCTGACAAATTAACAGAATTAATTTGTGTTGTAAGTTGTAATATCGATATTCAGTTCTAATGAGCCTATTACTAAATAAAAAAAAACTGAGCCAAAAATATAAGAGGAATAGTTATGAATTTCTAGTACCATTTTGCTTTTTGCTCTAACAGTTTAATTCAGATATGTCAAAAGACCCATATTATAGAATCGCTCATACTTTAAATAGAAGCACTCAATTAGATTTAACGCATTCTTCTTATTTGCCTCTCTGAATTTCACACAAGCGAAGGATATATCAGAGAAGTTCACATTTCCTTTTGCTGGAAAAAAATGAAGTACAAAATCAATATGCGATTACATAACCTCTGCTCTGAGGAAAGGTAACGCTGCATTAATCTTCTAACACCGTGAACTAACTGCTGTCAAATCAAATAGTGTATCCAATGTCTTTTCAGGGGTCCATAATTTAGCCACATGAAGAATTACTGCTGTGACAACTTCCATATGGCTTCATATTTCAGCACACAAAACAAGTGGAAAAACTCCCAATGAAGCAAGGGAGAACAATATATAACAGACAATAAATGGATATCAAGAGGATTATATTATTGGCCTGGTTAATATCCAACTATTAAATGTTTATAGTTATTGTTCAGAAATGAAAGGTCAGTAAGCAAAACCATAGCAGAAAAAGAGAGACTGTAGAGACTACAGGCTTCACAGATAAGTCAATACAATGTGATATAGTTACATACGATATATTGCAGGAACAATGTGTGAACTGTTTTAGCAGTATGTTTCAATGAATTTTACAGTGTTATACAGCACTTGCCTCCCCCTTTACCAAGCTCTGTTTCAGCCTTCCTTGGACAGGGGTCATAAAATGGCTCTAAAACTTATAAGCAAGTGCCCAGGGCATGGCTTCTGATATCCGGACAGGTACGTAGTGGAATGAAGCGTAAAAGCCAATGAGCAGAAAACCAGCTAGAAATGTCTTAGAAGAAACAAGCTAGTGTCCTTGAACAGATCAGTATGTCACATCTTGGGTAATTTATCTCCACATATAGGCTCTATGAAAAGCAATCCTGTGTATGTCTGTATCCATATAAATGGGATTTTAAAACATAAATCATTCACATGCAAACACATTTGGAGAGGTGTTCATAATTTAGTCACTTTTCTCCAGATGGATAAATCAGTGCTCACTTTATGGTCCCCACATGCTTTTTTTCACAAAATCCACCAAATCTTGATGTCATTATTCGAAACTTTAAGGGGCCAATTTATCAAGGGTCGAATTTCGAATTTAAAAAGCTTTGACATTCGAGTTTAAAAAGACCAACTGAAATCTATTTAAAAAAAATAGATAAAAGTTTTTTTTGCGGATGAATAGTCCGTGTTTTTTCGAATTCGAATCATACGAATCAAAGTAATTGTACGAATTGAAGTAATAGAGCATTCGATTGAATTCGAATCTAAGGGACCGATTCACTAAATTCGAGTGAAGGATTCGAAGTTAAAAAACTTCGAATTTCGAAGTATTTTTTGGGCTTGCCTACGTTTTTTTGATCGAAGGATATTCCTTCGATCGTTGGATTAAAATCCTTCGAATTGTTCGTTTTGAAGGATTTAATTGTTCGATCGAAGGAATAATCCTTCGATCATTCGATCGAATTTTCTGCGCTAAATCCTTCGACTTCGATATTCGAAGTCGAAGGATTTCAATTCCTAGTCGAATATCAAGGGTTAATTAACCCTCGATATTCGACCCATAGTGAATCAGCCCCTAAGGGTTTTATTTTAAATTCTAATCGAACTTTTTTTCCAAAAAAAACTTATTTTTCAAAGTCCACCAATTGACTCCAAATGGGTTCTAGTAGGTTCCCCATAGGCTATAACAGCAATTCGGCAGGTTTTAGATGGTGAATGGTACATGATAAATGTAGATATTCAAATTTTCAATTTTTTTTTTTTTATTATTCAATTAATTAATTAATTAATTAATTAATTAATATTTAATTTGGACTATTCCCTTGTCGAAGTACACAAAAATTATGTCGAAATTAGATTTTTTTAAATTCAAATTTTCACTTCGACCTTTGATAAAACTGCCCCTAAATCTTCTCAACCCCACAGCCTCATGTAGTCGGTCATCAGTTGAACGGAAAGTCTATATTTTCAAGGTTTTATGGGCTAAATCAGTGCGATTTGCTTCAATGTTAATATGACCAAATCCATATTACCTACCTGCAAAGCTTGCAATTGTAAATAGGGGGGTTTTATATAATTTCATATAAACTTGTGCATATATTTTTTCAAGTTGGTGAAAGAAGACATTTCATTTGTTCTCATTCTTATCAGGAGTATGCCAGCAAAGCAAAACACAGTATGAAGGAATAAGGCCTCATGAAACAGATTGACTAAGGATGAGGAAGGATACCCACCAGCAGTGTCTGACATCAAATACACCAACAAGAAAATGCTAATACTTCCTGGTATTGCCTGGAGAACATCAGCAGTGTTGCATTTGATTTTATGGGAAATAGTGCTGCCATACGTTTTGAAATTTAGATGTAGTGTACGTTATCTTAAAAAATAGTATGTCAAACTGTGGAACTTGGAAGGCTAAAAGTATTAGAAGGGATGCCCTGCCTAAGATTTGAGCTAGATTTTAAATAAGGTGGGCCTGAATATATTAGAGTATTAAACCAAAAGTCTGACAATGGTTCCTAGCCCTGCTTATATAACATTTCATATTGTGGGTGGGTTTTTTTTTGTTTTCTCCTGGTGGAAGAAATCTTCAGCTTCAAAAAGGCTCCAAAAATTGGAACTGAAAAGGATTGTGGGTTTGATATACAAAGAACACCATGGACCATTTTATAAAAAAACTGATAGATTACAGGTGATATACTTAATTTTTTTAAAAGCAAAATTATCTATTCAGTTCCACACTGCGCTATGAATCTTAAAAACACGCTGCCCCATAGAACTGACAGTCCAGTGTTGGTTTCCTTTTCCTAAGGAGAAGTGGCTTGCTTCAGGTCACAGGAGCTAAAAAAGGAATCAAATCAGTGATTATACCTGTTTTTCTTCCATGGCTGAAGATCAATAAATGCTAGTTGACCAGGTCAGATAGCGGGTTGCATTTTTCCCAATCTTCGTGATTACGAATTGCTGTTTGCAAGCACTAACCCCTGACAAACTGTTCATTTAATAGAACATTACAGACTGTTATTTTTTAAATCAATCACAGTAAAAGCTTAGGTTCATGACAGTTTTACACTTTCCCTTATTTTACTCCCTGCTTTATACATGATTGTTTATTGCCTCTTTTGTACATTGTAAACATATATTTTAGCACTTGCACTATTGACCTGAAATAATAGGTATTCTAGACAACATTATATTTCAAAGTAGATTTCTTTTCATCTCTACATATAAGCAATGTATTTTCCTTGTTTCTGTTTAATTTAGATCAAGACATTTTTGGCTTCTTTAAAAATAGTGTTATACAGACCATCTGCATCTTACCAATTTCACGAAAATGTTGTCTTGGCACCATATACAAATGTCCATTAGAGGTGCAATTGTTGTTGATGTTTATGGAAACAATTTGCCATTCACCTCTAGATGCAAAAATATATTTTATGTCTATACAATTTTCAGTGCCATCATACTTCATTAACTTCTAAGGGAAAATGATCCTCATACCCACGGTATATATACAGAATGCATGATGTATAGACCATTGGCTCCTTTTTATACTTTTTTTCTCTTCAAATAGGAAGATATTTTCATATAGAAGGAGCAACTGGTCCACTGAGGCCTCGCCAAAGCTGCAAGCACTTCTCACAGGTGAAGCTTGCTCCAAGTTTGATGTCATTTGACATGACAGGAGGGTAGAAATGCATTTGTAGTTTGTTGTTCTATAAAATAAATAGTAACATAGTAAGTACAAACCCCAGGGCAAAAAATCCCACAGCTGTAAAATCCTACATAGCTTTGGGAATAAAGAGTTTCAATGAGAATGCTGTTTACTGACCTTGGCTGTATTGTACAGATTAATCAAAGCCCCTGGAAAGCACCTCTTTTCTAATGAAAACAGACCTAATTTGGCAAGCGTTTCTTCATAACTCAAGTCCTCCAACCCCTGTATAATAGCTTATTATTAAAACAAGCTTATTATTAAAACATAATAGTTAACAAGGACATCAATTGTACAAATTAATTTTCAAGAACATAGTGCAACTGCTAAATTTTTGGACAGTGCATTTATCTTAGGTTAGGAGCAATATATATGTATATATATATATATATATATATATATATATATATATATATATATATATATATATATATATACATATATATATCATAACAGATAAATGATTCATGTGTGTATGCACTGTATTTGTAAAGCTGTGATTCAATTTGTACAGGTATGGGATCTATTATCTTAAAGGAGAACTTAACCCCCCACAATGATTACCGAAGAGAAGAAGATGGCGCCCATGAGCTCCGCTGCGCTCACTCTGCATGTGCGGTCACTATTTCAAGAGGGTAAAGAATTCTGGGGTAAGACTGTAAGACACCCCAGGAGATCCTCCGGTATTCTTCCCTCCCAGCTCGTCTCTGCTCGTCACGCGCTGATGTCACGCGCTTTGAACTGACGGCAACGTCACTTCACTGGCTTTTGACATCGAGTGTCATGACATCATCATTTGGCGCGGATTTTGAATTTTGATGCCAAGTTTCCTTTAAAAAGCCAATTCTGCATTTTGACGTGCCCAAGCTGCCTTCTGTTTTCGGATCCTGACAAAGTGTTTACTCTGTGTTTGAATTTCTGTTTTTTTGACTCCTGCCTGATTTTTGACTACAATTCCTGCCTCCTGACTTGACCCTTTTTCCTGATCTTCGACTACATCTTGCCTAATCCCCAAATGTTTTTGGACTTTGGTACTATATTATGCGGTACTCCTGCCGCAGAAAGCCAGGGGCCCCAAAAGGTCGTCGGTGAACACCGGAATCCACAGGGGTGCCCTGTGCATCAGAGTGAACCGACAACTTTTAAAGGTTCCATCTAACTAGTACATTACAAAGACTGTGCAGGAGGAGGGGGACCAATGGAGAGGGGGCCAGTGGGGACTTAAAATGATGGGGGTTTAGTTCTCCTTGAAAGCTAGAGATTCACCAAATCCACTCTTCGGGGATTTTGACCAAATCCGGAATACTTCATGAAAGATTCAGCAGAATCCCGAATCAAACCTGAATCCTAATTTGCATTTGCAAATTAGAGGCAGGAAGGGTTTATTCACTTACTTGTTTGTGTGAAAAAAAGTCACATAATTTTTAAGGATTCCGATTTGGTGTATCCCTACTTAAAGGTAAAAAAAGAAAATATAAAAATTAAAAACCAGGATTGTTTTAAGATCAATATGGATTAATGCTAGCTTAGTTATCATCAGGTATATGGTACTGTCTGACAATTACAGAGAAAAAGCATATCCATGAAAGATGGCCGACGTGATTTAAATAGCGAAATTGCAATGCCATTTTATTGTTTTCTGAACTGAATTTCCTATGAAGTCTCAATATTTAAGCTGGCCATAGATGTTGAGATTTTTAAAAGATCCGATCCTCATCGTGAGACAACGATTTTCTCGGAACGATCGTACTTAACCATAATTGACCATCAACTAAAAAGACCAATTTGCCAGGAAAACAAAGGGGAGCTGCCTGCTTGGCCCTGCAAACATAGATAGATTGCACTGGGACTGAGAAAGATTTTTTAACCTGGCCAATCAATTTCCTGACAGATGTCGGCCGAAAAATCTTACAATCATTTGAATCCCGCTAACCGCTTCCATTTTATGTAGTGATTTTAGTGGCATGGTGATGCTCATTATTCATTTTCTATTGTAATAACTGGTACATCTGGGATGTGTACAATGGTTGTGGTATTTAGGGGAGTGGCAACAAAGGGGTAATTTGACAAACCATTTCATCATGGTGCATGCAGCAGATCTTTTTTCCCCTAGTTTTATTTTTCAAATGTTGTAGGTGTGCAATTTGCCACCCAGTACAGCTACCCACATCTCTATGAATATGGAAAGAAATGTTGGGTTATATTTTTACTTCAGTTCTTCCATAATGTTTACATTGCTGTTTGTCCAGGCTATACCCAGCATGTGATGCAAAAGCAGCGCATTAGAGAAGGAGTGAGTAGCTTACCCACTATAACTAATTCACTAAATAGTTTATGACCCTCATATATTCCTATGGCCACAGATATGATGTTTTGTAATCCTTTAAATCTTACTGAGCAAATAAGGTCTCTCCTGTGTCTGAGAGATGCTCTGTACAGAAACTCATTCACCCATATAGCAAAAAAAATTGATTATTTCTAAAGGAAGATGATTTAATTTCCCTGTACCCCCTCAGGCATATACATACATATATCATTTTATACACGTATATGGCATATATATATGTATATGTACTGTTCCACAATAAGTGCCATTCTCTCTTTGCTATAAACTACCTTCTTATTTTGTTTCCTTTACCTTGTGTTTCAATTTTTTTTATTTCTATTCAAGATAAAAAATATTAGTAGTATCTTGTCCAACAAAGAGAATGCAATACTATGAAGGCATTGGTACCATATGTGCTAAATAGCTAGCAAGCTTTATCTCTGGCCTACAGCCCTTTCCCTAAATTCAATACCACAAGCACAATTTAATGCAAAGCCAATTTATGACTTAATACTCCAGGGAACATGCTGTGAAATTGTTACATTTTTCTTTTCTAATCCTATTTGTGTTTTAATTTGCAAAGTCTATAATGAAGTACATGTCCTGAATAGATTCAAGCTCTTTCATTTTCTGGAGACTCTGTTTAATATAATACACTTTAGAGTTTCCATTCCATGGCCGGGTAGTCAGGCTGTGATTAGATCTTTCAACAAGTGGAGTGATTCACATTGTAAAAGCAAAGCAAAAGCTGTTCTCTTCATTCTCCTAAACACCGCATTTAATAGGCCTGCCATTGTAAATAAGAGCCAAAAAAAGCCTCTCAACAGTAACCTGAACCTAAGTTGTCAGCATCGTGTCACAATATCATAAATTGCTGAATGTTTGTAGAGTTTTGTATTATATGTGATCTTATTATTCATAATGCGATATTAATGGAATAAATGATCCCCATTTGATGACTACTGGGCTTTTGAAGCTGTTTTACATGGGTGAAAAGCAAAAGACTTTTATTTCTGCATTTTTTTTAGACCTAAAGTATGAATTTATAGTTTATAAGAGTGTACAGAACATTTTTTATTTGCATTTCTGCATATAAATGAGAGCAAGTATGTTAGTTAATCTTCTGTTGAGATGTCTGGACAATGCACCATGTAAGTTAAAGCTATGGCAGCTTTACATCAGAAATTTAAATATGCATCCAAAAAACCATGGGCTCATTTTTTAAGGTCAGTATATGAGAATATATAAAAACATTCATTATTGTAAATAAGACACACATTTCCTTTAAGGCAGGTGGAAAATACCTGTAATAATGGACTACAAGCCATAAAAACTAAAGCAAAATGTGCTGAATAAACAAACCTAAATAAGTCCTAAATAAATTGCTGTTGAGTTGCTGTATTGGGGAAGTTCAGTGCATGTTATGTATGCAGAATAAGTAGGTTGTGGATATGAGGATATAAGTTATTACTTCCAATGTTCCCTCTAATTCCTTCTCGGATATCTGCACGAAAAAATTCTTTTGTGAGCGCATTTTAAAATTGAGTGCTCAGTTTCTAAAAACTGTACTCAGGTCAGATTTAATACAAAATGTTGTGTTTTCATATAAAATTCTTTGTGTGCACCCCAATTGGTTGTGTTCACTGGTCTCAAAATTTGTGTGCAGGCACAAAAGCCCACATCTTAGAGGGAACATTTCCAGATCGCAAAAACAACGATTTTTTTTTTTCATGTAGAAGCATAAGATCACATATTGGGGCAAATTACTAACCTCCGAAAATTCGCCAGCAACAGCTCCGCTCACATCGCAACACTTCGCCCAGGCATAGATTTGCCAGGACAGCGCTAATTCACTAAAGTCTGAAGTTGCATCTAGGGCGCTGAACTCTGGCGAAGTAGCGCTAGCTTTGCCTCATTTGCATACGGAGGGAAGTTAAAGTCGAATGGACATATATGTTGCAGCCAAGACATTACACTACACAAGCCCGGGAAACCTTAATAAAATAAAATAAAGTTGTTATATTGCCCTACAAATGAGCCCAGTGTATAGTTTACAGTATGTGCCATACGTTAGAAAATGTAGGGGGGAATTGGGTTACCCCAAAAAAATTTTAACACTATTTTTCAGCCTATAACCCTGAAAAAGGAAAAGACACTAGCGTTTTTTGGGACTTAGAAAAATGTTCAACAATTTTATAGGAAGTCCTATCTACTCAATAGCACTTCGCCTGGTCTGAGGTGGTGAAGGCAAGTCTGGCGCAAGAGGTAACATTCAGTAAAATTTGCATCTTAGTGAATTTGTGTAGTTACGTCCATTCGCCAGAACACAACTTCGCCAGGCATTAGGGAGCGAAGTACCGCTAGAGCCTATCTCTTTCGCTAGCGAAGTTACACCAGAGACCATTAGTAAATCAGCGAAGTTACAAAATGACGTCACTGTGGTGAATTTTCACTAGCATTAGTCACTTCGCCCTTTAGTAAATCTGCCCCTGTGTCTTTTTCTCCACAACATGTATTTTTGGGCAGGGATTGCTGGGAGAGTGTGCGGCTTATTGGCATTACCTTGCATGTAAGGGCAACAGTAGGTTTAACTTCTCCTCAAATACATATATATATTTTGTTTCTCTATTTCTTTTTCTATATTTTTTTTTTTTAACTGGCAGATCCTAAACTTCCTATATTGACCTTGTAATGCCAGGGGATGAATAAGGCAGCTTTACTTGGTACATGTGTTTATTGAGAATGTCAGGTCATGGTTAAAATATATACAATTTCAACTTTCTCAGCACTCCAAAAACACAAAGTGGCATAAATGCATGGTAAGAGAAAAGTGAATTATCAGCCATACCGGGAAAGAGGGGATGGTGCCTATAGTAGCAGTAGGGATAATAGTCTCTGGGAAGGGACTGTGGCTGTGGAATAGCAGGTATAGTAGGGAGAGATGGTGCCTATAGTAGCAGTGGGGATAAAAGCCTCTAGGAAGGAACTGTGCCTGTTGCATAGCGGGTATAGTAGAGAGAGATGGTGCCTATAGTAGTAGTTGGGATAATAGTCTCTGGGAAGGGACTGTGTCTGTGGAATAGCAGGTATAGTAGGGAGAGATGGTGCCTATAGTAGCAATGGGGATATTAGTCTCTGGGAAGGGACTGTGGCTGTGGGATAGCAGGTATAGTAGGGAGAGATGGTGTCTATAGTAGCAGTAGGGATAAAAGCCTCTAGGAAGGAACTGTGCCCTTTGCATAGCGGGTATAGTAGAGAGAGATGGTGCCTATAGAAGTAGTGGGGATAATAGTCTCTGGGAAGGGACTGTGTCTGTGGGATAGCAGGTATAGTAGGGAGAGATGGTGTCTATAGTAGCAGTGAGGATAATAGTCTCTGGGAAGGGAGTGTGACTGTGGGATAGTGGTTATAGTAGGAAGAGATTGTGTCTATAGTAGCAGTGGGATAATAGTCTCTGGGAAGGGACTGTGGCTGTGGGATAGCAGGTATAGTAGGGAGAGATGGTGTCTATAGTAGCAGTAGGGATAAAAGCCTCTAGGAAGGAACTGTGCCCTTTGCATAGCGGGTATAGTAGAGAGAGATGGTGCCTATAGAAGTAGTGGGGATAATAGTCTCTGGGAAGGGACTGTGTCTGTGGGATAGCAGGTATAGTAGGGAGAGATGGTGTCTATAGTAGCAGTGAGGATAATAGTCTCTGGGAAGGGAGTGTGGCTGTGGGATAGTGGTTATAGTAGGAAGAGATTGTGTCTATAGTAGCAGTGGGATAATAGTCTCTGGGAAGGGACTGTGGCTGTGGGATAGCAGGTACAGTAGGGAGAGATGGTGTCTATAGTAGCAGTGGGATAATAGTCTCTGGGAAGGGACTGTGGCTGTGGGATAGCAGGTACAGTAGGGAGAGATGGTGTCTATAGTAGCAGTGGGATAATAGTCTCTGGGAAGGGACTGTGGCTGTGGGATAGCAGGTACAGTAGGGAGAGATGGTGTCTATAGTAGCAGTGAGGATAATAGTCTCTGGGAAGGGACCAGGTGCCTTAATTGAACTGACAGCTGAGACCAAACATCTCTGCAACAATGAAAAAGAGAGAACTGTTTATTATTACATACTCTTCTTCATGCAAGCTGTGAGAGAGGAAAATGAAATTGTTCAAAACTTACTTGGGAAAGATCGAACACAGTTCATTATACATATGGAAAAACAGTTTAGCAATACTGGCAACTACCTTATGGGGAGAGTAAAACTGTTCTATATCTGAACAAGTCTGGTATCAGAGAGAAATAACACAGGTCAGCAATGATCAGCTATGGCATTAATTGTTTAGAAGAAGGCCAGAGACGTGCAACCATTCCCTCCCTCTCGCACAGCAGCTGGGAGCAATGCATATATTTTTATGTTATAAGTATGGGAGGCTCAGTAAAATTCAATCTGCTCCTCTGGAATCTTCTGAAGCAGAATTACTTTCCCTAAGGCCTCAAAAGTAGGACCAGTTATCAGCATCTTTACCTATAAAGGGTCAAAGAAATTGCCATGACAACAAACCAATATGATCTCAAACTAAATAAGACTTGAGGATTTGGGTATTCATACTTGATAAAAAATATAGTAATTGATAAAAAAAATATAGTACTCTTACACATGATGGAATGTAACAAGCATAAATTGAATGCCCATGCAACCATAATTGTTTATTTGCCTAATGAATATATTAGTTTATTATGTTGATTTTACATTTTTATTATTTACATTTTTAAAGCTTCAGTGAAGCTCTAACTAGCTTATATTAAAGTTTTAGCTTTGCCATAGCACTGGCAAGATGGCTACAAACTCCCTATTGCCAGCCACAGGTGCTCACAGTCGTATTACACGAAGCCAGAAAGGCTTAGGTAGTCAAGAGGGGTAGTAAATGGTACATTTAATAAGAGATACCATTAAATAGTCAATCCTCGAAAAGCAGCTGGTCCTGAGGGAGTCTCTCCTAAAGTATTTCAGATATGTTCAAATCTCTTGTCTGAAACCTACACTGACATTTTCAATGCTTCCCTCAAACAGGCTTTAATAACCCGCTGTTTTAAAACTTCCATGATTATACCGGTACTAAAGAAGTCTAAAATCGAAGGCCTAAACAACTACAGACTGATTACATTAACATCAATTGCCTTGAAAAAATTATTCTTAATTATATGAACTCTATTATTCCCAACTCTCTGGATCCACTACCATTTGCATATCGCCCAAACAGATCTACAGGAGATGCAGTTGCCCTAGCACCTAGAAATACTTACAAATGCATGCTGTTCCTAGATCACAGTTCTGCTTTCAATACGATAAACCCTCAAAAACAAACTTGCAACTCTTACTCTGCCTCAGCACCTCTGTAACTGGATCTCTGATTTTCTCACTAACAGACCTGAATTTGTTAAGATTGGGAATTGCATGTCTACTATAATTCTAACCAGCACATGTACACCCCAAGGATGCTGTCTCAGCCCCAAGCTTTTCTCCCTCTACACCTTTGACTGCTCATCTTCTATTAACAACTGCAAAGTCTATAAGTTTGCAGACTTGGTCCTAAACACAGCAAAAACAAAAGAGATGATCATAGATTTCAGAAAACGTCCAGATCAACACGAACCCCTACAAATTGAAAACACCAAAATAGAGCAGGTTCAAAGCATCATATTTCTAGGTCTACACATTGCAAATTCTTTAAAATGGACTGACAACACCAAGGCCATAATCTGCAAAGCTCATCGACGTCTTCATTTCCTCAGAAAACTGAAAAGGTGTGGGGTCAACAGGTCTGCACAAATCCCCTTCTACAGAGCCACGATTGAAAGCATTCTAACTGGCAACATAGCAGTGTGGTATGGTAGTATCACACAGCAGGAAAAAACCTCTCTCCAGAGGGTGGTAAAAACTGCTGAACGAATCATCTCCACCACACTTCCATCACTGTCCGATCTAGACACAGCCAGATGCAAGAACAAAATGAAAGCCATTACCCGCGACCTGAGTCATGAAATATTCATTTGGCATAAGCCCAACTACTCACTGAGGCACAGGAGGCCTGAAAGTATAAAAACCAGAAGCAAAAGACCATTTAATAGCTTCTTTCCAAGAGCTGTCAGACTACGGATAAGAAAGAAGAAACCTTCAGGAATCGCCAATCCCAACCAATCATCTAGTCCCAATGAACTAAATGGTCTACACTGCACTCACTACACTTTACGTTTACTATTTATTCATCTTATACTCTGTATCCCACATATATTGTAGAAATCAATGTATTGTAAAAATCAATATGTGTCTCACTGCACTGTCCTGCAAAAGAAATTCCTATGTACTCCTGGTAGAAATGGCAATAAATAACTACTTGACTTGACGAATATATGGTGGAAAAGTTATTCTGTATTAAGCATAATTTCCCTGATAAAAGCCTAGCAAATAATGTCCCTTTACCACTACATTACCAATAATAACTGTAAGGTAAAGGTCTGCCAGATTGTGATTAATTTTGCTGCAATGCAATTCACGAGAATTTATACCAAGCTCAACATGCATACAAAGTTGACAGTTTGATTCCAAGGTAGGCAATATGGATAAAGGGGGAGGACCAACAACTATTTTATAGTGTTTGTAAGCCTTTCTATTCTTGCTACTGTACTATTTTGAATTAGTCTGGCTGTGAATAGTGTCATTGGCTGTGCAAGAGGCACAAGGAAACTATTACTATCTATGAATTAAAAAGTTAGACTTTAGATCGTACCTCTGTAGGACCTGATTTATATAGCTGCCACCACTAGGCCCGCTGCAGTTCAACGCCCCCTGTCCCCTCCCTTTTATTTGAGCATATTTCCATTGGGACCGAAACAATGGGATTATCACACAGGAAATAAAAAAAACTCCTGTGTCTCCCCCGTTTTTCTGAACCAATGTGGGTGTAGTTGGGCAGCAAGCTGCCCCCTAAAATACAGCTGCCCTAGGCCCGGGCCTTTTTGAAAAAAAATAATAATAATAAAAAACAATACCTTGTACTTTGCTCCCAACTAAAATATAATTAATCCTTATTAGTGACATAATGGTCCTTTCAGACTAGACTAAAGGTCTAGTGATCCAAATTACGGAAGCATTCCCTTATCTGGGAACCCCCAGGTCCCGAGCTCTCTGGATAACAGGTTTCATACCTGTTCCCATTTTTCAGTAAACCTTCTTAGATCTGCGGTTTGGCTGTGTTCCACCTAATAAAACACATTTGGGAGGTTGGGAGGGTTCATATTGAGATCAAAATATTTCTGGCTCAATTAATGGGAATTTATTGCAAGTAAAAACCTACAAAATGCATTCAAAGCCCCTGTGTCATATAATATAGTCCTAGTAATAACTGTAGCATTTGTCAAATCATACACCTTTAAATCAGACCTACGCCATCAGATTTAACAGTGGTTGACTTTCCTTCTCTTCGCCCTCAGGTTGAACCTGCAAATTCTGCTCCAGATAATAGAAAGATATGTCATCTATTTTTAATACATAATCTAACTTATTTTACTGTCCTCTGCCTTCGGTGCGTTAATTACCAAAACTATTTAAGCCTTCCTGGGAATAAACCTTTGCGCTTGATTTGAAGTGAATTGTATTTTAATTTCGGGTTCTAAATTACTATGACTGCGGCAGTAAATGTGCTGATAAAAAAGCACTAGCACGTTTCCCAATTAAACACCTACCACATTTGGCCTGTAGGTGATTAGATTTGTCTGAAAACCAGCTTGATAATGAGATTCTGTGTCATTCATTCCTTCATTACTTACTTTTTAAAGGGAAATGTCTTTTATTTTTAATGTGTTTTTTTTCTTCCATTTATTTTCACTTAAATGCTTATTTAAGTATAAGGACTTTTTTTTTGGCACATAGCATTTATTTCTATGTAAGTAAGTGGTCCTAGCTATAGCTATAAGAGCTATAGCTCTTAAACACTAGTGGTAGCAGTAGTGTTTGAGGTAATAAATTGTGTTTCTGGTCTTTTCTTAATAAGAAATACCTATGCCCTCACAGGCAGTAAGACAACCCCCACTCCCAGTAATGGACGTTATTTGCATTTAATGAATACACTACTTTCAGCGCATTTAGGCGGAGTAGTTCCCGAGAGGTTGTTAAAAGGGAAGTTGCCATGTGTTCCCTCTCTTTCTAGTGCACCAAATAGCTGGAGGTAAGCCTCAGTAAAGGAGCAAGATAGTGTCATGTCAGAAACTATAATTGGTCACTATAGATGTGACAGTTAGGTTCAGGAAAGTTATTGAGCAGCTAAGGCTCCAACGTGGAGTTTAGTGAAGGGTTAGCAACCTGCAGTGACAACCACCAGGTTGAGGACTCAAGTGGTTAGGCTCAGGGATAAAGAGATCCTTGGAGTGTAAGACCAGCTGTGAGATCCACCTTCAATGGGGATTGTGCACCAAAGGCATTCAAGGCGACTCAATTTAGAAAGCTGACTAACAAAGGATCAGAGAGTATCCGTGAGTATTACACATGTATAAATTACCTGCTGCAACTACTTGTTCCGTTAGTGTACCATCTGACCATACAACTTGAATATGTGACTGACTATTGAGAAGTGTACCATCAGTTCAATAAATTGTTCTCCTTTTTTAAAGAACCTTTGACACCCAGTTTATTTGATCAAGAGTGATTGCTGTGTGCTTATACCCAAGTGGTTATCCCTTCCTCCATACCATAAGCAGGGGCTCCACCTGAAGATAAAGAGTCTAATTTTATTGTGCCTACCGCAAGTTGCTGGGAGTTGGACTCCTTGCTCGGGTTCTGGAACCAGTATATAGTAACCAAAGGGAGGTTAAGGCAGGCCCTAACCCATCCACCTGTTACATAGGCAAAAGCATGCCCTTTAGTGTTTATGCACTTGTGTCCAGTGTCACACACCTTATATGTCAGTCTGTTCACCTCATTTGGCATTACCTCCTATTTAATGTGAGCCTTTCTATGCTGAATTTCTGTCAGTTTAGGAAAGGCCATGTCTGAGAGATGCTGGCCTCGCAAATTTTTCGCAGTTTCACGGGTTTTTGCGGAAAATTCACTAATTTTTCAGCGAAGCAAAACTGGACAAATTCGCCCATTGCTAGCTCCTACCACTGATAGCAGACTTCCAACATATGAAGTTTTAAGTTCCCACTGCTACATAGCTAGAAGGAGAGTTACTACCCATCTATTATGATAAATTAACATTTCTCTACCCAGGGGACCCCAACCTTTCTTTACCTGTGAGGAGGGTTGCCACCTTTTCTGGGAAAAAATACCGGCCTTCCTATATATTTTTTTCCCTATTAATAACATTGGGATCAGCCATTATTTTTACTGTCCAGACCAGTAAAATACCGATCAGGTGGCAACCCTACCTTTGAGAAACATTCAAATGTAAAAAGAGTTGGGGAGCAGCACAAGCATGAAAAAATGTACCTGCGTTTTGCAAAACAAAGGCTGTGATTGGTCATTTAGTAGTCCCTATGTGAAAGGCTCTGTTATACAGTACACATGGTTTTTATGCAACAAAGACTTGCCTCCTAGCCAGCAATTCAAAAATAAGCATCTGCTTTGAGGCCACTGAGAGCAACATCCAACGGGTTGTGAGCAATTTGTTGCTCACAAACTACTGGTTGGGGATCACTGCGCTACCCTTATTCACATAAACCTGTAACCAGTACCTTTGCAACAAATATTAAATTAATATAAAATATATTAAAGAAAAGTAAAGCATATATATTTGGTAAAGATTTTCCTTTAAGAGACTGAAGTGTATGGTAGTAGTGTACAGACTCACTCTAGAAAGTGCACAATAGGCGCATTAGGAAACAGAAACATAAATTGTTTATCACCAAGGATTACTAGACCTTTGATATTAAAAATTAATTCTGATTTGGGTATAAGTATTTCTTTTGAGCAGCTCACCATTCATTACCCATTCTGACAGTAAATAGAAGCAGCTGCTAACTGTATGCAAAGCACTAACTCCAAACAGGTGCAGCTATAAAAGGTACAGATGGTTTTGCTGAAAATGACTAACCTTTAGCTGCAGTTCAAATGTAAAACCTGTATTTTTATGCAGGAGGCGTAAAGAAGAGGTGACAGAACAAGAACACAGACAATGTCAAAAAATTTGAAATTGGAAAGTAATTAAAAAAACAACTGGACTTGCTGAGTTATTATTGAAGGCGTTTCACTACTCATCCGAGCAGCTTCTTCAGTTTGAAAGTAGAAAATCTCCCATTTTATCTAAATGTCAATCACTTCCATAGGATGTTGGGCACAGAATTTTAGCCTCTTGCACCCTGTGAATCCAACATTAGAATAGAAGTTTTAAAAAAGCAAATTGTTATCCAGAAACCCATTATCCAGAAAGCTCTGTATTACGGAAAGACCATCCCCCATAGACTCCGTTCAATCCAAATAATCCAAAATGTAAAAAACGATTTCCTTTTTCTCTGTAATAATAAAGCAGTACACTGGAATGAACATTTTCTATGAGAACGTGGTACTTCCATGGATCGCTTTTCATGTTGCACCTGCTCATGCAATTGACATTCACACAATGAATCGAATGCATCGCAACAGAATTTTGACATCAAGGGGCTGATTTACCAACATTCGTATCTTTTTTTCAAAATATTGTGTGCTAAAAATCATACATTAATAATGACATCAAATACAAGATTTTTCAATATTTATATTTAACAAAAAAAAGCACGAAAAATTCTAATAGAAAACTCTGCCACCTAAAAGCTAACACGGTTATAGAAGTCAATTGGAGCTGTTCTTCGCAAAAAAATTATTTACTTTGAGTTTTAGATTACCTTCAGCTTTTTTCGCTTGTAATTGCACGGAAAATCTTGAGTAAATGACAATATCAAGGTACAGGTATGGGATCCATTATCCGGAAACCCATTATCCAGAAAGCTCCAAATTACGGAAAGGCTGTCTCCCATAGACTCCATTATAATCAAATAATCCAATTGTTTTTTTAATTATTTCTTTTTTCTGTGTAATAATAAAACAGTAGCTTGTACTTGATCCCAACTAAGATATAATGACTCCTCATTGGAACCAAACCAGCCTATTGGGTATATTAATGTTTACATGATTTTCTAGTAGACTTAGTATGAAGATCCAAATTATGGAAAGATCCATTATCCGGAAAACCCCAGGTCCCAAGCATTCTGGATAATGGGCCTCATACCTGTATTTGTATTCATTCCACAAAATGCTTTTTATGATCACATTTTTTAATAAATGCTTTTTTAAAACACAATATCCAGAAAGCTCAGAATTAAAGTAAAGCCATCCCCCATAGAGTACATTTTTTATTGTTTCCTTTTTCTCTGTAATAGTAAAACAGGAAGTTGAACTGGATAGCAACAAAGCTGCATGAATCCATATTGGTGGCAAAACAATAATATCTGGTTTATTTATTGGTGACATTTTTTTCAGTAGCCTTAATGTATGGTGAGCCAAATAAAGGAAAATCACCCTTAAGATCATTGTTGAAGCTTTTGTCCCATCTCACTCACACATTGCTACCTCAGTAATTTTCTTTGGCTTGAGTTAACATTAGAGGACTAGTTATAGTGCTAGCCTTTCCAAATATTCTATATTACAAAATAATAAAGTGAGTTCTTATCTCAGCTTGTTTTATTTTCATTTTTACTTTGTTACTTTACTACACAAAACAGCCAATGCCGTGGGACTAAACTTGAGAATGCTGGACAATTAAAAGGACCAAAATCAGATCATTCTTAAGGGTTGGTCTGAAAAAAAAACATAATTATATTCCATCTACTGGTTAAAAAAATGATAATTGTTTAATCATAAATATTTTAATATATCCAGGAGCTCACAGCATTCAGAGACCGTGTTAAATGGTAGTAATTACCACTGCTTTATTACTGTTGTAATTCAGTGAATTCTGTACTCTGTAAAATATACACTTTACTACCTTTAAGAGCCTTTATGGATATAATATTTTAAAGTGTTTTGTTTGTTTGCAGCTTCAAAGCAATATAAAGAGAACAGGTGGGAACAGTGTTTTCCATTCACACTCAGACTGTTCAAAACACATATTATAATCAGGTAATGTGGTACTGGCTCCCTGGGACTAACAATAATTAGATTTTAGTATGTTCCATAGTACGGAGAACTGAAGATTCTCTTTGGAAATAGTATCACATTGTTTTATATGTGCATTTCTCATTTCTTATCCTACCCTCCATGACACACTAATATTTATGAGACAACCCCTAGCTTGCAGGTAGTCCTGTTGGGCTAATACAGAGTGGTGGAAGAGTTGGAGAACTGGAAAAAAACAGTAGTAACCTAAGAGCTCGATTTACATTCTGCCCACCGCCTTGACTCCCCTTCGCCCTCCCTATTACACGTGCAGAAATTTCCTTTGTTGGGCCCAGAGCACTAGGGATTTTTTTTAAAAAAACTATCAAATCTCTTTGCCTGAGCATCCTTAGCATTTTGGAACCAATGTGGATGGAGCCTTTGTGGCCTTCCAACAAATCCAGGCCTGGTTAAACATAAAAAAAATAAGTTCTCCCAAAATTCAAGCAGAAGAAAGTCATGCTTTGGGGCATAAATAATTATCTGGATAGCAAGTTTAACTGGACAGACCCAAGTAAATAGATATATAGCAAATACATTCTGGAAGTGTTGGGACAAAATAGTATTTGAGGGTTGTAGAAGTGGAAGGTGAGAAGAAGAATATTATGAGCTTGTCAACTGATGTTCACACAGAAGCCAAAAAGAGTGATGTAGAGCTGTGTATTTTCAGTGTAGTAATGGTAAGGGGAGTAATTGCAATGCAATTAGAAAACTTTTGTAATCCCTTATAATGGTCACATTAGAGACTAATTAATTGTTAAATGATGCCAAAATAAATGTTCATTTCCTTGAGGCTTGCTGAAGACAGCAGTTATTCTGAAATAGTTACCCGAGGCAGGTTCCATGTGAATTCATGTCAGGGACTAGCCTTGAACAAAAGTTACTAGGCATGGAAATTGAGGATTCAAATTAGATGTTATAGACACATTAAGGAAAAAACAAATAGGCGCAAGGGATCATCAAGGTTAAATTAGTAAAACAGAATGATTGCATAGCATTTTGATGCACATTAGGGACAATTCGACCATTTGTAATGTATTGTCAGATTCCCAAAAATATTGACGACAGCATATCACTAAAATAGAACGGGTTCTAATTATGCAGTATAGGCCAGATCCAACTAATACGGCTCTATTGACACCTGCCGCCTACTAGCTGCACATGTTAGGTAATATAATAAATAATGTACATAATATATGTATTAAAACTTAAAACTTTTGCACCAGGGCTATTAGCCCACAGCAAATCAGATATTTGCTTTCACACAGGTAGTGCCTTTGGTTCCATACAGAAACTTTTCACAAGTCAATTAGTGATGGGCGAATAAATTTGCCAGACACATTTACTATTTACTGACTGGTTTGCAATAATAAATCAAGAATTGACTAGTCAAATCCAAAGTCAAAAATCCATAGGGGATCAAATAAGATAACAGAAGTTTATTCCCCAAGTTGGAATATCAGGAATGTGGCCCCCGCATATAACATTTCTTCCCAAAACACTTCAGCAGACACTCCTTAGTTGAACTCCCCAATAAATTAGAATCAAAGCCCACTTCTTTTTTCTACCTGCATGAATTCTGTGTGTTAAGAATTATCAAAGTATTTCTAGATTAAGATTTATGTTAAGTTTTTCCCCTATCTCCACATGTAATAAAAGGTGGAATGTTTACCCAAGTGCGATAACTGATAGTAACGAATAAGATGTTTGCTTATTAGCAGTAAATGTCACTGCTGCTGATTGGTTGCTATAGGTATTAGGGACTGAAGCAAACTTTGAACCTTACATTGCATAACCCCCAAAGACTATAAGTGCCTCATGCTGTAGAAAACTATGGCTTTGATGTAAAACCATTCTGTAAAGGCTCAGTAAACACGCATGGGCATGACTCATTCTGCATGGATTTGAGGCTATGTTTAGTAGAGGTGGCATCCAGAGAAAAAGGCCTGGGGTCCATCATTTATACAAAGCAGGACTGTAAAGCAGAGCCCTACAGCTGTTGTTGATATGTAGGTTGTACCTGGACAACAGCACAGGTCAGAAAATGCAGGTATAGAGTACTATCGTGCCCTACGATACCTTTTATGCCCCACTCTCCTTCTCACAATTATGTGCATGGCCTAACTGCTCTTTTTAAAACAAAAAGAAAGTTGTGTAGGAATGGACTTATTTAACCTGAATATTTGCATTCATTTTATGTGCAGTAGTTACCAAATTAAGTGGCAGCAAATTTTATTTTTATTTATTATTTTTTTATTTAATTTGGTGTGGCACAAGTGGGTTGTTACCAAGCTAATTCAAGTGCTAAACATAAAAAAAACATTGCGGGTCTGAGGTCTATCTGAACCAAATCCAACCCAAAAAGAGCACAAATATTGGCACTGTACAAATTTCACCAAGATAAATGTTAATTTGTATATGCAAATTAGGCTTCCAATTCAGTTGGATTAGGCTGAATCCCAAAAATTAGGATTAGATGCATCCCTTTTTATGTATAAACGGAGTGCTCTCAACAGTGGCGTAACTATCGGGGGAGCAGGGGGTGCCATTGGGCCAGGGTCCGCACTACCTCAGGGCCCCCCGGCAGCTCGCGCGCCACTGTGTTCCTAGGTAAATGCGGCCATTTCTGGGCGTGCGGAGGAGGGGTGGGGTCCGGCTGCACGTCCCGCGCCAGGGCCCACCCCCCTCTAGTTACATTTCTGGCTCTCAACAGTTTATTTTACTGTATCCTGGACATTGTATTCTAAAATGTTTTTCCCTAATGTTAAAGATGTGAGGACAATGTCTGCATGGGTTTCCTATCGGAATTCTAGTTCAGTTTAGTTTGTCTTGGCTAAGACTCTTTTCCTTTCCATAAATCCCCAGCACATCATCCCTCTGGGCAAGTCACCAAGTTTATCCTATCCTAACCTAAAAGGTATAAGATCCATTATCCAGAGACCCGTTATCAAGAAAGCTCTGAACTATGGGAAGGCTGTCTCCCATAGAATCTATTTTAATCAAATAAGTCGCATTTTTAAGAATGATTTCCTTTTTCTCTGTAATAATAAACTTGTACTTGATGGTAACTAAGCTGCATAAATCCATACTGGTGGCAAAACAACCCTGTTGCATTTATTTGATTACATAAGATCCCTTATGATCCCTAGTGATGTTCTGGTGCCTTCAAACTTGACCTCAAATTCCTACTTAAAGGGATTAAAAAAAGTCATGTGACTTTTGCTCTGATAAACTTCAGTCACTCTTTACTGCTGTACTGCAAGTTGGAGTGATATCACAACCTCCCTTTCCCCCCTGCGGCCTAACAAAAGAACAATGGGGAGGTAACCAGATAGCAACTCCCTAACAAAAGATAACAGCTGCCTGGTAGATCTAAGAAAAGCACTCAATAGTAAAATCCAGGTCCCACTGAGACACATTCAGTTCCATTGCTGGCTCTTTCTGAAAGCACACCAGGCAAAATGACCTGAGATGGCTGCCTGCACACCAATATTACAAAAAAATACACTTGCTGGTTCAGGAATGACATTTTATATGGTAGAGTGAATTATTTGCAGTGTAAACATTGTAATTTAAAAATAAAAACTACATCATAAAAATCACAACAGAATCTCACCATATTTGACCAAGTGGCCTTTGTATCTTTTTTTATGTAAATTAACATAGCAAAATGTTTGCATAGCAAAGCACTAATGTGCAAATTATCCATATGGCTTTATCCTTAAGGCATTGCAGTTCTGTGAATTACACTTTGCCTTTCTCTTCTTTACATAAGTGAGAGCTGTATTTTCATGAGAGCCCACGGTTTGGGAATAGTTGTAGTTTTTAATTGAGCAACCTATGAGTAAGTGCCCCAACAGGCACGAAAAGTGTTAGGCCGCTGAATCATGTGTTAATAAACTTTTGTATTTTTTTACAACATTGATTGATTTTTGGAGGGACTCGCAGCTATTTTGGTTTTCTTGTAGTTTTAAATTGACTTTCATTTCTATAAACTGTGATAATTCAGGCTATACCCAATAAATAATACAAGCTAAAGGAATTTTTAAGAAAAAATGGAGCATAGTCATGTATGATATAGAAGATTTTGACTTCACAGATGGAACATTTTCCAGTGAGTACTGTAAACTTAGAAATGCAACTGTTGAGCTACACGCTGAACCCAGGGGCAAATATATATATTTCATTGCCAAATTCAGTTACTTTTTATTTTATGGACAAAAAAAAAGTTGCTGCTAACAAGGAAAAAGATAATGTATGTTACATATTAATATTTTATTGGTTGCTTAATTCCTAGGAATTTCCTGGCAGTAGTTTCATTCTGACAAGCTTGCTTCAGTTAAACATGCCCATAAATATTATGAGTAGGATGGGTGAAGATGTATTTCACAGGCAATAGAACACTGTTATGCATTTCTTCATGCTAAATTCCATTTCAAACGCTACCAGTCTCCCAACCAGTGCATACACAACTGTGCTATCTAATAAGCACAGCCAATCCATTGATAGTAAATCTGACACCAGACAGACGTGCATTGATTCAGGCCACGGGGCATTTAAATTAAACAAGAACTCTCCCAGCTATCTGTGTTTTAACTTTTTTATGCCTCCATAATAAGCCCTGCTTAAAATAATTTGCTGTAGAAACAGGGATGTTATCACTAACAGCGATGGCCTGGGTATAAACAATCTAAGCAGACCCCTGAATCTGAGAGAATGTCAGGCAAATTTAGTCTCATCATAAAAGAATTCTCAGTGACTGTATTTCAGTATGACACTTTTATGGTTTTTTATTTTCTAGCCCATTGCAGCCTGTGAGCCTTGGCATGATTTATACAGGCTGGCAGTGCATAATCTTTTGTATAAGATATACAAGCCCCCGGTGGTTCAATTTCTTTCCTCACTGCCACTGACAGCATTTGTGGTTCCCTTCTCTTCTATTTTCATTTTCTAATGAGATATTGGACTTTGCTCAGTGAAAGGTGATATTTCCACATTTGCAGCCTGACAGACTAAATCACCAGATCCCACTGGTGAGGATACAAACCCATTTAAACAGTGTCAAAATATTCATGGACCTCCATTGATTTGGGCAATGGTTATTAAGAAGCTATTTGGAAAGTTCACGTTTAATTCTTGGATCTTTCTGCTGTGAAAATCACTCAGTTTCATCAGAGTGAGATTAGAAAAAAAAAAGAAAAGAGACAAAACCAACTTGCTAGATTTTAAGAAACAACCACAGTCTTTTGCATCTGAATACTTTGTAAAGTTAATAGAACAAAACAGTATATATGATTTTATCAGGTGTTCTCTCGTCTCGATAAAGTAATAGGAAAGGGCAGCTTCCAATTGAGAATGACAGTGTAGATTAATGCAGTCTATCTCCACACTGATTTTTTTTCCTGTTGAGTTGCTCTTAAATCTAACCGAGAAGGCTCTGCGATGGAAACATGTTAACTCATAAGTAAAACGAATTCAAATGGTTTCATATCAGTCATTGCTTAAATCAATACAGAAAACTCAGATTTTATGATAAGGTTCCTTTTTTAACTGCATAGTTGAAGGAGAAGAGAAGCTACAGCTTTCAATGTAAAAGCTGTATTGATGTGAAATCTACAGTATCTTGTAATTTAAAGCAGCAGTATTATTCTATGTTGTCCACTCCATCGTCTTTGTTCTTAATATCAAAAATGTTATTCTGTATGTGTGAATTTATAGCATCGTTCTTTTTTGCAGACATGGTTGGCGATTAAAAAAATGTCCTTGATATAATAATTTCTTAGAGTTTTAAAAACAAAATATGCCATTTATTGGTCTATTGTTCAGAAGCAGGCATCTGATTGCTTACTGTGGATAATCTGAGCTGAAGTAGACTTTATAGATTCATTGCTACATTTGCCCTAAATATGCAAATATATAAAACAAAGCCACAAATAGCATGTTTAACAAAATTACTCAATATTTCACTCAACTGGCTAATCCATACTCTTTACCAACCTATAGTGCCTATAGTAAATTAAAATATCTCATTGTTTTTGTTTGAAATTGCCCACTATTAGCTGATGCTCTTGGCTAGGAGCAAACTTCCCTCAAGATTCCTGTGTAACCCAATGATTCAGCTTATGTGGAAATAGAAATGTGATTGGTCAAAGCAATTTAGCCAACCAAGTACAGCTATGTATGTTAATTCAGCCAGGCCCAGTCTACTGGAAACTAACTTTAAAAAATATAATACAGGTATGCTCTGCCATGATGCTTATGATGATTCAACAAAAAATGAATGAACAACAAAAAATAATGTGTTGTTAAAATAAAATGGTATGATAATTATTTCAGGGTTCTTTCTGAACCTGTGTGTAATAGCTCTTATTCCTGAGTTCAGTAGTGAAAAGTTTACAAAATAAATTATACTTATGGTATACTAATTGCATAAATTAACAGATGAACATTCTGTGTTCCCAGCTAGATACTGGAAATGGTATGCTTTGGTCTAAATGCTGATCCAGAAGCTTCTTACTCTAATTCATAAATGTGCTGTACAGTTCCTAAAACAACTATTTGCTTACCTTTGCGGCTGCTAGCTTATTATGTGTCACAAAAGTGATAAAATCTTAGCTAGATAATTGATTCCAAGATTATTAACCTCTGTTTTTCTATTCAAGGACAGTGTAATCTCCTATTAACTGGTTTACATCAATAATTGCTGTTATTACTCATCCTGAGACACTCATTGCAACCTTGCATAAACGAATAATGGCTTTGCGGCCCGGTGTTGCTGCCAACATGCTGCCACTCTGTAATAGCAGATAGTGGGGATAAGCAATACTGAGGCTATAGAGCGACACATTGCAGGGAATTACAAAGAGAAGAAAAACTTTCTATCCATCCATCTACTTTTCTGCTACCATCAGACTTAGCAAAGTGCATGATGGGGATACAACCTGGTGCAATAATCTGTGGTTAATTCCAGAGAAAGACTGGTTATAATACAAGGCAATGATGGAAATATCCTATCCACCCACTGCCACATAGCAGGCTTATTGGCTAAAAAATATAAACAAAAATACATGTAATAACCTTAAATAATTGAATTACAATTAGTTGTCATCTTCTTTATTGTTTTATTGTCTCTTAAAGGTGCTGTACCTGTATTATATACACACCTCCACTTTTCAATATCATTCCCATAAGTCCCTGTTGGTGGGTTTTCTGCTCTCTCGTTATGCCACATTACCAAAGGTAACGTGTTTTTATTCAACTGAA
Organism: Xenopus petersii; assembly: GCA_038501925.1. Taxonomy (NCBI): domain Eukaryota; kingdom Metazoa; phylum Chordata; class Amphibia; order Anura; family Pipidae; genus Xenopus; species Xenopus petersii. The sequence goes on from CM076682.1 coordinate 124,546,377, forward strand.
GATACTGCAGTGAATGTATTTAACCCAACATGAAAACTCTCAATAGTGCAGATTTTTAATTCCTGTAAATGTGAAGATTTGGACTCACATTCTGATTTAGGTTAGGTTACATTAAAAGGGAAATATTGAATATAAACGTCAATAAAGGTCTTATGTGTGAGTATGCTTTCAGGGGCAGAAGTTTCCATAGTGCATCCTGTTCTATAGCACTGGGACCAAGAAACTTTATGGGGCCTAAATTTGTATTTTCGAGAGAGTTAAACTTTTCATTTCTGTTTTACTCCTAATTTACTTCTAGTTCCTGCTTAATTTATAGAATATGGACTTTTTTATTTTTTCCTTTGATGACAATAGAAGTATAGCTTTTGTTTGCTTTTCATGCAGAGGTTGCATGATGAATGTTTTTGCAATATAATTCTCTAACCCCTGGAAAGTCAATATTTGGTGGAGGACTGGAGGTGATTTAGCCCTATTCTACGTCCCAGTTATTTTGCATCTCTGTAATGAATTTTTCCTTATTTATTATGCCTAGGAGCTCATTATACATTAGACTAAGCTCATTATCCCTCCTTGCTCAAAAGTGCACAAAGTGAGAGTAAGCCTAAATCACCCCCTCAACATGCACTGTTACATAAAATACATAAGCCCTATTATTAATAATTATTTAATATGCTATCAATTTAAGATACAAATCTAAAATGAATACATGTAATTACTAATATTTCTCACATTGTTTACCAAAGGAAAAAAAATGTTTGAAAAATACTGAAAATTCACAAAATAGGCAGCTCCAGGTCTGCAGCTTTATATTTTAGGGGTATGTAAAAATCAGATAACAGTTAGGGGCCAATAATGCATCAGGGTGTTCCTTGTGGCACATCCACTATTATAACATTTTAAAGGGGTAGTTCACCTTTAACTTAACTTTTAGTATTTCATAGAATAACCAATTCTAAGCAAATGTTCAATTCATTATTTAATTTTCTGAATTATTTGCCTTGATCTTCAGACAATTTACAAGTTTTAAAAGCGGGGCAAAGACCCAATCTAGAAAACAAATTCACTGTTAGGCTTAAATGTATTGTTACTGTTACTTTTTATTACACATCTTTCTATTCAGCCCCTCTCCTATTCATATTCCAGTCTCTTATTCAAACAATGCATGGTTGCTACGGTAGTTTGGACCCTATTTACCAAACTGCTAAAATTACAAACTGAAAAAAAAGTTAACTTAAAAACTGCAAATAATAAATAATTAAAACCAATTGCAAATTGTCTCAGAATATCTTTCTACAATGTACAATGTAGAGTCTACGTCATACTAAATGTTCTCAAAGGTGAACAATCCCTTTAAATGGCAATATAAAAAACAACAGACTTGTAAACATGATGGAGGCATGTGTCACCCTAAATTACCAAGCACTCAAGCCATGGAGGCATCTTCAGTATAAAACATTGCAGCTGATAGGCCTGTGAGTTTAGGGTTGCCATCTGGGTGGTATTTTTCAGTTTGGCAGGTAAAAATTATTCTTGATGCCAATGTTATTAATAGGGGACAAAGATAGAAATATAGGAGGTCCAGTTTTTTTCCATAGAAAGGTGGAAACCCTACACATGTAGTGAGGAAGTTTTTAAGGCTGTTATTATAAATATATACTTAATTACTTGTATATGTAGCACTGTTCATTGAAACAATACACACACAACAGACAGGTAGCAATACAATAACATAATGTCAATTACTATATCCAGAGTATTAAATTACATACAAAATTATTCTCTATGTGTTAAGAGATACACATGAAAGGAAGCCCATGTCCCATAGAGTTTGAGTATTTGAGGCCTAGCCACCTACAGTAAGTGGCAAGATTTAGTTAAATCTTATGACAATGCTTTCTAAGATTGTGTCCTGAAAAATGGTATTATAAATACTAAACAGTATTTCTTTATAAAACAAAATGCGTGAAACTAATTTACTTGCATTTTATGATATCGTAAGTATTAAGTTGAATACTGACATTGCAAGGTTTGTGATACAGTACCACATAAAAATTTGCTTTCTATGCCAAAGCCTTTATGTCTTAGTGGTGCTATTCCGACATGGAGAAAAAGATGGCTAAAGACATAGCAATTGTCAATGATACATTCCCTAACTGAATAGGGTTCAATATTGGGGCTTCTTTTATTTAATCTGTTCATTAAAGATTGTAACTAAAACCCCTAACATCAGACAACAGGTAAGCTGTGTATTGTGAGTTTGTTCTTACACAGGAAAATACACAACTGACAAATGCTGTTAAATACTTAATACAGGACTACAGACTGAAATTCTTTCACATATAAAATTCTAACTTTTTTGCCAATAATAGTCTATTTGTTGATGAAGGATGTACAGATACATACCTTTAAGGTGAGTGTGTAATGTTACTGGTGCTTTAAATCAGTTGCGTGTGTGATCGTCTTGTTCTCTAGTTACTCTCATCTTAAAAAACATGCCCTTAATCCAAGCTCTCCTCCTATTATAGTTTCTATTCTATTTCATTTTGCCTCCAAAATGTTTAAAAAGTTTGTTTACAGCCATCTGGTCCAGCACCTCAATACAGTCATTGACCTTCTGCAGCATTATGTATTATTTAATATTACATTTTTGTTTTTTAGCAGAAGTACCAAGATATTTCACATGGGTTATATTGTGTACCCCTAGGTATCAGCAACTTTGTTTAACCTGTGCCCAATTTGGGCTATTTTAATATTTGCACTCTAACTTTGTATTGTTGTGGTCATGTAATTTGCAGTCTCTTCAATCAGATAGCAAGTAATTTATTAAAGATGCAGCTTTGCATTTTCCAGTTCTCACAGCTGGACCATCCAGTTATTATTGAGCAACAGAGGAACAAAGAAATGTTTACAGATATTCAAGGTTTAGCTGTCATTTCCAATAAATCAAAAAGTAATAAAATGTTGCCCCTAAACTGGAAACAAACAGTAAGATCAGTATTTCTATCACCTTGCTAAGGAATTGCTAATGTTTTTCACAGAACAAAAACAAGAACTTGCTGTGGTAGGCTAGCTTTCTTAAGGTAGCTCCTGTGTCTGCTCAAATGAACCATGAACAACTAATATTCTTTAGAAGCCCTACTTAGCACACATATCTGGGTAATGGGCAAATAATGAATTAGTCCAAATGGATAATGTACATTTAAAGAGAAAATAAAATGCAAATGGTAATGCCTGATCATTCATATACTGTATATGGATTAGTTTTAGAATTATGAGCTTAGTGTCATTGTAATCAGTGAATTCCATTCATTGTCTATCTCATATGAAGGACCAGTAAATATTTACACAAAGTAGAGAGATACCTTTCTTAGTAGTATCGAAGGTTCAAGAACAAGTTTTGGACAAGTTGATCAGTCACTAGGAGATCACCTTAAAGGAGAAGGAAAGCTCCAAGACAGTTTATTGCCAATAGAATAGCCACAATAGTGCAAGCTAGAACGCTATATTTATTCTGCAGAATGCTTTACCATACCTGAGTAAACAGCTCTAGACACTGTCTCTGTTTGTTTAGGGTAGAAGCTGCCATATAAGCTTGGTGTGACATCACTTCCTGCCTGAGTCTCTCCCTGCTTACTAACAGCTCTGAGCTCAGATTACAGTAGGGATGGGAGGAGGGAGGGGGAGAGGAGCAAACTGAGCATGCTCAAGGCCGTGCCCTGGAGGTTTATGCTGAAAACAGGAAGTCTGATACAGAAGCCCATGTATACACAATAAAAGCAAAGAAATGTGGTGTTTCTTTTGACAGAGGACTCAGAGCAGCATTACTTTGAGGGTTTACTGGTGTATTTATATAGACCTTTCTGATAAAGTTTACTTCATTTTAGCCTTTCCTTCTCCTTTAACACAGTTCTCCCTATGGTGTTGCCCCGCTTGGAAGAGGGGCAGCTTAAAGACCTATTATGTTGAGCTTTGGTATGAAAGGCAATTCAATCTTCCGTATACTAATAGATTCCCAACCACAGTTAGTTATGGTGAGATTTAGGCAAACATTTTTTTTTGTTGGAACTGTGGCTGCATACATTTTTTTGTTCATTTGTTCATTCATTTGTTTTTTGTTTGCTTTTAAAAAACAAAAAAAATCCAGAAACTACTGCCTTAGAGAAGCATATAATGCTAAGCTTAGTTTCCTGTCACTTATATGTTAACATCAAAAGTATGTTATGAAAGAATGATCTGTGCTCATTGCATTCAACTGTAAATGTCTAGAAGATAAGAGAAGAAGCACATCTGAAAACAACTGAACTGAGAAAAGTGTTGGAAGTTGAACAACTCCTTTAACCTGTTTTAAAACTGGAGAAAACTCACATAGTATAAACATACAGTATAAACTCTTTGTGCCTATAGTATAACAATTGTAAATAGGCATTGCCTTATGTTCTTCTGATCACCTGATATGGATAGGACTGAGTGGTTCTAAATTACCTCATTGGAAAGTTGAGAGCAGCTTTTATGAGAATAATTTGGTACAATTCAGCAGTCTATATCTACAAACTGCAGATGTTTCAAAGACCTTAAAGCAAATAGCATAGGTCATAGGTTGTTTGTCATTTTATGATAAATAAGTAGGGATATAAAGACATTTGAAGGAATATTAAAGTGATAGTATTATCACCAAATTAAAATAGTTTGTATTAGCCATTATTATTAGCCATACCTATCTACCTACATTCAGAGGGGCACATTTACTAAGCTCGAGTGAAGGATTAGAATAAAAAATACTTTGAATTTCGAAGTATTTTTTTGGCTACTTCGACCATCGAATTGGCTACTTCGACCTTCGACTTTGAATCGAACGATTCAAACTAAAAATCGTTCGATTATTCGACCATTCGATAGTTGAAGTACTGTCTCTTTAAAAATAACTTCGACCACCTACTTCGCCATCTAAAACCTACCGAGCACCAATGTTAGCCTATGGGGAAGGTCCCCATAGGCTTTTCTAGCAATTTCTGATCGAAGGAAAATCGTTCAATCGATGGATTAAAATCCTTCGAATTGTTCAATTCTAAGGATTTAATCGATTTAATAGATTTTTCCTTTGATCGTTCGGTCGAATGAATTGCGGCAAATCCTTCGACTTCGATATTCGATGGTGAAGGATTTAACTTCGATGATCGAATACCGAGGGTTAATTAACCCTCGCTATTCAACCCATAGTAAATGTGCCCCTCAGTCATGACTTTGTAGTTCAATGACTACCAAAATACAAACACAGGTATGGGGCCTGTTATTCAGAGTGTTCAGGACCTGGGATTTTCCAGATAACGGATCTTTCCTTAAATAGGATCTTCATTCCTTAAGTCTACTAGAAAATAATTTAAACATTAAATAACCCCAATAAGCTGTTTAGCCTCCAATAAGGATTAATTACATTTTAACCTGGAACAAAGTACTGTTTAATTATTACAGAGATAAAAGAAATGATTTTTTAAAAATGTGGATTATTTGGTTATAATGGAGTCCATGGAAGATAAGCTTCCTGTAATTTCGAGCTTTCTGGATAATGGGTTTCCAGATAAAGGATCCCATACCTGTACAACAAATAAAAAATAGTCCATTGACCAGTTGCTAGGAACAGATCAATCTATAACATTCTAAAAATTAATCAGAGGATGAACTGCTCATTCAAGGCTCATTCATGGGAATACAATCCAACATATGGTATGAAAGTGGTAAGTCTTCAACATTTATTGCAATCATTTAGATAATTCTGAAGCATTGACGTCATATCATAAGGGGCCATTAGAACAATAGAATGAGGAGAAAAGCTTCCAATTCTACAAGAAAGTGCAAAAGGCTGGTCTGGGCAAAGAGCAGACCATAATTTAAATACTCCATTAATTTACAACTAGACTTTTAAGGGTTTTAATTCAAAAATGTCCAGAGGTCGTAATAATGTGAAAAATAGCAGTTTTGCAATTAACAGACAGTAGAGATTATTCAGTATTACTTTACAAGTGTTTCCTAATGTTAAATTGCTGTAGATCTCCTGCACACAAATTATATTCACATTAATACCAAATGAGTTTGCAGTGATAAATGTTATTGCTACAAATACCAAAGGAACAACTTGAGTAATTATTTATTGTGACTTGTAAAGTGCTGTCACGCTGTGCACTATATGTTTTTTTTCTAATGCTACCATAAATACAGTGAAACACTGTGGGGCTAAATCTTTGAGCGTATGCTACTCGTTTAATATACAGCTGGAGTTATAATATTCAAGCTGCAATCCAATATGCATGTATATTATTGGAAACAGACATCATTTCTTAAGGGTAAGGGAATTGCATAGAACTCAGAAGCTTGCAGATAGCTGACAGTTCACAAATCAGTTTCAGATCTTTTTAATACTGTCTTTTCTTCTGCGTTATATGAATTATGTGGCATTTCAGTCTAATTCCTTATATTTAAAGCACTAGCTTTATCTGTAGTGTTACAACCTAGGGCTTATTCAATAGGCGGTATTCTTTTCATCGCCGGACGGGGGTCCATGTTGCAAGTGCAGAGAGTGCAATTGTACTGCGCTGACTCTTCATCGAGGGGTAATTAAAGACTTAGGGGCATATACAGATATTAACACCTGTGCGGGGGGGAACAGGGAGGGGGGATTATGGAGGGTTGGGGTTTTCATTCGTTTGGGGGTTTAGTTCTCCTTTAAAATAATAGAAAATATAATGTATTGTTGTGCTGCACTGGTGAAACAAATGTGTTTGCTTCTGAAACACATGGGGGCAGCCATTCAAAGCTGAAAAAGGAGAAACGGCACAGGAAACACAGCAGAAAACAGTTACGCTCTATTGTAGACAATAGAATTCTTCAGAACGTATCTGTTATCTACTGTGTATCCTGTGCTCGAATGGCTTCTCCCATGGCTACACAGCAGCTTGTTTATAAAAACTATAGTTGTCCTTCTGAAGCAAACACACCAGTTGTACCAGTGCCGTGCAACAGTACATTAAATTGTCATTCCTTTAAAACACTTTCATTTTTTGGTGTTATTGTTCCTTTAAGGATCCACAGACACCCACGTTATTGAAAAAGCAGTAAAGTGTGAATATCATCTTGGAAGTCCTTTGCCCCAGTAAGAGGATCACTTTAGAGAGAGAGTTGGGTGTAATGTGTTCTGCTGGGAGTAGCAGGGGCTGGCCAGAATAACATTATACTTTCAGAAAGCTATAGAAGCATACAATTTTAAAAAGTCACATTGAAATAGATTTGAATAGATAGGTTGCTTGGATATTGCCAGACAGGTGTGACATACTTTGCAATTCTATGTGAATAAAACAGAAGTGTCAACAGAGATAATCTACACTTTTAATATGAGCTTCATCAAGCCAAGCTTCATGCGCTGTGTCAAAATTTTGTTAGCTAGAAAAAAAAATCCCTTTCCCTTGAAATAATGTTCTTTCGAGGACAAAGAAATTCAGATGTAATTTCTGTCAGTCTGAATTTCCCAACTTGTGTCTTTGTATCGCAGTCTTTCTCATTTATAGAAATGAAAAGAAGCACCGAATTATGCTCCTAATAGACTTCGAAGATTCCAATTTCTATTCTGCCACACTAGACTGGAAATCCACTTGTGTTCACTTATCTGAATCGTTACCTCATCTTCACCGCACATCAAAATGTAGGTTCAGGTTCAGGTTAAAACAGGCATTTACCTCCAGAACTTATTAAGTATCTCTTCACAATTAGCATCGCCATATCAAGAAGAATTATCATTACATGCTGTCAATCACCTGCTCAATTTTGCTTCAGGGAAACAAATAATTTAAATTATAGCAAACGCCCCTCCTTTGCCTTGCGCTTTTTATTATTTTTTTTTTTACATGCATCCCTTTAAATTGTATAATTATGTGGCTTTTCATTAGGTTTCTGTGTGCATAATAGATCATGAGTTTCACCCCCTGACCCTAGTGATGAATGTCTCCTCTGAGAACATGTGACAAGCACAGTCATGTAATGAGGATAGAATACGTAAAATCAGTAAAATTTGTATAATGGAAGCAGAGAGCGAGAAATAATCTAGAGAGTCTTTAATAATAAAAAGCAAGGTGCTATACATGCTAAGAATCAGACAAGGCTTCAATGGGTTTAACGTTTAATCTGATTTTTGTGTGTACAGATTTCTCTGCAGTGTATTATCCCTCTGGATAAAGCATTAGAAAATATTATTATGTGGAAACTCTAACTTTTCTCTTAGTAGTTGTTGAACTGCAACTTCCTACATCCCCTTCTCTCCACAGTGGCTCAAGTGAACGATATGAAATATATATATATATATATATATATATATATATATATATATATATATATATATATATATATATATATATATATATATATATATATATATATATATATATATATATATATACTTGCAATTTGGAATAAAGCATTCCCAGGCCAGCACTTCCCTTAGTAAATCAAGTGACTTTATTTTTCACACATCACAGCACTCCAACGTTTCGGTCCATCTTGCAGGGTCGGACTGGGGGGCCCGGGGCCCACTGGGACTCCAGTCCAGGGCCCCCCTACAGGCCCCCGTCCCTATGCTGCAACGCGCCGTGCAGTGGCCTCCTCTGTGTGCATGCGCGCACGGCACTGCGTCTGCATGCATGCGCGCAAGGCGCTGCGTCTGCACGCATGCGCACACTGCGCATCGACGAAGATCCTTTTTTTTCAAAAAACAAGCATCGGGGGAGGGGCCTGGCCCAGTGGGGGCCCATGAGGGTCGGGGCCCACCGGGTTTTTTCCCGGTGTCCCACCGGGCCAGTCCGACACTGCCCTCTTGGGACCTTTTTCAAGGATAATATACAATGTGCAATAAAACTTTATATAGTGCTCACAATACAAAATGGCGGCAAAGTGACCTCACAATACGTAATATAAAATTTGACCAATGATGTCTCATCTCTTTTTATACATATACTCTGTCAGTGCATCACATAAAACATTTTAAGAACTTTGTTATCTGTATATCAAAACTAGTGATGGGTGAATTTGCACCGTTTCGCTTCGCCGAAAAATTCATGAATTTCCTGCGAAATTTGCAAAACGTCAAAACATTCGCGAAATTGCGCCGTCGTCCATTTTTTTTGTCGCTGGCGAATTAACACGCCCGTTTCTCGAATTTATTAGACGGTGGCAAATTGCGCAAATTTGCCGCAAATTCGCGCCTGGAGAATAAATTCACCCATCACTAATCAAAACACTTTTTAAATTATGTGCAAAATATATTTTTTCTCATGGAGACCTTTCTCAAGGATACAGTGCATTGCAAGTGTAACAATTTAAATACCCTCCCCGACGTGTGAATTATGGCGCCAATGTGACGCCATCAGTCCTTATACAGTTCATGGGTTGAAAAAGTCCTACCCATAAGCACTTTGCTTGAGGTGAAGGTTAACACATTATATTAACACATATTTCAGCAGTGACATAAAGTTTATTATTGGATTAACAGAAAATATGCAATATGCATCATAAATTAGACCAGTGCATACATTTAGGCACCCCAACAGAAATATAAATCAATACTTAGTTGAGCCTCCTTTTGCAAATGTAACAGCCTCTAGACACTTCCTATAGCCTTTGATGATGGATTTTGGATGGCGGTATTTTTGCCCATTCGTCCATACAAAACCTCTCCAGTTCAGTCAAATTTGATGGCTGCAGAGCATGGACAGCCTGCTTCAGATCATCCCATAGATTTTCAATGATATTCAAGTCTGGGGACTGTGACAGCCATTCCAGAATATTGTACTTCTCCCTCTGCATAAATGCCTTTGTAGATCCCGAAGTGTGTTTAGGGTCATTGTCTTGGTGGAATATCCAACCCCTGCGTAACTTCAACTTTGGGAAAGATACTTGAACCTTATCCTGAAGAACTTGTTGATATTGGGCTGAATTCACCCACTCTTGACTTTAACAAGGGCCCCAGTCCCTGAACTAGCCACACAGCCCCACAGCATGATGGAACCTCCACCAAATTTGACAGTAGGTAGCAGATGTTTTTCTTGGAATGCGTTGTTCTTCTACTGCCATGTAAAGTGCTTTTTGTTATGACCAGATAACTCAATTTTTGTCTCATCAGTCCAAAGCACTTTGTTCCAAAATGTCTGTGGCTTGTCTATATGAGCTTTTGCATACAACAAGTGACTCTGTTTGTGGCGTAAGTGCAGAAAGTGCTTCTTTCACATACAGATGTTCTTTGTGCAAATTGCGCTGAATTGTAGAACAATGTACAGATACACCATCTGCAGCAAGATGTTTTTATAGGTCTTTGGAGGTGATCTTTGGGTTGTCTGTAACCATTTTTACAGTACTCTGCATATGCCACTCCTGTATTTTTCTTGGCCTACCAGACCTGGGTTGTATGGCAACTGTGCCTGTGGCCTTCCCTTTCCTGATTACATTCCTTACAGTTGAAACTGACAGTTTAAACCTCTGAGATAGCTTTTTGTAGCCTTCCCCTAAACCATGATACTGAACAATCTTTGTTTTCAGATCTGAGAGTTGCTTTGAGGATCACATGCTGTCACTCTTCAAAGGAGAGTCAAACAGAAGCACAACTTGCAATTGGCCACCTTAAATACATTTTCTCATGATTGGACACACTCGTCTATGAAGTTCAAGGCATTACGAGTTAAATCTAAATTGGTGGCATATCCTGTACAACCATCGCTTGCCCATGTATATGACAGAGTCCCTTGTTGTGGTGGCTGTAGTGTTCACAGCTGACAGCATTCTTATGGGCATAGCCATTTTTTCCATAGAGTACAATAGTTCCAGGAAACATAGAGTTGGCCCAAGTAGTGTTAGCACCTTAGGCAAGAAAATCAACCTTCTCTGCCCAGTTAACATGACAGTTTTAACTAATCCGGAAAAGCAAGGGTAGGTTCAACAGAGTGGGAATGGAATGCAAAAAACAGAGAAAATATAAAAAGAATGCATAAAAAAAGCTTGTAGTGACCAAAGCTCCTTATGATAAACAGTAGAATAGATACTAAGCAAATCCCAAATAAAATATTTAGAATATTTATTATGAGGATAGCACATACAGGATCTCAATGCCCACCTCCCATGTATGCAAAACATTGGGAATTGTGGGAAATATGTGACATTTTGATTCCATGTTCTTAAAGGTAAACTACAGCCTAACAAAGAAATAGGGTAAAAGTGTTTTGCATGTTTTGCAAACAACATCCTTTTTGCAGTAAAGATCTGTGCCTACAAATATGCTCCTAGTGGCTCATCAGCTTCTTTTCTGAAATGTAATCTGCTGCTGTCAGTCAACTGAGATTAGAGACAGACAGCATCATGTAAACGTAGAATATAAATGCCATGATTCAAAGCTAATTAATAATGAATTCAGATTGTCATTACATGGCGGCACAGAAACCATCACAATTTGCATCAGTATTAAATATCAGCCCTGTAGCATTGGCTTCTTTAACAGGTGAACCTAATTTTCTGCTAGGTTAATTACAAAGTTATACTGTGCAAAAAATAGGGCTAGATTCAATTCACCAATTCATGGTTTATCATGTGAACTCACTGATGAGATTCAATTCGAGGAGAAAAGACTTTCTTTTCAAATTCAGTTCCACTTTTTTCCCATAGACTTCAATATACAGTACTTTTAACGTGAAGGTAACAGGGGAAGGTAGGATTGCCACCTTTTCAGTGGAAAAAAATACAATTTACAATTTGAACCTGTTTGGATCAATATGGTTGATAACTATATTGTATAATTTAAGGCTGTTTTTTCTTTTTTTCTTTTATATTTTGTTTTTATATGTTAAAATATATCACAATATGATATTGTTATTAATTCAAATTCTGTATTGCATTGTTATATCTCATATGACTTTTTGAAAAAAATTTAAAATAAAGAGAATTAAAAAAAAATACCGGCCTTCCTATATATTTATCTTTTTTCCTTATTAATAACATTGGGATCAACCATAATTTTTACCAGCCAGGCCAGTAAAATACCAGGGGGAGGACATGCATGGTATTAAAGGCATTACAAGAAATACCCACAAACAGGAAATATTCATTACCATAGAACTTGCACTCCAGACCAAAAGTTATAACCTTACAATAACAATTAAATGGAACTTTAACATGGATCTATATACCAGTGCTTCAACTAAGACTTTTTATATTTCAATTGTGGCTATTATTTCAAAAGATTAATTTTAACGATTACCTAGAATAGACTGAAGAATATTTTAAGAGAGAGAGAGAGAGAGAGAGAGAGAGATTTTTTGTATTTCTGTGTGTATATGTGATGGAACATTATATGTGTTATTTTGAATCAATCTGACAGCCTTTTTAATATGAAATAAACCAACCAGGAAAATAAGTGTCACAGAGAACATGCTGAATGAAAGCTGATTGACAGATCCTTTCTGAAACATGTGCTGTTTGTATTTGCTTTTATAGCATCTCACTTGAAAGGATGTCAGCCATTCTGAAAGGCTTTCAGCCTGCAAAACTATCATCAAATGTACATACTGAAGTTAAGCTGTGACACCATTCATTTCATTCTCGCATCTAATAAAGTATTGAATTCGCTGCTTTCCAATTGGTATTTCTAAGACTTTTCTATTAATATCACTTTTTTATTCAAGAGTTCCCTCTGCTAAAAGATCTACAGCAAGGTAAAAAAAAAGCATTTTATCATATGGTAGAGATAAATTATTGGTTATTAGACCCCCCCCCAAAAAAAAAAATATATATGTATTATATGTATATATAGTAGAACCCTGCTTTTACATTTCCCAAGGACCAAGCAAAACAAACATAAAAGCTCTTTATAGATCCCTGTAACTTTCCATGTCTAGATATAGGGGCACATTTACTAAGGGTCGAATTTTGAAGTTAAAAAACGTAAAAATTCAACCATCAAATTTGATACTTCGATAGACGAAGTATGTTTTCGATCGAAGTAAAAATTGTTTGATCGATCGATTAAATCGGTTTTACAAAAAAATACTTTGACTACTCAAAACTTAGCCAAACACTCAGAAAGGTTATAGGAGGTCCCCCATAGGCTTAACAGCAATTTGCAGATTTAAGGTGGTGAAGTGTCGAAGTCGATTTTTTTTTAAAGAGACAGTACTTTGATTTTCGAATGTTCAAATTTGTGAAGTATTTTCAATTCAAATCGAATTTTGGCCTATTCAGTGGTCGAAGTACCCAAAAATTACCTTGAAATTCGAAGTTTTTGAATTCTAAAATTCACTTCGACCCTTAGTAAATGGGCCCCCTAAATATCATCATTATCATTTATTTATATAGCGCTGTCAAGATACGCAGTGCTTTATCACAACTGTACCTTACACATAGGGTCACAAATTAAGTAATTTTATTCTGCAATGTTTTAGTTGTTGGATAGAGCTCCCAAATCTAGCCCTTTGTTCTTAGGATTTAAGTATAGGCTTTATATATTTAGCAGTGACATATTTATGTAGCACTTCACAGAGATTGTTCACCATACACATTGTCCCAGAGGAACTTACAATCTAAGACTGCGATCAAATTTACACAAGGGTTAATATTAACTAAAGCCAAATAATCTGCTTTTATGTGTGGAAGGAAACCCATGCAGACATACAAACTCCTTGCAGACAGTGCCCAGGTCAGAAGCGCTGAGCCGTTTCTACTCATAGAAAATGAGCCCATAAACATCATTACTGAAACATCTCAGAGCTTTTAACAGAAGGAAACATACTGTATCAGATCCCTGGGGACCAATCTTCCCTGAACACCCACCTTTTAAAAGAAGACAGATCTGTCAGTTACTACTCCTGGGTGAATAAGAACCACATAGAAAGATGTATAGAAAATGTGGCAAAACTCCAATCTGATAAAAGAGCAATTGTATACATGTAGACAATGTGTAACAATGTGATCTATATCAGATAAATCATACTGCTTTTATGGCGTGTGTGTGTGGCATCATATAACGTTTATACTATTGCCTATTACACTTTTACAGTAGCTATAAAAAAACATCTGAGTATATGGGCTGACATGCTGCTGATGTATAATTTCTGTAACAAACTACTTACAGTTTATTCTTTTTCCCTGAGAAATAGATTTCACTCACAAAATTCAAGTTCATTTAACCCAAGGCTTTTTCTCAGGGAACCTGATCAGGTTCTTTGGAGGGCACTTACATTTTGCTTAGTACAACACTGTCCAGCTGGAGACCTGTAGGCCAGATTTAGCCTCAATGCATTTTTATGACCACAAGTCTGCCTGTGACTGCATCAACGTTATTGTATAAAATCTACATTTTGATTTAATCCTTCTCTTGAACATGAGGTACAGGTGTGGGACCTGTTCTCCAGAATGCTCAAGACCTGGGGCTTTCCGGATAATGGATCTTTCCTTAATTTGGATCTTCATACCTTAAGTCTACTTGAACATCAAGTAAACATTAAATAAACCCAATAGGCTGGATCTGCTTCCAATAAGGATTAATTATATTTTAGTTGCAGGAGCGTATTTATATAAAGGCACCTGTGCCTAGGGCGGCAGGTTTTGGGGGGCGGCTCTTGTGTACCTATACATTAATTTTTTCAATTAAAAAAAAAATTGCCCACCCTCTTCCACAGATTTCCATATGAAATCTGGTGAAAGCACTAGGGGGGGTGAGAGGTATGGGGCCGGGCTGGTTGGCGAAAGTGACATCACACACGCACGTCACACAACGTCACTTCTACACCATCCGTGCGTGTTTAGGTCCAGTGCCTAGGGCAGCGTCGGACCTAATTACAGTCCTGCTTAGTTGGGATTAAGTACAAGGTACAATTTTATTAGTATAGAGAAAAAGGAAATACTTTTTAAAAATTTGGATTATTTGTATAAAATGGAGTCTATGGGAATCAGTCTTTTCGTAATTTGGAGCATTCTGGATAATTAGTTTCCAGAGAAAGGATCCCATAAATATACAATCTGTGGCACAATACAAAAACATTTTGCATAGCTTATATGATGGAATACAAGGAGAAATATATAGGCTATAAGGAAACTTGCTAGGCCTTTAGTTCCAATGCAATTCCCAACACTTTACTCTGATGGTGTCATCAGCATAAGTTCTCTACCTGACATGGCAGTATCAGCATGCTGTTGTTGCTGAGGAGAAAGAAAGTCATTTTAGACACAGCATGAGGCACAGCTGGATGAGTACAGTGGTGCTGGATATTTTTGCTGACATCTTGGTGGGTTAATTGAACCTGGCTGCTCATAAGATGAATCATTAGCAGCTAATCACTTATGTCAATAGCTGGCACATTTTTACATTAGATAAATAAAAAGGGGAGATGGACAAGTATGCCACTGGATTGTCAAGTGAGTTGTGAAAACAGCTTTTATTATGTGGGACAATGTCAAGGAATGTTTGTTTATAGGGCTTTATTAAAGGTATTTAGTTTGGCTTCCATTAGTCCGAATACCAGTACTTAAATGGACATGTACATATATGTACAAGTTCTTATTGCCTTGACATGACAATGTATAAAAAGTGTGACTTGATTAAACAATATATATGACATGTAATACATACACTCTCTGACAGTTACAATGACTGCTGTCCAGTTATAGTTCTGATGTCATTAAAGGAACCTGAATATAATGCCCTAATATCAGTTCAGATACACTGGTTTCAGCACTCAAAGGGCAATATGTATAAAGACAGGAAAATACAATTTATTTATAAATATTTATTTTCCTGTCTTTATATTGCCCTTTGAGTGCTGAAACCAGTATATGAATATTGTTAGTACAAATAACTTTAGAACCATTGGACATTTTTAAGCAATGCACACTGGAAAATTGCTTAGAATTCCATTTTCTTTCATTATGTAAAAATTAGAGCTAAAATGTTTTTAGTGGCGTAACTATAGAGGAAGCAGACCCTGCAGTTGCAGGGGGGCCCTGGTAACAGGGGGGCCAGGTCTGCTTCCTCTATAGCTAATAAAAAACTCCTTCCTCCCAAGCTACTCTCTTACCTGTGACGAGGAAGGGGGGCGCAAGTTGGGCAGGACTGGGCGGAGTCGGGATGGGAGAAGGCAGACGGAAGCTGGATGTGGGCAGGGCGGAGGTGGGAAGTGGGTGGGAGGATGGGGATCGGAGTGTGCGGGCCCCTCTGAAGATTTTTTTGCAGCGGGGCACAGCACACTCTAGTTACACCCCTGAATGTTTTATTTTACACTGAAGTTCCTTTAAATATATAAAAGTTTGAGGCTGGTTTGTTTATAAATGGTTCACACTATGTCACACAAGATTGCTATGCCAAGAAAATTTACTTTTAGTGAGAACCACCTGAACCATTTGAGCAAATCTGCATGTTTTGTATGTTATGTTACCATACCACTATATTCCTCTAAAGCAGTGATCCCCAACCAGTGACTCACAAGCAACATGTTGCTCACATACCACTTGGATGTTGCTCCCAGTGGCTTCAAAGCAGCCCTTATTTGGCACCCCAGGGACATTTTCCTGCCTGTGTTGCTCCCCAACTCTTTTTACATTTAAATGTGGCTCACAGGTAAAAAAAAAAAAAAAAGCTTGGGGACCCCTGCTTTAAAGGAGAACTAAATGAATAGGGCTAAAAATGTCATGTTTTACATACTGAACTTATTGCACCAGCCTAAAGTTTCAGCTTGTCAATAGCAGCAATGATCCAGGACTTCAAACCTGTCACAGGGGGTCACTATCTTGGAAAGTGTTTGTGACACTCACATGCCCAGTGGGCTCTGAGCAGCTGTTGAGAAGCTAAGCTTAGGGGTCATTGCAAATTATCAAGAAGAAAATAAGGTTGGCCTATAATATAAGCTGATGCTACAAGGCTGATTATTAAATGCTCATGCTAGTTGCACTGGTGTCTGTGCTGCCATTTAGTAATTATCTGTATTAATTACTAATCAGCCTTATATTGTGACATTTCTATTCTATGTGTACTGTATATTGTGAGTGGGTCCCTAAGCACCGTAAGTGACAGCAGCACAGAGCAGTAGAAAAGAAGGTGGGGAGCTACTGGGGCATCTTTGGAGACACAGAGCTTTACTGCTAAAGGGCTGTGGTTGCCTTGGGCTGATCCAGAAGCTCAAAACATAACATACAACATTTCTAGCCTACCTCTTTAGTTTAATTTTCCTTTTCATTTAAAGCATGACATGATTATTATGGTCAATACAGACCTCGCATACATGAAACATCTTTATCAAAATACTAATCAGAGTTACAATGGTCTTCAAAATCTCTGTTATAACACCTTTGTATAAACAGCCATAACAGATGTAATGTAATATTTATTGCATTTTTTGTGATTACCAAGAGACATACCTCCAACATGTGTAGAGCCTCCAGCAAGCTATTAGGAATCCAATGAACAGAAGCCACAGTAGCTCAAATTAAATTGAATGAAATTAAAGATACCTGATGAAAGGAAGATATGTGCCATTGTACTTTATACCTATTTGTATGTAAATGAATGGGTTCAGTTTATTTAAACTATTCAGCTCAGCATGGCTCTTTATTGTAATGTAATGGGTTTTTTTAATAAATGTATTGAAATAGTAGCACTGCTGCCACATGTGGGAGGCCACTATAAGTGAGTGGACCTCATAAGTAAGGCTGACTGGTTTCAGCAACACAGAAGCATTGTTCAAACTTACCATGAAATTGTAATGCCCTAAAGTTGCCAATTTATTCTGGGATAGCAGACTACTGCTCACATCAGTGCTGCAAGCATGGTCCATCACATCATATTTGTTCAGGTAAGGAGAAAACTATAACTGCAGTGAAGTGGATGACTGCAGACAGATCAGCAGGTGAGCCTAATGTGATGTTAATGCTGATGTCCTGGGAAAGCTACATTTAAACTGTTACACCACTAGCTGCCTAAGTCTATCTACCACTACATAAGGCATTGCTTGTCATGTCTCTAGCAAAATACTCCTAGGTCACTGTTGCATCTCATGCATGCTAGTCAAGTGCAAAGCTTTTTATCAGTTTGCAGATACGTCTGAGGCTATTGTTGGTGGAGTTTATGACTCTGCAGTGTGTTCCAGCTCCAGCTGATTCTCATGCAGGTTGACAGTAGTCACGAAGACTCAGAAAACAGTCTGACCTCTCACATTACAGGTATGGGATTGATTATTTGGAAACACATGGGCAAGGTATGATGTACATTAATATATAACTATGACATATAGAAAATAATTGCACACGACACCAGTAACACATTTTTATGGTTGGAGGGTTGGCCGCAGCACTGTTTATTATTAACATTTTGAACACTACATTGTAATTTCAAAATAAAAGTTATCCATACTTTGATATCTGAAAACCAGCCAGCCTCTGCTCATACCCAGCAGGCTGCCATATGACTATTCAAATTTTTTCAAATTATAATATCCATGCCATATTTATTTGTTATGGCCGCCATGTCAAGCGCGTTATAAACCTCTAACTGCGGTTGACACCCCTCCAATAAATAGTGCTTTTTCCAGTGCCGTCTGTAAACCATTGTTAAAGATATCATTGCCTATGTCTGACAGGTGAACTCCGTCATGTCTATATAGACCAACCTCAATTGGTTCCAGATCAAAATGTCTAAAAACTATAATATTGAGAGTTTTCGCAAATTTGCTCACACAATGGTTTACTTTTCTTCTGCATTTCTCAAGCAGCTTCTTTTCTGGCGAAAACCAAACCAATCTTGGAACAATTTCAGACCAAATAATGATCACATCTTCCATCATTGCCCGAATTTGCGAAAAATCTCTTTTCATCTGATTTATTAAATCAACAGTTCTGACTTTTCCAATATCATTTCCACCAAGATGAATGAGTATTACATCTGGGTAACCCCATCTAACAAGCATTTGCAATAAAACTGAAATTAGATCATTCCACCTTAGACCTCTGACACCCATCCATAATATCTTGTATTTTTGACGGTCCAAACTCAAATTGGCTCCATATGATCTGCAGCCTGCTCTGTTTTTTGCCCAAAAAATAAACGAATGTCCGATCATCCAGATCTTGATGGTAGGGCCTAAAATAGAAATACAACATTTTTAAACCATATTTGGTCGAACATAAAGTTTGTATCTAGCAGATTCCCAACGACCTATTGTTTTGATGGTGTTTTCATTGAATCCCAACAGAGCCGCCTGTGTAGCAGCCCCTATACGAAATGAATGTGTCTTGAAGCCTTCAGTAGGAATGCCCAGTTTAATTAAACACATTTTCTGCATGCTGGCAAATTGATATCTCGAAACAAATTTACCATTCTGGTGAAGAAAAAATGGACCTGTGACTTTTGGCCTGATGGCTGCAAATTCACTAAAAGCTTTAATTGGGCATAAGGTATTATTGCACAAAGGACCTAGCCATGATATCAAACCTTTTGCTTTCTTGTCAGTCTTGGAGTTATTCACCACTATTTTCAATTTCCCTTCAACAATGGTCAAATCCTCAACCTGTAGACCACCTGATTTTATTTTGGATGGGGCAACAACCTCACTTACCCTCAATGCTGCAAAAAAGGCAAGTATAAATAGAGCTCTAAACAATATACATTCATAAGTATTCACAGCAACTTCAGGTAAAACCTTTACCAATTCATTTAACAACTCAATAGTAATGGGTTTCCTTGTATCAACAGATTTGTGTTTTCTGGCTAAACCTTTTAGAATCTGTTTTACTAAGTGTGTTTTAGTAAAGTCTATCCTACCAAGAAGTTTCAGGAAGAATGATATTCCAGCTACTCTCCTTTTTAAAGTGGCGACACTATTCTGATATCCCATGTTTTCTAACAAGAAATATAAAAATAATTCAGATTCTGAAGTATAGTCTGTCAATTGACTCTGGGATCTAAATCTATCCCAAGTCTTCCAGTCAGATATATATTGAGATAAAGTCTTCTCCGACAACGAATTAATCACTGCTTCTTTCAGTTTCACCAAACCAAGTCCCAAAGATACTCTGGACATGCCGTTCCTTGTGTTTCCGCTCCTTTCTCTAGTCCCCAGAATATCCCAAACTGTAAGCGAGACAGAGAATCAGCAGTCGTATTAAGAGTTCCTTTTATATGCTTAGCCTTACACCAAATATTATTTTGCAATGATCTTAATACTAAATGCCTCAAAATTTTAAGAACTGGCAAAGACTTTGACGATAAGTTATTTATAACTTGAACAACTCCCAAATTATCTGTTCTAAAAAGTATTCTTTTGTTCGCTAGTACTTGACCCCAAATTTCTACTGCCACAACTATAGGAAATAGTTCTAGTAACACCAAGTTTTTTGTAAGTTCTGCGTCTATCCAACTTTGCGGCCAAGTACCTACACTCCACTGACCTTCAAAAAATGCGCCAAAGCCTACTGAAGACGCTGCATCAGTAAATAACTGTAAACTATCACTATCGGCAAATTCCCTTTGCCAACATGACTTTCCATTGAAATACGTCAGAAATTGCTGCCAGACCTTTAAGTCCTCTTTTGCCTCAGCCGAGACTCTAATGTGAAAATTAGGATTTTTAACTCCTGCAGTTAAGTTTGTCAATCTTCTATTAAAGACCCTGCCTATGGGTAAAATGCGTGTAGCAAAATTCAAATGACCAATTAAAGACTGTAGTTCCTTCAGCTTTAATTTTTTAGCCAGTAATGCTTGGGCAATTAACTTTTTCAATTTCTCCAATTTCTCTACTGGTAACCTAAATTCCATCTTAACCGAATCAATTTCAATACCCAGAAATTGTATTAATGTCGTAGGCGCTACAGTTTTTTCCTCCGATAGCGGGACACCAAACTCTTTTGCTATCCACATAAAAACTCTCAACAAGTGACCGCAAGTTTCTGTTGCATTTGGACCAATAAACAAAAAATCATCTAAATAATGTATGACAAAAGAAGATCCAGATTCAAACTTAACGGCCCATTCAATAAATTTGGCAAAAACTTCAAAATAAAAACATGATAATGCACAACCCATAGGTAGTCTTTTATCGTAATAATAATTTCCATCAAAGTGAAAACCCAATACCCAATAGCAGTCTGGGTGTATTGGCAATAAACGAAAAGCAGATTCGACATCTGATTTAGCCATAAGAGCTCCTTGCCCACATTCCCTCAGAATATCTAAGGCTTGGTCAAAAGAAGTGTAAGAAACAGAACACAATTCATCATCAATTCTGTCATTCACAGAATCACCGCACGGGTATGATAGGTGATGAATTAACCTAAATGCACCAACTTCTTTTTTAGGAACAACACCCAACGGTGACACTTTGAACCTTTCAAATGGAAATTCATTAAAAGGACCCTGAATCCTATCCAAATCCAACTCCTTTTGAATCTTGTTCCTAACCACTTCCTCATGTAAATATGCAGATTTCAAGTTGTCATAAACATATAAAGATGGCTTAATGTTTTCAGTGGGTATACGAAAACCTTCACTAAAACTTTGTCTAATTAGTATGGACATCTGCTGGTTTGGATAAAGCTCTAGCCAATGCAACATTTTTAACCAGCTCACTGGGGTTGTCAATCTTGCCTGGCTGCTCTTTTGAAGCTTTAAGATTAACTGCGTATTTTCTTGCACAGCGAAAGGAAGGATGGTTACCATTGCAAATAGAACATTCATGTTTATATCTACAATTGGCCTGCCATTTACACACTGACTCATTATATGCCCAACAACAATTTGGTTTGGCAGCTGGATTTTTACTTGTGGCATTAGCGACAGGAGGAGGTCTAGGAGCTAACATCCCTAACCAAAGATCTACATCTTTCTTTCCCCAAGTGACTTCAGGGTGGACTGACATTTTTTGTCTAAATCTGTCATCATAGAAAAACCATGATAATCCCCCATAACTTTTGTAAGCTTCAAGGATAATGTCAATATGTTTGAACAATTGTGGTCCAAGCTGTGGTTTTTTCTCAGTCATTACATTGGCATAGATACAGAAGGCTTGCAACCAATTTGTGAACGTACGAGCCATGGGTCTCCTTCTGTCTTCCTCCTTGTCTGCTTTATTTGTAAAATCTTTGACTGATGGAATTAAAGACAAAATGTCCATGTATTCCCCTTTTACAATTTTCTCCTTAACATTGGCTGATAGATGGAGACCCAGTGGTGTAGTGTTACATATTACTGCATCTTTTAAACATACTTCAGGTACTTTTAAACCTGAAATATTTGCAGGAGCTATATTATTGATTAATGATGAGAGCGAGTTAATCGCCTCTCTAAAAGTTTGTAGCTCTACATTACCTAACGCACTCACGACATCACTGCCTTGTGTTGCCTCCGCCGACTGTGCCGTCTGCGCTGTTCCTGGATATGGTGACGCTGGTGCTGTAGATGTGGAGGGCAGCGGTTCCTGAGCGGTGGTTACAGCTCTTATGTAGTTAGACCCACTTGCAACAGCGGTCTGACTAAGTGCCCCAGGAACCGCTACCTCTCCTCTTGGTGTGCCGGACCTCACAGGAAACTCCTCTCTTGCTTCTGGTCGTGGTGGTGAAATCGATGGCCATCCTGTTGCTGCTTGCTGTTGGGCTGCGGCGCTCCTCCTCGCAGGCTTCTTCGCTGGAGTTTTCTTAGCAGTGACAGCTCTCTTCTTTCCGCGCAGGATCCGCCTCCTAGTTGCTTGAAGTTGATTCGGCTCCGCCTCACGTTCAGTCACGCTGGCCGCCTCTTCCGACGTCACATCCGCGTCGTCCCTCACTTCAGTGTCGACGCGCGGGTCCCAGGAGCTGTTCTGAAGAAGCCGCCGAAGATCCTCGTCGCTGGCGGAGTTCCGCATCCACTGAAGGACGTCCATGCCGGCGCTCACCTCTTCCGACGCAGACCTTCTCCGCTGATGACTTTCGCCGAAGAACCTGAATCCCGGTAAGCGCCTTTCTTTTATACCCTACAGGTACCATCACGTGACCGGATTCCACCAATCAGGATTGGAAACACCTCACCTGCCGGGCCTGCGAGCGCAATCAACACAAACGCTCGGCAGGTGAGGTTAAACTTTATTAACCATCTCCCTGCCCATGCTGGGGCCGGGATAATTCCCTGCTCCACACATTATCCAGAAATTACAGGAAGGTCATCTCCCATAGACTCAATTTTATCCAAATGTTTTAAAATTATTTCCTTTTTCTCTGTATTAATAAAACAGTACCTTGTACTTGATCCAAACTAAGATATAATTAATCCTTACTGGAAGCAAATCCAGCCTATTGGGTTTATTTAATGTGTTAATGATTTTCTAGAAGACAAACGGTATAAGGATCCAAATTACAGAAAGATACCTTATCCGGAAAACCTCAGGTCCTTTGCATTCTGAATTATAAATAACTGTACAAACAAGTAGCCAGGTCAGACAAGTGATATTTTTATACATCTATACAGTGTGGAGGAGCTAATTAAGCAGGATTTAAGCAGTCCAGGGTGGGTATCAAAGACCTGGAGTACTGAATGTAAAAAAGAGATACAGAATAATGTGTCACACACACAGTTAATCTATTTTCTATCACTTCTATTCCTTTTTATTGTAACTGGGTCCATTAATTCATGGTTTGGAAGATTATGAACAACCATCATAATTAATCAGTGTTGTGTGGATATATCATTAAAATAAACGGAGCCTATTTTAATCCTGTGATTTTACTGTATATTTATTAACTTAATGACATAGCTATTCAATGCGAAGGCCTGGAAACCTTCCCACAATATTTACTGCAATATACTAGAGTCGATAGTATAAAATTTACTAGGTGAAGAGAAGAAAACTTTCGAGTGGAAAGTCAGCTCACGCAACTGTAAAGCTATGAACAAAATACCCTTTTCATATTCCCCAAGCCGTCAGTGAAATATAAAAAGCTAATTGACATAAAAACATATCAGATGTGGATTATTGGTTCAGAACTTGATGCAGATCCCGAGAAAGCTGTCAGACAGAAAGACTGTTCCTGGGAGAAGCTGACAGCTGCAGCTGGGGTAATGTGCCAATTATGAGTGCTTGTTTATAACAGCTTTACATGCCAACAGTGAACAGTGAATGAAAATGATCAAAACAGGCCAGGACAGGGACAATCTCCCATAATTCACTAAAAGATGCTAAAACCATTGATTCCTTTTCACTGGCATTTTAGCCCCCTGTTCTTTGTACAATATATCTGAAAGAGCATTTACATTGTGTTCACTGTGCATTCAGCTGTGGCCACTTCAAAGGTTTATCCAAGTATTTTATGGTCACAGTTAAGGCCTCTTATTGATTTAAATTACAAGCCTTACTCCCATCAGCTTCACTTGAGGGCAAAAATGCAATAAAATTTCCTGTAGCAGGAGAGGCAGACATATGGCTTTGAAAACCTGTAGGGATTCTTTTTACCCTATCATTTTCTGGTGCTATTTATTCGTTAGGACAAGGTTATCTCACTGCTATGTTTAGAATTTCTATTTTGCTCTGGTGCTTTGACACCTATAAAATGGTCAAAAGTGCAGTGGATTCTGGGAATACATTTGTTAGTGCTTAACAAGGCTTGCAGTAATTTCCAGGAGAGCATTATTAAAAACCATTTACTTCAGATACCACAGCCTTTAGAAATCACTAATAAGAGTTTACATGATGCTGAAAAAAGCTTTGGATGATGCAATTGTGCTATTTGCTGTACATTTTACCAGAAATGGAATGGGGCCTTTGATTTTTTTTTTTTATTGCTGGAATCCAGAAACGTAACTGGAGGGGGGCGGGCCCTGGCGCAGGACGCGCAGCGGGCCCCCGCCCCCCTCCGTACACCCGGAAACTATCCAGTAATGTGCGCCGCGCAGCGGCGCGCGGACTGCCGGGGGGCCCTGAGGGGGTGCGGGCCCTGGCCCGCTCGCACCCCCTGCTCCCCCGGTAGTTCCGCCACTGCTGGAATCAATTGAAACCATGAGAAAAAAAGAGGTCAGAGTGCAAAACTGTGTATCACATCTAATAAACGAGTGCAGGCTGTGAAAAGACCAACAGGGCACTCCATTAACCCAATGTAAAAATCTATATTTTATGCTTCAACATTTCAGCAGTCAACCAAAAATTTGGTTTTAGCTACAGTTGCAGGCATAGGTGCCATTAAAGGACCAGTAATGCCAAAAAGTGGAAATATTTTTTTGCAGGTCATGGAACTTTAAGGTAAATTGTGAATTCATAAGTTTCAGGGACAAGTATGTGTTGCAGTTCTCTCAGGCTTTTTTTTTTTTCACAGCAAAACTTTTCACGAAGGCACAAATCCATGCCTGGCAAATAAAATTGTTCATCGTTAAAGAAGGCTTGAGAAAAGTATTGAGAAAAGACCATTGACTTATTTACTGTAGCTGTTCTTGTTTTAGTTTATAATTGGAATTTCCAATACATTTTTGTATTTGAAAAAAAATGTCAAGATTAAAGGGTTTTTTTTTTTTTGCTAAATTTTATACTTCAAGTCAGATTTCTAGCCATTTGACCTTTATACTAAATACGATGAAATTATCAAATCATAATATATTTTATATATTCAACTGAATAAATTACAAACATTTGATCAGTTTCTTGAAAATCATGTCTTCCAAGGAAGGGCCATTTTAATAAGAGGGGGAAAGGGGTATCTGCTCAGAGCCCACTGTGTTACTCATGTTGGATTTTTTTTTTAATTTAATTTTTAGCCTCCCTCCCTCTTAGCCCTACACCCCATGCCACTGCTGCGCTCAGGGCCGCCATTAGAAATCACGGGGCCCCGTACAACAAAATTTTTGGGGCCCCCTGGGCCCCGCCCACGCTGACTACCAAGCTGCACCCCATATGCCGCCCACTCCACATCGCAGTTAAAAGACCACACAGACATCAGCGCCAAAAAATGTAACCCCCCCCACACAAGTTATAAAAAGTTATTGATGGTCAGGACCCCCTTATAAAAAATTGGGGCCCCCAAAAAATAAAAATGTAAAAAAAAAAAGTTTTTTTAAAAAACATTGGTGGCAGGGGCCCCCTTATAAGTTAAAAAAAACTTGGGGCCCCAACAAAAAAAAAATGTAAAAAAAAAAATGTAAAAAAAAAACATTGGTGGCAGGGGCCCCCTTATAAGTTAAAAACAAATTGGGGCCCCAAAAAAAATTTAAAAAAAAAAAGTTTTTTGAAAAAAAAAGAGTGGCAGGGGCCCCCTTACAAGTTAAAAAAAATTGGGGCCCCAAAAATTAAAAAAAAAAAAACGAAAAACATTGGTGGCAAGGGGCCCCTTACAAGTTAAAAAAAAATTGGGGCCCCAAAAAAAATGTTTTACAAAAAGATTGGTGGCAGGGGCCTATAGAATATTAAAATAATACATTGGTGGCCAGGGGAGTTCAGTAGAATTGAACTCATGTCTTCAGTATTTCAACTTCGCCTCCTTTCGGGACTTCCCGTCTTTGCGCCGTTTCAGGACTTCGGCTGTTTTCGTGACTTCGGGTCTTTGCGCCGCTTCAGGACTTCAGCTTCGGCTGTTTTCGTGACTTCGGGTCTTTTCGGCGCTTCGTGACTTCGGGTCTTTTCAGCGCTTCGGGACTTCGGCTTTTTCCGTGACTTCAGGTCTTTCCGGCGCATCGGCATCGGCTTCGGCTTTTCGGCACTTCCGCATTCGGCAACGCAGAGGGAGGACGTACAGCTCGGGCGCTCGTAAGGGGGGCCCGGAACTTCAAAAAATGCAGCGCTGCCGGGCCCCCCTTCATGCCCGGGCCCGGTACGCTTGTCCCCCCTGTCCCCCCCTGATGGCGGCCCTGGCTGCGCTCCTCACCCCGCAATGCCTCTTTCATTCTTCTCTTCACATCCTGCTCTTTAGAAAAAATCCAAGATGGCTGTGTGTTCCACTGTGGAATGCACAGCTTGGATTTTCTCACAGTTGTTTAAGCAAGACAGAGAGAAAGAGAGTATGGGAGCACAAGGAAAGAAGACTTGCTATTGGCATTATGCTTGCACAAGTGTAGGTAATGCTTTCAGTCTATCTACTGATCTTATATTGGCATGGCTGGCGTTAATGGAGTGCTCATTAGCCATTTTCAGAGATCTTATGAGTTAATGTAGTGCTTTTTGGTAATTTTTCAGTGGTTTTCTGGCATGTCTGGAGTTAATATGCCTTTTATCTGTTTTACTTAGGAATTATATTGGCATGTCTGGGGTTAATATGCTCACTATGCATTATTTTAGTAATTAAAATGGCATGTCTGGGTTATTTTTTGGTAAAATGGATGTGATATTCAGAGGTGTGGCCAAAAGTGAGTATGGTTAAGAAATGTTGGCACTGCTACGCTGTACATGGCAGGATATTGGTGGCCTAACAGTTGGATCTTTGTCCAGGGCCCGCCAAGTCCTTAAAATGGGCATGTTCCAGAAATCAGATGACTCGTATTTAAAAGACTGACCGTGCTAAAGCATTGAATGCTATAGTAGGAAGTGGGACATGTAAATTCTTTTTAGTTTACATTTTTATAGTGCATTCACTCAGTATCAATTAAAATATTTAATGGTATAATGATCAATCGATCATTTCAGTAATAGACACAAATGATTGTTATGTATCAATCTGATCCAATTATTCCATATTGACTATTGGAGAATCTGCTCTACACAGAGATTACTGATCAAATGTATTGCTACTTTATGTAAGTTGTAGACACGGGTAGCTGGTTATTTGGCTGAGGCAATTACCAGCAAGAGTAAGGGCTTATCAAGCAATCAAGCAATCCTACTGTTGGTTCATCCGTGCACACACCAGATTTAGGAAGGGATCAATAGTCATTCATGTTATTAACCTTTCACCACATAACACTGGAAAAATAAGTGTCGTCAGCAAATTTTGTTGTTTTCTATTATATTTGTTTGCCACTGGGTGGGTCTTTGCACAATCATTTGGAAAACAATAAGTGTTATAGTATTGAATCCGATGACTCAAAATGTAGTCAACCAGTGTCTTTTATTCATAGACTTTTGAGTACTTTTGAGATCTGAATGTATGGGGCCAAAAATCCTTTTTGATTGCGTGTAAGTTGGCATGATCAGTAGAACTTCCATTGTATTTTAGTATTTAGCCATGGAGTGCTCCCACAACCTTTCCTTTTTGTATATTGTATTGTAGCAGATATATTCTTTTTGGAAGTTTAGCAGTTATTGCTGCAGGTCAGGCTTCCATGTGGTTGTAGCACCCCCACACCTGTCCGTTTAAATGGTGGCCCCATGCCTTTGGAAATGGGTGTTGGTCTGGGCAGTCTCTCGCTCTTTTAAAACCCTTTGAAAGCTAATGGCGGGGGAGGACTAAGCCCTATGATTGAAACCAACCTTTATTTCAGGTAATGTATTTATGGTCTAGAATTTGAGTATTATGACCAGAGGCAAATAGTTAGGGACCGTCATATGGGTTTTACCTTGACTATTTATTTTGGCTTATCAATTTTATGATCATAATTTTATAACTAAAAAAACCATGTCTTTGTAAATACATGCATATGCATAGATTACTTATGTGACAGGGTACCAAGGAATTTGCATTGATTAATCTCTCTTCTATTTCTCTATGTCTGTAGTTAATTTGGCCAGATCAGTAGCACTTCCATTGAATTTTAGTATTTAGCCATAGAGTGCTCCCACAACCTTTACTTTTTGTAAGTTGGCCGTGCTTGGTAATCAAGGTTTGGATAGTGATATATGTGTCCAAAAAGTTATTTAATTGTATACCAATAAAACCATATTATACAATTAAATTATTTTTTTAAAAAGGAAGTTGACTAAACACTAGTGATTGGCGAATTTATTCAGCAGGCGTGAATTTGCAGCGAATTCCCGCGATTCGACACAGGCAAATAAACCACTGCGAAAATTTGCCGGCGTGAAAAAAAATGGACGCCGGTATTGGTTTTTTTGTATGCCGGCGCAATTTCGCCAAAAACAGGTCGGCGTTCAAAAAAATGGACGCCGGCATCAAAAACAAGACGCCAGCACCGTTTCGCTAATTTTTTGCAGTTTTTCAGCGAAACACCATCAACGATCATCTAGTAATGCCTTTTTTAACTATACACGAGAGTCTATGGGCGTTTTGTTGTGGTGAAATGTGGCAAAATATTTTACTTATCCCTATAAACTACTCATTATTTCAGTGGTCATTGGCAGTGTCCGGCAAAAAATCTGCAAGATTTAAAGCAGAATATGGAGTCAATCTAAATGAGTGCCACAAAAATCACAAGAAATAACACTGAAATAAACTGCTATATGTGTGTAAATAACAGCATTTATCACAAGGCAAATTTA
Source organism: Xenopus petersii (assembly GCA_038501925.1). Lineage (NCBI taxonomy): Eukaryota > Metazoa > Chordata > Amphibia > Anura > Pipidae > Xenopus > Xenopus petersii. Next base: position 124,575,755 of record CM076682.1, read on the forward strand.
TCGCATAACTTTAGTAGTGGCGTTAATTTTGACACAAGAATATTTGCAACATTAATGGTGCAATGAGTTTTTAGTAGGGATGCACCGAATCCAGGATTCGGTTCGGGATTCAGCCAGGATTCGGCCTTTTTCAGTAGGATTCGGATTCGGCCGAATACTTCTACCAGGCCGAACCGAATCCTCATTTGCATATGCAAATTGGGGGCGGGGAGGGAAATTGCGTGACTTTTTGTCAGAAAACAAGGAGGTCAAAAATGTTTTCCCCTTCTGTCCCTAATTTGCATATGCAAATTAGGGTTCGGATTCGGTTCGGTATTCGGCCAAATCTTTCATGAAGGATTCGGGGGTTCGGCCGAATCCAAAAAAGTGGATTCGGTGCATCCCTAGTTTTTAGAATCTTTAGTAAACAAATGCCTTAAAGTGGTTGTTCACCTTCAACTTAACTTTTAGGGGCCGATTCACTAAATTCGAGTGAAGGATTCGAAGTAAAAAAACTTAGAATTTCGAAGTGTTTTTTGGGCTACTTCGACCATCAAATGGGCTACTTCGACTACGACTTTGAATCGAAGGATTCGAACTAAAAATCGTTCGACTATTCGACCATTCGACCATTCGATAGTCGAAGTACTGTCTCTTTAAAAAAAACTTCGGCCCCCTAGTTCGGCAGATAAAAGCTACTGAAGTCAATGTTAGCCTATGGGGAAGGTCCCCATAGGCTTGCCTAAGTTTTTTTGATCAAAGGATATTCCTTCGATCGTTGGATTAAAATCCTTCGAAACGTTCGATTCAAAGGATTTATTAGTTCGATCGAAGGAATAATCCTTCGATCGTTCGATCGCATTTTCTGCGCTAAATCCTTCGACTTCGATATTCGAAGTCGAAGGATTTCAATTCCTAGTCAAATATCGAGGGTTAATTAACCCTCGATATTCGACCCTTGATACATCTGCCCCTTAGTATGACGTAGAGAGTGATATTCTGACACAATTTGCAAATGGTGTTTATTTTTTTTATTTGTGGTTTTCGAGTTAGTCAGCTTTTTATTCAGCAACTCTCCAGTTTGCAATTTCAGCAATAAGGTTGTTAGGGTCCAAATTACCCTAGCAACCATGCATTTGAATAAGAGACTGAAATATGAATATGTCCTGAATTTGTAATTAAACGTAGTAATAAAAATAAATTGTAGCCTTACAGAGCATTTGTTTTTCAGATAGGGTCAGTGACCCCCATTTGAAAGCTGGAGAGAGTCAGAAGGCAAATAATTAAAATATGATTAAAAAAAAAATAACGAAGACCAATTGAAAATCTGCATAGAATTGGTTATTCTATAACATACTAAAAGTTACCATCCCTTTATCTTTCCATTGGGGATAATTCTATTGTTTTCATACTCTATACAGAAGCACACTGAGCACGTGCATTGTCACTGACTATATTCGCAGAATCCAAGATGGTGAACACTTATGCACAACTTTGGAAGCCTGTATGCAGTATGTTTAATATATAAAATATATTTACATTAGTCTCTATCTCAGTGGAGTTCACAGTCTAATATTATTACCAAAAACACAGTCATTTAATCAGGAACCAATTAAATTGTGTATATGTTTTTGGGATGTAGAACCTTGAAGATATTTACTGTAGTGATGGGCAAATTGCATTGTTCTGCTTATTCTGAATAAATGTTTCTGACATGCAGTGGAGCTGTAGCATTGGCAGCTTACATTTTCAATTGGACAAACTGGTGGCAATTCAAAAGTACTGCAAAATCTGCCACTCCTTATTGTTCCTGTTCCTTATTTAAAACGCTCAAAAAGGAAAGCAATAATAATCATTTATTATCACAAAAGGATTGCAGGGTTACCTGATGGTCACACTGAGGTGAAATGCATGCCCAAGCAGTGTATGATTAGCTTTACCTAAATGGGACCTGTTAACCCAGACATAAAAATCTGTATACTAAAAGTCCTTTACAAATTAACATGAGACCCAAATTCTTTTTTTAATAAAGCATTCATACCTGTTATAAAGTTATTTAAAATTTTTTAGATGTCAATTATATATTAGCTGCCCCCTATGCCTAGGGTTGCCACCTTTATGTCTGGCTGAGACCGGGCAGGGGGCGGGTCCGTGACGTTAGTGGGCGTGTCTGTGGCATCAGTGGGCGGACCTGTGATGTCAATGGGCGGGATATGATGTCAGTGTGCGGACCCATGACATCAGTGGGCGGGGCTATGACGCGGTGATCAGCGATTGCCCGATCGCCGTGTCAATCAAGGGAATCCCTCCCGGTTTTCCTTATTTGGAAAACCAGGCAGGAAGTATAGACCCGGGCAGCCCCTCAAAAAACCAGGCTGTCCGGGTCAAAACCGGACAGTTGGCAACCCTATCTATGCCTTAGGCATAGAGACGGGGCAGGCAATTACTTTCACTTTCCATTCTGCACTAGGTGTCCCTGAACTCTCTCTCATATTTCTCCTTCCTACTCATTGCCATAATTATGTAGCCTGTACATTGGAATGAGCATCAGGTCCAGGCCCGGATTTGTGGCAAGGTCAGTCTCCAGTGCTGTTCCCAAGTGTTAAGATGTGCGCATGCGCGCACACACACTGAGGGAGAAGAGGACAGCACCTGGAAGGGGAGGGACATCGCGGGACAGGGGGAAGCGGAAGTGGAGGTGACAGTGCTGGACAGGGGGAAGCGAAGGGGACGGCACAGTGCTGTTCCCGAGTGTTAAGCTATGCGCAGCACAGAAAGCGGAAGGCCCTGGAAGGCAAGGGGACATCGCTGGACAGGGGGAAACCAGAAGTGGAGGTAACAGTGCTGGACAGGGGAAGCGAAGGGGACGGCACTGGCAGGGGAGCGGGGGCAATGAGTAGAGCCGGCCTAGGGGCGGGAAAAATATGTAAATCCAGGCCTGATCAGGTCCCCCATTCTGGCACATATACAAGATTTTGGAAAGATGCAAAGTTACCTATGAGTACATGTGGGATCACACGAAACGAGTTAGAGAAAAGGTTTGGAAAAGAAATCTGTTTTATTTCACCGTCGTCTGCTGATCTGTTGAGTGCGCGCTGCAAAGGTATTGTATCAATTGTGAAAGCCTCCCAAAGCTGCGGGTTCAGGGCGTTGCACCTGAGCCAGAGACCAGGAGCGGTGAGTGACCATTATACCATGAATGCATATTTAAATATCCTGATTTAAGCAAGAGGTTTGCACCTGGACCCACCTGGTGTAAGGGTGAGCGTAGCAGGAATCAAGCCTGCACATTATCACTAATAATACTGGAAGGTTAAAGGATTTGAGTGCTTCCTTGTGTATTTTTAAGATGCAAAGCTTGCCTTAAAGGGGAAGGAAACCTAGTTGGTGCAAAACCCCTCCCCCTCCTGTGTGTTGCCCACCCTCCCTCCTCCCGCCTGGCCTACCCGTCCCGCTGGGCAAATGCCCCTAACTTGTTACTTACCCTTCTGCGCAGGTCCAGTCCAGGGTGTTCACAGAAAACATCTTCTTCCACGCAATCTTCTTCCTGCTTTGACCGGCGCATGCGCATTAGGAGCATTTCGCCGGTACGATCTACTGTGCATGCGCCAAAAGTACTTTGTGACTTTTGGCGTATGCACAGTAGATCCGTACCGGCGAAATGCTCCTACTGCACATGCGCCAAAACGCTGTTCAAAGCAGGAAGAAGATCGCGTGGAAGAAGATGTCATCTGTGAACTCCCTGGACTGGACCTGCGCAGAAGGGTAAGTAACAAGTTAGGGGCATTTGCCCAGCGGAACTAGTAGGCCAGGGGGGAGGAGGGAGGGTGGGCAACATACGGGGGGGGAGGGTTTTTGCGCCAACTAGGTTTCCTTCCCCTTTAAAGGGGAACTAGCATTAAAATGAAAATCTAATATAAGCTTCAGCAGCATACGGAAATAAGAAACTTTGTAAATACAGTCAATTAAATATTCAGAAATAATCAAGTATATGGTCACTATTCCTGTCTCTCTGCATCTGTTTCGCTCTATTCTCTCTTCATGTAGCAGTTGGGTGTCAGATATTCATTGACAGTTACATCCAATATATCTTATAGGGGGCTTCCTTTCCTAGCAGATGTATTAGAGCTCATTGAAAAAACTGATTCCAGTACAAACAAAATCTAACCAAATAGCTGCCTTTTGCACAAATTCTGCATGTAGAGAGACAGAATTTCAGGTGATTTTAATAGAGTGAGCTCTAATACATCGTCTATGCAAAAGGAGCCCCCTATAAGATATATTGGATCTGTAAATGATTATCTGACACCCAACTCCCACATGAAGAGAGAATTAAGAGAAATTGATGCTGAGAGAGGAACAGTAAAGATGATTATTTAAGAAACGGTACAGAATTTTTTATTATTATTATTTCAGTATGCTGAAGCTCATTTAAAATGTTAATTTTCGCAATAGTTTCCCCTTTAATAACAATGTCTACAAAATGATGGCTGCCTGCTTTTTGTAACTGTGAATTCCAATAATTTATATAATATGAGTTAAGTTTATGAAATTTAACTAACATCATAGATGACTAACATCATAGAAAAGATTTTGGAATTATTTCTTAGGGTGACAGGTCAACCTTTAAACATTAAGGGACTAAAATCTCCTCTAGTAAATTATAAGGAGACTTTTGAGGAATCAAGAAACAATGTTTTGCAGAGGCGGAACTACTGGGGGAGCCGGGGGTGCGAGCGGGCCAGGGTCCGGGTTACATTACGGGTGTTTTGAATCATTTTCTGCTGGAAAAAAAACTGGAGGGAAAGCCATAATGGTCAGCCATTATCACATGACCCTTGGCACAAGCACCACTCGACTGGTAGCTTCATCAATAATTATATAACACAGCATAGAGATTTACTGTTGAGAAGCCTAACTGCCCCAGTAGATGCTATTTGGTAAAAAAGTCATCTGAAGAACATAAATGTAGAAAAAAATTTAAAAATTGTAATTATGTAAATCTGTAATTGCAAACAAATTCTAGCATGTAAAGTGTATTAAGTGAATGAATAACAGTTGTATTTTATCTCTCATATCTCCGGTAATATGTCATGAATATAAGAATAGCCTCCAGATGCATGCTTAAAAAAAACAAGCAAATATCTATTATGTATCTGACATTTAAAATAACATGTTCTGCCGGGGCTGGCATTATAACAGCCATTTCACTTGAAAATGTTTTTCCTAATGTAATTTTTTTTTAATTCATGAGAGGCAGTCGCTGCATTCAGTCTTGTGCTATAGTCTACCTGAAACAGGGGTCAAATTCATTTCATTTCTTTTATGTTTTCCTCCCTCTGTTAGATGAAATAAATGATTAAACCTAGAATGCTTGGCAGTACACTGAATGTGCTTAGTAGTACCACTGCAAGATCGATTTTCTCAATACAGGAGTCTTTCTGTGGTACATATTGCTTAGCTGACATCTGTCGCCGTTGTCATGGCAGCCACTTTCCTTCACAGTGAGAGGTCAGGCCTGACAGGGAAGGCCTCACTAGTTTTACCCTATTCACTTCAAGGTTAACAACCAATGGACCAAAGAAATTGGCAATTATAGTACAGTCAATTCCAGTTAGGGAAATATTGAAGAAACAAATATATCTGATAAGTGAATGGGAATGGAACAATCACTCCCACTTCTTAACATTTCCACCTTTGGAAGTAATGAAGTAATCAATGAATTATTATAAAACTAGAGTGAAAATAAAAAGGTGCTCTCAAGCAATTTCCAACAAACTCCTGATTTTTTACAGGTATAGGAAAAAAACACTTAGGGGCACATTTACTTAGCTCGAGTGAAGGAATAGAAGAAAAAATACTTCGAATTTTTTTTTCCGGCTATTTTCGAAGTAAAAAAATTCGAAATTCAAAGTAATTTATTGGATACTTCGACCATTGAATATGATACTACAACTTTGAATTTACTCCGAATTCGATCCGAAGTAAAATAGTTTGAATATTCGACCATTCGATAATAGAAGTAATGTCTCTTTAAAAAAACTTTGATACTTCAATACTTCGCCAAATTAAACCTGCCGAAGTGTTATGTTAACATATGGGGACCATATACAGCAAGTTTATGGAAGTCGAAGTAAAATCATTCGATCGCATGATAAAATCGTCGATCGAATGATTTTACTTCGACCGCAGAATACCAAAATTCAATGAAAAAAGTTCAAAATTTTGTATTCGAATTCGAAAGTATTTTAATTCGATGGTCAAATTTTGAAGTATTTTTTACTTTGAAATTCAATCCTTGATAAATCTGCCCCTTAATACTCTGCACTGCAGAGTAACCACTCCAAGTTCTGTGATTATACGGGATACTTATCCAAAGCAGACCCTGTGACTGCAGGGGGGCCCTAGAGGTATAGGGGCCCCAGGAGGCCCTAATTCATATACGGTTTCAATAAATATTGGTAAAACAAGTCAACAGCTAAACATTTTGGGGACCTGACAAATAATTTCTCGGAGGTGCCCCGTGATATCTAGTTAAAGGAGAATTCAACCCTGAACTAAAAAAAAAACCCTACACCTCTACGTAGACCCCCTCCCTCCTCCCCCCAGCCTAGCAGCTACCCTGGGGAAATACCCCTAACTTTTTACTTACCCCTCGGTGCAGAATCAGAGATCACAGTTCACGTCAGCCATCTTCTGGGTCTTCATGTCTTCTTCTGGCAATTCGGCAATTTACTTCTATTTCACACATGCGCAGTTGTCGTGAACCGGGAAATTGCTCCAACTGCGCATGCGCCGATTCACCGGTCTCAGTCTCAGATTACCAATGACCGGAAGATGGATCCGTGAACTTTGATCCCTCAATCTGTACCGAGGGGGAAGTAAAAAGTTAGGGGCATTTCCCCGGGTTGGCAGCTGGGCTGGAGGGGAGGAGGGATGGGGGTCTACGTAGGATAGGGTTTTTTTAGTTAAGGGTTGAATTCTCCTTTAAGTCACTGATTGCAAATCTCTATCCAATGTATAACATAAAATAACCTATATGTAAAACATTGTTTGATATAAAACTTTCTTATGAAAAATACACTTTTTTAGTTGTATGTGCCACTGGTTAACCCCTAATTGAAAAATCTATATTTGGCAAGTTATCTGGCTTGTATGATGTACTGTGCTCACACACAGACCAAGTGTACATAGTCAATTATATTGGTCAATAAATAGACTAAGCTGTATGAAATATAGACTTTACTAGTAGTGCATGACATTTGCTACTCCAACACTTCTACCTGTTACAGTTTAGAGTTTTTCCTGTTAGCCGATCAGTGGGTGGCACATATAACAAAATGATGACTCAAGGTAAATATGGGGATTATTTTCTTATATAAATCAGCCAATTTATTAAGATTCTTTGATAGGTTAAATATTAAATATAATCTTATTAAATATTTGTTATGAGGTATGCTTTTGCTTAACATAGCACTGACACGTTTCCACAGAACTTTATAGGGATTGTTCATTATTTGCATCACGTTCACATACTCTAGGGTCAATTTCATCAGAAGCCAATTAACCTGCCTGTATGGTTATTTTTTTACTTGGAATGTGAGAGGAAAGCAAAGTACCTAGAGGAAACCTACACAAAGATACAGAGAGAGCAAACTAACTCTTTATAGATAGTGCCATGGTCACGACGGAACTCAGAGTTCAAAGCCAAACACTGTGAATCCCTGTACACTAAAGGGCATATTTATAATGCTGTGTAAAAAATGGAGTGAAGTTGTGTAAAAAGTGGAGTGATGTAGCTCATAGCAACCAATCAGATCTTTGCTTTTGTTTTCCAACAAAATCTAATTGCTGATTGGTTACTCTAGGCAAGATCACCATTAATATGTCCTGGATAGTTTTCACTTTGATAAGATATGCTTTTTTCACTATTTAACTCCTTTTACAAGCTACTTTGGTTTCATTTTCTCTTCCTTTGCTCTGCAACTCAACAATTAGTTGCTCTTTAAGGTGGCCATACACTCGGAGATCCGCTCATTTGGCGATGTCACCAAACACTGAGGTGGGCAATATCGAGCTTATCCGATCATGGGCCCCAGGGGCCAAAGATCAGATCAAAATGGAGGCTATATGGGGGGTCGGATTGTGGGACCACATCAACGAACAGATGCCCGATCGGCATCTGACCGACTTTCGGCCAGATACCGATTGGGGACGCCCGTCGAATGGCCCCACACACGGGCCAATAAGCTTCCGTCTCTGTCTGTTTGCAGCTTTTATCGGCCCCTGTATGGGGGCCTTTAGTCTGCAGTGATGTAAAATGGATTTCAGATTGGACCTGTGACATCTGCCACAGAATGCTGTTATACATATATCTAGAATGGCAGAAAGTCAACATTTTATGACATGATAAATATAAACTACTATCTTTAAGCAGATCAATGATCATACCATTACCAAAATATAAATGAAAACCTTCCTTAACATTAAGAATTGCATGAGCCTAGAAGCAGTAATATGATTTGAGGGCTATGGTCAATCTCTATATAGTTTTTGATGATATAACTTTCATATATGTAGTTTTATTTTATGAAAAAGCCTGCATTTAACCATGTATTAAATAGAACCAATATGTAAACTAATTTAACCAGCTCCTGTTTTTATTGAAATGATAATACTAGTGTAATATGTATTTTAATTTACAGTTTAAAGGGGACCTGTCACCTTAAGAAATAATTCCAAATTATTTTCCATCAGGTTAGCTGAGCAAAATAAAGTTTACACTGTATTTATAATTAAAAATGTAGTTTTCTTCATTCCTGGAATTACACAATCAGAGCGAGCAGGCATGAGCCATTTTGTGGACACTGTTATTGAGACAAATTGTGTATCACCCCAAAATCTTGTGTATGTACCAGGATGGGGAACCTAATGCCCATATGTAGTACCCTACACAATTACAGAGTGTGAGGAGGGATCTGGGAATATGAGGAGGGCAGTGACATGTAGGAAGGGCTGAATGGAAAGTGAAAGTAATTGACTGCCCCACCTCTGTGCCTCAGGCATTTATTGTGTAAGTGCCTTTTTATGACATGTACTAGCTGGAGCCATGTTGTCTCATCTCACTGTGTATTCATATACTACTGAGATGACAATAACGTTTACTTTGACTTTGACATTTGTAAAAGGTAAAAAAAATAACATGACTTCCTTCTATCTTATAATATCCCTTTTTAGAACTTAGTTTGTTGCACAACAGGATCCCCAGAACTCAGCAACCACATAAGAGTGTTGTATTGAGGTATAGGAAATTTCAAATGGCCATTTTTTATTTTACAGAGGAGCAACCTGAAGTGAAGGTCCTAATAATCTGATGTTTTATTTTACTCATAATCTATTAATTTATTGACTAAATCAAGATTTGAGTGCAAATATGTTTCACTGTTGTACTAGTAGTTAAGTCAATTGCAATATTTTACCAAAGGCACATTACTTTAACAATCATTATCAGCGAGGGCATGATTTAATAAATTGCATGGCAACGATTCAGGTGAATATGGCCATTGCTGTGCAATCTACACAACTATGTCTGTACTGATAGTAAAGGCAGCTGTCCAGTAGCGCTGTTTTTCAAATATGTCACACTGACAATATCTCTTAAGCTAAGATTGTGGGAAATGAACAGCTACTGAAGTGATCATTATTTGTTTTTACTATGACATGTGTTTTTTTCTTATATAATGTTCAGTAATATGACAAATGATTTTAGTGTGGGAATTACATAAGTCTGGAGAAAAAAAAATTGATGTCACTAGATATACATATGTTCCTATACAGAGATATCCCTTCTGCATTTGTCATTTCAAGCTTTCCATTTATGTTAAGCACAGAAAGGACAACATTTATCAGGTCATTATGCAATAGAGGACAACCAAAAGGAACACACCACAAAGTAATTTATACAGTATTTATACAGTATTTAAGATTTAAGAAAGTTGTAGATCAAAATGACAATACGCTCTGATTGTTGCAACAAAGCCCCTTACAAAAATCAATACTTTTAAATTAGTTAGCACAACAGCAATATAGTAGATGTATAGGAGTATAGGAATATATACTGCCCCATAGCCCTCTTATATATATCAGCAAAGAACCAAGATGATAACTCCAGAATGATGATACTGTATATTTATTTTCATTGACCTTTGCATATTTAGTATAGTGGATCTATAAACTATGATATTATATAGCTTCCAAAATTTCATAATTCCCCACTATGGAAAACAATCACTGTAACTTTATTTGGGCAAAGGATGGCTGAGGTGCCCATAGTTGCTCCTTAGACAACCATTTGTGTTCTTTGCACCAATTTACTCAAATGCATTTTTGTTATAAGTGTTATACTTCAATTCTATCATAGTGTCCCAGCCTGTACTTGAGAACAACTGATTCATGGTTGCTAATTTCTTTGCCCTGCAATGGCAGACACATTAGTTGTCAAGAATGTTCTTTCGCTGACAGAACCCCATAGTTTACGACACTTACATGCCAACATTTGGATAATAAAGGTGGATTTTGTTCCAAACAGAGGCAGGGTTTTACAAATGTCTTTTGTTGCTGTTGCTACAGTATAATCAATAATCCTCTGCCCGAAACTGCACTCTTTCTTCCTGTTTGTTAGTCCCACAAACCGGATTATTCCCTTTATTGCTGGGGTACACTGTCTTCTTTTGCTGTCATAGCATATATGCATTGTGTTAAGGTATAGTCAATATGTCGTGACCTCCTTCAGATATCAACTAGAGCTTTGGTTAGATTCCAGCTCTCTAATGCTTTTACATATATATATATATATATATATATATATATATATATATATATAAAACGTGTTAACTTCAGCTCAAGCAAAGTGCGTATGTGTCTAACTGAATTTATGTAATTAGCTAGAATAAGTGTATGATCCGTAACAGAAAATGAACCCACCACAAGACATTGTATTATATGATTGGCCTCAAGCTTTCTATTGTCATAAAACACATTGTCCCTCAACTTGGCTAAGGAAAGTAATGATTCCAAAGTAAATTAATTAAATAAAGTGTCCCTGAAATGATGCTATAATTAAAATATATACAAAAAGAAAACTAGTGCCTTGCAGCTATTCAGCTAAGTTAGATAGTGTATAGCTTATTCGCTGTTTGCAACTGCAATCGCAGCAAAGGAACAGCTTCTAATGTTATGCTCCATCAGCACAGCATGGCCAACATCCTCATTTTCAATAACTGCCCTGCTTTATCTCACTCTGCCTGGTGCCTAATAAACTGATTGCTATTTACTTTGCTCCAACAGCTAATCTGTTAATGATTGATTTAAAATTTTTGCAGCCATTTGTCTATGGCAAGACCCAAGTTGGTGGATTTCAGTCTTCCTTGGATTGATGAATTAGATTTTCTATTAAAAATAAACTTTGGTCCAAAAGTTTTACATGTGAATTTTACTGACACAGAAAACGCATATTCCCTACACTGAACACATTCTGCAAAGAAACCAAAAATATTGATACTCTCTTTAACAATGTCAGGCATTGCAAATATCTAATGCATTGCATAAAGTGTATGTGATAGGAAAGGTAAATTACTTTTTCAATGAGACAAAACAACTAGAAAACTGCAGCCTTTATATAGCCACTATATATAGCTACTGAAACAAGAGAAATGCAAAAGAAAGTCAATATGTATTCATAATACCATATATGTTCTGTAACCTGACAATTTTCTAGCCTTCCTGGTGGATTTCTGACCAAATATCATCATCTAAATATTAGTTGGGGGGCAGTTATCAACAAATGTGAGCAACCAGTAGAAGCCCTTTTTATGGCCAGCTTTTGCATAAGTACCTTATTCTGACTCCAATTGCTGTAATAATGGCTGGATCCCCGTGAGACCTCCCTGCTGGGCCTGTATGGAGCTGTAACAACCACTGAGGACAATATTTGCCAGATACCTGAACTCACCAGACACTTGTAGTCCACAAAGCTGCTTTATTTGAGGTGGATAAACAATGTAGCAGTGGATGAATAAGTGCTGCAGGTCAAAAAGAATATTTCCTTCCTAACCTCTGAGCTGTAGCTCCTCACTCATGGAAGGCAGGAACACAAGAGCATGATGGGAGGAACTGACATCACACATAAGGAAGGAATAGGAGGAGGGTTTACAAACGAGGAAATACAGAGCTTGCAATACAGCCTTGGTCAGCAGGTGGCAGCATAACAATGGGTATGCATATAAACATAAGCAATTAAACATATATATTTTAACCCTGATAACCTTAACTGCGGAGACAGCACATACCTTTTGATAATCAAACCATGCTTTCATATCAACAATGGCTTCATAGGGCCTATACATCCAGTTGGCTATATATTGTAGACCAAAAACATCCATGAACCTCTGTATTTTGTTGGGGAGGTTGGACCTTAACTCAAACTGGAGAAGCCAAAAAGGAATTCTGTATTTTTTAAGAAGGAGGCAAGGCAAAGTAGCCATGTGAGTAGAAAGCCATCACTGACTTGTATTGGCACTAAGTTTGTCTATAATTTGCCCATAATTATAGTTCATTTGCCCCTGAGTACTCAAAGAAAGACATTTAGGCACATTTACTTACCTGTGAATGTTCTCTTCGGCAAACTCTGCCATACTTCACACAGCTACATCAGACGTTATTTCTTGATTAATACGCGTGTTCATCTCAGTAAAAGAAAGTTGAGGTATATTCATCAGCAATGTTTCGTTGGCTCGAAAATTTCATAACAAATTTTCTCCTGTATAACTTCATACATTCGGTGAGTGTATAAAGGTCACTGCAGGGGCAATCCTTGCCCCTCTGCTGCCCCCCCTCCCCTGGAAATTCGCTCTTAAAGTACCAGGAGCAGCATTTTTGCTGCCCCTGGTACCTAGTGGGGTGCTGCCGCCTGAGGCGACAGCCTCAACTTGCCTCATTGGCGAAGCACCCCATGGTCACTGTATTTATTAGTGATGTTGGTGAAATTTCTGGAAGTGGCCACTTGCTGCTATTGTGATCCAGCACCTCGGAAAATAAAAGCACAATGTCTATATGATAGCCCGGAACCAAAATAAGCAGAAATGGTTTCTCCAGACAACTTCTAAACAGCAGCGTGAGGGTGGACACAATGACATCTGGGGTAAGTCAGGGCCTCTGCTGACAGTACCCCCACCTGACATGACTGAGGCCTTGAGCTGGGAACTGACGCAGAAAGTGGACCTGCTGGAATCTAACATGACAGATGTCATTATCCTCCAAAATGGATGATCTCCAAGTGGAGATACAAACTGAAATATCACTCTTTCGGGCAGACATGGAGAACATCCAGAGCCGCCTATCGGTTCCACCTATAGAGTTGAAACGTTGCATAGGTGAACCCTGGTACTCACTGTGTACAGATCTACACACACTGTGGGAAGCTTTTAAAGCAACAGAAAGGGGGGTCAACATTTCGGGTATAAGCCAGGTCAAAAATTCCATAGAAAACACAGTAGACTCACTCGATAAGGAAATCTCTGACAAGGAGCATATATATATATATATATATATATATATATATATATATATATATATATGCCAATAGGAATGATTGGCTGCAAGCCTCCCACCAACTGGCATTAGCCAATGCTGAAGATGCCCAAGCCTATATACAGCAACAGTCATATTGTCTTTTTTAAATTTTGGACAAAGCAGGCAAACTTTTAGCAATGTTAGTTTGGGACAGCCACCATACCTTTTATTAAAAATGCAGCCAGGGAACTCATCACTCAATCTCACCTAATTCTAGATACATTTAAACAGTTCTACCAAGACCTATATGCCTCAAAAACTGACTGCTCATACACTTAACAGACTATTTGGGAGCAGTTCCGGTATCATACCTGTCTGATGAAATGAAACATGCTTTAGATATACCCATTACACAAGATGAAGTGGAAGCCGCTGGGAAGTCCCTTCCCACAGGCTAGACCCCTGGGCCAGATGGCCTACCTGCCTAATTCTATAAATATCACCTAGCTTTTATAGGGGCGCCTTTAACTACCCTGCTCAATTAAATAGCAAATAAAGGAATTGTATCCGAGTCTATGTCCCAAGCTTACTTCTCTATAATACCTAAAAAAAGGGAAGGATCCACAACTTTGCTCTTTCTACCTACCAATATCAATTATCAATTGTGATGCTAAGATATTGGCAAAAGTGCTAGCAAACAGGCTCAAGCCATACATGAAAGACATGGTACACTCAGACCAACTAGGGTAAATAATATAAACATACAAAGCCTATTCACTCACATACAGCTACCGCATGATATTACCAGTCCTTGGGTCATAGAAGCATTAGATGTCGAGAAAGCCTTCGACTCAGTGGAATGGACCTTCCTTTAGCACACCTTGAGGAGATTTGGCTTTGGGCCTCGGTATCTTTGCTGGATACAAGTGTTATACCTCTCTCCAGTAGCACAAATAAGGGCCAATAATATGCAAGCATTTGCCCTAAAACGCTGCACGAGACAGGGCTGCCCATTGACCTCTTTTTTGTTCTGCTTTGCCATAGAGCCATTATCTTAAACAAATTCATAACATAACTCCCTTGGCCATAGACGCACCAATAATAAATTGACTGTGGAAGGCTGTTGGGTGTCTGTTCAGTAAGTCTGTATGTCCTACTCTGGTGTAGATTCCTGACAGCACACTCCTCAGATGCAGAGCATCCTCATAAAACAGAGCCATAGCTTTGACTTAGAGAAATACTGGCAGGGTCAGATGTGCAAATCCAGGAAGCAAACCTTTAGAGATCCGAGTACTGAGCATGTACTGCCTAAACTAATCTCTTTTGGCTTCAATAAATTCATGCGTGAACTGTTCCCATTTACTTACAACACTGGTGTTTGTCTACAAGGCTAAGCAATTGTGTTCCTCATATGCCTCGGGCAAGTTTTCAAAGCCAAAGTATACCATAAATCTGTATAATCATTTCTTTTTCTCTGATGAATTTGATTGTGTAGGTAATCTATAAGCAAGTAGAATTTAAATATCTACTATAACATTCTACTTCTCTGTGCATAAAGGATTCAGGTGACAAAACTGTGAATTATAACGAGTGCTTTGCAGGAATAAAAATAATAATATTCAATAATTAAAAAATAATAATACAATTAAAAGTATAATAAAAACAGACTGACATTTTTTTTATCCTTAGGCCTCCTTCTTATCAGCAAATTTGATGCAAGTGCTGAAGAACAGAATGGCTGGAAATCAGAGCTAACTGTAGAAATTTGAATTTAGGAATATAATGCCCTTATTTCTACTTAACCATCACACTTTTGGAGCAAAGTTTTGGTGTGCTGCTTTATTAAAGATCCAGGCTTTCACATTTGGAATTACATTATTTAAATGCTTATTATAAGAATGCAGGTATTGTGTATGAACCCAAAGCACAATGTATTTATATTTGTTTTACCCTATAGTCATGGAGGGGAACAGATGGGAAGCCTGAACTCACATAATGGTCTGATTTGCCTTTTGTGAAGCTTTCTACCATGAGACTTGCAATAGACATGCTGGAAGCAAGGGAAACTAGGAGGACAGTGATGAATTGACACACTAAAAAATCGAAAGCTTCAGCAGTTGTGGAAGGCATTTGGTCAACAACATTTTTCAGTTTTGTCCAAATTCATTATAAGGTGTACTTAAGCAATCTCAATACTAATTGGTAAGGCTTTTTGTCTTCATGTAGCAGGAAATTCATGTCAACAATGTTGTGTTGGTACTTTGCCCACAACAATTCAATAAAATATGGGTGTTTTCATCTCTCAGACTACAAAGTCACAGTCATGTTCTCCCAGGAGGTATCAAGTAAATGCAGATTTTTAGAGGGGCTCATTAATAAAAGGCCTGGGGAATAACTACGCACTGAACCTTGTACTAGTTTAAGGTGCAAGTTACTTACCTTGCATCTTTCAATGACACTTTTCTGCAGCACAAATACATGTGGGTGGGGAAAGATGTAAAGTAAAAGAAACATAGCAGCTTCCACCTTGTTTTCTTTCTTGTTTGCACCCTGCAACTCTATTTGTAAATAACCCTTTTAATATTTAGATTATTGCTTCTGATGCTCCACATACTAAAGCCCTAAATGTCATAACAAGTCCATGACTATACCTCTAAATAATAAAGCTGGTGCTGGTTTCATTCCCAATATCACACAATTCACAGAAAGTAGAATGCAAGGAGCCGCATACATAAAATGCAACAGGGAGGCTTATCACATTTATTTTGACCACCAGGGAATCCTCAATATTTTTTATTAGCCCGTTTAATATTTTTGTTATGTAAGGAGCATGATGATTTCATTTATTTACCCCTGTTGATTTTTTGTAGCTTGTTGGGTGGGGGCTCAAAACACTCAAACACTCAAAAATTGGAACTGCCTGAAATTGTCTTTCATGACAGGGAATACTGCTCAAAGTTATATGGATTTATGTCTTTTGTATTTGTTTTTTGTTTTTTGTTTTTTTGCATCTCTTACCACCCAATATTTCCTCTTACTTCCATTAAGGTCCTTCCTTCATTCTATAGCGGTAGTAATCCATGTTTTAACTACAACTTTCTACTGACAGGTACAGTTCTTATAGGAAAACAGTCCAGTGGGGCAATGCAATAAAAGTTACAAAGGTTGCTAACGGTTTAGTTACCCATAGCAACCAATCAAGCAGGTAGCAATTAGCGGTCACCTGTTAGAAAGCAGATATTGCTTACTGAATTGAATGTTGATTGCTATTGGTTATTAGACCAGATGAAACATTTCAAGCTTTTATTACTATACCACATACTAAAGCATTAAAGGAAAAAGAAAGATATAATCGTGTAATTACCAAGGAACATATATAGCCATGCTAAAGTCATCTGAAGACAGTGACCATTTAAACTGCACCTGCTGTGATATGCTAATCTACCCCAGTGAAGTTATGGACTAAGGCTGTTTGAACTCAGCTTTCAGAAAATAGAATTCTATGCTTTCAGATAGCCTTTAGGCTTACCAGCTGTGATCTCTGGGCTCCTACAGCTGCCTTTATTTTGCTTGCATGCAAATTGATGCCTCGGGCAACACACCCAGATCAGCATTGTATTTCTGTCCAGCAGATGAAATGATCAGTTTGGGTACTCTGCTAATCTGTGCATGCTAGAGGCAATGGTTTGTAAGCAATGAAATAAAAAATACCTTGATTTTCCTTAATATCAGAGTAGAGCCAATGTTAGCTGCACAGTGCTGTTTATTGATACATCACATAACTTTCATACGGAGATTTACAACACGATAGGTGAGTTAGAATGGACTGTCCATAAATCCTCAGCATAGCATCTTCTGCCAGAGAACCACCATTGCACTGAGCCAATTTTCTTACTATTAGAGAGATTAACAAGATAATGAAGAATAACAGAATAATGAAAATAATGAAGAATTTGACATTTATGAATGATTTCAGAAGAATAACGTATGCTTTTATGTTTCATGTATATGAAAATCCTAGTAACTACTTATACTCATTATATAAAAGAGAATCAGTGTAAATCCTAATTCTACTCTAATTCCCATCAGTGTTTACACGGATGCAATTTTCAGTAGGTTAATTAGGCAGTTGTAGATGTCATATAAAAGACTTGTGGGCAGCCACCATTTTTATAGCAGCAAATATGCAAATATCACAGCCATAAGAGAAAATATAAAAATGATGGTACTACCTAATTATGCTGCTTTTTTAAAATAAGCTCAGTGGATTTTACACAATTGTTATGATATTGCAGATAGGATTTTCTACATTGGAGCTATCGATCTCTCTTAAAAGCTGACCCACTGGCTCTTTCAGGTCTTATTTTGTTTCTTATTCATGGTAGGACTGGCACAAACCGGACTTCACTCCAATGCTTGATGTGATTAAAAGTATATTTTATTTAGAAAAAAGACATGTTACATTATGTAGTTTAAAACGTTTCATGCCATGTGGGCACCTTATCATAGGCCTATGATTAAGTGCCCACATGGCACGAAAAACATAATGTAACATGTCTTATTGATAAATAAAATATATTTTTAATCACATCAAGCATTGAGTGAAGTCCAGCAGTTCCTCATTTTGTTTGTCTCCATTGGATTTAGGGGAATGCCGTCTCCCTAGAGGATTGAGCACCAGGCTCTGCAGCATTGGAAGGCCAGTGAGTGTGTTCACACTTTCTCTTCTATGAAGTCCGGTTTGTGATAGTCCTACCATGAATATCTAATCGCATTTATTACCTCCCAAAAGCTGACGGTCTGGGGCTTGTGCACCTGGACTCTCCATCTTCATTGGTAAGTCACTGGACTTTCGTTTGGAAAAAAAATGTATTAGACCTTATTTTGTTTCTGTATAAAGAGACATTTTAAGTAACCACTAGTCTTTGTATGGTAAGTACAGGGGAAACAAATCAATGAGAGAGTAATTCTTTTCCCTGTCTTTTCTCCATAAATTGTTTCTGCAGGTCGAAGCTGAATGTGCCTACAGTATATGGAGAGCATTCCAGGCCGTGACACTTTCAGTCATATTTCCTTACTGAATGTCTCTCTCTCTAACACCAATTGCTTTTAAATGTACTCATCAACAGACCTGAAAATAGTTCTCAGAAATCATCATCTGGTGTGTGAAGCGAAGGAAGGGGGGGGGGGGGGCAGAAAAAGAAGGAACAGAAGCCATGGAGTTATTTGAATATCAGACTCTGCCACACTCTGGGCTCTGCTGACAACTTCATTACCTCTGCATATAAAATGACTGCAGGGTAATGCAAATGGCTTGTCGGCACACTGGTGCATTTTGCATCCAAGCAGAGGGCATTCTGAGACATTGTTGTGCGCGAGACAGCTTTTGTCTAATTTAATAAGATATCTTCAAGCAATAGTCCGCCCACTCTGCATTTATTATGGAGTCCAGTGACCTAGCCTTTCAGAATTTTAAGGGGTTGATGTCTCCGCCTTGACCTCAACTGTCAGTCATAAGAGGAAAAAATACAGGAGCAGAGAATTTCTAATGAATGTTGGGGAAATTTCACATTGCTTGACAAGGTGATCTAATTAATATTATAGAAATGCCAACAGAATATCATTCTGCAGATTGGATTTATCACCTTGAAATGCTGTATTACTGATGGTAACAGAACGGGCTTTACCCCCGACAATGATTAAATAA
Source organism: Xenopus petersii (assembly GCA_038501925.1). Lineage (NCBI taxonomy): Eukaryota > Metazoa > Chordata > Amphibia > Anura > Pipidae > Xenopus > Xenopus petersii. The sequence continues at coordinate 124,595,010 of CM076682.1, forward strand.
GACACAAGCATCAGTATGTGTTACTCATTGGGGACTCAAATAGTCTCGACATTACAGTAACGCTCTCACTTCGTCAAGGAACAGTAGATCATCAAACCATAGAAAGCATCATAACAAGTTGGCATTCAATAAGTGCAACATATAAGATCTACAATAACTTGATATATCCTAATTAACTATAAAATATACATACAGTTTGCAATCAAAGTGCTGTAGCACATTAATGACGACAGGTCTGCAGGATTTTATTGGTTTAATTCAGGCAGAAAAACATTAGTTAAAAATACACTTTTTTAAAAGTTATGTATAATAAAATTGGCCAAAATTTAAAAAAGGCCCCAGTATATCTTAAAATTAGTTATTGGCTAGGTTGTTTTGGTCCTTTCAGCGCAAGATACAAAAAAAACAATAGAATTGAACAAAAAATAATGTCATCACATATATTTTGTTAGGATGTCCACCCAAAAAAGTGTTTTTCATAGTGATAGAAAATGTAATTAAGAAACTTAAATTGATTCTAAAATTACCTGTAAACAAAATTGCTATTAAAAGCAGTATCTGTCTTCTCTTACTGTCCCCTCTACTGCTTGCTCTGAATTATACCACGAAACAGTGTATCAGTAGTAAACTCCCCTTCAGTTAGATTCCTCAATGCCTTGCATGTTCTGTGATTGACAGACCTGGGAAGTCTCAAATGCTCACCAAAGGCTCAAACGCAGGGATTTCAGGCATTGCTACTGTTTCTGTAGTCAGGCATGCATTAAAGGAATAGCAAAGTACAGACAGAAACGTCTTTCAGTAGTATGCACATTTACAAATAACTAACCAGTTATGTTTCTGCACAAAAAACAGATGTTTATTTATTGAGCAGAACAAGGGCACTCTGGGCAATGTATGGGCAAAGCTTGTTTAAAAGTTATTGTTTTGTAAAATCAGGCAAGTATGCTGCAGTCTTGGGAGGTAGTTTAGCACAGGAGGGCACTTTTTATTACTGCTTCATCAGAGTAGTACTAATACTAATATGCATCAAACACAAATATGCACATAAATAAAATGTCAATAATCCTATGCCAATTTGCTTTACTAAATATTTACATGAATATAAAGGAAGTGACCATAAGCTCCATTCTTTACTTACAAAACAAGTATATTGCCCCTTTAATGTAGTTCATTTTTTATTATTTAGTATTTTATGTATTATGTTTATTTCTCTTTTATTTGATATCAAGTAACCCGTTGCAACTATTCAGCAGATAGAGTTTGCTGGACTACTGGCTGGTTGCTATGGCTTACTATACCTGGAGCCCACTGTTTGTAAACGAACCTCACCAGTTCCAGGTACTTTCTATGGAGCAATGGGTGTCACGGAAACTGAACATGTCCTATACTTGCTTAGTTGAGTCACTTGCCTAAGCAGGCTTAGTCCATAGTCCATAATTATTTCTGCTGCCAGAAGATATTGAGAAAATTCCAAGAAGATTCCAGACAGTTGATTTACAAAATATCTGTATTTTTGGACAAAGAGATTTTCAATTTGCCTCAAAAATAAACAATTTAGAGGAGTGTTAAAGTTTAGAGCTGGCACTGAGCCCTAACACCCCACAAAGCAGACTGCTCAAAGCAGTCATACACATTTTGCCAAACTGACACCTGTATCTGCAAATGTCTCAAGTCATTAAAACTTTTAGTAAATCAACCCCTATGTGTTCCCTTTTATTTTAAGTACCAACAAACATGGGGTCACATTTACTAAAGTGTGAATTTTCTCTTCACCTAACTTCACCAAAGTTCGCCTCACTTTGCCAGGAGTATTTTCACAACACACCTTCATATTTACTCAAAATTTTAAGTTCACTTTTTCAAGAGAAATGTGAATTTTCTCCTGGTGTAAATTCTCTTTGAAAATTCACCAGTATATTTCTCCATACAATAGTAGTGGGGAAAATTCTGTAGAGAATTTTCGCCAGAGAATTATCACCATGGAGAAAAGTAGAATGGAAAGGAGTTAGCCAGCCTGAATGAGAGTATTTTCGCTGGGGAAGCTTTGCCAACGAAATTGTCCTCTCCGCCTTTTAGCCAAAAAATACAATTCTCCCTATAGAAAATGTGCCCTATAGAATGTAAAAGACCATATTGTTCATGCTGTAGAATCTATGGAACTTATTAACATAGTTCAGGGCAGTGTGTGAAATGCAAAAAAAGGGAACAAACTGCCATATTTTCTGCTCATTTGCAAACCGCCCTGTACTTTGTACCAAGTATTTGCACTGCAAAATTGATCTGCATTTTCCCAATGACTATGGTGTTGATGGTGTACAACAGTGCTGCATTCATGAGTGGCAAGCTGGGGGATGCACATAGGTGCCGGAGCCCCAAATCTGCCCGCTAAATTGTGCATCATTTAGGCAGTAAGTACCAAGCTGTCTGTTGTACTTCACTCTGCATCTCACACCGCATTTTTAATGAAACGCAAGGTGCAGTGTGCATCTATGTCCCTGATGTATGTTCCATGAGAGCAAATGGTCATGACTTTTCACCCCTTAGTGCCCTAGGACGTGTGTCTGGGGGGCATTTTTGAATTACGCCTTTCATATCTGGTCAGCTCTTTAAATCACTATGAACATTTGTGTACATCATTACAGGACAACACCATGGGGCCCATTTACTTAGTTCGAGTGAAGGAATAGAGGAAAAAAAGTTTGAATTTCGAATGGTCGAATATGGCTACTTCGACCATCGAATGGGCTACTTCGACATTCGACTACGACCTTCAACTTCGAAACGAACGATTCAAACTAAAAATCATTCCACTATTCGAACATTCGATAGTCGAAGTACTGTCTCTTAAAAAATTCTTCGACCCAATAGTTCGCCACCTAAAACCTACCAAGGCCAATGTTAGCCTATGGGAAAGGTCCCCATAGGCTTCCTAACAATTTCCTGATCAAAGGAATATCCTTCGATTGATGGATTAAAATCCTTTGAATCGTTCGATTAGAAGGATTTAATCCATTTTTCCTTCAATTGTCGGAATAGCGCAAAATCCTTCGACTTCGATATTCGACTTCGATATTCCTAGGTAAATGTGCCCCCATGTATTATGCCCATACATATGTTATATCAACACACATCTTCATTGCAAAATAAAACACAGCTCTGTGTTTGCTGAACTATTTTTATTCTGGTTTCCATTTAGTAGTTGCATTCTCATCAGCATAGTTTAATCTCAAACACTTTCTTACATTACATTTCATCTCATTTGGCAGATGGTTCATTAGACATAGCTGTCAGATATGCAATATGTCTGCTCTAGAGATTCCCCTTGCTAGTTAACACCTTTTTAAAAGAGAATGAATGTAGCTTTGGCCTTTAGTGGAACATTTCCAGTGAAATGATAGCGGCTCGGTGTTGTCTCAGTGCTCCGCTGCTGGAGATTTAAATATTTCACTACTATTTCCATCAGGGGAGGCAGATACACGCCAATGAGAAAAAAACATATTATAGAACTATGGAACCTGCTGTATAGGCAAATGCTTGAAGCAAAATAAAGTTAGAACCCCTGTTACCCTGTTTGTATTGCAATACTTGAATAAATGAAAAGCAGAATGTAATATTATTCTTTGTTGTATAGGGTTGTTCTTTAATAATAGCACCAAATGGCTACAAAAGGAAATATTAATTATAATTATTATATTTTTATAACTTTTCGGCATTCAGAATATGATGTCACTGACATAAGATTGAGGAGGATGAAGCTTCATCTTATCAGTTCGCCAGGTCTAAGGTGGTGAAGGAAATTCTGGTGAAAGGGGTAATGTATTGACTTTGCGGAGTAACACTTGTTTGTCTGAGCAAAAATTCACCTGGTGAAAGGGAACTAGCGATGTACTCTTTTGCTAGCAAATTTTCCTCTTCACCTGTTTGTAAATTGTCAATGTTCCTGTGGATGGTATTTCTGGTGAATTTTCACTAGTGACAGGCACTTAAATAAATTTGCCGCACTTAGTCTAGAGTAAGGACACAACGCAGCATAATCAAAAGCTTGACAAGGGCCTCATGTCATCATGTCATCTTCCCAAAGTTCTGGGGCACTTAAATGATTTGTGAGACCCACTAAATTCTAGAAACCACTGTTTCTGGTTACATGCAAGCAACAGTATGGCGTAGCATATGGTATATTTTCTTATGAAGGAAAAGCTTGCTATGAATATGTTAACATAAAGCAATTAAACAATACTTGAAACTTCTAGTGCTCTCTGAGTTTTTCGATGCAGGTGCACTTTAGCATACAAAGAACACAGTTCAAATGTTTAAGCAGACAAGAGTCATAAAAGTCTCTTTGTGGGCATCAAGGGACACGCAATATTTTAATACTGGCTCCATTGATATATTTTTGCCAGTCTGGGATTCTTTCCTCCATGGATTGGTTCAGGAGCTCATGCCGTAGAAAAATTTAATAGAACAGAAGAATGGGTACTTTATAATGAATAATACATGCCCTAATGTAAAATGTAAGGATATTATAAGTCATTGAGGAGTTCCATTGAACTCCAAGGTGACTTACATAGTTACAAATTTAAATCGGGTGGAAAAAAGACAAATTCCATCAAGTTCAACCCCTCCAAATGAAAACCCAGCATCCATACACACACCCCTCCCTACTTTCACACAAATTCTATATACCCATACCTATACTAACTATAGAGTTTAGTATCACAATAGCCTTTGATATTATGTCTGTCCAAAAAATCATCCAAGCCATTCTTAAAGGCATTAACTGAATGAGACATCACAACTCAACCGGCAGTGCATTCCACAACCTCACTGTCCTGACTGTGAAGAACCCTCTACGTTGCTTCAAATGAAAGTTCTTTTCTTCTAGTCTGAAGGGGTGGCATAAAATATATATATTACGCATAAAACCATGCTGGCACACACTCATATTATGATTTGCTATATAGTCCAGAATATTATCCTTTAATAACCCTTCAAAAAGCTTTCCTACTACTGACGTCAGACTAACTGGCCTATAATTTTGAGGCTGAGAACGGGATCCTTTTTTGAATAGAGGCACCACATTAGCCTACCAAAAGTATATGAATTTATCATTACAACTAGTGTTTTTTTATACAGATTTAAGTTAATTCTATATTGTAAGACAAAGCATATTGATGGTGTGGGCTTTGCTGTTTTCTATGAATAAATACACATTTACATTTACAATGCTTTCTTTCCTGTAACCAAATCTGGAGGTAGTAGCAGTTTGGAGCTTGTTTACACAGATAACCACCCATGTGTGTTAAGTAATGTGGGGTAGTGGGGTGTAAACCAGTGGGAATTTTGACTGCTAATGGGTGTAGTGTGGAATACGTTGGTGATCTTAGCTCATTTCACAAAGGTCAGGCAGTCATGTCTCCCTCTATAACTGACAGTCTTCCTGAGATCTTATATACAACAAATCCAGTTATCATTTTTGAAGGGTAGCTATAGAAAATCAACCGTTTCTGACATTTTCTCAGCTTTATTCTTACTATGTTGGCAAATAGGCCCAGTACATGACTTTCTATACACTTTTAGGATAAAACAATCTATTAACTTCTGTGTCCAAATAATCTACCTGATATGGAATTCTAATATAAAATAAAACCTTTGCGCTTTCAAACATTCTACTAATGAACTTCAGTATATCCTATTGATGCCACAAGATATTTTGTATTTGTGTGTTAATATCTGTTTATTGTGCAGATTCAGAAAATGTCACCAGAGATACTCATGTTGTGTCTCTGTGCCAGAGAAGAGTACAAGACCCTTGGAAAAATGTATGCATACCTCCCAACATTTTGGAAGTAAAAAGAGGGACAACATTTTTTTTTTCGTACGTAGCGCAGCAATGTTTTGACCACACCCCTTTCTGCGGCCACACCCCTTAATTACCATGTTTGTTTTACAAAATTTGGCAGGTTATGAAAGTTTGAACATATTTCTCCTTATCTAAACTGAGTTTTTGTGTCTCAAAATTGTTACAAAGTATCTTATTTGCATCTGTTAGCTGTCGGGCTCTCTGCTAAAAGCCTATTAAGTGAGAAACTTTGTTTCTTTTTCTGGCTGTTCAGTGCAGAGAAAAGAGGGACTTTCCAGTACAAATGAGGGACTGCGGGTTGAGCTGTCAAAATAGGGACTGTCCCTCCGAAAAAGGGACAGTTGGGAGGTATGTGTATGGCTGCTCCTTGCCGCACTGGTGACACATTGGGGTTATTGAGAGACTCTTGTAGAAGAGGCTAATGAAATGAAGAACCCAGAAACAGATGGGAGAGACATTTCTCAGAACCACACACAACAGAGATGCACAGAAATTGCACAACAGACATACAATGGACTATGAATCAGTGTAAACCTAAACCATGGGGTAAACGGAACTGTTGTTTGGGTTTAAGAAAGGTTTTATATATCTGCTACATTGTTGGTTAATTGCTCTTCTGTATGCAGGGACCCACAGGGTTAATTCCCTACAGTCTAAAAGCACATGTCTGGAAATCCCCTGCTTAGACGTGAGCTACAGTGATTTCTAGAGTTTTAGCAGGGGCAGGAGCCCTTGTGCTGGTGCAGCATGGCAGATACCGGAGGATGTCACTAGGTGTTGCTGCTGCACCACTTTACTATAAATAAGAGAGCCATGTGCTCACACAGCCATTACTGTCTTACTGCTGGATACTACTTCACTGAGGAGAGAGTGATTCAGCAGCCACAATGTAGATGCAGGAGGCCTCTGAGGCTAGGTGCAGCAGCCCCAAGCCTGGGAGCTAGACCAAGAGGGCCTGAAGCTCCTGATTCCTAAATCTGGACTCGGAATGCTCGCACTATAGACAGTGCTGGGAGCTACAGTTCAGCTACAGATTTAGCAATAGTGTGCTAAGATATAATTAATCCTTACTGAAAAAAGAACAATCCTACTGGGTTTAATTAATGTTAAAATTATGTTTTTAGTGGACAGAAGGTATTGAGATCCGAATTACAGCAAGACCCCTTATCCTGAAAACCCTAGGTCCTGAGGATTCTGGTTAATAGGTCCCATAGCTGTATGTATATACAGTGTATATATAGAGTGAGTGAGAGAGAGAGAGGGAGAGAGAGAGAGAGAGAGTGTGTGTGTGTGAGTGACGGCACACCAAGGGAAATAAACAAAGAAATCAAAAAAATAAACTAAAGCTGGTTTATTACTTCCAACGTTTCGGTTCTAAACTCGAACCTTCATCAGGGAAAAGAACAATAACAGTGCACAAAATGGCGTTTTATACAGAGCATTATTGGTGCCAAAACAGGTTGCTAGGGAGTCATAGCAACCGATAGAGTGTGGAAAAGGTAAATGAAACGGGACACCGTGTGTAAGGGACAAAGGTGCATGCTAAAAACAAGTAGCGCTGATCGCCTTCAGTCCTGCTAACCCCTATACAGTGTCCTAGAGGTGGACCGGAAATTAATCAAGCCCCGAGCAGTTCAGCGAGCCGGCTATACAGACGCATTGCCTACCAACCGATCGGTCCGTGGCAATTGCACTCAACCTGTTACCGTACTTAAGCAGGAGTATCAACCGGAGAGAGCACTGGCAGTGAGGGCATATTAAGGCATAGAGGGGGACATGGTCTGCTAGTGAAAGCCGAGCATCTTCCCCTTCTTATTGCCTAGCGTTAGCCAAGGGAGTGAGAAGCGGGTGCCAGAACTGCGCTCAAGGGAGAGGGAGGCTTATCAAGGTCCAAGGGGGAACACGATCTACTAGTGAAAGCAAAACGTGCCCCCCTTATTTAGCTTACGATTAACCCTCTTTAGTAAGTTAACAGTACATGTGCCACATCGCTGAATTGCCTCGTGTCCACATAGGAAAACTGGGTGTTGCGCTGAAGCGAATGAATATGCTTGGTGGCAAATATACCCCAGGGGGAAGGGTATGGTGTCAGACACTAGGGGAGGCAGGCTACGGGAGGTAAGTACAACGATACATGAAAGAGAACTGTTATCAGCTATGTCTACAGTGAACAATATACATACAATATCAAAAAGTAGCTAAATCCAATACATTGTACAACAAGTGTCAAAAGGTACTTCGGCTACGAGCTGGAACACAATGTTCCTACTATTAGGACTTAAAGGGAACAATAGCAAAAGGAGAAAAGACTGTTATAGGACAATCACAGAAAGCAGCCAAGGGGCAATGTCTCATTAAAACCACGGGGGGCCACAGTGTCCAATCTATGGATCCATCTTGTTTCCCTTCTCAAAAGTGCTAGGTCGCGATTGCCACCTCTGTCAAGGGGAGGCTGGAAGTCAATACCCATGCAGCGAAAGGTAGGCAGCGTATGTCCCTTTAGCAAGAAATGTTTTGCCACTGGTTGAAGGGCTTTGCCTTCCCTCAGGGCTTTGCCTATTGAGGATCTATGGTTACCAATACGTTCCTTCAGAGTGGTGCGTCTTCCCAACATAATACAGTCCACAGGGGCAAGTGATTATGTAGATCACAAAAGATGATGTGCAACTCAACCTCTGTTTGATTTTAAATCTTTTGCCTGTATGGGGATGTGGGAAATCGGTGCCCGTGAGAAGGCACCTGCAAGTCACGCAGTCTGAACATTTATAACACCCCAATTTTTTCTGTGTGGATAACCAGTTTGTTGCAGTCTGTTCAGGTTTCAGCAGATCAGTGCGAACAAGAAGGTCCCTCAAGCTTCGATCTCTTCTGTATCCCATCAGTGGTTTAGGGGCTTGGTGTAGGGATAACGATTCATCCATACTCAGCATTGGCCAATTGTTCTTGATGCTGGTGGATACGTGATGCGAGACAGATGAGTAGGTGGTGCTAAAGATTAGGGGGTTGACACGATTAGTAGTTCTTGGTTTGTCTTGTGTGCTGGAGTGCTCTTTCCAGTTGCTTGGTCAGTAGGTCTTCCGAGTAGCCCCTCTCCAAGAACCTGTTGAACATTTCCTGTGTTTGTGATATAGCTGTCTCCCTTGAACTGTTGTTGCGGATGACACAAAGGAATTGCGAGTAAGGAATGCCCCTAATCGTAGCCGGGGGATGGTTGCTTTTGGCGTGTAATATAGAGTTCCGATCTGTTGGTTTCCTGAAAAGTCTAGTCCCTAAAATGGAATTCTCAACAAAAATATTCAGATCAAGAAAGTCAATGTTATTAGAGTCACAGGTCAAGGTAAGTATGATAGGGGTGTCCAAATCATTTAAATATTGGTGAAAGGAGAGAAGGGAGTCCTTGGAGTCGGTCCAAATCAGAAACAAATTGTCAATGTAGCGAAAATAGGTAAGTATCTCTTTGCCCAAAAGTGGCAAAATACAGTATGTTCAGATTCAAGCGCCAGTGCACTTCCCATGGCTGTGCCAGAGATCTGGAGGTAAAATGATTTCTCAAATCTGAAGAAGTTGCGTGTCAGCGTTAATTCTAGAAGCTGAAGAAGGAATTCAGTGGGGACCGTGTGCAGCTGTGTTAAGAGCAGGGCTTTTTTGCAGGCTATAATGCCTTGATCATGTGCGATAATGGTGTACAAGCTCTTCACATCCATTGTCCTGAGAAGGCAAGTAGGGGGAATCTCTTTGAGTTCGTTTAACCTTTTGATAACGTGCCCGGAGTCTTGTGTATAGGATGGCATAGACCGTACAATTGGTTGAAGAAAACGAGCAATATATGTAGAGACTGACTGATACAGGGATCCCACTTCTGAAATAATAGGACGGCCAGGTGGAGCTGATAAGGACTTGTGTATTTTGGGCAATGTATAAATGATAGGAGTACGTGGGTAATCAGTGATTAGATAGTCCAATGTGTTCTGATCCAACCACCCAGCAGTGTTGCCCATTTGTAAAACTGTGTCCAATTCTTTCTTAAACTTGACAGTAGGGTCGCCAGACAGTAGTTTATACGTATCAGTATTAGAGATGTCGCGAACTGTTCGCCGGCGAACTTGTTCGCGCGAACATCGGGTGTTCGCGCTCGCCGGAAGTTCGCGAACGTCGCGCGACGTTCGCCATTTTGGGTTCGCCATTGTTGGCGCTTTTTTTTGCCCTCTCACCCCAGACCAGCAGGTACATGGCAGCCAATCAGGAAGCTCTCCCTTGGACCACTCCCCTTCCCTATAAAAACCGAAGCCCTGCAGCTTTTTTTCACTCTGCCTGTGTGTGCTGAAGAGATAGTGTAGGGAGAGAGCTGCTGCCTGTTAGTGATTTCAGGGACAGTTGAAAGTTTGCTGGCTAGTAATCGTTTTGATACTGCTCTGTTATTGGAGGGACAGAAGTCTGCAGGGGTTTGAGGGACATTTAAGCTTAGGTAGCTTTGCTGGCTAGTAATCTACCTTCTACTGCAGTGCTCTGTATGTAGCTGCAGTGGGCAGCTGTCCTGCTTCTGATCTCATCTGCTGACTGCTGCAATAGCAATAGTCCTTGTAAGGACTGCTTTTATTTATTTTTTTGTTGTTTTACTACTACTACTACTACTACTACTACTACTACTACTACTACTACTATAAGAGCCCAGTGCTATTAGTCTAGCAGTGTTGGGGAGTGGGACTGGTGTGCTAATCTGCTGCTCCTAGTAGTTCAGCAGCACCAACTTTAATTTTTTTTTTTTAATATTCATTCTTTTTTTATTTAACTTTTTTTTTATTTTACTACCGCTGTAGTAGTGTATAAGTTGACCTTTTAGGCATTATTTGCCCTGTAGGCATTTTTTGCCCAGTGTGTTATTCAACCAACTGCTATCTAGCTGTGTGCCCGTGTTCACATTCTGTCTAAATATCCATAATATTACCGTCTCCAGAAAAAACACCGGAGTGACTTTTTTCAAGCAGCCATAATAAATTTTACGTAATCCGTATCCATCGCTGTAGTAGTGTATAAGTTGACCTTTTAGGCATTATTTGCCCTGTAGGCATTTTTTGCCCAGTGTGTTATTCAACCAACTGCTATCTAGCTGTGTGCCCGTGTTCACATTCTGTCTAAATATCCATAATATTACCGTCTCCAGAAAAAACACCGGAGTGACTTTTTTCAAGCAGCCATAATAAATTTTACGTAATCCGTATCCATCGCTGTAGTAGTGTATAAGTTGACCTTTTAGGCATTATTTGCCCTGTAGGCATTTTTTGCCCAGTGTGTTATTCAACCAACTGCTATCTAGCTGTGTGCCCGTGTTCACATTCTGTCTAAATATCCATAATATTACCGTCTCCAGAAAAAACACCGGAGTGACTTTTTTCAAGCAGCCATAATAAATTTTACGTAATCCGTATCCATCGCTGTAGTAGTGTATAAGTTGACCTTTTAGGCATTATTTGCCCTGTAGGCATTTTTTGCCCAGTGTGTTATTCAACCAACTGCTATCTAGCTGTGTGCCCGTGTTCACATTCTGTCTAAATATCCATAATATTACCGTCTCCAGAAAAAACACCGGAGTGACTTTTTTCAAGCAGCCATAATAAATTTTACGTAATCCGTATCCCTCGCTGTAGTAGTGTATAAGTTGACCTTGTAGGCATTATTTGCCCTGTAGGCATTTTTTGCCCAGTGTGTTATTCAACCAACTGCTATCTAGCTGTGTGCCCGTGTTCACATTCTGTCTAAATATCCATAATATTACCGTCTCCAGAAAAAACACCGGAGTGACTTTTTTTCAAGCAGCATTCTTATATTTTACGTAATCCGTATCCACCGCTGTGTATACGTTGACCTTGTAGGCATTATTTGCCCTGTAGGCATTTTTTGCCCAGTGTGTTATTCAACCAACTGCTATCTAGCTGTGTGCCCGTGTTCACATTCTGTCTAAATATCCATAATATTACCGTCTCCAGAAAAAACACCGGAGTGACTTTTTTTCAAGCAGCATTCTTATATTTTACGTAATCCGTATCCACCGCTGTGTATACGTTGACCTTGTAGGCATTATTTGCCCTGTAGGCATTTTTTGCCCAGTGTGTTATTCAACCAACTGCTATCTAGCTGTGTGACCGTGTTCACATTCTGTCTAAATATCCATAATATTACCGTCTCCAGAAAAAACACCGGAGTGACTTTTTTTCAAGCAGCATTCTTATATTTTACGTAATCCGTATCCACCGCTGTGTATACGTTGACCTTGTAGGCATTATTTGCACAGTGTTTTCTTCAAACCGCCATCTAGCTGTGTGAGCTTGTTCACATTTTGTCTAAATATTGATAATATTATCGTCTCTAGAAAAACCACTTGAGTTACTTTTTTTCAAGCAGCATTCATATATTTTACGTAATCCGTATCCACCGCTGTAGTAGTGTATACGTTGATCTTGTAGGCATTATTTGCACACTGTTTTCTTCAAACTGCCATCTAGCTGTGTGTATTATCGTTTCCAGAAAAACCAACTGAGTTTTTGTTGTTGTTGTTTTTTTAAAAATAATGCCAGGCAAAGGCAGGCCGCCACGCAGAGGCCGTGCTAGGGGCCGTGCTGCTATGCAATCCTGTGGCCCTAGCAAATTGCCCAGTTTTAAAAAGCCAATGACCCTGAACTCCCAAAATGCTGAAGAGGTAGTTGACTGGCTTACACAGCACACCCCATCCTCTACCGTTTCTAACTTTACCACAACATCCTCCTCATCCTCCACTGCTATGGCCACCCCACGTAACACTTCCTCCACCACCGGTGCCCCATCTTCACTGGAGTCAGAGGAGTTATTTTCCCATGAGTTTCTTGAACTGAGTAATGCGCAACCATTATTGGCAGAAGAAGATGAAGGAGATGAGGACGTTACACCAGATTTAATTCTGGCAGAGAACACGACAGAGATGGACATAATGATGAGTGATGAGGAGGAGGAGGAGGTCCCCGCTGCTGCTTCCTTCTGTGATGTGTCAGAAGAAATTGATGCATCTGAGGAGAATGATGATGAGGAGATTGATGTTTTGTGGGTGCCTAGTAGAAGAGAGCAAGAGGAGGGTAGTTCAGATGGAGAGACGGAGAGTCAGAGAGGCAGTAGGAGAATAAGACTTAGAAGAAGCAGGGAGGCCAGCCCGCAGGGATCAGTAGGGCAACAACATGTATCGGCACCTGTGTTCAGCCGGCCAACGCACCCGCCATTGCCGCCAATGCCGCCAACTTCTACTGTTACCGCCAGATCGCACACTTCCAAAAAGTCAGCAGTGTGGGATTTTTTTAATGTGTGTGCCTCTGACAAAAGCATTGTAATTTGCAATGAGTGCAGTCAGAAACTGAGCCTTGGTAAGCCCAACAGCCACATAGGTACAACTTCTATGCGAAGGCACATGAGCGGCAAGCACAAAGCACTTTGGGAGCAACACCTCAAAGGCAACAGGCAAACTAAAAGTCACACTCCTTCTGGTCCAGCATCTTACTGCTCTACCTCTGCTCTCCTTGACCCATCTGAACCACCCTCCACTCCGCCTTCCACCTTGACCACCTGTTCCCATTCCCAGTCATCTGCCACCAGCCAAGTTTCTGTGAAGGCCATGTTTGAGCGTAAGAAGCCAATGTCTGACTGTCACCCCCTTGCCCGGCGTCTGACAGCTGGCTTGTCTGCACTCTTAGCCCGCCAGCTTTTACCATACCAGCTGGTGGACTCTGAGGCCTTCCGCAAATTTGTAGCAATTGGGACACCGCAGTGGAAGGTACCCAGCCGCAATTTTTTTTCTAAAAAGGGAATACCACACCTGTACCAACATGTGCAGAGCCAAGTTACCGCATCTCTGTCACTTAGTGTTGGGCCAAAGGTCCATATGACTACTGACGCATGGTCCTCCAAGCATGGTCAGGGCAGGTATGTCACCTACACTGCCCACTGGGTGAACTTGGTAATGGCTGGGAATGGGAAGCAGGGAATGGGTAGCTCAACAACAACAACAACAGTGGAGTTGGTGTCACCGCCACGGATTGCACGCGGTTCTGCCACCACCTCTACTCCTCCATCGCTCTCTACCTCGTCTTCTTCCTCTTCTTCTTCTTACTCTGCTGCTGGGTCCTCCTTCTCCTCCTCCACACCTGTGCACCCCCAGCTCCCCCTAGGCTATTCGACGTGCCAGGTACGCCGTTGTCACGCTGTCTTGGGGATGACGTGCCTGGAAAGCAAAAACCATACCGGATCTGTACTCCTGTCATCTCTGCAGTCACAGGCCGATCGGTGGCTGACCCCACACCAACTGCAGATCGGAAAAGTGGTGTGTGACAATGGAAGCAATCTGTTGGCAGCGTTGAGACTGGGAAATTTAACACATGTGCCCTGCATGGCACATGTGTTAAATTTAATAGTCCAACGTTTTGTCTCCAAGTACCCAGGATTCCAGGACGTTCTCACCCAGTCCAGAAAGGTGTCGGCCCATTTCAGACGTTCCTACACAGCCATGGCACGCCTTGCTGACATTCAGCAGCGCTACAACATGCCAGTCAGGCGTTTGATTTCTGACAGCCAGACTCGCTGGAATTCAACGCTCCTTATGTTGGAACGTCTGCTGCAACAACAAAGGGCCGTCAACGAGTACCTTTTTGAACTGGGTGGTAGGACTGGATCTGCAGAGCTGGGGATTTTTTTCCCCCGTTACTGGGTGCTTATGCGCGATGCCTGCAGGCTCATGCGACCTTTTGAAGAGGTGACAAATATGGTCAGTCGCACCGAAGGCACCATCAGCGACCTAATACCCTTCGCTTTCTTCCTGGAGCGTGCCGTGCGACGAGTGACAGATGAGGCTGTAGACCAGCGTGACGAGGAGCTGGAAGCGCACGATTTATGGTCGCAATCACCAGAACGAACCCAGGCACCTGCTGCAACGCAGGGAGAGGTGCCAGAAGTGGAGTCAGAGGAGGAAGGTGGCTTTGTGGAGGAGGAGGAGGAGGACCAACAGGAGCAGGCTTCCCAGGGGGCTAGTGGTGACCTTTTGGGGACCCCTGGTCTTGTACGTGGCTGGGGGGAGGAGACCGTGGATGATGCAGTCCTTGATAATGAGGAAGCGGAGATGGATAGCTCTGCATCCAACCTTGTGAGAATGGGGTCTTTCATGCTGGCATGCCTGTTGAAGGACCCCCGTATCAAGAGGCTTAAGGAGAAGGACCTGTACTGGGTCGCAACGCTACTAGACCCTCGGTACAAGCATAAAGTGTCAGAAATGTTACCAACATACCACAAGTCCGAAAAGATGCGGCATTTACAAACCAGCCTGCAAAACATGTTGTACAATGCTTTTAAGGGTGATGTCACTTCAGGAACTCATCAACATTCCAGGGGCAGAGGTGCCAGTAATCCTGCCACGAGCACACCTGCAAGGACAAAGCCCTTTGGCCGGTCTGTAACGTCAGACATGCAAATGTTTTTCTGTCCAAGGCAGCGCCACAACCCTTCGGGATCCACCCTCAAAGAACGCCTCGACCGGCAGGTAGCGGACTACCTGGCATTAACTGCAGATATCGACACTCTGAGGAGCGATGAACCCCTGGACTACTGGGTGCGCAGGCTTGATCTGTGGCCAGAGCTGTCACAATTTGCCATGAACCTCTTGTCTTGCCCAGCCTCAAGTGTGCTCTCAGAAAGGACCTTCAGTGCAGCAGGAGGGATTGTAACTGAGAAGAGAACTCGCCTAGGTCACAAAAGTGTCGATTACCTGACCTTTATTAAAATGAATGAGGGGTGGATCTCGGAGGGTTACTGCACGCCGGAAGACTTGTTCTGACTTCTATGCAGCTGTCCTTCTCTTCAAGCCTCATGACTCCACACACAGCTGTCCTTTAGCGTCCTCCTCCCTCCGCCACCGTTACAAACTAGGGTGCAAACCCTACTGGTTTAATTTTTTCTGGCCTCTGTGCTTCAGTGGCTGCAACCAAAAAAACTGGGCAAACAATGTCTACAAGGTCAACGTATGGCGAAAAATGACTATTTTCAGCATTTATATGGCATATTTTTTCTGGCAACTGTGCTTCAGTGGCTGCGTCCAAAAAAATGCATATTTTCTGCATTTATATGGCATAATTTTTCTGGCCTCTGTGCTTCAGTGGCTGCAACCAAAAAAATGCATATTTTCTGCATTTATATGGCATAATTTTTCTGGCCTCTGTGCTTCAGTGGCTGCAACCAAAAAAATGCATATTTTCTGCATTTATATGGCATAATTTTTCTGGCCTCTGTGCTTCAGTGGCTGCAACCAAAAAAATTTATATTTTCAGCATTTATATGGCATAATTTTTCTGGCAACTGTGCTTCAGTGGCTGCGACCAAAAAAATGACTATTTTCAGCATTTCTATGGCATATTTTTTCTGGCCTCTGTGCTTGAGTGGCTGCGGCCAAAAAAACTGGGCAAACAATGCCTACAAGGTCAACGTCGTTGACCTTGTAGGCATTGTTTGCCCAGTTTTTTTGGCCGCAGCCACTCAAGCACAGAGGCCAGAAAAAATATGCCATAGAAATGCTGAAAATAGTCATTTTTTGCCATACCTTGACTCAACGTATATGGCAAAAAATGACTATTTTCAGCATTTATATGGCATATTTTTTCTGGCAACTGTGCTTCAGTGGCTGCGACCAAGAAAACTGGGCAAACAATGCCTACAAGGTCAACGTATGGCAAAAAATGACTATTTTCAGCATTTATATGGCATATTTTTTCTGGCCTCTGTGCTTCAGTGGCTGCAACCAAAAAAATTTATATTTTCAGCATTTATATGGCATAATTTTTCTGGCCTCTGTGCTTCAGTGGCTGCAACCAAAAAAATTTATATTTTCAGCATTTATATGGCATATTTTTTCTGGCAACTGTGCTTCAGTGGCTGCGTCCAAAAAAACTGGGCAAACAATGTCTACAAGGTCAACGTATGGCGAAAAATGACTATTTTCAGCATTTATATGGCATATTTTTTCTGGCAACTGTGCTTCAGTGGCTGCGTCCAAAAAAACTGGGCAAACAATGCCTACAAGGTCAACGTATGGCAGTTGTTTAAAGAGAACAGTAGATTACTAGCCAGCAAAGCTACCTAAGCTAAAATGTCCCTCAAATCCCTGCAGACTTCTGTCCCTCCAATACAGAGCAGTATCACGCAGATTACTAGCCAGCAAACTTACTATCATCTGTCCCTGAAATCACTAACAGCTCTCGCCCTACACTATCTCTTCCAAGCACACACAGGCAGATTTTTCAGATACATTTTTGCCCTTGATCCCCCTCTGGCATGCCACTGTCCAGGTCGTTGCACCCTTTAAACAACTTTAAAATCATTTTTCTGGCCAGAAATGTCTTTTGTAGATGTTAAAGTTCGCCTTCCCATTGAAGTCTATGGGGTTCGCGAACCGTTCGCGAACCGCTCGCAATTTTGCGCAAGTTCGCGAATATGTTCGCGAACTTTTTTTCCGACGTTCGCTACATCCCTAATCAGTATCAGATAATTGATCCAAAAGTTCATTTTTGTAATATGTGTAGTCAAGGAGTACAATAGCACCCCCCTTGTCAGCAGGTCTGATAATCAGGTCATTGTCGGATTTAAGTGTTTTAATGGCCTGACGCTCTAGTGGGGAGAGATTGTAAGATTTATTAGTAACAGTCTTCAATTGTGTGGTATCCCTACTGATAATCTTTCCAAAGGTTTTAGTAGGAGCGGGTGTATTGGATGGTTCAAAGTTACTTTTACTTTTAAACTCCGACCGTGTATATGTCGTCTTATCCTTAAAGTATTCTTTAAGTTTAAGTTTCCTTTGGAACTTGTGTATATCTATTAAGATGTCCAGTGTATCAGGTGTGGAACTGGGTACAAATGATAATCCTTTGGATAGTAAGGAACTCTCACCTGGGGATAGGAGATGTTTACTTAGATTAAAAACTATATTTTCCTGCCCCTGGGGGGTTTCCCTCTTGGGTTTGCGACTCCCTCTTCTAGTGTTGGCCTGCCGCCTGCTTCCCTGTCTTTCTTTGATGTGTTCTGACCCCTATACAAGAGTTTGAGGTGCTATTTTCTATTGCTGTATTAGAGTCAGTTGATTGATCTGAACTGTCCACTGTCAGAAGGGTCCTAGGGAGTCGTCTTCTTCTGAAGGGTGCTCTAGGTCTGTCGGATCTCAGTCCTAATAGGCAGCCATAAACACGTTTAGTTTTGTAATCGTCAGACACTTTCTTCAATTTATTTTGTTTAAAGTTGGTCAAGTCTAGTTTGTACTTATCAATTGATATTTTGAGTTTGTTCATCCAGTCAATGACAGTGTCAGTACGAAGTGAATCAAGGTATTGTTCTTCTAGTTTGGCGATATCTTCTTTAACCACAGTCAGTTCTTTCCCTACTTGTTCTACAACTAGAAGGATGAGATCAAACGAGCATCTATTCAGAATTCCACACCACTTGGCGCAAAATTCAGGATTATTACGGCCAATGGTGGTATATTATTAATTCTAAACCCCCGTGGAATTAGTCTATGTCTGTGGTAATTAGAGAGATAAATGCCATGTAATTGTAGGTCTGATTCCTTTTTTCTAAGATTCACCAGCTCATGGTAAATGTTAGCGCAACACCCAGTATTCCTATGTGTACACGAGGCAATTCAGCGATGTGGCACACGTACTGTTAACTTACTAAAGAGGGTTAATCGAAAGGTAAATAAGGGGGACACGTTTTGCTTTCACTAGTAGATCGTGTTCCCCCTTGGACCTTGATAAGCCTCCCTCTCCCTTGAATGCAGTTCTGGCACCCGCTTCTCACTCCCTTGGCTAACGCTAGGCAATAAGAAGGTGAAGATGCTCGGCTTTCACTAGCAGACCATGTCCCCCTCTATGCCTTAATATGCCCTTACTGCCAGCGATCTCTCCGGTTGATACTTCTGCTTAAGAAAGGTAGCAGGTTGAGCGCAATTACCACGGACCGAACGGTTGCTAGGCAACGCGTCTGTATAGCCGGCTCGCTGAACTGCTCGGGGCTTGATTAAGTTCCGGTCCACCTCTAGGATATGCAGGACGGGTGATGCAACTGACATGGTGGGTAATGCTGCTTTTAAAGTGGACCTGTCACCCAGACACAAAAATCTGTATAATAAAAGTCCTTTTCAAACTAAACATGAAATCTAATTTCTGTTTTTTATTAAAGCATTCATAGCTGTTGTAAGCTCATTAAAAAATCTCAGCTGTCAATTAAATATTGTCTGCCACTCCTCTATGCCGGTGGCATAGAGGCGGGGCAAACAATTACTTTCACTTTCCATTCAGCACTTCCTAGATGTCTCTGCTCTCCCCACATTCTCCTGTTCTCTTTACCATTTAATTGTGTAGCCAGGGCATAGGGATGGACATCGGGTTCCTTATTCTGGTGCACAAACAAGATTCTGAGATGATACAAGGCTTGTCTTAATAACAGTGTCCACAAAGTGGCTGCTGCCTGCTTGTTATAATTATGAATTCCCAGACTGAAGAAAACAAGATTCAAATAATTTATATAGTGTAATTAAAGTTCATTTTGCTCAACTAATGTGATAAAATAGGACTTTGAATAATTTTTTTGGGTGACGGGTCCTCTTTAAATGATTCCTTGTCTTCGTACTCAGGACACTGTATAGGGGTTGGCAGGACTGAAGGCGATCAGCACTACTTGTTTTTAGCATGCACCATTGTCCCTTACACACGGTGTCCCAGTTCATTTACCTTTCCCACACTCTCGGTTGCTATGACTCCCTAGCAACCTGTTTTGGCGCCAATAATGCTCTGTATAAAACGCCATTTTGTGCACTGTTATTGTTCTTTTCCCTGATGAAGGTTCAAATTTAGAACCGAAACATTGGAAGTAATAAACCAGCTTTAGTTTATTTTTTTGACTTCTTTGTTTATTTCCCTCGGTGTGCCGTCACTTGTGGATCTCTATATTACTTTGTACTGGACTGGCACCCAGGCATTTACTGCAATTTTGGTTGTGCTTTCCACTCGACTGTTATTATATATATATATACGTATATATATATATATATACTGTATATATATATATACTGTGTATATATATATATATATATATATATATATATATATATATATATATATATATATATATATATAAAAATTTAAAATTACGATAATGCAGCTGTTTCAGCCAAAAGTACTAGCAATTGTCAGGTTATTCTCACTTGAAAACACACGTGCCACATTCTCAAGCAAGAATCATCTGACAGGAGCAGTAGCTTATCTCGTATGGGTACAATGGAGGGTGACTGCAGGTATGTTTCCCCAATGTTTGTTCTACTTAAAATGCATTGATCTAAAGCAATTCTAGATGCTGTAAAAAAGTGACTGATTTTCCTGGGGTGTGCGGTGGGACTATATACTTACATATTATGAACCTTCAATTAGAAGATCCATAATTACCAGGCTTGCAGATAGCAAGAAGTTTCTTTCATGTACATGGGAACATCAGAGCTCAATGCAATTTCAGCATATTTCGTGTTATCACTATCCTTTCATATAACACAATAAGGTTTTTTTCGTTTTCATTATCCTTTAACTCAAAGCGGTGCTGTTGATTACAAAAGGAAGCAGTTTGACTCCAGCACTAGGTCTTCCTCACTAATCCTCACTGTCATGAAAATTCTAGCTGCTACAATGAATAAGAGGTTCAATCCATATTTGCCAGGTCTAATATGAAATCTGTCAGAGACCAAATTAATGAGTTCCAAATTCCTTACATCACGATAACAGGTTAAGACTGGTCAATTAATTACATAAATCTTTCCCAATCCATTGTGCATTTTCAGCTGAGATTGTGTCTTACATTACTTCATGACACAAGGCCTTTCGCTTGCTGTTGTTCCAGGGAAAGGCCCCCATTTAAGCACAGGCTGCCTGCCACGGAAAATGGTAAAGGTCAGATGTTAAATTTGCACTTTTCTTTAATTGCTTTTAGGGAATAAAAATCAAATTAGGCTTCCTAGAGATTTCAACCTGCTCCTTTGTTTCTAAAGAATTTAGGAAACGAGCAATTAATTAAAAAGAGCATCTGAGATACAAATAAACACATTTTAATACTTTTCTAGTGTTTCAATAAACTTGAGGCGTTACCTAAATTTCTTTCGATAAGTTCCACTGGGGTAGGGACTGATGTGAGTAACTCAATACTTCTATTATTATCCATTATTAAATGTTAGATTATGATACTTATCACTATGGCTAATAATAAAGTACATAAAAAGTACGGTTTCTGTTGATAGAAAAATGATTTCTCAAATAGTTTGCTGTTTTATGGCAAATTAACCATTTTTAGTGTCTCACGGAGCAATGGAAAAAAAGAACTAACAGCTGTTGGTTACATAGCGTCACTAACCTAGCAATTACTTCTCTTTGTTTTGAACTGTTTTACTATAGAAATAGAAGGAATATATATATATATATATATATATATATATATATATATTTACACTGATTTACATATCTTATTTATGCAGCTTAAAATTTAATATTTATTTAAAAAATGCTTGGGTTCAGATTTTAACCCATTTTGAAACTCCTCCTGTTTCATGTAGCTTAAAATGTTATATATATTTAAAGGAGAAGGAAAAGCCTGACTGAAGAAGTAGCTAGACATGTTGTTATGTTTTGGGCATCTGTTCCAGCCCAAGACAAACACAGCATTTTAGGAGGGAAGATCTGTGCCCCAAAGATGCCCCAGTAGCTCCCCATCTTCTTTTCTGCTGATTCACTGCACATGCTCTGCTCTGTCACTTACTGAGCTTAGGGACCCACTCACAATATACAGTCTGATTAGTAATTAATACAGATAATTACTACATGACAGCACAGAAACCAGTGCAATTAGCATCAGAATTTAATAATACGCCCTGTAGCATCAACTTATATTACAGATCAACCTTATTTTCTGCTTGATAATTTGCGACAACCCCTAAGCTTAGCTTCTCAACAGCTGCTCAGAGCCCACTGAGCATGTGAGTGTCACAGACACTTTCCAAGATGGTGACCCCCTGTGACAGGTTTGAAGTCCTGGATCATTGCTGCTATTGAAAGGCTGGGACTTTAGGCTGGTGCAATAAGTTATATATATAAAATATGGCATTTTTAGCCACATTCATTTTAAGGGTTTAGTTTTCCTCCTAAAAAATGCTGTTCCCTAAATGATGGGTTCAGATTTTAACCCGTTTTGACACTCCTCCTGTTATAACCTAGTCAGACAGTGATAATTTTATATATATATATATACATATAAAATATATACATACATGTATACATACATACAGGTAGAAAACCCAGGGAGCCACTTATTCCAGTTCAATGTATATCACATACCCCAGGCAGATATATATATTTCTACTTCCTATTTAGACATCATACCAATCTCTGTATCCAGACATATCTTGTGACCCGATTTACAGTTAGGTCCATCAATCTTTGGACACAGACAACTTTTTTCTAATTTTGGTTCTATACATTACCACATTGAATTGATTGTGTTAAAAAGGGCTTTATTTCCTCAAATTTTTATGCAATATTTTTGTTCAACCCACTGAATTAAAGCTGAAAGTCTGCAGTTCAACAGCATCTGAGTTGTTTCATTTAAAATTCATTGGGGTAATATACAGAACCAATATTAGAAAAAAGTTGTCTCTGTCCAAAGATTTATGGACCTAACTGTAGGTTCAGTTCAGGATTCAGCCAGGATTCTGCCTTTTAAAATTAGGATTCGGATTCAGCCAAATCCTCATGCCTGGCCAAACTGAATCTGATTTCTTTTGTGAGAAGGTAAGCAGGGACCTTGATTCTGGGATGATCTGGGATGACAGAGGCTGTGATTTACTTAGACTTTGCTAAAGCATTTGATACAGTGCCAAATTAAGGAATGTTGGCCTGGAACATAGTATTTGTACCTGGATAGAGAACTGGCTAAAAGATAGACTACAAAGAGTGGTGGTAAATGGAACATTTTCTAATTGTACCAGTGTTGTTAGTGGAGTACCGCAGGGCTCTGTACTAGGTCCCTTGCTTTTCAACTTGTTTATTAATGACCTGGAGGTGGGCATTGAAAGTACTGTTTCTATTTTTGCAGATGATACTAAATTGTGCAGAACTATAGGTTCCATGCAGGATGCTGCCACTTTGCAGAGTGATTTGTCTAAACTGGAAAACTGGGCAGCAAACTGGAAAATGAGGTTCAATGTTGATAAATGCAAGGTTATGCACTTTGCCAAAAATAATATAAATGCAAGTTATACACTAAATGGCAGTGTGTTGGGAGTTTCCTTAACTGAGAAGGATCCTGGGGTTTTTGTAGATAACAAGTTGTCTAATTCTGGGCAGTGTCATTCTGTGGCTACTAAAGCAAATAAATTGTCTGTAAGGGCATTAACTCAAGGGATGAAAACATAATTATGCCTCTTTCTAGGTACTATACTATACTGTACTCTACTATAAAGCACTTGCGAGGGGACATGATTACACTTTACAAGTACATTAGAGGACATTATAGACAAATAGCAAGGGAACTTTTACCCATAAAGTGGATCACTGTACCAGAGGCCACACCTTCAAACTAGAAGAAAAGAACTTGCATTTGAAGCAATGTAGGGGGTTCTTCACAGTCAGGACAGTGAGGTTGTGGAATGCACTGCCGGGTGATGGTTTTTTTTTTTTTTTTAATGTTAATGCCTTTAAGAATGGCTTTAATGATTTATTGGACAGACAGAATATCAAAGGCTATTGTGATACTAAACTTTATATTTAGTATAGATATGGGTATATTGAATTTATGTGAAAGCATGAAGGGGTGTGTGTATGGATGCTGGGTTTTCATTTGGAGGGATAGAACTTGATGGACTGTCTTTTTTCAAACCAATTTAACTATGTAACTATGAATCCTTAAAATCACATACTTTTTGTGACTAAACAAGGTAAAAAAAAAAAAAAGGCAATGCGTGTGCGTGTTTCTCTTTTTCCTTTCCTGATTCTGGTTGGTATTTAGCCAAATCTTCTCAAAATAGTTGATTCGATGCCTAGTCTACACAAGTGTGTTGGGGTTTGAAAAGGTAGTATCATGTTATCTTCTCCAAATCTAAGTCAATCCTACCATACATATACAATATATAAATATTAACTATATTATCAAACTTATTTAGACAGCTTCCTGTCCAACAACTCATTCCAAAACCAAAGATAACTATTTATATGAATTTAGTCTTTCCCTGGCTGTTGTAACTGCCTCTTCTCTGCTAAGCAGCACCTCGCTGTGTATAAAGGGACATTATTGTGCTCTAATAGAAGCACCTCTGCTTAACAAATCAGAGATAAGTTGTATGGCTAAATTGTACAATATCTGAGAAGCAGAGTATCCCAACAGTTCCACATATTTTATGTGACAAGTTATGATTTAGCCATCCCTTGCAAAGGGTTAAGTTACAGACATTTGCAGTACCATTTGCTGACGCATGTCAGTCAGGACCTGGTAGTATCACAAGTCATTGTTGTACAATTCCATTTCATTCTCCATCCTGCTGCAGCAATTTCAAATGCTTTGTCTCCCTTGCTCGGTTCTAGCCCACCCTCGCTCTCCTTTGTTGCCATGGGTTGCTGCGGTTGCTATGGATTACTGAATAGAGGCCAGCACTGCTCTTCAATCGCTCGCTTTCTGTCTGCTTGTCCTGCGCACTGATGGTGGAAGGGAGAGACATAGGAGCGCCTGCGTAAAGAGGGGGAGGACGAGAGGATGGAGCAGCCTGTTCCAAGAGAAGCAACGAATGAGCCGATTGTACCATGCCCAGGTAGGGAAAAGCTCCACATTGTAGAAATTAGATACACTCCATATACTTCTGCAGTTCAGTTCTATACAGGAAAAAAACAGAATATTCAATAGCACAGTAGCAGTTAAAGGGAACTTTGATAAAGTTTGTTACAATAGTAAATGAAAAAAAAAATTTCAGGTGCTCTCTAGCTGGCTTGCAGCTGCCACAGCACATACACTAGAAACATAGATTTTGTACAGCACTACAGGTAATCCTACATAGATTATACATGGATATCAAACCAAATTGAACTGGCTCTTTTAGTTTGGACAGGGTGTCTACTGGCATGTCTGGTAAATTTATATGTCATGCCAACCAATCCTTTTATTGGAATATCATCAGCTGTTTTGCAGTTTTGTGCTGTGGAGCCTGTAATTCCAAACTACACATCAGAGTTTATAGGTATAATGTGGGTTAATCTGCAGTCACTGTTAGGGGCCATAATTGCCACCACACAGTTATAAAACAAGACACACACAGATGTGAATAAATTACACACTAGGGTGGGTTAACAAAAAGCAGGTAATGCAAATCATACATTCACCAAACTACTCTGTTGGAGGCATCAGTACAGCAAAATAAAGTGACTTTTTTGTGCAATTATTTGCAACATTCATTTTTCATCTAAAAATTTCCCATAAGATAATTGCAATTAAATTCTTCCGAACCGTGTTTCTCAGTCTGGCATTTTTTTAATCCTGTATGTATATGGTCAAACAAATAAATTTTACACAGAACAACAATTAAAAAGGACTGGGGTTTCTACATGTAACTGCTGCAAATAGAAGAGCTTACAGTTCAAGGAGTATTCACGTCTGGTTAAATTATTTATAGTGATCCAGGCTCTTTAGTCATGAGACCTGCACATTTTCCGTAGTCTCTAACTTAAGAACAGTCTTTAAATGGTTACACTTACAGAATAATTAGTATGCTTATTGTTAGAGATAACCTTTGCTGCAACTTTCCTGCTTTCAGCAGTTAAATATGTAGTTATGCAAATGTAGTTATGCAAATTCTCAAGCAGTAATACTGGACAGTCATGATGATAGTCGTTAGTAGTTTAGCCAACACAGTCTGGGTTTATGATAAAAAGCCATCCCACAGTTACAGCCCCATTTTCCTTGTATGGAGTGGCATGGCATTTTACACTTCCACAGCTTCTTTAGGTCAACTCCTCTTTGCACCAGATTAGTATGGTTATCATTGCCCTGTATGTGAAATTTCTTAATTTCAGTGTCAATGCATATAGCTTCCTTGGACACAATGTATTGCCCTTTTCCTAAGCATTTCCAAAAGTTCACTTTATATATTTAATTTTACTATGCAAAATACACAGCTATTTGCTACAAATATATTCAAATGATATGAAAGCTCCACAAACAGAACCCTAGTAAACCTAGCCTTATAGTAGTGTGCCATTGCTTATATTAGTAAGAAAATGCCTAACTGCAAAAAAATGCAGTCTTTTTTAAGTATATATATATATATATATATATATATATATATATATATATATATATATATATATATATATATATATATATATATATATATATATATATATATATATATATATATATATATATACAGATATTTTGTAAAGCTTAAAGGACCTGTTGCCACTCCCAATGTTTTAATGCTGAGCTTTCCAGTTTTTTGTAACCGCCATGCTAAAGCATTTCATCCCTCAGTGTAAATCTGTAAAACAATCCATACCATGTTCCTGTCTGTTTCATTAAGTTTGTGTTCTAGAGGAAGGACTAAGTTATCTTGTTGCTTCTACATACAAAAGACCACAGGGTGCAACAGGGCGTCCTTGCAGTTGGTACACAGATACAGTTGCACACTTGTAATACAAGACTACATTAGTTTGTGTACTTTATTTTTATTTGACATGTCCTTAAATTAGAACATAACATACAATGTATCTAATGGCTTACAAACAAAGAAAAACAATGTATTGAGTAGTCCGCAATAGCAGCAAAACAAATCACAGTAACATAGCAAAAATACAAACAAAACCTAAAACAATAATCTGAAGAAGAAGAAAAAAAAAACCAGTTCATTGGCTTCATGAGGAGGCAGCAATAAAGTGCACATAATATTCACTAACAAGTGACCATTCAGAATGTTTTTATTCCCCCCAAAGCATAGTTATTGCAGTTTAAGTGGCTTGTTTTAAGGAGCAGGGAATGAGTGCAATTTGTCAAATGAAACTGCAAGGTCTATGTGAAACTCTACCAGTGGTGACTAAATGAAGGCTAAATCAGTAGTTATATATGCCACTACAGGGTGCAATCTGCTGTGTGTCACGGCTACCCTCAGATTTTTATATATATATATATATATATATATATATATATATATATATATATATATATATATATATATATATATATATATATATATATATATATATATATATATATATATATATATATTTATTTATTTTTAAAAAAAACTTAAAAAAATGTATTTTGTTACAGACTGTTTCAGTGAGCAACTATCTAAACACAAAAAAAAAACATTTAATTTAAAGGAAAGTTCACACAAAACTATACTAACATATATTGAAAAGTTTTTTTAAAAAAGCAGTTTGGCTCCTAGTGTTTTTTTTTTTTTTCTTGTGCAGAATCACACAGGCACCTTCCCGACATCTGCCGTGCCGCTGCCAGAAAAAGATGACGAATGCTAACTGAGCATCAGCAGATCTCGATTCACCTCTTCCTGTGGAGTCGGGGACAAGGAAAGATCTGCAGCCCCAGGAGTGTCACAAGTTTGTGCCGGCATACATAACTTGACCTACTATAAACCCACCGACGGTGAAATTATTTTAATAAGCCTTCATTATTCTGCAAATTTGATACTATATATAAAAAGGTTTTTCCCTTTAAATACATTGGCATTGCTGTACATGGGTATCTGGGTCAGTGTTTGACAATGCCAAATGAAAGCCGTTACAGTTTTCACACTCTGGTATTAAATACTGAACAAATAAAACTAAAATGTCCACAGTCCAAGCTACTTTGGAGGCAGAATAGTAGTCCACACTTCTTCACGTTCTTTGTCTAGGTTGCATCCATGCACGAAATCACCATCACACTTGTATCCAAGCTTTGAGGATGAACTGTGGGGGGAATTGAGAAGAAAAAATAATAATTAACAGGGTGGGGGGGGGAGGTAGAAGCAGCAAGGATCTCAAGTCTGGGGTCAAAACGGGGAAATTGGTTTTCACAACACACTCAAAGGCTGAGTAGCAGAGGAGAACTTTAATTATCTCCAGTCAGAAGGAGAGACAGGAAATTTGGACTTTTAATTAGCCATTTGGAATGTGGTTAGGGTTTTTTTTTTTTTTTTTGAGCTAGATAATTTAAACGCGAATAATTCAAGTCTGACTAAATGAAATTCACATAATCAGAATGCAGATAATTGAATTTCTACTGCATCCATTAATTCAGCGTGGAGGTGTGTGAGGACTTATGAAAAGCTGTCACAGCTCAATAAAATCTCAGTCAATTAATTTTTTCATTATCAGAGTATTACACAAACAAAAATAAATAAATAAATGAGAGGCTACCACACATGAAAGTACCTCTCGGGATCCAAGTAATGACTTGTTTTCTCTTCCTCTTCCACAGGAAACCGCCGGTTCGAATTGGCAAACTTGTGAATGGCTTCAAAAACGGTATATTCTGTTTTTCCAGATGCGCAGGCATCAATTTCTTCTGCACCAAGCTGGGTTTGTAGGAAAAGGTGAAGTCGGCTGTCAGAGAGCAGAACTGGACAGTGCAAAACCCTGAAAGGAATACATGTAGGAATGAACATAGTTTTCAGGGTAGAACGGTCAAGATGATGCCAAGTGATGGCGTAAGAAACATTCTGCAGTAAAGGAGTCTTGAAGTGCATCCAGATTTCTTGATCTTTCTAGTTCATTATATATTTAACATAACTGCTGGGTAATGTGCACAAGGGTTTGTAATGAACTAGATCAATAAACCTGTTTAGAGCAGTAGATTTTGTATTTCTTTTACAAGAACCAGAACATACATGATATTTTGATTAAACGAGTGCTCTTCCAGTATCAATACTGATAAAATAAATATATTTTATAAAACTTAAATGATTTTAAGAAATAACGCACTCCTTTGAGTTAACTTTTAGTATGGCATACAGAGTGATGTTCTGAGACCATTTACAATTGGTCTGGTTATTTTGATTTTTATTCAGCAGCTCTTTGGTTTGCCATTTCAGCAATTTGGTTGTTAGGGAACAAATTACCCTAGAAACCCTGCATTGAGTTGAATAAGACACTGCAATATGAATAAGAGAGGGCCTGGACAGAAACAGTAATCAAAAAGTAGCAATAATACATTTGTAGCCTTACAGTGCATTTGTTTTTAGATAGGGTCAGTGACCCCCCATTTGAAAGCTGGAAAAGTCAGAACAAAGCAGATAATTCAAAACCTATAAAAAAAATATAATGAAGACCAATTGAAAAGTTGCTTAGAATTTGCCATGCTACAACATACTAAAAGTGGACATAGATCTTTCCCCTTTTTATGCTGCATGCAATGAGGAGGGGAACAACATGGCTGCCCCCATTCTTATGGATACACCCATCTATATGGGTATTGTGAGTCTGATTTCAGACAGGGCACCATCAGCAAGATCTTTCCCCTTTTTATGCTGCACGCAATGAAGAGGAACAACATGGCTGCCCCCATTCTTTTGGATACACCAATATATATGTGTATTCCGAGTCTGATTTCAGACAGGGCTAAAGCTCCACTGGGGCAGGGACTGATGTGAATGCTGTATTAATGTCTGCAAAAGCACTATGAAAAGGTCTCTGTGCTATATAAATACCAGGAAGTAAATAAATTACAGGCTTAATGTTGGGGTTACGAATATAATGTTGGTCATCATTATGTTCCTGTTCATACAATAACTATATACACATAGATAGATACTGGCATGAATTAATAAATTGTATTTTAAGCGAAGACCCTGGAGTGTGCTTCTGTCCGTCTGTTTTTTAATTTCCCTTTTATTTTAACACAGATGTTAATCAGAATCAGCAATCAAGAGTAACTTTTAAACTTAGACTTTTCTATAGTATTAAAAAGCACCTATGTTAATAATGGAATCCCTTATCTAGAAAGCATTGAGTTATGGCAAGGCCATCTCCCATAGAGTCAATTTTAATCAAATCATTTTACTTTTTTTTTTAAAAAAATAAATAAATAAAAATAAAACACAACTACACTGGTGGCTAAACAATCCTATCAGGTTTATTTAATGTTAAAATATATATTAGCAGACTTAAGGTATAGAGATCCTAATTAAAGAAAGATCCCTTATCAAGAAAACCCCAAGCATTCCAGACCCTGTACGGCATATGGTCTTCTCATGAAAGATAGAAATGCAGGACAAATCCACGGCAGTAGTCCGATACTTTTATTGGGGAGGTAAATTTCCAAAGCCCCTCTACATGTTTCGGGCTAGGCCCTTTGTCAAGAAAGCAATTAATATCGGTGAGCTACAGTTCATCTTATTTATACTTTGGAATTACCCTGCATATGGTCTTGACTGGGCAAACCAACAAAGCCAATAAGCATAGCCAGTTGTCTACCTTACTGTCCTAGCAGAGTGCATGTTTATACATTAGGGAGATATGTGTATATACACAATATATAATTGAATATATCCATTGAATATAGTAAGGACAGAACCATTTGTTATACATTTTTACATACGACATCTTGGCATAGGTCTATCTATAAAAGGCAGCCCCATCACAAACCATTTGTGTGACACACCTACTAGAGAAATGCAAAGACACTGGTTTTCATAGTTTAGAATATTTATTTATATATCAAGATATACAGTCACTGTGTGACATGGCTTTTAACTCATTTGCTCTGGCATCATCAGGCTGGCTTCGGACAACTGAACACATTCATGTAGCAAATAGCGCAGGACAAATCTGGTACTTTTTTTTTTAGGGATGCACATCCAGGATTCAGCCTTTCAGAAGGATTCGCCCAAATCCTAATTTGCATATGCAAATTAGGGGTGGGGAGGGAAATCACGTGACTTTTTGTCACAAAACATATGCAAATTAGGATTCGGATCGGTATTCGGTAGAATCTTTTGCAAAGGATTCGGGGGTTCAGCCGAATCCAAAATAGTGGATTCGGTGCATCCCTACTTTTTTTTTTTTTACTGGTGCTTAAATGACCTCCCCTCAACAACCAAAATGAGAAGCAAATGGTTCAGACGTGGGCTAACATATACTCGATTGCCTTGCTTAACATAAAAGAAGAACAACCCCAAGAATACACTGCAGTCCCATTACGCTGCTGCAAATATAGCTAAATATGCCAGGGATTTGTAGGCAACCTACAGATGACTAGTCAAGTACTTGCTGCAACATTTCATAGGAAAGGATTGTTTAATTAATTGTTTACATTCTGTAAACAGTACCAGCTCTCTGATCTTATTGAAGATCTGGTCAGTGTACTTAGAAATGCCTGAAAGTGATGTCTGCGTATTATTTGCATCTCTAACATACAAAGACATGATCATGCTAATTTATACAGGCAAAATGATCACAGCTGCAGTGGTTTCTCTTGAATAATGCTTCTGTCATCTTAACTACAATGTCAGACATATCCCTTGAATAAATATCAAAGGTGCCATATCATAACAAATTGTCTCTTTTAAAAACTAAGTACAAACATGGCCCGAACTAAATCATTACAACAGCAGAGCACTTCTATAAATTAAGGCTAGCAGAGAGTCTGGAGAGTCGATGCCATAAACGCATCCAAAGTAAAGAGGTCATTAACAAGCCAACAAAGAATCCCAATTACAGGAAGTGGCGTATAGAACCACTCTGATTAAAACTGGAGCGTAGGCATACAATCCCAAACACTTGGCCCAATCAAAGCTCTAATCTCAGCCCAGCAGTATTTAATAATTGAAGTGCACAAGCAATATCAGACTACCCTGAATAACTGGAGTACATGCCTACAAAAAGGTTGGTTTTGTCTGATACAAAAGGGGGGTTGTGGGAACACTCCTAAGGCCAAGTAAAAATGTATTAAAGTATAATGGAAGTGCTACTGGACTTTTTCGGTCTAGTCAAAAAATAAATAAATAAACTTCAGGGGCCATAACTGGGACATAAACGTTTACATGCATTGGTTATTACTACAGGTACTACTGAAGTCTGCAGCAAGGACATCCTGAGCCCTCAGTCTATGGATAGCAGAATCATGGGACCTCTAATCCAGAATGCTCAGGGCCTGGAGTTTTCTGGATAACAGATTTCTGTATTTTGGATCTCCATACCTTAAGTCTACTAGAAAATCATGTAAACATTAAATAAGACAATAGGCAAGTTTTGCTTCCAATAAGGAGTAATTATATCTTAGCTGGGAAAAGTACATCGTACTGGTTTATTATTACAGAGGAAAAGAAATTAGTTACAAAAATGTGAATTATTTGGATAAAATGAAGTCTATGGGAGACGGCCTTTCAGTAATACCCATACCTGTACATTGAAAAAAAAAAAAAAAAAAAAAAAAAAGGCCTGACAAGGAAAAATAACAGGTATAAAATATAAGTAATTACTTAAGCATTCATGGTAGATTTATATTAGATGTGGTAGTTTTTTTTTTTACAACTAAAAACAGCGGTTTGTACATCTGTTATGAATGGCCTTTTTTGCATAAAATTGACAAACCTTTCTTATAAACATGTTTAATGAATAGTAAGCTCAGCCAGACAGTCACAGAACAAAGCTGCTGTCTGTATCGGTGCTCTGGCGCCCTCTCGAGCATGTTCAGTTAAAATATTCAGACAACAGGATTCATATCTGATCACGAGACTAGAGGGTACCTCTTCGGTAGAGGGAGAAAAGTTCATAAGCAGAACACGCAGGTTTTTTGTTAAACCTTATCCAATACTCAGGCCTGTTTCGTGTCAATTTCAACTGCAAATCATCTAGTGCCTTTTGTAGGCATCATCTAGGTCAAGGATATTTCCAAGCAGATTATTTTTTTCATGTGGCTATACATCAGTACCTAGGTGTTCCTCTAAAAAACAGAATGAACGTTAAAGGTGAAGACCCTGAAAGCAACATAGCTGTTAAAGGAACAGTAATATCAAAAAAGGAGCATTTTAAAAGAAATACAAATAAAAATATAATGCAGTGTTGCCCTGCACTGGTAAAACTTGCTTTAAAAACATGACTATAGTTTATATAAATAAGCTGCTGTGTAGCAATGGGGGCAGCCATTCAAAGGAGAAAAGGCTCTGTAGAACATAATGTTATCTGTTATCCACTATTTAACCTGTGTCATATAGCTTTTTTTTCCCCACTTTCCTCCATTGCTACAGAGCAGCTTGTTTATATAAACAATAGTAGTGTTCCTGAAGCAAACAGATCAGTTTTACCAGTGCAGGGCAACACTACATTATATTTTCATTGCTTTGAAATACTCATTTTATTGTTGTTACTGTTTCTTTAAACTACATTAACATTTCCCAATAGCAGTTTTCTGGCAATGAATTCTGTGAACAGGGGCCTGTTTTAGGACCACAGGACCATTATCCTTATCACAGAGGACAGTCACCCAACCACAGAACTGCAGTAACCTGTGGACTGTGCCATAGGTTTTAAAAATCCAACTTGACGTGTGCCACCACCATGAGTTCAACAATTGCCATATTTGCGGGTTATCACATTTGGCCCTGGAAAAGTACATTGGGAGCTTGGTATAGTTGCATTTGCAACACACTGACAATACAAAAGCTTGTTTGTACTGCACACATGCCAATCACCCAGCACAGTTTGAAGTGAAGGGGTACAGCTGCTGATGGTAACCGAATATAAAAAGCAAACCGTTAAACCAGAAATGCAGCAAGAATTATATTTTTTAGGTCTGGGACAAGGAAAAATTAGAACTCGAAAGCAGAAATAACGTTTAAAATGCAGACTAACACCCGCAGATTCTATGTAGGTCTGATCACCCTGATTTTAAGTGTGGCCTTACTATACACACTATCCCACAGCAGCAGCAACCCCTTGTCAGAAACAAATATGTGGGGCTCAGTGTAGAGTCCTGAAGCGGGTCAGGTACCCGCGGGTTACGCGCAAAAACCTGCGGTACCCTGCGGGCTGCAGATAGAAGTTTCGGGAGTGGGTATAGACACTGGTCGGCCGTTCTCCGGGTTTGCAGATAGCGGGTCTTCACAATAGCGAGTTCCTCCTTTTTTTCTGATCATGCCAACTTCTAATGATGTAATTTCCAGTTTACAAAGACAGAACTTCCTGTTTCTTGATGGTCAGCGGATCGGGTTGCGGATAAGGTACTCGCGGGTTGGTAGCGGGTAAGTATGTGGGTTGCGGGTCAAGGGTCGGGTTTAACAAATTGGTTCCGCGCATAGCTCAGTTGAGTTTCTTCATTTTTATCTGCTTGCAGCTGCTGCTCATACATAATGGTTTTTATAGCTGCAAAACACATTGGGGTATATTTGTGAAAGATGGAAGTTAGAGATCACCACAGTGAAATTCCACCACTCCATTCATTTCTATGGGATGTTGAAAGGCATATTTATGAAAGGGTGAACTTTTCACCCATTGATAAATACTCTTAAAAATCCCATAGAAATGAATGGAGAGTGGTGGAATTTCACTCTAGAGGACTGTGGTGATCTCTAACTTCACTCTGACAATATACCCCTTAGGGCAGTGATCCCCAACCAGTAGCTCACGAGCAACATGTTGCTCTCCAACACCTTGGATGTTGCTCCCAGTGGCCTCAAAGCAGGTGATTAATTTGGAATTACTGGCTCGGAGGCAAGTTTAAGTTGTATAAAAACCATATAGAGCCTTCTGTAGGCTGTCAGTCCACATAGGGGCCACCCATTAGCCAATCACAGCCCTTATTTGACACCCCAGGAACTTTTTGCATGCCTGTGTTGCTAACCAAAATATTTTATTTTTGAATGTGGCTCACGGGTATAAAAGGTTGGGGATCCCTGCCTTAGGGTATCAAGTCTACCACTCAAATTGCTTACATGTTACACTGTATACGGGCTACAGTCTGACACACCTGAAAGGTCAACCTACCAGATCTGGCTTCTCCGCACACGCTTAAAGGGGTGGTCCTTTTATTATGCTATAGAATGGCCAATTATAAGAAACTTTTCAGTTAGCCTTCATTATTTATTTTTAGTAGTTTTTGAATTAATTGCCTTCTTCTAAATCTTTCCAGCTTTCAAATGGGGGTCACTGACCCCATCTAAAACAAATGTTCTGTAAGGCTACAAATGTTATTACTCATCTTTCTCTGCAGGCTCTCTTCTATTCATGTTCCAGTCTCTTATTCAAATCAATGCATGGTTGCTAGGATAATTTGAACCCTAGCAACCAGATTGTTGAAATTGCAAACTTGAGAGCGGCTGAATAAAAAGCCAACTCAAAAACCACAAATAATAAAAAATGGAAATCAACTGCAAACTGTCTCAGAATATCACTTTCTGCATCATACTTAAAGTTCATTTAAAGGTGAACAACCCCTTTAATGCTCCTTTTCTACTGTGCAGTAAGGATGTTGTACTGACTATATATTTCACTAGTCCCCTCCAGAAAACTATAAATAAATTTGAAATAAATCCAGAGTATTCAATACATAGCTCTGACAAATGACAATTTTTACAGGGCACGACTCTATAGCCATTTTAAAAGAGGTTGTTCATCCTTAAATTAGTTTTTAGCAGGATATAGAGGGTGATATTCTGAGACAATTTGCATGTTTAATTTTTTATTATGTGGCTTTTGAATTTTTGCTTTTTATTCAGTAGATCTTCAGCAATCTAGTTGCTAGGGCCCGAATTAGAGCATTTTTTTTTTTTAGATGGGGAGAGTGAACCCTTTTGAAAGCTGGAAAAGAGTCCAAAAAAGGCGGCAAATCATTCATAAATTATTTGCCATTCTATAATATACTAAAAGTCATCTTTGAAGGGGAACCACCCAGCAATAATAAAGGAATCATTGGGTCTCAAAATGCTCAAGGGAAAACGTCTTTTACACTTTTGAAAACTCCCAACATTTGCATAGTTTTGAATGGGAAGGTGAAAGATTCAATGGTGGGTATTGCTTAAGACTTGAAGGCTTTTAGGTTTTTGTGAATAATGGTTCATATAAGCTGCAAATGGTACTTCGGACCAATACATTAATGCTACAAGTTTAACAGGTAGCCAATGATGCCTTTAAAATTATAGCCAAAACCATTAATTGCCAGCAAAACAAAAACTGATACCACCACCTGTCATGTATGTTAATGGGAAATGTCAATACCAAATGCAGTCAGCCTAATGGCAGATATGAACACCTCCCAAAAGCTAGATACCTATAGCTTAATTGTATGGCAGCCCAGTCTGTGCCCACACGTCACAGAGCAGCCCTTGAGACTTTTAAAGGAATTTCAGTGTAAAAATAAAATCTGGGTAAATGGATAGGCTGTGCAAAATAAAAAATGTTCATAATATAGTTAGGCAAAAATGTAATGTATAAAGGCTGGAGTGATTCGATTTCTAACATATCAGTCAGAACACTACCTGCTTTTCAGCTCTCTTGGTTTACACTGACTGGTTACCCTGGCTACCAGGCAGGAACCAATCAGAGACTTGAGGGGGGGCACATGGGTCATATCTGTTGCTTTTGAATTGGAGCTGAATGCTGAGGATCAATTGCAAACTCACTGAACAGTTATGTCCCATGTGGCCCCCCTTCAAGTCGCTGACTAGCTCAGATTTATAGAGCTGAAAAGCAGGAAGTAGTGTTCTGGCTATTATGTTACACATCCAGTCACTCCAGCCTTTATACATTACATTTTTGGCTAACCAACTATATTATAAACATTTTTTTATTTTTCACAGCCTATTTACCCAGTTTTTATTTTCACACTTGAACTGTTCCTTTAAGTATTTCCTTTAAAATGTGGTGGAGAAATAATTTTTTAGAGAAATGCTTGTTATATAGATGCCTGAAAATGACCATTTTGGCTAAGTGTATTAGCATATGCTTGTCCAACATTACTCTTTACTTGAGGAAATTCTGCACAATTTCTTAAAAGCATGACTTTTTGTTTAACCATTTACTCTCAAGCACGTGCTACCTGCCTGTTAAAGTTACTGGCTGAAGTCCAGAGTCCAAGTGTTTTAATGGTGTTCTGCTTTTTAAGAGTAGTTCTAAGAATTGCTGCAATCCTTCCTAGTACAGAGCAGGATATTAAAGGTCAGCAGTGCATAGGGAGAGATTAGAATGGAACAGGGCTTGGCAGTTTAAAGGGAATGTCAATATTTTTTGTTGACCATTGAATTAACTTCTGGTATAATGTAGAGAGGGCTATTCTGAGACTATTTCCAGTTGTTTATCATTTTTTGTTATGTGGTTTTTAAATTATTTGCCTTTTTCATTCAGCAGCTCACCAGTTTTGAAATTTCAGCAATGTGGGTCAAAATTACCCTAGCAACCATGCATTGATTTGAATAAGAGACTGGGATATGAACAGAGAAAAAAGAGAAAGATGAGTAATAAAAAGTAGCAATAACAATACAGTTGTAGCTTCACAGAGCATTTATCTTTAGAGAGGGTCAGTGACTCATTTAAAAGCTGAAAACTCAAAAACTAAAAAAATATTAATGGCGTGGACCAACTGCAAAGTTGTGAGGAATTTTGATACTCTTAAATTACGGCAAAGGTGAACCACCCTTTAAGTTGAAATGAAAACAATGTTAACAAATTTGATTATACATGCATTACAAATTTTCGATGGTTTAAGTAATTTGTATACACATTGCTATTAAAAGAAGAACCCCTTTTCTATTCTCTGCCCTGATGGCTCAGACCGTTGATACAATATCAGACAGCTGATTAAAAGACCCGCGATACCCGCGGGCCGACCACGCAGTCTTCTTAGCAGGTGGCGTCAAATGCCGGCTTCCGACTTCATCTTTTATAGACGCTGCGCCTAATCGCCCCGCCCCTTTTGTGACATCATCGTGGGGCGGGCGGCACGGGTCTATAAAAGCAACCCAGAAGTCGGATGCAGGCAGGCTAAGGTAGGGTGGGGTTAGCATCAAATGCGGGTCAGGGAAATCCTGACCCGCACATCACTACTGTCGTTGCTGGGGAAGCAAGACTTTTGCAACATTGTTTAAAAAGGAACAACCAGGAGTTGCAACTGCAACTTTCAATATTGTTTTTATAAATAATTTAAAAGCACTGACATTTTTTTTTTAATAACTGTATATCGGAAAGTTTCTTAGAATTATGTTTTCTTGTATTAGGCAAATTTTTACTTTGGAGTAGACTTGCCCTTGAAGTCATATATTTGTATTATTCAATATTTTTGTCAGTAGACCCTAGTTACCCACATACATTTTGTGTTTTAAAGGGGTCCTCTGGTGTTTTTGTATAATGAAGGAAAAAAATAATTAATTTTTACAACTTTTTTTCCCAATGGATTTAAAGTTCTTTGTAAATGCAATTGCAATTTAAAGCAGTAAGTGTTCCCAAACCCTGACCACTAGGTTTACCAGGTTTATGCCATGCAGATATTTTAGGGGTAACATGGTTACAGGTACAGGGCTTGCACCAGGTCTAGTAACTCAGCAAAACAAGAACAGCAACGAGCTGTGAAACATTAAAACTATTTGGTCTATTGGATAGTGAATTATTGGTGTAAAAATAATTGGATAGAGAACTTTCAGTGGCAAGGTCACAGCTACTGAGACTGAATTAATAAAAAAAAAAAAGTGTGCCAAGAGGAAGAGGTGTTCGAAAAATAGTTCACTGAAAAACATTCCACTGGCCTATTTCCAGACTGGGCAAGTCCAAATACTAGATAACTGAACCAGTTTCCTCTTGGGTTCCATATGCAGATAACCACAAGATGGCTCTGTTACACAGTGCATGAATTATCAGACAATAACTTAATACTTGCAGGGAATATGTAAAACTAGGTTATATACTTACTTGTTTAAGAACTCTTGCAATCCACGGACACGCTGCTCCAAATTTTGACTATTAGAGATTTTAAAAAATGGTATTCTGGGAGGTAGTTCTGGTAGTTGACTGAATAAAATATTACAAAAAAAAAAGAAATCAGATTTTTGAATTTCTACAATATGGCTTACAACAATTTTGATATGAAAACTGCAGTTTTTAATGCAGTTTACTACCATCATTAAGACAACATAACAGCAACCCTATTAGATCACCGTATTAAGTAGCTAGTAGTGAACATTCTTCTCACACAACACTGTACAACTCTAAATGTAATGCAGGTATAAACAATGTATACAAACACACTCAGCTATGCCAATTTATAACAATGTGTAGAATAAAACAGACTTACGTTAATACAGCATTGCTCTGAAGCTTTTGTCGAAGCCATACAAACTCCCGAAACCTCCTTCTTACACATGACGTTTTCAGGGTAAAACACATACTATTTGTCTGGAGGGGAAAAATACAACTCTTTAGCCTGTATAAACCTCTAATATTCTAAATGTGCTCATAAATGCCGTGCTGGAGAACATTAGGAAATATACTATAAAAAAAACAATGTTATCCAACTTGGTCAAAATATCAAGGGGGCAAATGATGTTGTTACTAAAAGCACACTACAAAAAAAACAACAACTTTTTTTTAACCTTTTCTAGTCACATACTGAAAGTGTGTGTGCGTGTGTGTTTAAAATACATGAAGTTAAAAACATACTTCGTGTAAACAGTAGGCTGAGGGTTCAGTAAGTCAAACCAACCTATCTGCTGCAAAACAGACAAGTGGAAAGAAGTACCAGATTCCTCTACCAACACAATATTAGCGGAGGCCAACCTTAAACGGCTAGTACCCCAGCCTGATACAAGGATGATATTTTTGACTTTTAACAGAGAAAAAAGTCCCATTTCCCCTACAGCATTAATACGATGAGTGGACTCTTGATACTTACATGAAGACATATTTCATAATCCACATAAGAATGCCAATCTTCTTTCTGTACTTTAGGGTCTCGCACCCACACAGAGATGGTTTCCTGTAAGATCATGATTTTAAGATTATTACAGCACCGACTGTGCCCTGTAGGGTACACTTGTTGATCTGCCTCACTGAACTGCATAGCAAATGCAAAAGCTGCCTTTTATAAGGTCAGAAAAGGGAAGGGAAATACAGTACAACTAAGTCACCAGACTGAACTTGCTCTGGAATTTTTCTCTTCACGGAGCTATAGCGTAAATAAGAGGAAGGAAGGTAGGATTTTTTTTCATTGTTTTGCAATGTTAGAAATCCTTATTTCAAGGCATTTTAACAGTATGGTGAACTATAATGCTTGGGGGAAAACCCATTCACTATAAGTGCACTGTTTCAGGGTCACTTCAAGTAAATATGTAAAGAGTGAATTGTGTTGAATTGCGTTACCTGAACGCAAAGATTTGTTTACACAGTATTTTTTTTTTTTTTTACAAAATTACTAAGCACTTTCTATAATGCAGTAATTGGGTTCCACCTGTTTTCCACATTTACGCAGGCAAAGAATCATATCGGCACGTGTATAGGAAAAGATATTCCTTTTTATAAAGGAGTACTCATGTGTCTATTCTTTATGGGTCAAAACAGCACCTGCTAAACCACAAAATTTACTTATTGTTCTATATTGGGCACACATGCTCTAACATCTGAGTATGTACAGCCACTCCTAGGATCAGTGTTAGACTGGCCTGCTGGAGTATTAGGGCTTTAAACGTTTGTCCCTTTCTAGAGCACAAAGCATTCACTCTTTTCTACCTTTTCCGGGTTCTGCTTATGTTTAATATATTCCGAGAAGTGGAAATGCTCTGTGCTCCAGAAAGGACCCACTGAGGTTTTTTTGTTATATTTTGTTTCTGCTAGGAAAGCCCCACCAAAAAAAATAAATAAATAAAATAAAAAAAAAAATCAAAACTCACGACTCCTCAATGAAGAGACAGATTCTGAGAGGGGGATAGCAAAGACTATTATCTTTTATTTCAAAAACAGTAGAACATTTTGTATTTCAATATAATGAAGTTTCTATAAAGTTTTAATTTCCACAATATTTCCCATTTAAACCTCTATCAAAGCAGCTGTTGCGATAGGATACATTAGTTGCAGTCAGTATTTCCAGTCTGAGAGACATACTCCGTAAGACTCAAACGCCAGCAACTAATGTATCATAGTGGAACGTTTCAGAGCGCATATACAGGTTGGTACAGGGAAACATGAGACAAGGGGAAAATTTCAGTTTTAAAATTTTAGAAAAACAAAGAGAACCAACTCAAAAACGTTATTTGTTGCATTCTATTTTAAAATCAATACATTGCGTCAAGCTTTAAAGGCTTGTACCGAAACATTTTAAAGGGATAAACTTTTATTTTTTTTTTTTTAAACGTACGAGACATTTAGAAAAAAAAAAAGCAAAAAACAATTTACCTTGACAGAAATGTACTTTGTATGTTAAGTCACATGGAATGCTTTGACCATTACTGCCATCAGGAGGAAAACAGTGGCAGTCAGCATACCCACCCTCCAACACTTCTCATAGCTATGGGAAACGTGTTAGTTTCAATAAACAGGTGACATTTGGCTCTCTAACACCAGATAAAAGGAGAAATAATATTTGATCATCCATGTACACAGCTAAATGCAACACAACCGGCTTCTTCAGGCATTACAAACTGATGTAGCTCATCTCTACCGAGTGTGCACGAGAAACAAATGGACTTCTATTTATTTAGAATAATAATAATAATAATAATAATAATAATAATAATAATAATAATAATGTGTTATATTTATGTTGGTGTATAAAAATAACTAGGGATGCACCGAATCCACTTTTTTGGATTCGGCGAACCCCTGAATCCTTCATGAAAGATTCGGCCGAATCCCGAACCGAATCCTGGATTCGGTGCATCCCTAAAAATAACACATAAAATTAAAGTAAAACAAAACCCATGTACTTAAGCAACAACCCCAGTAGAGGCTATTCTCCGCCTCATGACAGCACACTCCACTCCCTACCTGTCCCCAAAAAGCAGAAAAGTGAATTGGGGCTGGTGGGTGACACCTACTACTACTTAAAGGGATTCGGTCATGATTTTTATGATGTCATTTTATTTCTAAATCACAGGAATACAAGTGGCCAGTGTATGGGGAGCTTAAATCTTCTCTTGGAAGTGATCACCTAAGCTGAGCATGTACAGTTGAAGTCATGTTCAGACTGGTTCCAATTGCACATACTATTCTTTTGCAGTGTGAGAGGATGCCTGCCAGCCCCACAGTGGTGCGTTTTTCCCAGTCCAGGAGTCACAATTTAAGTACATGCATTCATTCTCCATTAAGTCAAAGAAGTTCAATTAGTGTATAAAAGCATCCAAATGTTTTTTAAGGATTACTTACGCCTTCTTGATCCCTTGGCAGCATACTTCAATAACAGCTGGAATAAAAGGATATCTGCAAAAGAGAAGAATAATGAACATTACTCAAATATTTTTGTAGTAAATGCACCACCATATCAAATATAC
Organism: Xenopus petersii; assembly: GCA_038501925.1. Taxonomy (NCBI): domain Eukaryota; kingdom Metazoa; phylum Chordata; class Amphibia; order Anura; family Pipidae; genus Xenopus; species Xenopus petersii. The sequence goes on from CM076682.1 coordinate 124,637,396, forward strand.
ATTTTTTTTTTTAATTTGTAGGGTTTTTTTCTCATATAATGGTTTTTCAAGTGGTTCTGCAGAGAAGTAAAAACATTAACAAATGGGCTCATACAGAATGGACATTTAAAGAGGGGGGGGGAGCCTGCACACAGGAATATATGGTTTGATTCAAAGGCCTGGGTGATTCTTTGGCACCAAAAACAAACAAAACACTGGGCAATGACAACCTGGTGAAAAGTATTAAAAAAAAAAACCCATCAAAAAACACACAACTAAAAACTATAGCACAGTGTGGATATTTTTTTGAATTTTTTTTAAACAAGCACAACATTGGAGGTATGCTTTAACAGAAGTGGTTTGTGGGTCTCTTGCTCAGACCGGTTTTTTTTAATTCAGTCCACAAACTTTAAATGGAATTCAGGTCTGTGCTTTATGGTGGCTACAGTATGCTAAGGATCACTGCTATGCTGGAACAAAAAGTTGCAACCAAGTTTCAAGTTTATGGTTGGTGTCTTAAGGTGACCCTCCTTCCTCATGTTGCTTTTTAGGACGTTCAGTCGTGAGTTTAACAGGAAACCCCCCCTCCACTTCATGATACTGCCAGCCCCCCGTGCTTCACAGTTCTGATGGTGTCCTTCAACTTAAAAGCCTTCCTCCTCAATTCATCTCGATGATCATTATGGCCATATGGTGCTATTTTTGTTTCAATTGACCAGAGAACCTCATCCTGGGCCTGGTGATCATTTGCAAATTTTGATCTCTAGCAGCTCCTTTATTGCTGTCCTGGGGTTCAGTCAAACCATTTAGAGCAAAGTGTGTTAATTCCAGAGCATCCTTTGTAGATGATGCAGGGTCTGTGTGTTCCCATGATTTTTATATTTGGGATATAATTTGTACAAACACTTGAGGAAGAACTGGACTTAGAGGTAGAGGTCCACATTTGTTTCCCCTGAGTTTGAAAAGCTTGCATAAAACTGCTAGGAGAACCTGAAAGATATGAACTGTTCTTCTTAAGTCGTCTGGCCTGAAGGCTAGTTAAAAACAGAAACCATCACCAAAAAAATACTGTGGCTAAAAGTTTAACTCACCTTTGGGAGTGCTGCTGGAGTAATTATTATATAGTGCATTCTACCTGTGCAGAGAGGATCACAGCTGTGCACCTGACATTTCAAAAAGCAGAACTAGTGTAAGTGTAGCACTGTTATCTACTCTATGTGCAAGGTGTGTTGTTACATGCATGTGCATAATGAACAAGCTGGTAGACTTGCTCAGAATGTGAATGCACGAGGCTGAACATCCTGGGAGCTTCCTCCTGGCGTGAGCGTTATGCCATCCACAGGGATATAAAAAAAATATTTAAAAAAACAAATAACCAAAGACCATGGTTTCACCAAACCTGTTTTTTTTTTGTTTTTTTTTTTGAGAATAGGAGCCCTTTTTCGGTAGGTAAAGATTTTACAATAAACAGTTTGCATGAACCTTTGTTTGTTGGCCTAGGAATTCTTGAAGCTATGTCTGACTGCCTAAGCTTATGACTGGTGCAGAGTAAGCGCAGCTGAGCTCATTGGCGCCATCTTCCGGATCTTCTGTCTTCTTCGGGTCCTCTTCCATTCGGCAATTCAAGGCACTTTTGGCACATGCGCAGTTGCTACAAGCTGGAAGACTGCTCCAACTGCGCATGCGCCAATACGGCACTCCGTTACAGATGAAGAGTGAAGATGGCCCCCACGAGATCCACTGCACTGATACTTGAACAATGTATTCGGAAAACTTTTAGGGTTAATGAACGCTGCAGAGGGAAGGAGGGAAGCAGGGAGGGGGGGGATTATCTAGGGCAGTAGTTAGGAGCTTTTCTAATTGGGGGGGGTTTAGTTCTGCTTTAAAGGAGAACTAAACCCCCGCAATGTTAATTCCCCACTGGCCCCCTTCGTTGGCCTACTGCCTGCCTCCCCCTGCACAGTCTTACCCCAGAATTCTGCCCTCTCTTGAAATAGTGACCGAACATGCAGAGTAAGCGCAGCAGAGCTCTTCTTTTCTTCTGTAATCTTCGTGAAGTGCGCAGCGTAATGGCTTATGCACAGTTGGAGCAATTTTTGGGTTCGCAACAACTGCACATGTGCCAAAAGAGATGGAAATTGCAGAAGGGGAGGAAGAAGACACGAAGAGAAGAATATGGCGCCCGTGAGCTCCGCTGTGCTCACTATGCATGTGCGGTCACTATTGATGATTCTTAAAAATCTATAGAAGAAAAAAAAAAAACTAAACTACATTTAGATGAAATCCCACGTAAAAAAAAATGAAAAAAGGCAAGAAGCTGGTTAATAGATTAGGCAGTGGCATGGAACTTTTATGCAGCATTTCCTACTCTAAACCAGTCACTCAAAAAAAAAAACAACACCACATTTTTATGTATAGTGCAAGCCTATGGGCTTAAACTAAAGCAACTCCCTCTCTGGTATATGCACGCACACACCACTGCTTCAGGGGATGCAGTTGTTGAATACTTTAGAAGGCAGATGAAACATTTGCCCAAACTGAGTTAAGAAGGCCACACAAAACATGCAACACACATGGATACACTTATCTAACCAATCAGCCTGAATATACAATGAAACCCAAAAGTATGAGCCCTTGCAAAACTGGATTGGCAGAAGACACCATACACACACTACTGACTTAATGGGCGGCTTGCGTGCTTGTTGCACCGTTTTCTACATTTGTAAACTAAACCAAGCCTATTCGTTCTTGTATCAATTTCAGGTTGTTTATGGTTACTATATTTTATTTTACACACAGCTAATTAGACTTTCACTTCTCTAAAATATACAAGCAAATTCAAAAGGAAAGTCAAACACTACAGCAACTTGATATAAATTCCCCAATTTGCAACATAAATAGAACCTACATAAGTCAAAAAGACCAATGGAGAAATGTTGATCTTCCAAATCATATAGCAAGAAAATGTAACAGGTGAATGAGTGTTTCTCGCTCAATCTCCCCCTGACCCTAGCCCACTTTGTGATCAGCAAGAAATCCAGGATCGATATGAGATTTATTGCCATGACAAATACTGTATAAATACTGTAAATAAATAAGGAGGTAAGTTAATACCTGTCATAATACAGGACTGTAAAATGTAATAAAGCAGGTATCATTATCTGTTTCTGGTACAGATAACTTATTTAGTTTATATGTCTCTGCTCAGTAAGGGCTGGAACCAGCCATGTGGAAAGGATCACAAACTGTGATCCTTTCCACACGGAACGCTACATTTTCTAAAGTCGCCCGGAATTGCCTCACAAGGAATTTAGGCGACTTCAGAAAATGAAGTGCCAACAGTATGAAAAACTAGTTATTAATTCAATGACGCATAAGCTTTCATAAGAGTCCAAACGTGACTGGGTTTGGCTCTTGGTCTATCAGATGGGAATATCTGGGCAGGGGCAGATTACACAGCATTGTTGTTAAGTGTGTGGAACCAGTTGGAAAAATCATAACCAATTAATTTAATATATCTATATTATGTTCCCATTGGGAGTTATGGGTGCTGTTGTACTAGTCTAACCTATTTGCAGTGTGTGTGAGAAACCGAGTTAGTGACCACTTATCTAAAGTCACGTGCAGCCAGGAGTACCGTAATCATGACAACACATCACACTCAGCTGCCCAAAGCTGGCCCCCTTTGCAACATAAGTTCATTTAGTTGGCCTTGTGTAGCAAAAAGTATTTAAACACTATCAAAACTTGAGGAACAGACTCTTCTCCCACAACTTTCTATTGTGAAGATTTGGATTATGGCACGTGAAGTCGCTCTGTTTCTGAAGTCCCTTCTGTACTCCACACCGTATGGAAAGCAGAGGGACTACAAGTCCCACAATCTGCCACTTCACAATGGAACAAGGTAATAGAGGGGGTTTAACAACCCTGGGGAGTTGGGAAAAGTTCCCAATGAGTTAGAGGTAGAATACTACAGTTACCTAAATGAGCTCATGTGAAAGGGGAAAATTTTTTCCCAGTTTTCATTCTGGTTATTAGCAGTGTACAACCCAAAAATAAAAAATAATGTAAAATGCTGAGAAAGGCAGTTTTCCACAGTTATTTATGTAGGTGTGAGCCCCATCTAAAAACAGATTGGCTACCAGCATGCAAATGTGGAAAATTAGGTGAACAGAAAGGGTTAAGTCACAGAACAGGTTCTCTGCAACACTAAACTTGTCAGAATTTTTTATTTGAATAAAGTGTAACCGGATAACACACTATTCATTACAGGTTGTCAGTGTTTGGTTTTTTTCTTACTGTTATTTCCGTGTGAAGAACATGTAGTTATATTGGAAGTGCAAATAAACAAAATTGCGAGTATGACCTTATGTAGTACTACAGCAGTTTCAGAATGCTAAAATAGAAACTTGGAGCTGGAACAAGTATAAGTTACAAAACAGCATGGGCCCCTTATTCAGGTTTAAAGTACACTAACCATGTGGGAAGAAGGTCTTAACCGTCTGAAAGTGAGAATACATCTATATTCAGCAATTATGTAACAAGTTTCTCTTGCCACTGTATAAAGTTAGGGAGGAACTCCACAATGTCGCCGTGCAGCGAAACGCATGCGCGCATACCTGCGATTTCTCACTTCACTTTCTGTTACCTTCAGAACATCCAACACGTCGCATGGCGACGTGTCGGCACCACCCGCATTGTGGAGTTCCTCCTTTATGTATACATTGGTTTCCATTCAGCTCAATTTTAAAAGTAACCCTTTGTTTATCTTATTGAGCCCACAAAGACAGACAGCCATAGAGCCACATTGTTGAAATCCTAAATTAAATATCCATAAACCCATGTGCATTAACTTTGAGGTTTGAGCCACTCCCAATAAATCTTAGACATGTGAGAATACAGAATAGTAGGGTTATATATGGGATACACTACAAAGACCACAGTCTTACAACATAACACAGGACCTTCATAATTCTTTTTAATTAGCACACATTAATTGTGCAACAATACTTACAAGTGCACCCAAAAAAAAAAGTCAGACTTACAGCAGCGAATGTATAGGATTCCTGGGAGCATTTTTCAAGTCACACTAGTCTAGGCAAAGTTAAAGAAGAGTATGTATTCGCTGGAATCTAATTTGATTTCTGTTGTGATCAATGAATGCAACTCCTGGGTTACCCTTAAAGGGGTGGTTCAGATTTCAATTCTAAAACTTTTCTTTTTCTTCTGACTCTTTCCTTTAAATGGGGGTCACTGATGCCATCTAAAAACCCAATGCTCTTTAAGGCTATAAATGTAGTTATTGCAGGCCTCTCCTATTCATAATCCAGTCTCTCATTCAAATGAATGCAAGGTTGCTAGGGTAATTTGGACCCTAGCAATCAGAAATGGCAAACTGGAGAGTTGCTGAATAAAAAAAGCTAAATAACTCAAAAACCACAAATAATAAAAGATGAAAACCAATTGTAAATTGTCTCAGAATATCTCTCTACATCATACTGAAAGTTACTTTTAAAGTTAACCCTTTAAAGCATTCAGATGGGATTTCTATACATGTGGTGGCCCGGACTAAACATTCATGAAGAAAGGCAGGCTGTAGGATGCCTTAATCTCACAGTATAGACTCAACTTAAAATAAAGTAATCCCATTTAAGGCTGCAAACCTTTATATAAAAATGTTTTTTTTAAAAAAAACACACCGGCCTTCCTGTCATTTTCTTTCTTTATTGATAACATTGGCAAGGAGAATCATTTTTACTGGGCAGGCAACAACCCTGCACCCATTATATAGTGAATAAAGTACCCCCTCTTGTAAAATAAGGATATTATAAGTTACCGAGGAGTTTCATGACCATATATTTATACAGGTCATGAAACTCCAAGGTAACTTCTAATATCTTCATATTTGGGGGTACTTTATTTATTAGAATACACAAGTTTTAGTGAGTCATGTGACAGAAATGACATCAGAACTCACTGTTTATAAGGATATCATTTACAAGATATTCATGGCTTTTGTGTATTATACCCAGATCTTGTACACATGCTTATTATACATATCAATTTGGCCCCATTATATCATGCAACAGAATGCATATATTTGATTTAGCATGATGGCAGTTTCTCACATATTAGTAAAAAAACAAATAAAACAAATACATTAAATGACAGTATACATATCAGCTACACAGCAAAGCCCTAAATGTAACATTGTGACTTATCCCTATAGTCCCTCCATTTCCTATCAGTAGGCAAATGCAAGAGGAGCAATGGTTGAACATGTGAGTTTGTGGCGATGCAAGACACTTATTCCCAGTAACAAGTATACTGGCTGCTACTGGGATTCATTTGCTTAGAGATACATAGTATGACCAACTGCAAATATAGAGCATTGTAATAACTAAGGCTATATAAAAGATAAGAACCACTCAGGGGCACTATTCTTGTTATGGACACGCTCGGCTCAGACCATTCATACAATGTACAGGGAACCTACTGTGAATGAGCAGCAGCACACAAAGGCACTCCTCCTCCTTGCCGCTCCTAGAATTGACTGACAATCAGGTTACGGAACTTCCCGAATTCTACCATACCAAAGTCACGTGAATTCAATTAGGCTTCACCGGGCAGTAAAAGGAAGCAGCAATATGCCCCACCCACGCAACAGCAGGATGACTGACAGGTGGGCGGGGACATAAAGATCTGCTAGTAACTCACAGTGTTTGCCAGAGAAAATGTCTTTAAAGGGAACAGCTGGTTTCTTTATAACATTTTCTAGCCCCCCCCTCAGTTTTTATTGCGTTCTGTGCTAAAACATCCTCATATTATGTGAGATAGCCGCCTTCCTGCTGACAGAACTATTGCAGGTTAGGCTACTGGCAATGAAACAAGGGAGGCCCTGGTCAAATATGACTCTGGCCTGTGTTCTGACTGCCGAGATGCAGTAGTTATTTACCACTTCATTATTAACTTGTGAACTGAAACACCTGAGCAGGTTTCCCCTCTGGCCGCTGTGTAAAGCAGGGTTGTGTGGTCTAATTTTCTAAACAAGCCCAAAACCATTCCAAAATGAAGACCAGAAGAGTGCAATATGTGCGTTAAAAAAATCTTAAAAAATAAAAACATGGGTGAAAAATATGCCTCCTCAAGCCTGGAATCACTACCCACACTACCCACTCTCCAGTTACTAAAATGACCGATGTAGCCCTGTCCTTCAGCCCAGTGCATGCAGGTTATTGCAGCTTTACTTCAACATACGCCTGCTGTGGCTCCAGCTTCCAGTAAAACCATAAAACATCCAAGGATTGGATTCAGAATATTGGATTAACCCCAGACATATCACTGCATACTGTCCAATACACCAACAGGGTGAATTATTAACTGTCACACAGCTGCAAAAATATCCCCATTTTGTGGCCACAAGTACCACACTAAGCACTTCATGTCAGACACAGTACTTTCCCCCAAGCAAGGTCAGACTGGGCTGCTAAAACAACCCAGTGGGCCCTGGTCTTCATGGGCTCCATTGACCTAATTTTGCTCCCCATGGCACTTCAGATGCTTCCCTGCTGCACCCTCTCGCCATGAGTTCAGGTAATGGGAAGTAGAGTGATGTGACCCAGCCGCAGGGGAGAGATGGAGGGTGGATGTTGAGGGGGGCCCTTGATATCGCAAGGGGGTCTTGTGATTGCAGAACCAGTGGGTCTTGGACACCCACTCCAACACTGTACCCAAGAATTTCATGATAGACACATTTGCAGCCCCAACTGGGCTCCCCAAACCAACCACATACTGTGTCCTTCCAGTTCCCAAGCAGCGGTGATTTATATAATGTGGGGGAATGACATCACAGTCTCATCTTGCAGACAAATGGACATGTTGGAACCACAGGATGTGTGACAAAAATCAGGCATATCCCATATAAAGCAGAACAGTTGGGAGGTATGTTACTGCAGAAATGGATTCAGAATATTGCATTAAACCCAGATATGATATACATATGAGTGGGTTGAACTACGTATCATCAGGTTCAGACTGAGAATTAAAATTAAAAGTAGAAACGGTGCACCATGGAGGGAGAGAAATGTAGACTTGAGAAAGTGGCTGGATAGCTACGAAACGCGAATGATAATGGAACAATAAACATGGATTTTTAAAGTGACTTTCAAGTCTACATTTCTCTCCCTCCATGGTGCACCGTTTCTACTTTTAAAGGTTCTGGCCTTTTGAGCTGTACCGGGGTAGCTTTTCACGTGTGGCACATGGAGTATGGAGTAGATCGGAGTGCTCCCAGGTAACTAATCTGGTACTAATTGAGAATTAAAAGTTGCCCACACAGAGGCCCACCATAGCATCCCCTCTGGCATTTGCCAGAACCCACAGATTGCCAGTCCGGGCCTGCGCATCATATACACACATTAGTACCATAGTCAGCAGGAAGGCAAGATTATGGTCTGAAGAATGGCATTATAAGTGGCAATCAGCATGTCTTTATGAAGGGCAGATAATGTCAGACACATTTAGTTGCTATTTATGATGTACTAGTAATGGATGCCTTTTAGCAAGGGAAAAAATACAGGGTTAATGATTAGCACCGAGTTGACCTAGTGACTGATCTGCATGTCATCTTGCAGTCAGGAAGGATTTTTCCCTTTCTGAGGCCAATTGGAGAGGGGTTTCCACCTTCCTCTGCATAAGCTAGCAGTTAGGCACATTTCATTTAGAAAAAATGGTTGGAATTTATAAATAATCTAAATGTCTATGTTACTCTGTCTGTTACAGTGACAACACCAGCTCACTCCATTCACACATCATACCACTACACAGTGCGTTCATACAGCCCATCCTAAAACACTCACTTCTTGCACCATTTTGGCCCCCTGTGCCACACTGAAAAGTACTAAGTATTGTTTACAGGTACAAATAAAAATATCATAAGAAAGGCCTTACACAATTGTGGTCACCTTTGTATTGTTCCATCTGCATACCACCCAACATTTGGAAACAGAATGAGGGACAAAAAGATTTGCTGCACAGTTTTGCAAATTAAAGTGAATTGTCCTTTAAGCTGTGAGTAAGTTCTCCCAAGAGACTTTCTTATCTTAAACTGTTACAAAAGAATCTAAGTATCTATTCTGGGCTCTCTGTCAAATGCGAATTAAAGGGGAACATAACTTTTGAAAAGTAAACATAATTTCAAGCAACATTTGCAATATACATCAATTAAAAAAAATTCAGACTTTTCATGATACTTTGTCTCAACAGCCATCTTTCCTTAGACTGCAAACCCCACAATTCCCTGCACACGTGATTTCAATAAGTAATGGAACATCACAGTGCAATGCATTGTGGGTTATGTAGTTCCTGCATGCTGTCTGTAAGATGTGGAGAAGTTATTAAAATTTGTAACATCAGTGTTTAGTCCCTCCTTCCCTGACACAATTTCAAATGATGCAGAAAGAGAAGAACTGTTAAACAGCTGGATTTCAGCATAGAAAATTACATTTATTCATACTTTTTGAAGAAACAGGTAACTGTGATTGGTATATTAGGGGGTTCTGTGTTATGTGGGCCTCTTTATCAAATTTTGGTTTGGAAGCCAGAGTTCCCCTTTAAGTTAGAAACTTTGTATCTTTTTCTGGCTGTTCAGTGCAGGAGATCAAAGAGAAAGTCAGGACATTTCAGTAACAAACCCGGGACTACAGGTTGAGCTGTCAAAAAACAGTACTGTCCAGTGTAAATTGGGACAGTTGGGAGATATGCATTTGTTAAACGAACTAACTGTTCAGTGTAAAAAAAACTAGGCAAAATGCAAAAAAGATTTTTCAATATATGTCCCACGTGGACCCACTTCAAGTTGCTAACTAACAGGTTAAAGAGATGCAAAGGAGAAAGTTGGGTTCTGGCTATTACGTTCACTCCGGCCTTACATTTTTGGCTAACTAACTATATTGAAAACTTTTATTTTGCACAGTTTATGTTTTTTACCTAATTTTTACACTGAACTGTTCTTTAAAGGCTAAATGATTGGTAAAAGCAGAAGGTGCGGAGGAGCCACAGAGCTTCACTAGGCCAACATAATTTTTCTGCTATAATCTTCGATCCCCCAGGATTACCAGTTTAAAAGCCCCCAACTGATCATACATGCCCAGATGCTCTGACATTAATTATGGCAAGCTTAAGCTTCCTATAGTTGTACTCCTTTGATGAGGTAGTTTGTAAAATTGTGCCGAACCCAGACCCATTGACCTACAACTTAACCCAGACCCACTATATGCCCACCCTTTCCCCCAACTACCTGACCCTACCCACCCTGGCTCCACCTTTAACACGACCCTGAGGTCCGTGAACCCAGACGTGAGATTACCATTGGCAAGAAGTGACATCTCTCTCTCTGGAGGTGAATCAGCCAGGTCAGGAGGAAAAATGCTTTTTCACTCAGGGGGTGGGGGGATTGTAACCCTGTCCTTTGCTTTTCAACTCGTTTATTAATGACCTGGAGGTGGGCATTGAAAGTACTGTTTCTATTTTTGCAGATGATACTAAATTGTGCAGAACTATAGGTTGCATGCAGGATGCTGCCACTTTGCAGAGAGATCTGTCTAAGTCAGAAAACTGGGCAGCAAACTGGAACTTGAGGTTCAATGTTTATAAATGCAAGATTATTCACTTTGGCAAAAATAATAATAATGCAAGTTATACATTAAATGGCAGTGTGTTGGGCGTTTCCTTAAATGAGAAGGATCTAGGGTTTTTGTAGATAACAAGTTGTCTAATTCTGGGCAGTGTCATTCTGTGGCTAATAAAGCAAATAAAGTTCTGTCTTGCATAAAAAAGGGCATTAAAATGGACCTGTCACCCAGACACAAAAATCTGTATAATAAAAGTCCTTTTCAAATAAAACATGAAATCCAATTTCTATTTTTTATTAAAGCATTCATAGCTGCTGTAAGCTCATTTAAAAATCTCAGATTTCAATCAAATACTGTCTGTATGGGCATAGAGGCGGGGCAGACAATTAATTTCACTTTCCATTCAGCACTTCCTAGATGTCACTGCTCTCCCTATATTCCCCTATTCTTTTTATCATTTAATTGTGTAGCCAGGGCATGGGAATGGACATTGGGTCCACCATTCTGGTGCAGAAACAAGATTCTGAGATGATACAAGGCTTTCCTTAAAAACAGTGTCCACAAAATGGCTCCTGCCTGCTTGCTATCATTTTGAATTCCCAGACTGAAGGAAACAAGATTCAAATCATTTAAACAGTTCATTTTGCTTGACTTATGTGATAAAATAGGATTTTGAATATTTTTTTTGGGTGACGGGTCCCCTTTAACTCAAAGGATGAAAACAGAACTATGCCTCTTCATAGGTCCCTGGTAAGGCCTCATCTGGAGTATGCAGTGCAGTTTTGGACTCCAGTCCTTAAGAGGGATATAAATGAGCTGGAGAGAGTGCAGAGATGTGCAACTAAACTGGTTAGAGGGATAGAAAACTTAAATTATGAGGGTTGGGGTTGTTTTCTCTGGTGCTTGCAAGGGGACATGTTTAAACATTACAAGTACATTAGAGGACATTTTAATTTAGACAAATAGCAGGGAACCTTTTTACCCATAAAGAGGATCACTGCACCAGAGGCCACTCCTTCAGACTAGAAGAAAAGAACTTTTATTTGAAGCAACGTAGGTGGTTCTTCAAAGTGAGGTGTGAAATGCACTGCCGGGTGATGTTTTGATGGCTGATTCTGTTAATGCCTTTAAGAATGGCTTGGATGATTTTTTGGACAGACATAATATCAAAGGCTATTGTGATACTAAATTCTATAGGTATTATAGATATGGGTATATATAATTTATGTGAATGTATGGAGGGGTGTGTGTATGGATGCTGGGTTTTCATTTCGAGGGGTTGAACTAGATGGACTTTGTCTTTTTTGAACGAGATTTAAGTATGTAACTATGTAAATATCAATCGTGCCTAGGCAGGGTACTTGTGGACTAACCACATGGTCAGGTAATTAGGTACATTCTGCCTTTAACCTGACCACCTTGCAGGTACCCGAACCGGTTTGGAATCCCAGAGGTTGTAGGGAGCTGCAGCATTCCAAAATTTTGGACTCGAACAAGTCTATATAATTGATTGTATAAGTCAGTTGTGCAGTACTCCAGCTTTTTTAGTTGCTTTAAGCCATTCTAAATAAAGCAATGTTTATATCTCCATTTAGATTATCTGCCTTTATGTAGGAAAAACATTGCTCTAAGGGAAGGTTTTGCCATGAAAAAAGTTTTGTGATTTATCCACAAGCAAGTCGCATGATTGACTGAAATGGGTACCTTGCAGGCACTAGAGAATAGAATGTATCAGAGTGGAACAGCCACAAATATAGAATGTAGTTTTATTAGGGCCAGCCATGCTAGATTTGTACTAGTAGAGAGATGAAATAAACAATGGAACAACAGTCAGATTAATAACTGAAATGTTACATTTTAAGGAGATGAAGAATGGAAAACAATATATTGAGCCTTTTGAACTCCATGCAATAGATTGTTTCCCTGATAAATGTGTCAGTATGACCTAAGTATTTGATTTGATTGAGCCCCAATCAGATACTGATCGATTAAGCAATTATTATGATGCCATATATAGACCACAAGGCTGCTGACTCATGCCTAAAGTCTGCCTGTGTATTGTAGAACAGTGGAACTGAGAGCTCACAATCAACACTACATAGGAAAGGATGCACAGTTTCTTCAAAATGTTTCTTGTGAAAATGCACAAAAGATATAATTGGCACTGCATCACTCAGCATTTTGTAAGTAACATTTACATTTCCCGTGTGAAGAATAAAAAGTGGTACAGACCTTGCTTTATATTCTTTTGTGTTAATATTAATATTATTTCATCATTGTATAGAAGCTACAAGCATTTTGGTTGATAGAAATAATGTATATACTCACTGAATGAATTTCCTTAAAGGACCAGTAACAGTAATTTTTTTTTTTTTAAAAAATTAGTTTCTTTTTAACAAAAAAAAACAACAACACAAGTTAAATTTTTAATTCGCAAAGCTTTTATTAAGAAATTACTTACCGATTCTCTGCATGCGCTCCTCTTCTGAAACGGTGACAGAGCGACGATCCATCGTGCGGCACTCAATTTCTCCTCCCTGCCTTCTATAGGAGATAGCCAGGACTTAGCCTACCCCACTGTCAGACTGGGATGCTAGTGGTCCACCAGAAAACCTAAGACTTTGGGCCCACTTTCCAACTACTATTTCTCCTAACTAACCTCTTTTTTTTCCCTCTAGTCTTTTAGATCTACTTAATATATATTTCCATTATTAAGCATTTTTCCCCCATAAAGAACTAGGGTAGGACTATGATATAGGCCTAATGGTTAGAAGCAAGAGGGCCTACCGGGAGTTTTCCTGGTATCCTGGTGGGCCAGTCCAATACTGGACTACCCAAACAAAAAAAATCACCCTCTGCCTATGTTAATGACCAAATACAAAAACGTCATGAGAAGGAGGCAGCACCTGAATTCGAATCTGCTTTGCTTTGAGCAATACAGTATATAGCCCAGAAACTGATACCTATAGGCTTGATAATTCAGCGTTTTCCCTCTTTTGAGGATAAAAAATACAAGCAGTGTAGTAACTGATAAATACAGGGTAAGAGCCACAGAGGGGCCAATAAGGGAAATGTGTCAGATAGAGTCAGGCCTGTCAGATGGTACAACTAGTGGATCTAAATATACAGTACACGTTCAGGAAGAAAGGGGGATAGAAAAAAAAGAAAATTGGCCAGGAATTCAGGAGCATAGTAAGCCTGCACCTTCTTTATTTTTATTGGGATCACTTAACACAATCTGCATGTGGGGATATTTTTTTTGGAGTTTTCATTTGGAAAAAAAAGTTTCAGGTCAGGTCCTATTAAATAATTTTATTCTTCACATTTATTTTTCCTACTGCATTTATTACCACCAGGTCTCTTACACGCATTTGGAGTTTTTGATGCACAAGCCAAGGACAAATAAATACAGATGATAGATTGAGTGTTATTAATTTGGTTTAGGCACCTGCGTCAGGTATTTTGACGAAGAGGCCTTGGTGCTCCGAAAGCTTACAATGTGTTTGTATTGTTAGCCAATATAGGAATCAGTTATACAATACTTTTGTATTTTTTTATTTGCTATTATGTCTATGATAACATTTATGTATGTAATTACAGGGAGATTGAGAGGAGCACAAACATCTTACTCAGGCGTCTCTGTACATGCACACATCTTACTGAAAAGGAGAAAATGGAAAGGCATATAATGGTCCGAGTGCGGGGGACTAGTACAAAACCAGGTAACTTCTGGCACATCCAGCAGAGTCGACAAATATGTAATAAAATTAGATTAAGTTGTTCTTTGGAGTACTTTACATTTAAACAATATGTATTTCATATAATACAAGCAGAACAGATGAAACCATTTTATTAATTGTTCATTTAAGTCAGAAAGCATTACAAAATAATATTTTTTTTAAAAATATATATTTATTCATGTATTTATAAACAGATTTTTAAAAAAATATAGCTATATAGAAAAGGTAAGTATAGAGCTGCATCGCACAGCAATACAATTCTCCATAAAATAATTGTAGAAAAAAATAAGAATCACTCTTCATTTATGCACTTGATATGGCAGGTAGCCATAGTGCAGGGAGATGTCCTTATCGCGCTGCCACTGTTTAAAGTACTGTACTCTTCCCTTTGCAGTATACTGGCAGGCCTCTTCTCTCTCCTGTTGGGCTTTTCTTTTAAGAGCTTCTCTCTCCTCTGGCGGAAGTGGAATAGAAAACTCCAACTGCTCAAGGAGTTCTTCCCAATCGTCTTTAATCCGAGGAGGTGATTTCTGTATTGGTGTCTCATATTGGGCTATTTTGCTCAAGCATGGAGCTGGTCTTTTCTTCACACCTACACATTCTACCTTTGGTAGGTTGCTGTGGGCTTTAACTTGACCACGCTTTGGTGAAGACGGCTTTGAACGTTGATGTTGTGCTTGTTCTTCAGGTTCTCTGATCTGTTGCCGTTGACTTGTGACAATAGTTTTTTTGCCAAGAGCATGAAATGCATTAATTGATTCAAGCATATTTTGCTGAAGTTTGCTGCAATGCTTTTTGGCAAATGTTTGGTCAGTGGGCTCATCAGTTTTTCTCTTTCTCTCTTCTGTTTCCTCAGAAACACTGCTGACCTGCTTAGGTTTTCTTTTGGTGCCCTTTTTAGTCGTCTTCTCACTCACTGCATTTGCATCATCAGTGGGATCATCAGTTTCTCTCTCTCTCTCTTTTGTTTTCTCAGAAACACTGCTGACCGGCTTAGGCTTTTTTTGTGTGCCCTTTATGGTCTTCTTCTCACTCACTGCATTGGCATTTGTATCATCAGTTTTTCTCTTTTTCTTTTTTGTTTCCTCAGAAACACTGCTGGCTGGCTTAGGTTTTCTTTTTGTGCCCTTTTTAGTTTTCTTCTCACTCACTGCATTGGCCTTTGTATCATCAGACAGTTTAGGGCTCTGCATAATAGGCGCCTCTGTACATAAGGACATAGAGGTAGCTGAAGTAGCAGATATATCAGGCTTTGGTAGAGTTTTCTTTTCCACAAATTCTTGATAAGATTCTAGTTGGCCACTCTCTGTAATGTAACTTACAGATGGGTTCTGTAACTCAGAATTCTCTGCATTATAATTTTGCTCAGGTATACCAGGTGTTTGCATAAAATGTTCATCTTGGAAAGACATGGCTGGTGCAGGGTATGTCTGGTTAACCACAGGATAAAACATTCCATACATATCATATACATAGGAGTCCATGGGAAGCGCCTGTGGCATTTGCTGTTGGTTTAGTGGTTCTCCTGCTGGCAGAAATTGTTGCATGCCATAGCCAACTTGTTCTCTTGCAGAGTCACAACAACAACAATTGCAACTTGCATTGAAGTCAGTAGAGTAGTTATAATTGTTACAATTGTTATGTTGGTTTAGTGGTTCTCCTGCTGGCAGAAATTGTTGCATGCCAACGCCAACTTGTTCTATTGCAGCGTTACAACAACAACAGTTGCAACTTTCATTGAAGTCAGTAGAGTAGTTATAATTGTTATAGTTATAATCTGGAGGGATAAATGATAACATTTAGGGGCAGATTTATCAACAGTCGAGGTGAATTTTCAACTAGGGAATAGTACAAATTTGATTAGAATTTGAAAAAAATGCAAAAATTCGAATATCAAAATGTATCATGTACTGTCTCTTTAAAAAAGCGACTTAGACCATTTGCCATCTAAAACCTGTCGAATTGCACGATTTTACGATATAAATAAATACAATAGAATATATCCAGATTGCTCAGAACCTGGGGTTTTCCGGATAATGGATCTTTCAGTAATTTGGATCTTCTTACCTTAAGTCTACTAGAGAATCATGTAAACATTAAATAAACTCAATAGGCTGGTTTTGCTCCCAATAAGGATTCTTTATATCTTAGTTTGGATCAAGTACAAGGTTCTGTCTATTATTAAAGAGAAAAGGGAAATCATTTTTAAAAATTTGGATTATTTGGATAAAATAGAGTCGATGGGAAATGACCTTTCCATGATTAAGAGCTTTCTGGATAATGGATTTCCAGATAACCGATCCCATACCTTTACTGTTAGTTTAATGTCACACAGGTTGAGGAGCTGCTGTTCTCCACCTGCATAAAAAAACACAGGTAGAGACATATGGAGCAGATGTTGGCGCATAAATGCAAATTTTTACACTAAATGAGTGTATCTGTACACAGATGTAGAAAAGATGGAGCTGATGAGAGCAGATCTGCTTTTCTCCACCTATGTACAAAAGAGAAAATCCAATCCCCAAGTCCATGTGACATTAGCCTTAGCATTTACTGTAATGGAAGCTGTTACCCTCTTAACATTCATGAATTGGTCCTACCTTCCATAATAAATGTTCAGTTGAATGTAGAAATAAAAAAATCTCGTTCTAGAAAGTGTTAGTCCTCCTGTTCTCTGGGTCAGGTTGAACTAACTGAAATGTCCCAGCTGCATCTCAGCTGGTTTACTGGTCACTATTATGATGTCATAATGGAACTTATATGGTCTCCACGGAGATTTGTCCATAATCTTGTTTACAAAGAAAAAAAGATTTTCAAACCTTGACGCTATTTCAAGTACAGGTGTAATCCAGTCTAATCCAGTCCTCGCATTTAAAGTGATACTGACACCAGAAATTAAACCTTTTTTTACCTCTATCATAACATTGTCTTTGCAAGCTATTTATAATTTTGCCCAAAGCTTGAACATTACCCATCTGAACCCCCATGTTCCTTGATGAGGGTGCTACCATATTTGTGCAGCAGCAGTCCATTAGCATTAGAAGCTATAACTGACAGGATGGGATGTTACAGTCAGGTTGGCAAAACTATCAGGTATGGGAACTTCAAGTAACAATTACTTACAAAAGCAGCTCTATCTGTGAAAAACAATCAACATGACCTATAGGCTATTTTTAATGTACATTCATATTTCAGTGTCAGTTTCACTTTAAGGGCCTATGGGCGGCAAATATTGGGGAGCAGCCTGCCGCTTGCTAGCTGCATCACCTCTGTGGACTGGATGGGAGATTTTGACTTTTGTCCACCAAGTCCCCAGAGAGGAAGAATTCTCAATGGGCCCAAAAATAGCAAAGCTGGTGTGGGAAGCAGGTTGGTGCAAGGATTGTGAGAGGCGGAAGGGTGAGGTTGGGGGTGGGGTGCGAGCATTGTGGGGACCTAGGGGCAGAGCATCTTGCAACTTTTCCCTGGTTGTTTGAATTAAAAAGGGGGCATTCAAGAAAACTTCATTGGGTGTTGTCTCCTAATATTGCCACTTCTGTCATTTGACTGTCAACCCACAAATATATATACAGTGTATATATATATATATATACAGTGTATATATATATATATATATATATATATATATATATATATATATATATAACAAACAAGGGGAAGTTGTGCTCACCACTAGTTTTTAAAATCATTAGGCGGGGGTGCAATGAGGGTGTGACCACAAAATACATATAGACAAATACAAGATTCCTCTGCACTCAACCCATTATCAATATATTTAAGACAGAGACATTTTGTGCATACTGCTACTGAAAAATGCCTTACCCTTTAAACAAAACAGGGATTGTTTGTCCATATATTGCAATATATTTAAGCTGGCCAACTACGTCAAAGTCATCCCATATCTGGCCAGTCCTATGCTCAATTTTCATCTGATTCATTAAGAATTCTATGGTTTCATTATACATTTTATAAAAGGGACGAATATGTTTTACCTGCAACTTACTAGCTGCTTTCGAAAGTAAAACTCAACCCATTATCAATATATTTAAGACAGAGACATTTTGTGCATACTGCTACTGATCCCACTGGTGTCTAATAAAAGGGCAGCCAAGGTTGGGAGTTTTACTTTCGAAAGCAGCTAGTAAGTTGCAGGTAAAACATATTCGTCCCTTTAATAAAATGTATAATGAAACCATAGAATTCTTAATGAATCAGATGAAAATTGAGCATAGGACTGGCCAGATATGGGATGACTTTGACGTAGTTGGCCAGCTTAAATATATTGCAATATATGGACAAACAATCCCTGTTTTGTTTAAAGGGTAAGGCATTTTTCAGTAGCAGTATGCACAAAATGTCTCTGTCTTAAATATATTGATAATGGGTTGAGTGCAGAGGAATCTTGTATTTGTCTATATGTATTTTGTGGTCACACCCTCATTGCACCCCCGCCTAATGATTTTAAAAACTAGTGGTGAGCACAACTTCCCCTTGTTTGTTATAGTTATACAGGAGCAGTGACCAGCTCCTTGTTGTAGCTCCCACCCTCTCCAACTATAGTCAGGTGATCCCACTGGTGTCTAATAAAAGGGCAGCCAAGGTTGGGAGTTTTACTTTCGAAAGCAGCTAGTAAGTTGCAGGTAAAACATATTCGTCCCTTTTATAAAATGTATAATGAAACCATAGAATTCTTAATGAATCAGATGAAAACTGAGCATAGGACTGGCCAGATATGGGATGACTTTGACGTAGTTGGCCAGCTTAAATATATTGCAATATATGGACAAACAATCCCTGTTTTGTTTAAAGGGTAAGGCATTTTTCAGTAGCAGTATGCACAAAATGTCTCTGTCTTAAATATATTGATAATGGGTTGAGTGCAGAGGAATCTTGTATTTGTCTATATATATATATATATATATATATATATATATATATATATATATATATATATATATATATATATAAGCCACTCCTAAATGCATCAATGAAATCTGCCATCACAGCATCATTAGCTAGTGTATTCTACAGTCTCACAACACTAATGTTTTAAAGAACCTTTTGTGTTGCTGCTCATAAAAAAAATACCTCGCCACCACTCTAAAAACAGATGTCTTCTTGTCCTTTGTCCCAATGCCCTTTAACTTATTTGTAAAGAATGGTCATGTCCCCTCACTAATCCTTCCTCTCCAGAGAGAAAAACTCTTAGCTTTTATTGTGCTCCTAGTTTAGTTGTTCCATTTCTTTTACCAGTTCTAGTGTGCTATTCTAACTCATTCAAGGGAACGTAAATCTTCCATAGCAGTGTTGCTCCCCCTGTATACTGCAAAACGAAAACTATATACTGCAGAAATCCAAATTCCAATGAATACAAAACCTCCAGGGTGAGCAGCTCAACTGCTGCATTAGACTCATCCATTAAGAATTCTAGCAGCTTTTTTTACACTTGAATTTCTTGGTCCTTTATAATAAGCATGGCCTTTTGGGATACAAGGACATAATAAGAAATCAGTTCACTTCTATTGTGTCTGTGTGAATTAAAATATAGGAAACATTCTGTTGCTGACTGCTTGTGAAACATACATGGGACAGAAACGTATTGCTAACAAGAGCTGCTCCATAGTGAAACATTGAGAATGTGGGTTGTATAAACATCTTTGTTGCGATTCTACGATATTCGATGGCAGAACTAATGGGTGGGGGAAGCACCTGGAGCCACTCCCCATTGGCCTTTTTGGAGATCCTCAATGTAGTGGTAGCATTATGATGGGAAAGTCCTGTAGCCATGGGAGGTGTGTGAGGGCAGTTAAAGGGGATGCCCAGGGGAAATTTTGCACTGGAGCCTGTACGCCATTGGTTAGTTTGCATATGTTTTCCTCAGCAATTATTAAAATATAATATCAACAAGTAGAGATACCACAGAATGTACTGTACTGTTCAGATATGTATACAGTATACTGTATGTAGCATTTGAATGAGATTTACAAATCATCCAAGGATTTAGAATTCTTAAATTATTGTGTCCTACCTACTTCCTGCTTCAGGATGAGTATATCATTGCAAGCTAATATCCTGCTGGTGTGCTCTTGCAACACACCGTGTTTCCCAAATGATTACAAAACAATTTCAGCAGCTTTTAGGCAGATAGCGCAAGCTAAGTATTTACTTCCAGATTTCCAGTGGAAAAGAATCTCCCAAAACTCACACCTCTCATAAGCTTAAATGAGAATTTTGTCACAGCTGACACTTTTCAGCTGAAAATGCTCATTTACAGGCTCAAAAGTATCAGTTCCAGTCCTGTCATAAATTTCCTTTCACGTGAATAATGTGTAGCAGTGGGGGTTTGGACACTTCTCCACCAGTTGACATGCCAAAAATCCTGGAATTCAATTTTTTTTTAGCAGCCACAAAGGACACGAAAAGGCAAATTCATTGGATTGCAAATATGTGAAGCATCCCCAGTGAATTCAGTCTCTAAATTTGTATTACTAATTTCTTTCCCAAAACCTGAGATGTAGAAAAGAGTATTATTGTGTAACCTTTGGTACTGCACAGGGTACAGACCTCTTGAGATGGACATTGTCTGAGAATTCACTTTACAATCCAAAAAACTGCTTTAGAATCAATAATGCACTTCATTGTAACAGGTACTTTTCTATTACAGAAATTCATAACAATGCATTAAGGGTCATCAACATGGGAAACAATTTTTGGATCCTGACATAGATTAAAAGAAGGAAAAGTAGACTTTGAGAACACCTCTATATACCCTTTACAAGTATCTCTGCTCTATTGTGGTTAACCACAAATAATGTCCAGATATACCCTATTACAAACCCTATTGTTAAATTTCATATACGACTTTGGACGTTAATAAAAAATAAGTTAATTCCAAAAGATGTAAACAGCTATATGCTAACACTGGTAGGATATCCTGATTTTCCTCCAGGATTAAATCATAAGGATTTTTAGTGGTGGACTTCTCATAATGTTACTAAATTATATGATTTGTTGTCAATTACGGGTTTCAAATCTTGGATAACCCTGCAAGAAACATTAGCAATCCATCCCAGAGAATTTTTGAGATACTCCAAATTGTCTCATTTCTACCTTTCCCAATTACAATGAAAACCCGCTCTTACAGGCTCACTGTTTGAACACCTTTGTAAAAATGCAATAGTCACTAAAGGAAATATTTCTACAATCTATTCGATGTTAATTGAGGTTCCATCACCCTCTTACACTACCTTTATGGAAGCATGGGAAAAAGATTTAGCCTTAACATGGACTCCAGAACACTGATCTAACGCATTGCACTCAACACATAAAATATCACCTAATATTGCAATACGTGAAATGGCGTATAAAGTACTTTCACTATGGTATTTTACACCAAAACGTAAACATGCCATTTGTTCTACCTCGACCCCACAATGCATAGGAGGATGTGGAGAGTTCGGCGATTATAAACACTCTTGGTGGACTTGTCCGATTGTAGAAAATTATTGGAATGCCATAGTACAGATAGCGTCAGAGGTATTTAACAACCCAATATTACGAGCCCCAGAGCATAGTTTATTGAACTATCCATTCCCTGGTTTTGACATATCAGCTAACTATTTATTATTGCAAATATAGTCAGCAGCACGATGGGTTAACAGCTATAATTGAGAACAAAAGAGAAAACCACAACACTATATGGCAACCTTGGGAAGATTTTAAGAAGTCCCCTTCTTTTCCATTATAACTTAGATAACATTACCGCCTACCCATAAGACAATTTTTGTCAAAGTGACACGGTTAGGAAAACAGATACCTTACTACCAAGATATAATAGCACGATTACTTGAGATCACGGTTTAAAGGAAAACTATACCCCCCAAACAATGTAGGTCTCTATTAAAAGATACTGAGTAAAACAGCTCATGTGTAAAACCCTGCTTCATGTAAATGAACCATTATCATAATAATATACTTTTTTAGTAGTATGTGCCATTGGGTAATCATTAAAGGAAAACTATACCCCCAAAATGAACACTTAAGCAACAGATAGTTCATATCATATTAAGTGGCATATTAAAGAATCTTACCAAACTGGAATATATATTTACATAAATATTGCCCTTTTACTTCTCTTTCCTTGAGCCACCATTTCGTGACTCTATCTGTGCTGCCTCAGAGATCACCTGACCAGAAATACTACAACTCTAACTGTAACAGGAAGAAGTGAGGAAGCAAAAGACACAACTCTGTCTGTTAATTGGCTCATGTGACCTAACATGTATGGTTTGTTTGTGAGTACAGTGAATCCTACGATCCCAGGGGGCGGCCCTTATTTTTTAAAATGGCAATTTTCTATTTATGATTACCCAATGGCACATACTATTGGAAAAGTATATTATTATGAAAACGGTTTATTTACATGAAGCAGGATTTTACATATGAGCTGTTTTATGCAATATCTTTTTATAGAGACCTACATTGTTTGGTGGGTATAGTTTTCCTTTAATAGAAAATTGCCATTTTAAAAAATAAGGGCCGCCCCCTGAGATCGTAAGATTCACTGTGCACACATACAAACCACATGTAAGGTCACATGAGCCAATTAACAGACAGAGTTCTGCCTTTTGCTTCCTCACTTCTTCCTGTTACAGTTAGTGTTGTAGTATTTCTGGTCAGGTGATCTGAGGCAGCACAGATAGAGTCACGAAATGGTGGTTCAAGGCAAGAGATGTAAAAGGGCAATATTTATGTAAATATATATTCCAGTTTGGTAAGATTCTTTAATATGTCATTCAATTTGATATAAACTATCTATCTGTTGCTTAAGTATTCATTTTGGGGGTATAGTTTTCCTTTAACAAAAGTTATGAAGCTTTACTTCTATGATTTATTTTTTATTTTTATTTTTTTTTAGGTTAACGGTTGAATACAACATTCTGTTATCAACATTGTGTCAATTGATCAGATGTGTTAACTGATAAAACGTATTGTTTGTGATACAATAATGGTATTTTGCTTACTTTATTCAATGTTGAAACATGTATAGTTTGAATGAAAACTAATAAACAGAGATATGTTAAAAGAAGGAAAGGGGGCTGGCTGGGTACTCCCCATTTATTATAGTAGCTGACCTCAGAACCTGGGCCAGCCCATGGTACTAATGTAGGGGGGAGCCATGCTGCCATATTTCTTTCAGTCTGTGTGCTTTCCTGATTTTGAGTCCTGATTTTGCTCTGTGTCATTCACACCACCCGGAGCAACAGCACGGATTACAGGATAAGAAGCAAAAAGATGACATGGAGCTCTCAACAATAGGCTGACATTTTCAGCAAAAGAGGAACCCACAGACCACAACCCCCTCCCATTGGACCTTTCCTCCTCCTTTAAAATGGTATAAATCAGTTAAACATAGAACCTTACAGCAACCTGGATAACAGATGATTATTCCCTGCATCTGGTAACCCCCTTCATTGTAGCTGTGGCTATGTATGTAGGATCATTGTCCTGCTGGTAGGTAGGCCTCTGCCCCAGTTGCTGGACTTGTGCAGACTGCATTCTAGCAGTTCTAGCATTGTCCTGGATTTGGCTCCATCTATCTTGCCCTCTTGCTGCTGATAAAACACATCACCACAACATGATGCTACCACCATTCTTCAATGTACTATTGTTGTTCTTCTGGTGATGAGTTCTGTTGGTTATTCTATGCTCAGCTTTGGTCTCATCAGACCAGAAAACTTTTTCCTCATATTTTTGCATTGCTGTGTCCAGGGTCGGACTGGGGGACCCGGGTCCCACCGGGACTTCTGTCCAGGGCCCCCTGCCGACCCCCCCCTATAGTGACACAGCAAGTGTGCGCCTGCACGAAGGCCCCAAGTGCAGAAGGAGATGCGCAGATGGCACTGCACAGCGATAAAAAACACTTTTACGGAGATCTGGAGAGGGGTCTGGCCCGGCACTGGCTGTGTCTCACATGCCCTTGGCAAGCTTCAATCTAAACAGGATTTGATATGGGTTGTTTTCAGTTGGCTTTCTTCTTGCCACTCTCCCATAAAGCCTCCCCTACAATTTGTACCTGTATGTTAGCCACCCACCCACTTAGACTGTAAGCTCTATGGGACAGGGACCTCCTTCCTGCTGTCTCTTACCACATAAGCTTTGTGTTCTTATATGAGCTGTGTATATTTATTGTCTGGTACTTTTATTGATATTGTAGTTGTATACATTGTACAGTGCTACAGCTCCTTAAAGCAAAGCTATACTCCACCCCCAAATTAATACTTTAGCAACAGATAGTGTATATCAAATTAAGTGGCATATTAACAGATCTTACCAAACTGGTGTGTGTGTGTGTGTGTGTGTATATATCTATCTATCTATCTATTTATCTATATATAAAAATATATATATATTTATGGAAAACATTGCCCTTTTTTTTTACCTCAAATGAACTCGACTGACCTTGAAATTCGAAAAGTATCTTATTTAAGAAAAAACTCTAACGTCTATATCTCAAGTTAATATTACTTACCCAAAAACTCGAATCGAATTTAAATCGAATTCGAAAAAACTGGAATGTCAGGAATGCTATTAACATCTTCAAATGTGTCACCGGACCTCTGCCATTGACTTCTACATGAACTCGGCAGGTTTTAGGTGGCGAATAGTCGAATTTGAGTTGTTCCCTGGTTCAAAGTATAATAAATCTCAAATACGAATTTGGATTATTACCAAATTTTGAATTTACAATTCAAACCTTAATAAACCTGCCCCTATATGCCCCTGTATATTGTAACATTTCTAGTCTATGTGTACAGTGTATGCAAATTAGGTTTCAGATTCGGTTCGGCCAGGCAGAAGGATTCGGCCAAATCCTGCTGAAAAAAAGCCGAATCCTGGATTTGGTGCATCCCTATTTCAGTGATTCAGAAAGGGGGGGGGGGCTTTCATTTCTACTTGTAAATAATTTTGAACACTGCAAATTTTTTTTTTAGTGTTATGGAGAGCAGACTAATGAAATACATTTTAATTCAAGATTGTAACATAAATATGGAAAGTCCAAAGGGGTGAATATTGTAAGTTCAAATGTATATAACTATGAGCCATGTTCCTGAGTCCTCCTTGTCTGTCTAATGGTTATTTTTGCATTTTCCATGAAATAGTCTGAAGATTTAAACCATGTGCTTCTGACTTTATCCTCTGATTCCTTCAATGCTATGAACCTTTCCACTACAACTAAGGAAAGGCAGTCTTTCCACAGTACAGCTCAAAGCCACATGCTCACAGAACAGACATAGCTTTCCATCAATTTGCTACAGAAAAATACTTATTTTAAAGGAGAACTAAAGTTTTACTAAAAAATTAGGCTAGAAATGTCGTACATTATGTTTTGAGCTTCTGTTCCAGCCCAAGGCAACCACAGCCCTTTAACAAGGAAGATCTGTCTCTAGAGATGCCCCAGTAGCTCCCCATCTTCTTCTCTGCTGAGTCACTGCACATGCTCTGTGCTGCTGTCACTTACTGAGCTTAGGCACCCACTCACAATATACAGTACACATAGAATAGAAAGGTCACAATATAAGGGCTCTTACAGACGAGAGTTTTTACCTGCGCTCCGTTTTTCTGCGTTCAGACGCAGGGGAGCGCAGGTAAAAACGCTCGTCTGTAAGAGCCCTAAGGCTGATTAGTAATTAATACAGATAATCACTACATGGCACCACAGAAACCAGTGTAATTACCATCAAAATGTATCAGCCCTGTAGCATCAGCTTATATTACAGACCAACCTCTTTTTCTGCTTGATAATATGTGAAGACCCCTAAGCTTAGCTTCTCAACAGCTGCTCAGAGCCCACTGAGCATGTGAATGTTACAGACACTTTCCAAAATGGTGACCCCCTGTGACAAGTTTGAAGTCCTGAATAATTGCAGCTATTGAGAAGCTGAAACTTTAGGCTGGTGCAATAAGTTCAGTATATAAATCTTTATTTTTAGGGCTAGTTCTCCTTTAAAACTGGGGTACATCAATTTGAGGCCTCACTATAAATACAAAGGTTACTCTTTAGGGCAGACGGGGGGGATTTCGTCACCTGCGATAGACCAATCTCTGAAATGCCTTCCCACCAGCAAGAATGTGTGTCACTTACATTTTCCAGTCGCCCGAAGTTTTCTTGTGAGGCACCTAGTGGTAGCCATGAAAATAGCACCAAAGCAGCACCATTCAGAAATCTCATAATATTCCTGCTTGGGTGTTATTCTCATGTCTACCACTAGGTGGTGCTGGGAGCATGACCTAGGTTGTGGTATAATGTAATGAGAAGAAACAATAGCTTTCTCAAAGCAGTTCCATCCTGAAGTGCTGACTCCTTCTCAAAGCTTAGGCACAATGCAATGAGACTGCTGCCTCCACACCAATATTACTACTAAGAAAAAAATGTTGGTTCAAGAATAGATTTAAAATAGTAGTGAATTACTGGTAATGTAAACAGTGTTATTTAGAAATAAAAAGTAAACCATAAAAATCATGACAGAATCCCTTCAAGGTACACAGTTCTTACACCCTTCCTTGCCCTGATGTGCATATGTAAATTAGGGTTTGGTTCTCATTCGGTCAAATCTTTCACATAGGATTCAGCTGAAACCCGAAAATAGTGGATTAGGTGCATCCCTCCTTAAACGGGTAGTTTACTTGTGTTATGGAATGGCTAATTCTAAGCAGCTTTTCAATCAGCCTTTATTTTTGTTATTAAACCATTTGCCTTCTTCTACGGACTCTTTGCAGTTTTCAAATGGGGACTACTAACCCCATCTAAAAACAAATGCTATGTAAGGTAAAAATGTATTATTGCTGCATTTTATTGCTCATCTTTCTAATCAGGCCCTTTCCCATCCATATTAGTGTCTTTTTCAAATGAATGCATGGTTGCTAGCAAACTGGAGAGCTGCTGAATAAAAAGTTAAATAAAAAATCCATGTTTTAGGCAGTGTATATTAATTAGCCCTTTTGTGTGCTTAAAGCTCAAATTAAGAACAATCTTTAGGTTTGCAAAGATAACAGGCCCATTATAGTTATTTGTTCTTTACTAGTATAGCTATGGGATTTCTTATTAAAAAATCTCTGAACAAAAGGCATTCGATAGAATCCATTTCTAATTTTATACGATTTGCCGTTTCACTGTAAAAAAAAAACCCATACCTTGCACTAGATCGTATCTAAGCTGCATAAATCCATATGTGTGGCAAACAATGATTTATTTAAATGTTTCAATGCTTTATTGCAGATTGGATCTAAATTAGAGAACCCTAGAAATCAGAATCTAGAAAACCCTAGGTCCCAAGAATTTCATTTATACATCCCCTATCTCTAATTGTATAATTAAAGATTATACAAAAGATTGTGTTGAGGTAAAATTTATTTTTCAAAAGCTGGTTAAAAAAAAATTGCAACAAATGAGGGGCGATTCCTGTTTTAATTACAAAACACAAAAATAAACAAAAGAAAATACAGGTAAAACACAGGATTAACTGAACTATTCATAAAACTTTTAATCGACAGCTTTAAAGGAACAATAACAGCAAAATATCAAAGTAGTTTATATGCATTTAAACTGGGGTGCACTGAATCCAGAATCATGTGATTCTGTAACACAAACCAGGAAGGGGGGGGAAAAAAAAACCACGTGCTGTTCACTCTTTTTCCCTTCCAGCCTCTCGTTTGAATATGCAAATTAGGGTTCGGATTCTGTTCCGTTTTCGGCCGAATCCCAAAATTGTGGATACAGTATATCCCCATTTTAAACAATGTTTTGTTGTCTTGCGCTGGTAAAAAGGTGGTTTATTGCAACAGGTCACAGACCAACATCACCTGATGCTTATTTGGTGATGTTGGTTTGTGATCTGTTGCAATAAACCACCTTCTTTTTAACCTGAAGTGCCGCCTTTCCATCCTTTTGCAAATCTGACTACAGTGGGAACGATGGTGTCTGAGCACCAGGTACATCAAAATGAAGCTGCATTAAATTGAACATACAGGGGGTGAGCAGAGCAGCCAATTCCTTTTTTCCCCACTTTTGTGTTTGTAGATTACAAAGTGTTCTATTCATGGCTTTCAACAGAACTGCAGAATGAAAGCGCGCTCATAAATTAACATTTGTTGCCAAGAAATAATTTTATTTGTAGGTGCTCCATTAACACTTTAAAAACATTTAAAATATTTTCACTTTGACATTACTGGTCCTTTAAGTTTCATTGTCTCAGACAAGAAGGACAATGTCACCTGTGGGAACTTTCCTCTCCCATATTCCAAATAGCACTCCACGACAAATTCATATGTGGCGCTCATGTAAGGTCTCGAAAACAGCAGAAAGTCCCTGAAAAGGACACCTTCCCGGTCATTCAAATGACAAACTCAGTCAAGGGGGTTGGGGGGAGTTTCTTAATTTTTCCAGGGTTCCCTTGCACTGATAAATCAACATCCCCACACTGAATTGGACTCAAGCACATTAAAAAAAAAATTGACATAAAGCGGTCCCACTGTTCCTCTCTACAGAAGTTACCAAAATACGTTACACATGCAAGACAATTCTTTAAGAATTTGCCAATGAGAATGTGGATTACCTGCTAGGTCAGTCATCTTGCTATACTAACTAGATTTTGAAGTCATCTACATATAAAAGCACAATCTATGTGGAGCTGATTAAAATGAGACACGAGGATCCAGAGTATAAAGTTTGTTTCCGACATTAAACTTCTACTACCAATAAGTCTTGTGACACAGTCTTGCTTCTGTCGTGGAGACTCGTTTCTCCCATATTCAGCCGCAAAGCCAACATTAACCGTAATGCTTGGGCATGTATGCCACCTCACCTTAATTGATCTTTTTCTTTCACTGCTGTCAATTTGTTCATGGGGGTATGAACAATAAATAGTATATAACCCTCATTGTGTATGGTCAGTTGAGTTTCCACTCCCATCTCCAAATATCCCAGGTTTTCATACAGTGCAGTTAAAGGAAAGAGGCTAAAGAAATTGGGTTTTAAAAATCCAGGCCTCTGAAGCTCTATTGTGACAGTATTTACACAATTATTTTAACGTTTACAAACTCGAGGCTGCCTTTTGCAACTTATGGAGAATATAAAAACTATTTATTGAACACTGCTCACCAGTATTTACATTGAAGTAAACAATATACAGTAAGGTAACATTCCATTTACTACAAAGTTTTTCCCAGGCCTCTTCAACGGAAGGACTGGCGCTAATGAAACTAGCATACGGACAGGTTAGAAGTAAAGCATTAACATGCACAATGACAGAAGACTACAAAACACTTGCAAAATTTGCATAATACAGAAACTTTCAATAATTTGAAATGTATAAAAAGCCCAGAGAGAAAGTAATTTTACATATCAAAGGCTCCTTACGCCATGCCAATGTCACGGGCCATAACCAAAATTTTGGCTTATTCTGGAAATACTAAAACAAAAGTCTTGAAGGTTCCTGAAGTGGCGGATCACTTAAAAAAAAAAAAACAAAAAAAACCTCTACATGAAAAATAAGTTTATTGTGCTTCATCCTCTGGACAAGAGTGCCAAGTTAATCTTTCTTCATAAAATGCAATAACAACCTGAGGACACTTTACATTTGCTTCTTTAGCAGGTACCAAATCTGCTTCATCTGAATCTTTCCTATAAATAGAAAAATAATGAAATCAGTCGTTACCTGCAACAGACAATAGATTATTTTAATTTTTCACCGTTTATTTTCTCCTACAAACTTCCTGAATTGAGATAACCTTTAGGGCAAGGGTACATGTGTTCTGTTTACTCAGAAAGGGGATTAAGTCTTAAATCTTTAATTTCTGACCGTGGGTAGTCATAATGACAGAAGGGCAACAATTGCCAGCAAACGAGGATTCAGACCAAATATACTTGGGCTTGAATTTTTACAGAAATCTTATGGCCATGCATTTCACTACAATCGGTGCGTGACTTGCTCTGGCCAAATTGTAGTAACAATTGCTGCAGATTAAAAGGATACTGTCCTGGGAAAACATGTTTTTTTTTCAAAACGCATCAGTTTATAGTGCTGCTCCAGCAGACTTCTGCACTGTAATCCATTCAAACAGATTTTTAAATATTTAATTTTGAAATCGGACATGTGGCTAGACATAGCCAGTTTCCCAGGTGCCCCCAGTCATGTGACTTGTGCTTAAATAAACTTCAGTCACTCTTTACTGCAAATTTGAGCGATATCACCTCATCCCAGCAGGCTAAAAAAAAAAAAAAACAATGGGAAGGTAACCAGACAGCAGCTGCCTGGTAGATACAAGAACAGCACTCAATAGTAAAAATCCAGGTCCCACTGCGACACTGTCAGTTACATTGAGAAGGAGAATGCCTATCAAATGGTAGTAATGTTATATGATAGAGTGAATTATTTGCAGTGTAAACAGTGTAATTTAGAAATAAGAGCTACATCATCAAAATCAGGTTTTTTTATCCCCAACTCTTTTCTAAATGTAACTTTTAGCCACTACATGCTGAGAAATAGTTTCCATATGAACATAATACCACAAGGCTCACTTTAACTCTTGAAAGTGTTAGTACACCACTATTACTTACCATTTCATAAGGAACATTAATTCACCACTGCTGTCTGTAGCTCCAATTATCCTTTCTGGATCCAGAGCTCTTGCAAATCCCCGTGGTTTATCAACCTAGAAAAACAAGCAAGAAAAACAGTTAAAAAAAACAAATCAATTTATTAACTGCCCATTACAAATAATCAGTGACTAACGCAATAAAATCAGGCCTGTGGCAGCCAATCAGACCAGTGATCTGCATAACTTTAGTCTTAATGTTTTTTTTTGTTTTTTTTTAAACAATTAACTTACAGATTCCCGTTTTTTCTTTGATTTGCTGTCTTCAGATTCACTGTCTGACACAGATTTCCTTTTGTTGCTGTCTGGTTTTTCTTTCCCTGCCTTCTGAGAATTAAGGAATGCTTCAATCAACTCTGGACAGTCTAAGTTTTCCTCAGGCTCCCAGGTGTTGTCTGAACTGGAAAGAAAACATGTTGATAAGTTCCAAAAAAAAAAACCTTGTGCATGTTTAACACCTCTATAAATAATGTAAACTTTAGAGCTTGTAGTCCCCAAGTGTGAATTAGTAGTTTGTAAGAATCAAAATCCTGCAGTGATGTAAATACGCTTATGATATGACCTTATCCTTGCCTCAACGTTGATATAAAAAGAACTGTAATCAGCCATAAAGTGCAGCAGAAATGCCGTTGGTAGGGTGCTATTGGCACCATCGTTTTGCCACATTACAGTTCCATTACAAGTTTAATCTGCAGGTACAGAAGGGTGGCACTAACAGTCCTACAGCTGGTAAGTTTCAGTCCTTATTTAACAGGGAATGTAGTTACTGATCCTTATAGCAGCAGCTGGTTTCTAACATGCAAAGAATATCTCTCCATAATGATGAAACAGGTTTTACGCCACATTTTAAAAATGTTGTGAATGTTGGCAGAGGTGGTCTTTATGATGATCACACAGGGAACATTCAGCACAGCAACTTGGAAAAGGATTTACTTGTGAATCACTCAGGGATAATACAGAGCACATTTAACAGTGTGAAAGATCAAAAACAATATGGTGGATAGAAAAGAAAAACAACAGAGTGCAGAAAAAAAAACAACAGCAAAGATCATTGCAGTTATACATTAACAATATTCACAGTGCCACCTTGTGACCATTTTAATACTCCAGTGTTTAAGCATGAATGCTGTTGCATGTATTCCAACAGTGAAAAGTCTATATGATTCACTATTGTAGACCGTAAGTGAAAACATTACATACTCTGTAAAACCTTTCCATTTGAGGTAATATTCAACCTTTCCATTTACTACACGCCTGTCCATAACTTTTTCTACAACAAATTCTTCAGGCTCTGCTTCCTCCACCTTCTTGCTCTTGCCATTCTGTTTCTTCCCCATGGTCTGTGTGGGAAAAAAATATATACATTGGTTAAGTAACCATCTGTTCTGTATAACAGGAACACATGCACAGTACATCTCAATGGTTCAACCAATGGCTAGAAGTGAAAAAAGACCAACCTTTGTCCAATAGTGAGACTCTGGGACTTGAAGATCCTCAGCTTCCATAGATCTCAGAATCTATTTCCACTCGCTATGAAAGTCAGAGGATCTTCAATTCCCAGAATCGTTCACTTATTTGACTTAAGACAATTCAGAGCTAACTCTTTTGGCCAAGAATCTGGAGGGAGCTTGATAAACAGTTCAAATGAACAAAGAGAACTGAGGAACAAAGAGGCAGGAGATCAGTTTGAGGAAAAAAAATGGATCCATATAGCCCGACTCAAAATACAGTATGAAGAGATCACATGCTTCCTAACGATACCAAACAGGGCCACCCTATACCAGGGTGTTGGGATTGTTTAGGAGGGACTGGAGCATCAAACACTCCACATGTCTATCATTCTGATCACCTATCTATGAAACACAGAATGCCCATATGTTTATGAAAATATTTTAATATATGGGCAAATACATACATTAGAGAAACTGGCCTGAAACCAACACTCATTTATAGGTGGTTTTAATGGCAATTTCATGGGCACGGTTACTTCATGCATAAGGCAATGAGAAGGCATGTCCCCACAAAGAATACAGTGTAAATGGTTAAGCGTTTACATTTACAATACGGCCTTCCTAAAAAGGCACGAACAGAACTGTATAGATGTCTTGTGCTAAAGCCAGGTAGGCTATACAAGTCCGGTCTAACTTACTGCAGCTAGCCTGTGGCAGAACTACTTAATTAAATAATCCTTTAGGGTAGGGGCAGACAGGCAGATTCGGGGAGATTTAGTCGTCTGGCGCTTTGATTTCTAAAATCGCCCGAAGTTTCCTCGTGAGGCAACTTCAGGCAATTTCACAAATCGAAGTGCCGCGAGTGCATGGCGCTCATCTTCTCATTCAAGCAGGCGGAAGGCAAGAAGAAAGCAGTTCGCCTCTTCTGCGGGGCAACAATGCCCGATTAATCACCAGGCGACTAATCTCCCGAATCTGCCCTTAGGTGCTGATTGACAGTAGTAAAAATGTAAGTCAGTTTTACTAAAGGTAGACTGCTACTGGTAAAAGTGCACACACATTTGGCCCATTGTTTTGATTCAGAAAAAACAAGGCAGTTCCTGGAGATTCCCTCTTTATACACCTCCCTTCCCCCAACTGCAGCCTGAGAGATAAAGCAGCTCATTATAGAGAGGGTTTGTCAATGGAATGCTGATCTGTTTTGATCTTGCTCATAGGGTCTGAAAGTAGAATGCAATGTTCAGATTTAGCACTATTACATTTGTACATTGTAAAAAGCTCTATTTATTTAAATACTGAAAAATAAGGACTAATGCCTCTTTAAGGGACCTCCAGGTATCAGAGACAAAATTATGTAAGACATGTATAATTCAAATACTAAGCAGTGACTTCATATACATTTAATACTCTACATATTAAATTTTGCAGCACTATCCTTGACTGCTTTTCTCAGGGATCCCTTGTGCCACACTATAGTAGGTTTCCATGTATGTATTTTTTTTGAACAATTTTCTTTTTCTCTGTAATTAAAAAAAAAAAAAAAAACTACCTTGTACATGAGCCAATCTTAAGATATAATTAATCCTTATTGGAAGCAAACTAAGCCTATTGGGTCTCTTTCATATTTGCATGATTTTATAGTAGACTTAAGGTATGAAGATCCAAATTACAGAAAGATCCATTATCCAGAAAGCCCCAGGTCCCGAGGCCTCTGGATAACAGGTCCCATACCTGTACTGTGTTCTTGCGTTTTAGGACACAAGCAGATTTGTCACCTGAAATCTGAGCTACCTGCAGACATTTGAAAACGCATCCCCCTTCACTAACATTCGGATCACTTCATGTAGTATGTATTTCATTACTACTGTGGCAAATTCCATCCACAGTAACCTAAACATTACAATTTTTCGACACTTGCTTCAGAAACATTTTTATTCAGCGTGTGGCCAGTGTTCTTGGAGAATAGTTTATGCAAGGCTTTCTAAAATTAAAGGGGGTGGCTCAACTATACGTTAATTTTTACAGAGTGTCCTATTCCTAGCAACTGCACAGCTGGTCTTCATTATTTATTCTGTATTGTTACTTGCTTTCCCTTCTCTCTTTCCAGCTTTAAAATGGTGGGGGGTTGAACCATGGCAGCCAAAAGACTATTGCTCTTTGAGGCTACAATTGTATTGCTATTTCTTACTATTCAATCCCCACCCTATACTTATTCCACTGCCTGGATACTAGGAAAGATAACATCCTAACAAACAGATAGCTGCTGAAATAGCAAACCGGAGAACTGTGGAGCAAAGAACTAAACAATGAAAAGAGTAAATTAAAAAAAACGAAGACCAGCTGCAAAATGTCTCAGAATATCGCTCAAGAAAAAATATAATGTAGCAGCCGGTGAGCTCCACATTCTTGTTTATTGGTTCTTTCTACTACAGTGCTAAATTGTGACAACTGCCCTTGATTTTCTTAAAATATGAATCTACATTAAAAGTCAGCTATAGAGCACGTTGATTTTTTTTTGCTGATAGTTCTGCTTTTGTAAGTAATTATTACTTAAAGGGATACTGTCATGGGAAAAAACTTTTTTTTCAAAATGAATCAGTTAATAG
This sequence comes from Xenopus petersii, assembly GCA_038501925.1. Taxonomy (NCBI): domain Eukaryota; kingdom Metazoa; phylum Chordata; class Amphibia; order Anura; family Pipidae; genus Xenopus; species Xenopus petersii. The sequence continues at coordinate 124,672,459 of CM076682.1, forward strand.
TGCTACTCCAGCAGAATTCTGCACTGAAATCCATTTCTCAAAAGAGCAAACAGATTTTTTTATATTTAATTTTGAAATCTGACATGGGGCTAGACATATTGTCAATTTCCCAGCTGCCCCAAGTCATGTGACTTGTGCTCTGATAAACTTCAATCACTCTTTACTGCAAGTTGGAGTGATATCACCCCCTCCCTTTCCCCCCCCAGCAGCCAAACAAAAGAACAATGGGAAGGTAACCAGATAGCAGCTCCCTAACACAAGATAACAGCTGCCTGGTAGATCTAAGAACAACACTCAATAGTAAAAACCCATGTCCCACTGAGACACATTCGGTTACATTGAGAAGGAAAAACAGCAGCCTGCCAGAAAGCATTTCTCCCCTAAAGTGCAGGCACAAGTCACATGACCAGGGGCAGCTGGGAAATTGACAAAATGTCTAGCCCCATGTCAGATTTCAAAATTGAATATAAAAATATCTGTTTGCTCTTTTGAGAAATAGATTTCAGTGCAGAATTCTGCTGGAGTAGCACTATTAACTGATGTGTTTTGAAAAAAAACATGTTTTCCGATGACAGGATCCCTTTAAAGTTCCTAAACCTGACTGTTTTGCCAATCTGACTGTCCCATAGACCCAAAGATCCGCTCGTTTGGCGACATCGCCATACGAGCAGATCTTTCCCCAATATGCCATTAACGAGCATGGCTATATCAGGGGTAATCTGATTATTCGGCCGTATGGCCGATGGTTCGGTCAGGTCAAAATGAAACCTGACCAAACGACCGATCTCCGCCAGACGAAAGCTGTCGGCACTCCCCACACACGATCCAAAAATCGTATGAATCCTTGATTCGTACGATAGGATCTGTGTGTCTATGGCCACCTTTAATCTGTCAGTTAAGAGTTTCTAATGCTAATCGATGCAAAGAATGGTAAGGTAATGTAAAAGCATCAGGAAAATACTTTTATGGCAAAATCATAAATAGCATTCAAAGATAAAGGTTTTGATGGATGTAAAAAAAAGGTTATTTTCTATTGTCAGTATATCGATCTCAAGATGAGCGGGATTAGTAGGATTTTTTTGTGGAAATTCTGTTTTAAACAGTACAAAACAAACATTTTATATCAAATTCCTTTTATATTTAGGAGCATAGTGCACTGCCACTAGTAAACATTTGTGTTTCATAAATACAATATGCCTCAACACAGTTGGCAAAAAGAAATGGGAGTGTTCTTGCTCATCCTAAACAGGACAAACTGTGCAAATGAAAGTAAAATTGCAGTCTGCATTAGCAGAAAATGAATAGCTGCTTCTGATCTGAGGGCCCAAAAGAAGCCTCCAGCTGAATAAGGTAGATAATTATCCATACACAGCTTCTCAGGGAAGTGAAGACTTGTTTTGATTGTGTTCCTCAGAACCAACAGTAGAATATGCCCTTTTTAGTGTGGCTCAGTGGCGTATTTACGCCTGGCGTTTTATTTTTTAAAAACGTAACGTAAAAACGCCATGTCTGGCCTTGCCCTAAAGATCTGTGTCTCCAAAGATGCCCCAGCAGCTCCCCATCTTCTTCTCTGCTGATTCACTGCACATGCTCTGTGCTGCTGTCACTTACTGAGCTTAGGGACCCACTCACAATATACAATACACAGAATAGAAATGTCACAATATAAGGCCGATTAGTAATTAATACAGATAATAACTACATGGCAGCACAGAAACCAGTGCAATTAGCATCAAAATTTAATAATCAGTCCTGTAGCATCAACTTATATTACAGGCCAACCTAATTATCTGCTATATAATTTGCGACGACCCCTAAGCTTAGCTTCTCAACAGCTGCTCAGAGCCCACTGAGTGTCACAGACATTTTCCAAGATGGTGACCCCCTGTGACAGGTTTGAAGTCCTGGATCATTGCTGCTAATGAGAAGCTGAAGTGTTAGGCTGGAGCAAGACGTTGACAATATAAAATATAGTATTTTTAGCCATATTCATTTTCAGGCATTAGTTCTCCTTTAAAAGTCTATTCACGGCCACCGAACTAATGCATATATGCTATACACTGCCTCTTTAAATAAAAAAGCGGTCACGTAGAGGTGGCCTGTCATGTGAGGACACAAGTTACTATATGCAACTGGATTTTGTCATATTAAATATCATGAGGAAGTAAAATGCCTAGAGTTTTCGGTAACGACGGTAACGTGCGAGACTCGGCGTGGCAGCCATACCATCTGCGCGTGAGTTGAACTGTGCGTACAGATAAAGTTCCAAGCCGCTTTGCCTCATGCCGGAAAGCAAACTCCCCCGCCCCTCTACCGCGCCTGCGCACATCTACCTGAACCGCAACATGATTGATTAACTAAGTGATTTCCGGAGGGAGATGTGAGAATACAAATTAGCCGAAACCAGAAGTTAGCGTAGGATAGGCACCGCGGGCCTTTCCATCATTACAAAGCCTGCTTAGCAGTTGCCCTGTATAGTGTAACAGTATAGCATTTATTCACCCTGCTCAGCAGCTATAGGCCACGCGCGCCTGTCCCGCCCCGGCAATCGCTCACACTGTCCCTTCCAGCACTACCAGTGAGGGATATACTGTGCCCTCACCATTGCCGGGGCTCCCCCGACCCGAACTCTTCATTCGGCTCCCACCACCATTTCAAGCGATCATAAAGGCTTGGTGTAGTCGCTTTCACACACGTGACTTCTGCTCCCGCAAGTCACACTAGCGCTAAGCAGCAATTGGGGAGACACTGTAGGTTTGCAGTTCGGCCTCCCGCCCTTACACTATGCCTTCTATCTATTGGTCTGTGTTGCCGCTCCGCAGCAGGCCTCTACTAACTGCTATTTCCCGCCGGCACGCCGTGCTCTTCCCACTCCCCTCCCTCATACTCACGGGCATGACCTTCCTCTCTCTTATTCCCGTACCTCACACTCTCAGGATAACCAACACCCGGTGACTCGTCCCCAATTCACCGAGCAACGCTCTCCAGCCCGAGACTCCCTGCAGCTGCAATGTGCGCAGGAGTGGGAGGGCCACAGTGACGCGCAGAACAATGGGCCCTACCAACACTCTGGCGGGGAATTTACTGGCGCGAACACTAACTCTTTCACTGCCACGGGGGGAGTGGTACCTTGACAAAACCGGACACAGGTTGAACTAATCTATAGGGGATTAACGTGGTACGGGAAATTACTTACTGATGAGAGAAATAAACACGAACTGTAATTTAAATTTACAGACGCAAGTCACATCCTCAAAGGTTGGTCCCAGACTCCTCCCACCTCGCTTCCTCGTGTGGGTAGCTGACCGGAGTCTTTTTGTTTGCAAATAATAAAAACATAATTGTCATACAGGCGTGAGTGGGGTTGCCACCGACTCCGACTTCCTATATATTTTTCTTTTTTTTCCCTATTAATAACATTGTGATCAACCATCATTTTTACTGGCCAAGTGGCAACCCTAGCGCCGTAAGTGGGGTTGCCACCTTTTCTGGAAAAAAATACCGGCCTTCCTATTAGGGATGCACCGAATCCAGGATTCGGATCGGGATTCGGCCTTTTTCAGTAGGATTCGGATTAAGGCTGAATACTTCTGCCCGGCCGAACCAAATCCTAATTTGCATATGCAAATTGGGGACGGGGAGGGAAATCACATGACTTTTTGTCACAAAACTAGGAAGTAAAAAATGTTTCCACCTTCCCACCCCTAATTTGCATATGCAAATTCGGTTCGGTATTCGGCCGAATCTTTAGTGAAGGATTCGGGGTTAGGCCGAATCCAAAATAGTGGATTCGGTGCATCCCTACTTCCTATATTCTTTTCCCTATTAATAACATTGGCATCCAGCATCATTTTTACCGACCAGGCCAGGTGGCAACCCTAGCCGTGAGTGGGCTTCCCACCTGTTCGGTTTAGACTAGGGATGCACCGAATCCAATATTTTTGATTCGGCCGAATACCGAACACGAAAGATTCAGCCGAAAACCGAACCGAATCCTAATTTGCATACACAAATTAGGGATGGAAAGGGGAAAGCATTTTTTACTTTCTTGTTTTGTGACAAAAAGTCACATGATTTCCCTCCCTGCCCCTAATTTGCATATGCAAATTAGGATTCGGTTCAGCCGGGCAGAAGGATTTGGCCGAATCCAAATCCTGCTGAAAAAGGCCGAATCCCGAACCGAATCCTGGATTCGCTGCATCCCTAGTTTAGACCAGATATATTCAATTCTTCTAAGGCCTGTTCAGGTCACAACTTTCTGTTCGGTTTTCAGCCTTGTGAAACCCAAACCAAAATCTGGCCAATATATGAAAACCACTTAAATACCAAGATACTCACCTTGACGTGGCTTAGTAATTATCGAGTGCAGTTCATTTCTTGTAAATGACAGAAATAAGGAAATCAATCAAAAATAAGAAATAGTTTTTCTAAATGAGCAAAGCTTTTTGGATAACTGATTTCTGTATAACAGATCCCATACCTAAATCACGCAGAATAGATAGGGGTAGGGTTTGCAGCAGTGTGGGTCTCAGTTTGTCAGTTTGTCAAAACTTTCTTTCCCATTTAAAACATTGAGAAAATTGGACAGAAATCCAGCCAGTTGCATATAGGGTTGCCACCCGGCTAGTAAAAATGATGGCTGATCCCAATGTTATTAATAGGGAAAAAAGATGAATATAAGTATTTTTTTCCAGAAAAGGTGGCAACCCTAGTTGCATATAAGTGACCCGGCATCATAACTCCACAACATCATCTCTGATATCATCATGCCCACCTGAACATCACTGCTCCACCCCCTTTGTTCGGGTTTAGCCACTGGCAAAGGTGGCAACCCTAGGAGTGAGTCAGTAGCACATCAGGTATGTGTACTTACCGGGGCACTTGTCTGTATGGCCCGTGTATCGCTGCCAGCACCATAACGCTCCAGGTACTCACTGGCTGCTGAATATTCACATCGTCCAAAGTACAAACTAGCCAAAGGCCCAAAAAGTAGCTCAAATTCCTACCTTGGCTAGTTTGTACTATCAACACCAGCCTGGGCTTTAAATTAGTAGCCCAATTTGGCTGGAAAACCACCAACCTGTCAACCCTGTGTCATGTGCTTATAACAACTAATATTCACATTCTCTCTGAACTCCTCAATTTTCTTGCAATTTCTCTGTATAGAGGATGGGGATAAAACAATACTGGCAATTTAAAAGTGCAATCCTGATCCTGCGTTCTGAGATTTCTGGCCCCAAATTCATAAAACCATCACACCACATATTTCATACCAGGCAAGGTACAAATTACCTCCTATGTACTCGCCAATTAACTTGGAAAAGCCCAGTACATGCAATCCCGCCTTGCCAGTATACACATTTGCATGGGCGCCTCTGATAGTGGCAGAGAGGCCATGGAGGAAGACATCCCTACATTAGACTCCACAGTCTGGGCAAGATATTTGGCGCTGTGTTCGTTTTTACCATGGATGGGGATTTTTTGTCCTAAATGGAGCACCAACGCAAATGAAAATACTAAGTGATTTTGATTTTGTGTGTCATTTAGGGAGATTAGTCGCCTGGCGACAAATTGACTTTTCTTCAGGGCCACTAATCTCCCCGAACCGCCTTCCCGCCAGCTAGAGTAAAAATCGCCAACGGGATGACACTCAGAGTGCTTCGTTTTCCGAAATCACCCAAAGTTTCCTCGTGAGGCAACTTTGGTCGACTTCGGAAAACGAAAAGCTCCAAGTGACATCCCGCTGGCAATTTACATTCCGGCGGGAAGGCAGGGTAGGCAGTTCGGGGAGATTAGTCGCCCCGAAGAAGAGGAGATTTGTCGCCTGCCTACTAATCTCCCTGAATTGCAGTGTGTGTCTCTGCCCAAAGGGATGGTTCACGTTTAAGTTAACTTTTAGTATTTCATAAAATGACCAATTCTAAGCAACTTTTCAATTGGTCTTCATTAATTCTTTTCTATAGTTAGCTATTTATTTGCCTTCTTCTGGCTCTTTCTAGCTTTCAAATGGGGGTCACTGACCCATAAGCAAAATGCTCTGTAAGAATACAACTATATTGCTATTGCTACATTTTATTACTCATCATTCTATTCAGGTCCTTACATATTTATATTCCAGTCTCTTATTCAATTTAACGCATGGTTACTAGGATAATTTGGACCCCAGCAACCAAATTGCTGAAATTGCAAACTGGAGAGCTGCTGAATAAAAAGCTAAATAACTCAAAAAACACACGTAATAAAACATTAAAACCAATTGCAAATTGTCTCAGATTATCACTTTCTACATCATATTGAAAGTTAACTTAAAGGTGAACAACCCCCTTAAAGGACAAAAAAAGTGTAAACATAATATTTTTGTAATGCCCCTACTATGTCTAGAATGGGTTTCAGACAGAATTGTATATGTGTGTGTCCTTGCCCTTTTTATAAGGCTTACTATCTGTGAATGTATAGCCCCTTCACTTACCTTTGATTGAGGCAATTAGATGATACACACCCAGATCAGCAGTGTACTTCTGTCCAGGAGATGAAATGATTAGTCTGAGTTGAGTACTCTGCTAATTCGTGCATGCTAGAGGCATCTGCTTGAAAGCAATGAAATAAACATGAATTGAGCTAATTTTGTGTACTTCTACTAGGGAATTGTCCAAATTTGATTCGAATTTGAAACAAATTTGAATATCGAAATTTATCCCATACTGTCTCTTTAAAAATGTGACGTCGGCCATTCACCATCTAAAGCCTGCTGAATCACTGTTTTAGCCTATGGGGGACCTCCTAGAACCTATGTGGAGTCAATTGGTGGACTTTGAGAATTCAAAGGTTTTTTTGGGAAAAACTTCAATTCGAATTCAATCAAATACACAATTTCTTTGATTCATACGATTCGAATTCGATTGGAAACAGACCCATTCGAACATAAAGTGACCTATTCTGCCAAAAAAAACCTTATATTTAATTTCAGTTGGTCTTTTTGAATTCGAATTTCTTCAAAAAAAATCTGCCCCAGTTTATTATAGTATGGCCAATTCTAAGTAACTTTTCAATTGGGATTTATTATTTTTTTTTAGTATAGTTTTTTAATCATTTGCCTTTCCAGCTTACAAATCGGGGGCCACTGACCCCATTAAATAAAACAAATCCTCTGTTAGGCTACAAGTTTATTGTTATTGCTGCTTTTTACTGCTCATCTTTATAATCAGGCCTCTCCGGTCTCTTATTCAAATCGGTGCATGGTTGCTCGGGTAATTTGGACCCTAGCAACCAAATTGGTGACATTGCAAACTGGAGAGCGGCTGAATAAAAAGCTAAATAACTCAAAAAACACAAATAATAAAAAAAGGAAAACCAATTGCAAATTGTCTCAGAACATCACTCTCTACATCATACTAAAAGTTAATGTAAAGATGAACAACCCCTTTAAGCAATAGTTAGTAATCATATAACATCTAGTACACACTGTATCAAATTCACATTCATAACTGTAGATCTTACTTATTGCATTAGAAGGATTTTATCACTGTTTTCTGAAAAATGTGCTTTATTCAAGGTAGACATGACTAAGGCTAATGCCACAGACTTATAAGCAGGCGAATAATCAATCCTGTGGATCCTTACCCTAAATAAAGGGTTGCCATTTCTAAAGGATTTTTATTGCAACACAAACTGATACAAATAATAGTAGGCTCTGTTATCCAGAAACTCATTATCCAGGATGCTCTGCAATACAGCGCTGTTATTTTACATAGTGTCCTGTTTAATCAAGCAGTTCATTTTTTTACAGATTTACTATTTATTTGTTAATTAGATTGACAATGATTGTATTAAAATTGCATCTGTATCTGATTGTTTAGTCTACTGTTCCATTAACACCCCCTGGAATATTCACCTTGGGTGGCAGTAGCTCCAGTGTCCAGCATTTGACTGCGCCCTGGGCTGCCACCACAGGGGTCCCCACACACCCTGGGGCCCCCTGTCCCAGTCATTAGGTCCTCCGCACAGAATATCCAACGCTTCAACCTCCCCACACTTACCATGTACTTCTAGCGGCTACAATTGGGGGGAGGTCTAGGGGGAGCTCCATTGTTAAAGGTGGGGAGAGTTTCTGGATCGGCAAGGCCCATGAGGGCCAGTGTCCCGCCGGTCCAGTTCAACCCTGCCAGTATTCCCCTATAGGTGCATTTGCAGCCAATTCAGCAGAATTCATCAGACACTTAGCATAAATATGAGCAAGTGAAAAGTAATTTTGCACAACCATAGTTATGCCTGTGGTTGTAAATGAGCCCTATTAAGTTCAATTTTGCTTTTCTATTGCTATAATAATAATGTTATTTTTTTTTCTTAACACATGGTACAAATGTCCAGTGATACATTCATCATTAGGACCTTTCTCACGAAGAGTAAAATAGTAATTTTAAATACTCTTAAAAATACAAAAAAACCTCCTAAATAACATCATGTTGCTAATGAGTAATCATCCAATGAAATATTTATATTTAAATTTGATGCAATATTGTACATTACTATGTAATTGGATCTACAGTCTCAGTTATACCTGCGCTCCCCTGTGTTCCGTTTTTCTGCGTTCAGCCGCAGGGGAGCACAGGAATAGACGCATTACATTTTTTCCAATGGGGCTGTACTCACACAGACGCGTGTAGGCGCCGAACGCAGGAAAAATGCAGCATGTTGCGTCTCAACCTGCGTTCGGCGCCTACACATGCCTGTGTGAGTACAGCCCCATTGGAAAAAATTTAATGCGTCTATTCCTGCGCTCCCCTGCAGCTGAACGCAGAAAAACGGAATGCAGGGGAGCGCAGGTAAAAACACTCGTCTGTAAGGCCCCCATACACGTGCAGATACAAGACAGAGTCGGCAGCTTATTGGCCTGTGTGTGGGGCCATCCGATGGGCTTCCCTGATCGATATTTGGCCAATCTATGAGGTCCCACGATCCGACCGCCCATATCGGATCCATTATGGTCCAATCAGCCCGATATCACCTGGTATCACACTTTACGCACCCTTATACTGGAAAGAATAACCAAATTCAACATTGATTGGCATGCAATACATCTGTGGTGGTTTATGTGATTACATGCCCATGCGATCTTTTGTATTGTGGAAAAATGGTGAGAAAATTAAAGAAAAGTATAAGCATGCATTGTGTAAGTATTCGTCTTGCCTTAATTCAGGACAGGATGGTAAAAGATGTACATTGATACATTGTTACATTTTCTTTCTTTTTTTTACAGAATATCTTTTGAAATGGACATTTAGAGGCACATTTATCAAGGGTCGATTTTCGAAATTCCTGTGAGTTTTTTTAAAACTCCCATAAACTCCCATGAACTCGAAATTCGACCAATCGAAATTTTTTCAGATTCGGGTGAATAAAATCGACCCGAAAACTTGATTCAAATTTGATTCGAATTTTAAAAACTAGTTTCAAGCTTTTTCTGCGGAAAAAACTTGAATGTCAGGAAGGTTGCAAACATCACCAAATTGATCCCTGGAAGTCTCCCATTGACTTATACAGCAATTTGGCATGTTTTAGGTGGAGAATAGTCAAATTCCAGTTCTTAAAGGGCCAGAGTATGATAAATCTCGAAAATCTAATTTGAATAACTCCCTAGTCGAATTTGACCATTTTGACCATAGAAAAACTCAAAAATTTGAATTTCTATTTGAATTTTCAATTCGACCCTTGATAAATCTGCCCAATATGAACTTTTTAAGACACACTCAAGGGTACCACCTATTGGTGAGATTGTATATTACAATTTACTTTGATGTTTCAATATAATATTTTATAGGTAAGTTCACTATGACATTGAAACTGTATTAAATGGACACAATTATCATGATTTTAACATAGGGACATATAGAGGCTATGAGGTGCAATACATGTCTTATCTACATTTGCTAAAGTGATAGAGTATCTATTAGAGTGCCTGCACCTCCTTAGCTTAGCTTTATTGTTCTTCTCTCTAGAACACTACAGGATGTAATCACCTACCCTGATAGAAGTATTTACATAATGAGAGTCCACATTTTTCCTTCCTGTCCCATACCAGTTTGAGCATTTAAATACTCAGCATGGGTTCATTTGTTTCCAGAAGTCAAAATAATTACATTAACTTTTCAGTACACCAATACTAAGTACAACTCTAGAGGTGGCCATTTGTTGGGCTTACAAAAGCTGTCGACTCGGCCCCTCCAGTCGTGTTGCATGGCAACACTTCTGTGTAGGTTTCACATCAGATTTTAATATCAGTCCTATTATTTTTTTTGACCTGTGAACTGCATCCAATTTGTAGATTGCATTCTGACAATCCAACATCATCCTACAAAATCTCTTGTGTAGTTTAGCCCTTAAAAGGAATGGCCAAAAATATTTTTTGCCTCATAAAAAAACATAATTATAGACAAATAAACATTATAGACAAATAGCAGGGGACCTTTTTTACCCATAAAGTGGATCACCGTACCAGAGGCCACCCCTTCAGACTAGAAGTAAAGAATTTCCATTTGAAGCAACGTTCTTCACAGTCAGGACAGTGAGGTTGTGGAATGCACTGGCGGTTGATGTTGTGATGGCTGATTCTGTTAATGCCTTTAAGAATGGCTTGGATGATTTCTTGGACAGACATAATATCAAAGGCTATTGTGATACTAAACTCTATAGTTAGTATAGGCATGGGTATATAGAATTTATGTGAAAGTAGGGAGGGGTGTGTGTATGGATGCTGGGTTTTCATTTGGAGGGGTTGAACTTGATGGACTTCAACCCGATTTAACTATGTAACTAAAATTCTAAGCAACTTTGCAATATACATTAATTGAAAAGTTCCTGTTTTTACATTTGTATATGTATTGCTATTGAAAGCAGTGTTTGTCTGCCCCTTTCTATTTTGTGCCCTGATGGCTCAGACTTTTGAAACAATGTAAGACAAGCCAGCTCATTAGCAGAACTAAAAATTTTGCAACATTGTTTTAAAAAGTAAAAGCCAGGAGTTAAACAAATGCAGCTTTCGATAGCAATTGTTTTTACAAATAACTTTAAATTAGTTTAAAAAGTATTAATATTTAATAAATATATTTAATAAATATAATGGAAAGTTGCATAGAATTTCATTTTCTTTTTGGTATTGACTTGCCCTGGTGAGAGCTTGGAGCCTAAAGGTGTCCGATGTCGCCAAACAAGTGGATCTCTCCCCGATATGCCCACATTAAAGTGGGGCGATATTGGGCCGATCCGATTATGGGCCCTAGGGTCCACAGTTCGGATCATAATGGATCCCATACGGGCGATTGGATAGCGGAACCGCATAGACGCACAGATGTGGTCGAGATCCGACGGGATTTTTTAACCTGCCTGATCGAGATCTGTCTGACTTCCGGGCAGATATTAATCTAGGAAGACCGTTGGATGGCCCCACACACGGGCCAATAAGCTGCCGACTCGATCTGTCGCCAGCTTTTATCGGCCCGTGTATGGGGGCCTTAAGGGTCATAAATATCCATTTTGAGGGTCACATTCAGCCACTGGGCCTCCATTTGCACAGTCAATGGTTAAATGTCAAACAGATAAGTGTGATACATTATTGCATCCATTTTCTACATCAACTGAAATGAATGCTGCTTAATTTTTATTTCTAAATAGTGAAAAATTAAAATGAAAATAAATATCAAGATTAGAGATACTGGGGCTAAGTAAAATAAAAAGTTGGCATATGGCACAATGCTATACCACTGGGGAGTAAGAATAATTAACAAAATCATATAGTGAAATAAACAAATTCACAGTGCAACAAAAGGTTTGCTAATGACTGCAATCATCTAAGTCTAGTAACAGGCATATGAAATAAGATATAAGGTGTAAAGTGAATATTATAGCCCGTAAATATGACCAGAGTTAGCTAACCTATATTTTAAATAAATACCAGTATTGAAGAGATAAAAAAGGAACACAGGGTCATACTTTTATTACCATGACTTTTTTTTGTGGCTGAAAACAAAGCTTGGCCCTGTACATCTCTGCAATTCAACCCTGTAATTTGGCATCTGTTTTCCTTTTTGATAGCAACTAGCTACCTTTTTGTGGATAGAATAATCATCTTTTGAAAACCATTCCCTCACTTTTATACCTAATACAGTATGCACTCCCAACTGCAGCACGTGAATTATGGTGTTAATAAGACTGGGCTGTATTCAGTAGGGATGCACCGAATCCACTTTTTTGGATTCGGCCGAACCCCCGAATCCTTCACGAAAGATTCGGCCGAATACCGAACCGAATCCGAACCCTAATTTGCATATGCAAATTAGGGGTGGGAAGGGGAAAATATTTTTTTACTTCCTTGTTTTCTGACAAAAAGTCAAGCAATTTCCCTCCCGCCCCTAATTTGCATATGCAAATTAGGATTCGGATTCGGTTCGGCCAGGCAGAAGGATTCGGCCGAATTTGAATCCTGCTGAAAAAGGCCGAATCCCGAACCGAATCCAGGATTCGGTGCATCCCTAGTATTCAGGGTAGACTCAGAATTGGCACATCACTGCTATACCCATGATTCACTCTGGCTTTAGGGCTTCCCATCCGATCAAGAACTGCATCAAGTTTATAAGTTACCTAGGCTAGAGTATTATTATTATTATTATTAACATGTATTTATATAGCGCCAACATATTGCGTAGCACTGTAAAGTAAATGTTATTATACAACTACATCACACAAATTACATATATAGAATATATGGAGTAACAAACATCACAATCAATACAGGTACAAAAAGGTGAGGAAGGCCCTATGCATAGGCATACAGTCTAAAGGGAAGGGAGTAATACACAAGGTGTGGGAGTGGGCAAGATCGAAGTAAGTGGGTGAGAAATGTGGTATTGTATGTGGTGTTGCGTTTGGTAGTTAAGCAGAGTGAGGGTAGGCTTCTCGAAAGAAGTGCGTTTTCAGAGATTTTTTGAAAGCAGAAAGGTTGGGAGAAAGTCGGACAGACCGTGGGAGAGCGTTCCAGAGGAGGGGTGCAGCCCTTGCAAAGTCTTGAATGCGAGCATGTGAGGAGGTAATGAGAGAAGAGTTGAGTAGCAGGTCAGTAGAGGAGCGTAGTAAGCGAGTGGGTGAGTATATAGAGATGAGTTCAGAGATGTAGGGTGGAGCAGAGTTGTGAAGTGCTTTGAAAGTCAGTGTCATTAATTTGAATTTGATTCTGAAAGGTAACGGAAGCCAGTGCAAGGATTGACAGAATGGCGAGGCAGATGAGGAGCGGTTGCTGAGGTGTATGAGCCTCGCAGCAGTGTTCATTATGGACTGGAGAGGTAACAGTCTCTGGAGGGGGAGGCCAATTAAAAGTGAGTTACAGTAGTCTAGACGCGATATGATGAGAGAGTGAATAAGAATTTTGGCAGCGTCTTGGGTGATAAATGATCGTATTTTGGATATGTTCCTTAGGTGGAAGTGACATGATTTAATAAGTGACTGGATATGAGGAGTGAATGACAGGGCAGAAACCATACGAATTTAATAATTTGCCAAGGGAGGAAGTGTAGAGGGAGAATAGTAATGGTCCTAGGACAGAGCCTTGAGGAACAACAGAAAGAGGTAGGGGAGAAGATGATACTCCATTGTAGGAGACACTGAAGGAACGATTGGTGATGTAAGAAGAGAACCAGGACAGGGCTGTGTCACGAAGGCCAAGCGACTGGAGGGACTGGAGGAGGAGAGGGTGATCTACAGTGTCAAATGCGGCTGAGAGATCAAGCAGTATTAGTAGTGAGAAATGATTGTTGGCTTTAGTGGTTAAAAGGTCATTAGTTAGTCGAGTCAAGGCAGTTTCCGTGGAGTGTTGTGGCTTAAAACCAGATTGTAGGGGGTCTAGCAGGTTATTGTCAGAGAGGAATGAGGTAAGTCGGTTGTAGACTAGGCGCTCAAGTAGTTTAGAGATGAAAGGTAGCAGAGAGATAGGTTGGAGGTTGTCAAGATTGGAGGGATCAAGAGAGGGTTTTTTCAGAATGGGGGTGACAAGAGCATGTTTTAGTTGAGAAGGAAACAGTCCAGGTGAGAGCGAAAGATTAAATAGGTGAGTTAAGGCTTTGATTAGACAAGGATTGGTATTGCGGAGAAGTTTTGAGGGAATTGGATCAAGCGGGCAGGTGGTAAGGTGAGAAGAGGCCAGAAGCTTTGAGACTTCCTCATCAGTGACAGGGGTGAAGGAGCACAGGAGAGACTGGGGAGTATGGAGGGAGGGTGGTGGAAGTCTAGGGGGGTTGAGTAGTGTAATGTCCCTTCTGATAGTGTCAATTTTGTTTTTGAAGTGCTCAGCAATATCTTGAGCAGAGACAGATGTGCATGGAGGGGGTGGAGAAGGGGAAAGGAGAGTGTTAAAGGTGGAGAAAAGTTGTGCTGGTTTTTTAGAAAGGGAGTTAATGAGTGAATCATTTATGATGCAGGAATATATCACGACCTACTGGTAATTCATTATTTATGTTTTGAGCAACCTGTGCCATGGAGCATAGCCTCTGGCCAAGTGGTAAAAGAGACCTTTAGGCACCAATGATACGCCATTCACCAGTGAAGAACAGAATGAAGCCTAAAGAAATTCTTTGCAAAAGTTGACCAATATAAAGCTGGCCATAGATAAAGATGCCATAGTCCAGTTCTTGCTGGACTTCACAGCCCAGAATAATGTCAAATATAAAGGTTGAGGCATGCTGGGAGCTGTAGTTCAGTAACATCAGGGTTACATTCTTAAAGCAATATTGCGCAATAAAACTTTTTCAAAACTTTGCCCCAAATCTCCACAGCCAGTGACCACTGTAAAATGCATAAAAATCCTCCAGTGAGAATCCCAGCTGACCTGTATCAATCGGGCTTCATGCTCTTTGTTCCTACAACTGGATTTGGAAGCTTAAAGTACAGTTTCCCAGCACTGAACAAGTCTGTCCTTTATCCCCATGTCAGATTCCAGTGTAATATAATGAAGACAAATGACATAATTATCTCAATAACAGCAATATGCCTGACATGGTGCTGGAAGTCAGCATTCTCATTGGTCAGTTCTTTTGCATTTATAATGAATTTTATCACTAGAATTCTCACTGGTGATTTCTTGCATCTATTATGGTGGTTTTCAGCAACTTCTATAGGCAACTAGGGGGCGCTGTGGGCGGTGCCTGGGTTTACAAAGGCAAATTCAAATACACAGGAAGAAACACAAAAATGGAATGTGTGCGCAGAGAGGTGGTGGCGCCTTGTATTTAGACGTCTCTGCTACATTCATTTAGTTTGGCAAAAGCCTAAACAATGCAACAGCATCCATTTGTAATGATAATGTATCTCTCCCTGGGTGTGTCCTCTTTATGTCTTTTTTCTCTCTTTTGATATGCAACAAAGCAACAAAACAACAAAGGAGATGCACACATAATCCTGTAAGTACTGAAAAAAGAAAGTCTTGTACCATCATGTAAATTAGAACTGTAATAATAAACCCCTGTTCATAAGCAGTGATTATATTAAAGCATTTGTCATTGCACAGATAGTCAAACTATATTTTATATAGGAGTTACATGATTTATTAGTGTGTATGTATTGTATTTATGAAAGGGGGTACCACTTAGCCATCACCACCTAACTAGGGGCTAATGTTTTATATTTCTCTGGAGAATGACTATGCTGATACAGACAGTTCAGACACTGGGGTTACAGGAGTAGTACTAGAATGACATCTATAAAATACAGGGGGTATCCCAAATATCTTGTTTTTTAGAGCCATAGAAGCATAATGCTGTACATGTGAAATATATCAGCATCCTACAAATACATATTTACACATAAGGGTTGTCCTGTGCACACACTGCACCAATAATGTATTGTTTCAAGCAAAGGTAACAAGACAAATTAACCTGGCTCCATAACCTCACACTTTATTAGCTATGTAGGCAGGTTGACTAATTTACAGATAATCTTTTCTAGGTTATAAATTAGCTTTGTTTATTCCTTTCAAATGACATTTGTAATTATTTTTTTAGCTTTATTAGCTATGTAGGCAGGTTGACTAATTTACAGATAATCTTTTCTAGGTTATAAATTAGCTTTGTTTATTCCTTTCAAATGACATTTGTAATTAATTTGTAATTGTTACTACTGGATTCCTGTATTTTTGTAATAATTTAATTGCTATGGGAAATTATTCAGAATGTGACTAATTGCCCCCTCGGTTAGATCTAAAAAGTGGTGCTGAGAAACCTCTTATATATCAACAAGTCAACAGAGATGACTGAAAAGTAGAGAATTCATGTCAGACGAATGCCTGGCTTGCCTTGATTAACATGGTGGCATGTAATTGCCATGAGTTTACATGGGACAGTAGCAGTGATCCACAACAGCCCTGTGATTGCATAAATGTGATTCTATGCAGCTTATTGAATTGGCAGAACGCTATTTTTACCATAACTATCCAGTGTCGGACTGGGGTGTGCCCCAGCCGCAAACAACTACCCCCCTGATGCCTAACCTGCTGCCAGGCTAGGGCTGCTCCCAGTGTCCTATGAAGAAAGGGCAGATTTTAGCGTGAAATGCAAAATGTTGCATTTTGGGTGTCGAAATCTGCTGTGTCTGCCTTCCTGGTGCAGGCAGAGCAGGAGCGGATGACCAGTGGGGGAGCATATTCTCCACCTGCGCAGGCCGAGATTTACAATCGTCTGGCCCTAGCCTAATGTTTTCTTTCCGTATGTCATACAGCCTCATATATTAGGACAAATCTCATTTGCAATGTTTCCACCTCCCCACCCCCGCACAAAAACACAGCAGAAGGCAGTGCAAACTGGGTGGAGAAAAACTAAATGTAAATAAAATTTGGGGTCTAACCACATTTACATCTTCAGTGATAACATAATCAAACTTAATAGGATTAGAAAAAAAGATTTCCTTTTTTGAAACCTAATGTCAGACTGCATAAATCTTTATGGAAAAGCCACCTATTGCTTACTTGTTTCTGCATGCAACAGTACTGATAGATGGTACAAATAGGGGTCATTCTTTTCTGGTAGAAACGTGGGCTTCATCATATATGCTGCTTAAAACATTTTGCTGTGGGGCCCAGTAATGTTTAAATATGCCTATGTAAATATATACATGGGGCAGTGCAAGAAAGATGTTCAAGTATATACAGATGGGAGGTCATGATCCATCTGGTGCTCTATTCATGGCAAATGGGAGGGATCATAGCACTGCAGTCCCTTTGTATATGCAGATGAGCAAAAGTAAGCCATCTGGTACCCTAGATGATGAATATAGGAGCCGATATATTTGCAGACCAACCCATTCCCTATTACTTTATATAAAGATAAGTAAGAGTACACTGTAGAATAACACTCTCTATGCAGGAGTGATTTTAACCCATTAAGTTAACAAACATCCAGTTACCTGTTTTAATTAGCATCCCTAAATGTGCAATCCCTATAATTAAACAATGGGTCTTAAGTTCCCTGCATTGTAACCTGTTTAGGAGCCTATTAAATCCAACTGTTTTATGAAATTTGATCTACAGATGTAAGGGGAGCACTAGAACATTATCTAATGTTTTCCAGTCCTGGCACTAAAGGGCCAATGTCCAGTCCTTTGTGGACTTTTGCCTGTAAATTACATACCCACTTAGATTGTAAGTTCTATGGGGAAGGGACCTCCTTCTTACCTTGTCTCTCACCACATGGCACTAATTCAATGTGTATTTATTTTATTTATTATAATGCTTGTGTGTGCACTTTTCTACATTGTAAGATTGTAAAACACTGTGTATCCATCATCATAACAGTACAGTTATACATACATAAAAAGAACAAACACAATACATGGCAAAGCCGTAATTTAAAGTTCTGTTATATTTCTATGTTTACAATCAGTATTTCATATTATTTAAAAATAATATACAGGTAATTTTATTGCGTTTAACACTAGCAGCTTATGCTGTCTGGTGCTATGCATGCTTTAAGGCTTCGACAGTCAAGTGGTTTTACCTGTGTTTGTTTGTTTTTTTACATTTTTCAATAGTTTTTATTAGTGTTCATGTTTATTAGGAACTGCATGGGCGATTTCGACGCTATCCGACACGATGCGCAAACATGCAGTCGTCAAGTCGGATGCGACGGAAATAAGGTAAGGAACAGGAACGTTGGGTGGTGTTGCATCGTTCATCCGACACGGCATGACTGCACGCTGCATCTGCATTCCAAAAGTCGCGTTGCTGCGCCTTCATCCGACATTTCCATCTCTTACCTTTTTCTATCGCAATTAGACTTGACGTCTGCGTTTTTGCGCAGCACGTTGGATCACGCCGAAATCGCCCGTGGAGTACCTACCTGAGTGTCCAGTTTTAAAGCATTCCGTCGAAGGGGAGTGCAGGAAACACATTCTAATTCTTTTAAAGCGGACTGTACTCACACAGGTGCATGTAAGAGCCAAAGTAGGTAGAACGCAGCTAGGGTTGCCACCTGGCCTAGCCAGTAGAAATTATGGTTGATCCCAATGTTAGTAATAGGGAAAAAAGATAGCTATATAGAAAGGCTGGTATTTTTTTACCAGAAAAGGTGGCAACCATAAACGCAGCATGTTTCATTTCACCTGTGTTCAATGTTTACATGCATCTGTATGAGTACAGGGTTGGGAGAAAGTGTTTTAGTCCTGCTCTACCTTAGAAAAGGTGGAAGCCCTACCTAAAGATGATGTGCTTCATTGAGAACTGAGGGAGACTGGTTCAACACACATTTAGGAATGTTTAATCTGAGTATTTAGTCCAATTTAGTATGCTGTACAACAAAGCCCATCAATAGCAATAGGGTTTTGAGTGTTGTCCTGACTGTTATGGGAAAATGTTCACATATTTACCTTTATTGACTAAACTTTCAAAATATTATTTACACCTGCGCTACTGTTTTCTTTACATGTATAAAGATTAAGGAAAATGTGTTTTTTCTTTCAACGTAGGTATATATTACCTAGTTACACAACTCCATTGTTCAGAAAAAAAATTAAAAAAACACCCACAATACTAACCCCAGAACTCCCTTCCCCCTACTAGATTTTTTTCATTCCGGTCTTTGTCAGGACAGAATGGCGTACTATGATTCTTGAAAACGATTACGATGAAACTGTTATCATGCTCCGTTCTAATTGCCCTCCCGAACGCAATGTGCGTAACACCCAGCTTTGTTCCCATTGTTACTTTGAAAAGCGGCACGTCATTTCCATGCTGAATTGGATCAGGTTTCGCCAACGGTCTTAGGCCGTAGCTCCTCCCTGTAGATTCCCATTGGCGGGTTACGGGTGACGTAGATAGGAGTTGAGGGCGTGGAAAATCGTCAGCGTGGAAGGTTCTGGAGACTGCAGAGCTTGAAAGTCGCCATTTAATCCCAGCTTCGGAGCGGGAGGTATAGACCTGGTGAAGCCTCACACATATTTATTTGCGCTAGTTTCCAGTTGCTGCAGGCATGGAGGTAAGATTATTGCAATTGCATCGCTTGTTTACCATAAAACTATATAAAATAGAGGCCGCACTGTTATGCCGGGGCTGCGTGTTAGCTGGGCATGTATACTGTACTAATATGAGTGTTGCATCCCTATTCTGATACATACAGATGTCTGGGGGTAGAATTGCTGTATTTGAACACTAATGTGCAGATGTGGCGAGTTTAATCGCGATCCATAGTTTCTGGTTACGACAATCCATCAAGGTCGTTGGGAGATGCAGCTACTCGTGAAACCGAGGGCGTGAGCCAATCGCTTTCATTGTTAGACTGGGCCTGCATCTTTCATATAATGGCGCTGGCTTCGCGGCCGCCATCTTGTATTCGCCTCAGTGGTTGTTCTGCTTGGGTCACGTGGTGCTGCTGGGCACAGTCCAGATGCGCCTACGTTGTATCTGACGCCAGATAATTGGCCGCAGGCGTGTGGGAATAATGTACGTGTTTCTATGGAAACGCTGTTACCTCGTAACCTATATATGCGACGCAGGCCTTATATGTGTCCACAGTCTCTCTATATAACGCCGCTATCCTGTGTGTTTACAGAGGGAAAAGGAACAGTTCCGTAAGCTTTTTATTGGAGGCCTCAGCTTTGAAACAACAGAAGAAAGTCTGCGGAATTTCTATGAACAATGGGGGCAGCTGACCGATTGTGTGGTAAGTACTGGGCGCCAATTTGGCCTTTAATCCAAATGTGACCATGTAACAAGTCCTTACATGCAGGGAAAGCCCATTGTACCTATAGAGCTGCAAAACGTTCATTATCCTAAAGACGACATCTCTGATAAACGTACATTCATCTTTATTGTACTATGCAAATAGCCATATATATTTTTTAAACTAAAAGTGTAGATTGCACTGGAATTCTAATCATCTTCCTCATAAGGACCAATCCTGGCGTTGCTTCAGATAAATCTCCTCCCCTACAATGTGCTCCTAACAAAACAGTCACAACAAAGGGCAGTGGTAGTAAACTGGTGATCCCTTTCATTTTAATTATCAAACAGAGTAGATTTTGTTTCCCTGTTTAGTGCAGGAAATAACAAACTTTAGGTTTCGTTGTTCCTGTTTCTCCCTCTTTGCACTGCATGTAGGGTTGCCACCTGGCTGGGAAAAATGTTGCATCATTGCAATGTTAAGTATAGAGAAAAACCATGAAAGCAGGTATTTTTTCTAGAAAAGGTGGCGACCCTGTGTATAAAAGACCTAAACTAGCCTGTATAGAGCACATATTTTATTGTGCCACTTTTGAAAGTAAACAGGGGGCACATTTGAGATCCCTGCAATTGTGCATGTTGCCCATCATTGGTTGTATCTGCACATGACCCAGTTTCAGTATGTTTGTCTGTCAAGTTCTGAATTTGTAAATTTTTGTTTTACGTGTTAGGGTCAATTCAGGAATGAATCCCATTTTTCAATCATTAGTTGTAGTTCTCTGCTTTGTCTTGAGTGATAATTGTCTGTTACATTGATTGTGTATGACAGGACATGGCATTTTTACCTAGTTCTGATTATAACCCAGCCTACAACTTCATATGCTGCTCTTTAATTACAAACATATATAGAAGTTGGCAAAAAATAGCCACATGTTTTTCTTGGTTCACTGGACCATGCTCTGGGATATATGCATAACAAGACGTTTAAGTGTTGAGAGCTTATGCAGCTTTCATTCTTATGGTAGGAGGATACTCAAAATAGTGTAACACTTCAATTTTATTTTTCCATTGTAGGTCATGAGAGATCCTGCGAGTAAAAGGTCCAGAGGGTTTGGCTTTGTAACCTTTTCCTGCATGAATGAAGTTGATGCAGCTATGTCCGCACGTCCACATACGATTGATGGCAGAGTAGTTGAGCCTAAGCGAGCTGTTGCCAGAGAGGTAATGTCTCCGTCAATTAAATTAACGCTTAAAATAATCTCTTCATTTCAACTGAAATTTATGATTTTTCCCCCCCCCTTTTTTCAGGAATCTGCCAAACCTGGTGCACACGTCACAGTTAAGAAATTATTTGTTGGGGGCATTAAGGAAGACACAGAAGAGCATCATCTTCGAGAGTACTTTGAGGAATATGGGAAGATTGAAAGCACTGAAGTCATTACAGACAAACAGTCTGGAAAGAAAAGGGGATTTGGCTTTGTGACTTTTGATGACCATGACCCAGTTGATAAGATAGTTTGTAAGTACATTTTATTTGTAGTTACTGAACTTTTTTTTTTTTTTTTTAATTAACACTTAACTTTTTTTATTTGTAGTGCAAAAGTATCACACAATAAATGGGCACAATGCAGAAGTAAGAAAAGCCTTATCCAAACAAGAAATGCAAGATGTTCAGAACACCCGAAATAACAGAGGAGGTAAGAACATTGACTGGTTTTCCCCCTCCCTCTTCTCTCCTTTCCTTCATACATTTACTCTGCTGTTGTTGAACCTGGTTAACTTGTACTTGTTAGTGTACTCTAATGTGATACATTCATTTTAGGTAATTTCGGTTTTGGAGACTCAAGAGGTGGTGGTAACTTTGGTTCAGGACCGGGAGGTAACTTCAGAGGAGGATCTGGTGTGTGTTGTTTTTTCAACTTTCCATTAACTCTTTTGTTTGCTTTGGTACTTTCTGGCTCGTAATAAGGGTTATAGGAACAGTTCACTGTGAAAATAAACGCTGTAAATAGGCTGTGCAAAATAAAACGTGTTTCTAATATAGTTAGGCAAAAATGTAATGTATAAAGGTTGGAGTGACTGGATGTCTAATATAATGGCCAGAATACTACTTCCTGCTTTTCAGCTCTCTTGGTTTACACTGACTGGTAAGCCTGATTACCAGGTAGTAACCAATCGGAGACTTGGGGGGGGGGGGCACACGGGTCAAAACGGTAAATATTAACGCCTTAGCTTCAGTACAGCACATGGTACTGCTTTGGGATCCAAACATTTTGAGGTTCTTTACATAAGCTGTGAAAACACAGTAATAGTTTCTTCTGCTGCAATGGAAACTGTAATTGCTCATTGTTACATCCGTTGATTTTAGCAAACACTTCAGAGAATTGGAGATACTTGGACTGTGGCTGAGTCTGCAATCACACATTCTTAATAGTCCTTGTCAAACAGAAGCAACAATAGTGCGTCCAGAAACGTTTGTTGTTTGGCTATTTGGTCTTGCTACAGAACTTTTTTTTTTTTTTTTTTTGTATTGAATGCTCTGGTGTTTTGAAAAGTGAAACCATTTCAGTAATAGAAACATTGTTGTCTTTACAGATGGTTATGGAGGTGGGCGCGGTTATGGCGATGGCTATAATGGATATGGTGGTGGTCAAGGCGGTATGTATCTGGATGAAAAGCAGAATTTATATTCTAGTAAGTGACCATCGAAGAACCTTCTCACAACATGCCCTTTCTGATCTGTGCACTTGCCAGGAACAAGAGGGTTTAACTGTAACAGAATCAGACACAGAACTGTGCATTTCTTGCTGGTGTGAACAAAGTGCGAGTGAACTGCCTCATATGAGAGTCAGAGGGACACTGTAGAGCTAGTATGGGAATGCCATATGGGATTACAATATAATGGGTCATTTAGATCACCAAACAGTGAGTCCTTGAAAATACA
The DNA here is from genome assembly GCA_038501925.1 of Xenopus petersii. Classification (NCBI taxonomy): domain Eukaryota; kingdom Metazoa; phylum Chordata; class Amphibia; order Anura; family Pipidae; genus Xenopus; species Xenopus petersii. The sequence continues at coordinate 124,695,588 of CM076682.1, forward strand.
ATAACCAGTAGGATTATTTTTTCACTAATATGGATTCATGTACAAGGTACTGCTTTGTAACACTTTATTTAAAGTGAACGCTTATAAGTGATGGTCTTCCTGTAATTCCCAGTTTTCTGGCTAGAAGATCACATACCTATAATTAAACATTTCACTATAGGATTATCCAACACCTATTGCTAGAAACATATTTTTCATGCAAAGGCTTCATCTATGTGCTGGACACAGGGATTATTTAACTTTTTTTTTTTTGTTCAGCTTTGAGCTGCTTCAGAAACTTTCCTGTGTTCTTTGGTCAGTACTCTATGATCTGGTTGTTGGGTAAGAACATTTTTTATTTTCCCCCAAAGGTGGCAACTTTGGAGGTGGACCCAGCTATGGAGCAGGAGGAGGAAGAGGGGGTTATGGAGGTGGCCCTGGCTATGGCAACCAAGGAGGCGGATATGGAGGCGGCTATGACAACTATGGTGGAGGTAAGGAAATACTGGGTATTTGGGGGGTTTTTTTTGTTTAATTTGTGCGTGTTCTGACTCTTTATTTCTTTATTTCAGGAAACTATGGGGGAGGTGGAAACTACAATGACTTTGGGAACTATAATCAACAGTCTTCCAGTTATGGACCAATGAAGAGTGGTGGAAATTTCGGTGGAAACAGGAGTATGGGAGGGCCATATGGCGGAGGTAAGTATCAGTAGTGACTGACTATGTTGAAAGATGTAGAAGCATCATTGGGTCCCTTGCTGCATTCTTGTGTGTTCCTCCCCTGCTACAGAGTTTGTTGTACAGTATTCTGTGGTTCAGTTAATGCTGCTGCCACCGCATTGCTTGGCTCAAATTTCTTAGTCCCCCAAGTCAACATTGTGGTCTGATGTGACATGACCCTTGTTTAATAGTGGTTTCTAGTCTTACTTGTCTGAGCCCTGACCAGATTTATGTTTTGGCCCTTACACAAGTGCGTAAACCTACTATTTGGTAAAATGCCAGTTAGCAGGCTATATCAATGATTTTATGGCCATACTGTATTTGTTGCCCATTGGCCAGCTCTAATATATGCCATTTGCTCTCATTTTTGTCCACTCCTTTGCTATTGGTATTTTGTATAAACGTATTCATTCTTTTAAAGGAAACTATGGTCCTGGAAACGGTAGTGGAGCAAGTGGTGGTGGTGGAGGATATGGAGGAAGAAATCGTTATTAGATTTAAACTTTTTAATCGCTCCTCTTGGGTAAGTAACAAGGAGTTAGTACCATGTTTAAGCAAACTATATGTTCAGGCATCTAGCAACAGGTTTAAGCTTCAGACTGAGGATAGGACTGTCTTTACATTGGCTAGTTGGATTACAGCATAACCTATTTTTTACCTTTTACTTCTATTGAAACAGGCTTCACTGTATAAATAGGAGAGGATGAGAGCCCAGAGGTGTAACGCAGCTGCAGGTTATCGAATTAACAATGTTAAGGAGACTTATCTCAGTCATGCATAATACATGCAGTGATATGACAGAAGACACCAGAGCAGATGCAGAGAGCCATTTTGTGAATGGATTGGAATATATTTAAGTACATTACCTTACGATGGAGGAAGGACTGTAAATTATATGCCTTTGAGTCAGTTTCATAGGTTTTTAACTGTTTGTTGTAGTGGTCATTGTAAAGAGTGCAGCGGCATTCCTTTTGATATTGTTATATTTTTAAGTTTCAGGTCACTTGAGACTTTCTTTTTTTTTTTTTTTTTTTTTTCCTCCGTTAAAAAGAAATAACTAGCCAGGATCATGGTGTAATATGAGCCTTTTTTATTTTACATTTTTTCAGTGTGTATAGTTAAGCTGTTGTACACTTTCATTTAATAAAATAATTCAAACGGAAACTGTCTTTCTAGATTTGTGTTACGAGGCAAGGAGTAGTAAATGTTGAAATGATGTCCAGTATGTTTGCTTGCAGTCTTAAGGAGCAAAGTATATAGATAACAGAGGGGTATCTCTGCAAAGAGACACCTGCTTAGATCTTTTAGATGCATCTGCTTCTTCAATGGCAAGGAAAGGAATAACCCCCAGCGAGGTACTCTGCCCAGGGACACAGGTCTAGTACAAGAGAAGCCCCTGAAAGCGACTTCTAAGTTCAGACATTAAAAACTGAACAAACGTTCTGGATTAAACTTTTTGCTACTCTAGATTAAGGATGGCAACGAAAGCTGAGGGGGTAGAACATATAGTTTTATACTTCTGTAGGTAAGAACTTATTTTCTTTCTTTCCACACAAAGCTAATAGTATACAGTATAGTATACTCGTATTTAGTAACGCCTGAAAAGTAAAGCTTAATTTATATTAAAGCACTAAATGAAAACTAACACTGAATTGTTTTTTCTTGCTGGGTTTTTAGCGTTAAACATGGACAAATGCAGGCTGAAAAGACCAAGCTTTGCTTCAACAAATGTGCATGGAGTTCTCTTCTGTCAACCATAAAGAAAATCTGCAGGTAATGAAATAAGACCTTCTTGCACACCCTTTTACGCCCAATATATTTATGAATTCATGCCATGGTAGTGCTGTACAGCAAAAGGGTAGTTTTAATTTTAAAACTAAACGTTTTAGTTTTCTATACAGAAGTAGTATAAGCCAATTGGAATTGGGCAGGATAAAGATTGTTTAGCACTTCTGTTGGAATTCAATTTCAGACCCCAGTGCTGTGAGGCTGCAGTTCTAACTACTGAGACCAGGCGGTGCTGGTATTGGGGTAGAAAAATTAGAATCAGCGTAGGCTATGCTAAAAATGTAAGATAAGTGTAATATGTAGTATTGGGGGGGAGGGGGGCTGGAGAAAAATTGTACATTTAGTTCTTTACATAATGCTAATAGCTGTTTTTTTTTTTTTGTCCAACAGTTAATGCAGGAAACAGTCATTAAAGGGCATTTTCTTGCTGCCGGTCGACAGGATCTTCCAGTTGTTGAAGGAATTCTTTCATATTGAAACACATTTTAACTTTTTTTTTATGTCTAACGAGCGCAGGCTGGCTCTGTCTTCAACTTTTAATAAAGCTTTTATATACTTGTTAAAGTGTTTATCCGTTTTCTCATCTACCTATAAGTCAGCACATACTGTGGCAAAGTTGGGGGTCTGAGAGCTGAAAATACTTTTGAGAGAGTAGAGCACCTTAATACACTTAAACTCCCCATACATGGGCTGATCTAGGCTGCTGACAGATTAAACGACAACAAAACTTTAACATGAATGCAAAGCCATTCTTCTTTATCATCTACTGTGCATAGTAAATTCTGTCAGTGGTGGTGTTCATATGTAAATGAACTTGCAGCAGAATCCTAGTCACTGAGTTGGGTGACGTCAGCAAAACCTCTGTGCTCCCATCCAACTGCCTTGGGCACAGAACAGACTGCAAAGCTCATTTTCTTGCAATCTGTGCATGCATCTAATTGTGATATTCCTGGCCTCCTAAGTTCATTTGCCCGCTCACAGCCAATAGAAATCCATGCTACTGCTCTCCTTGATGACGCTCGATCCCTTTCTTTCTAAAAGCTGCGGGCAGGTTCAGTCGGCAGCTTACTGGGCACTTTATGGGGCCGTCTGACAGGCTTTCCTGATGGATATCTGGCCAAAGTCTGTTAGGTGTCCATCAGGCAGGTTTAAAAATCCTCTCCACACAAAAGGCTCTCTCTGTATGGTCCGCTTTAGCATGAATTTAGATGGTGGTATATGAAGGCATAGGTGTGCAACCCCTTTAATAAAAGCCTCCGAAAAAATCCGCTTTCTGCTGCAGGCTCACAGACAATAGGAAGACAAATCAGAAACCTCAATGGTGAAATTAAAAGGGCGTTGAGCATAGTTCCATAGTAAAAGGTAACTCTGAACTTCCCTTTTCTGATCCTCCATGCAATACAGCATGGCACTAGTTAAATTCTGTTTCAATGAAATATCTGGGAAGAAGGCATTAGAACATATGCAAAGTAAGATGAGCATGGAATTATTTGACTGTCTGGTTTCCATCCTGTTGCAACAGTCCCTCTGAAGTGCAAGCTGCCAGGCTGGAGTTGCAGTTGGGGTTTCTGGCTTTACTGTTCACTCTCTTTTTCTCTGAGGTCAGACGTTCAGTGAGCACTGTCACTGATCTGTTTGGACTTGAAAATATTAAAGAGAAAATACTGGGCTTTTTTTTTTTTGGAACTATTTATACTGAAGTTTTTTTGCATTTTGGAAAACAAATTGCCATGACAGTAGCCCTTTAATACTTGGTCAGTCAATACAAAGGAACGTTTGCTTATCTTATTCTGTTGCTGAAAACGTAATTTCTCTTCAAAAGCTTTTGTATTAAATCTAGACTGTCCTTGCTCAAATAATTCACGTAGCAATTACACATAGAAATAGATATCCAGCTTTTTCTTTTACACCTGCTTAATGTTTGAGACTCATCTGTTCCTCTGGATCAATTAGCAATAGGTCTGTTTTAAGATTAAACACCATAGGGCAGTGGTCCCCCAACATGTTGCTCACCAAACCCTTTGGAGGTCGCTCCTAGTGGCCACAAAGCAGGTGCTAATTTTTGAATTAATGGCTTGGATGAATGTTTTGGCTAAATAAAATGGTGCCAAACACACTCCTATAGGCTGCCAGTCCACAAAGAGGTTAGCCAATCACAGCCATATTTGGCACCCCCCATGAACACTTTTTAGTCTTGTGTTGCATTTGAATGTGGCGAACAGATTAAAAGCAGTGGTCCCCAACCTTTTTTTTTTTTTTTTATTTTTGAGTGTGACACACAAGGCAATCTTTTTTCCTCCCTGTGAGTATAAGTAGTGCAAAGATATGCGGTGAAACAAAATGATAGAATGGATGATTCTAAGTAACCTTTCAACTGGCCTTCATTTTTTAATTGGTTTCGTTTTTGAATTATTTTTTTTTTTTTGCCTCCTTCTGACTCTTTCCAGCTTTCAAATGGGTGTCACTGATCCCATCTAATAAACAGATGCTCTGTAAGGCTACAAGTTTGTTGATATACACCCTCTCCTATTCATATTCAGTCTCATTCAAATTGATGCATGGTTGCTAGGGTAATTAGGATGATAAAATTGCAAACTGGAAAGCTGCTGAATAAAAAGCTAAAAGTAATTTAAAAGAATGAAGACCAACTGCAAATTGTCTCAGAATATCACTCTACAACAGTTATTTTAAAGGTGAATAACCCCTTTCACTACTTTCATTCATGGTGACGATTTAGGGTTAGGGCACACGGGGAGATTTGTTGCCAGGTGTGCTCTGACCCAAGAGGCAGTAGTGCTGTAAATAGGAACAAATCTTTTGTATAGGATATCAGATCCTGCCCCGAGATCTTATGTGCAGAGCTAAGTTTCCTCCCAAAAAAACAAGATGGGACAGCTTTGTTTTCTAGAAAATATGTAGAGCGAGCATCACATCACAAGTGCTACAAAAATTAACTGCCAACACAAAATCTTCCTCTAAGGGCTCTTGCTCACGAGCGGTTGTAGCTGCGCTCCCCTGCGTTCCATTTTTCTGCGTTCAGCCGCAGGGGAGCGCAGGAATAGACGCATTACATTTTTTCCAATGGGGCTGTACTCACACAGGCGCGTGTAGGCACCGAACGCAGGTTGAGACACAACATGCTGCATTTTTCCTGCGTTCGCGCCTACACGCACCTGTGTGAGTACAGACCCATTGGAAAAAATGTAATGCGTCTATTCCTGCGCTCCCCTGCGGCTGAACACAGAAAAATGGAACGCAGGGGAGTGCAGCTACAACCGCTAGTGAGTAAGAGCCCTTAAGCTGGCCATAGAGTTGCAGATATGATCGTACGAATCTTTGTGTCGTACGATTTTCCGGCCGTGTGGAAAATTTCTGTCTGCTGCCGATAATATCTCTGCATGTATTACTGATCGTATGATTTTCAGTGGGAGACTGTCACCAGCTTTTGTCGGACATAACTTTCGTACGATTGCTGTCAGGGGCAGAACATCGGCTCATCTGTTCTTTTACTACTTTATTTGATCTGAAAGGTTAGTGGCAGGTTGGGAGTTTGGGATGTCTGATCGTTTGTCCGATATTGCAGGTATATCTGCACGTCTATGGCCAGTTTAAGGGCTCATACACCCAGGTGTTTCCTCCTGCGTTCCCCAGCAGTCAGTTTTAAAGAGTTCCACCACAGGACAAAAAGCAATCAATTCTTGGGAAGGGGTCTGTACTCACACAGACTCATGGAAGCTCTGAAGTATAATCACTGGGTGTGTGCTGCCAAATGTTAGTCACCAAGTATGTCCATGACCATATAAAAGTATGAAAAGCTGAAAGCTGAGTGCTTTTAATTATACAAGTCACTTCTAATATTATATTTTACAACAGGGGGCAAATTATTTATTATAATATGCAAGTTTCAGTGAGTAATGTGACAGAAATGACAGCACAGATTATAACCGGTGACACCATTTATGAGGATATCATTTACAGAATATTCAGGGCTCTTGTGTATTATACAGTGAATTTCAGCCTTATATCTTTATACAGGTCATGGAACTCTGAGGTGACTTCTAATATCCTCATATTTTGCAACAGGGAGTACTTTATTTACTATAATACAGGATTCATTGAGTCATGAGACAAATGACATCACCAAGCTCCTTTTATAACCAATGACATCACTAAGCACTATTCATAAGGATATAATTTACAAGGTGTTCATGGCTCTTGTGTATTATTATAGCTTACCTGACACCCTGTGCTGGTGCTTCTATTAGCTGCATCAGGTCGGGGGTATTTCTGAGGAGCCAATACCAGTGATTTGCATATATAAGGTTTTTTTAGTTTTTGTCAGCTCCAAACACAACCCTCATATTGCTTTCTGAACTCATATCAAGCACAGCATGCTGTGTCTAAAAAACCACAATTATAACACGAATGCAATAAAACACAACTCTGAACACTCATGAGTACAACATAATGGAATCAATTGATTCGCATTCAGTTGTGCTCAAACCGCCATCTCAGACGCGCATCAAACACACCCATGTGTAAAAGCCCTTACTGCAGCATCACATTTACTTCATAGAGAAACTGTCAGTTATCAGGTAGTAGTTCTAGAACTGCCATTGTTAAAGAATCAATGGCAGTTGGCTGGGATAATTTCAGACACTAGCTTTGAGAAAAATGCCAAGGTTACAGTTTTATCATTTGGTTGAACTACACCTACAATGGTCCAATAACAGTCCCATTTAGTAATTACTGCTCTCCCCATTTGGGTGGGAATCCCAAGTGGGAGGGCTAGCCATCGCTGTGAATTAGTGATGTGCAGGCCAGGAAAAATTCAACCTGCACCTGACCCTAACACTAACCCACAAACTGTTGTCTTTGTAGAACCCATGCCCAACCGGTACATGCATGTTCTTGCTCTGTATGCTTCCTCTGTGCATGCCTTTGGATTCAACACAGGGAATCTTTGGGAATAGTGAAAGAATGTACTACCCTAGTCTGACCCGCACCCAACCCTAACCCACGATTGGCTAAATTTCAACCTGAACTGCCCTATAATTTATCAGTGCTGTAACCCACAGCAATGTTAAAGGGATACTGTTATGGGAAAAAATGTTTTTTCCAAAACACATCAGTTAATAGTGCTGCTCCAGCAGACTTCTGCACTGAAATCCATTTCTCAAAAGAGCAAACAGATTTTTTAATATTCAATTTTGAAATCTGACATGGGGCTGGACATATGGTCAGTTTCCCAGCTGCCCTAAGTCATGTGACTTGTACTGTGATAAACTTCAGTCACTCTTTACTGCTGTACTGCAAATTGGAGTGATATTATCCACCTCCCGTTCCCACTCAGCAGCCAAACAAAAGAACAATGGGAAGGTAACCAGATAGCAGCTCCCTGACACAAGATAACAACTCCCTGGTAGATCTAAGAACAACACTCAATAGTAAAAGCCAAGTCCCACTGCGTCACATTCAGTTACATTAAGTTGGAGAAACAACAGCCTGCCAGAAAGCAGTTCCATCCTAAAGTGCTGGCTCTTTCTGAAAGCACATGACCAGGCAAAATGGCCTGAGATGACGCCTACACACCAATATTACAACTAAAAAATACACTTGCTGGTTCAGGAATTCAATTTTATATTGTAGAGCGAATTATTTGCAGTGTAATTTTGAAATAAAAATACATCAAAAATCACGTCAGAATCCTTTTAAAAACTGTCAGCTAATGTCTAGTTGCATTGACTCTTAGAAACTTGCACTTCAGCACTTATGCACAGATACTCTAAAATGCAAACCAAGGAAATCATGAACCTTCTCTTAAATGTAAATACAATGTAAATAACAGAGAATCAAGAAATTGTTCCAACACGTAAAAGAGTTTGGGAGACCTGAAAGGATCAGTATTTTGAGACGTAACCATCATAAAATCCCGTGCTTCGTAAATCAGCCTTTTAATTCCAACAAGTTTTGGTTTGGTATTTTTGAGAACAAAGTAGTATTTATCCACCCTGGATTCTTCATAAATGTTTCTTTTTTCTGAATTCCCTATAAATATATATGATATTGTGTTTCTTAATGAGAATGTAATGAACTTTAAAGGGGTTGTAATCCCAGCCATGACGCCGTCCCAGAACTCCCCCTAGATTTCTATAGAAGTTGTAGAAAAACGTAATTATTGATGCAAAAAGATTCACCAATAAGAATTCTACAGATCCAAAACGTCATTATTAATGCAAAAGAACTGACCAATAAGAATGCTGAATCCCAGCGCCATGGCAGGCATCTTGCTGTCATCTTACATATGGAGATAATTATATAATTGTTTTTATTCATTATATTACACTGGAATCAGACATGGGGATAAAGGACAGACTTGTTCAGTGCTGGGAAACTCTGCTTTAAGTTTCCAACTCCAGTTGCAGGAATAAAGAACATGGAGCCAGATAGATACAGGTCAGCTGGGATTCTCATTGGAGGATTTTTTTGCATTTTAAAGCAGTGGCTGACTGTGGAAATGTGGGGAAAAGTTTTATTATGCAACCCTAATGTGGCTGGACTACAGATCCCAGCATGCCCCAACCTTTATAATATGTTACATTATTCTGAGATTTGTAGTCCAGCAACAACTGAGTAATGTTTGGTTAAGCAGTGCATCAGGTTTTACAGCCCCTTTAAAGGATAATGAAAGGTAAAAATCAAATGCTAGGTGTTTGTACTCACTTGATAGACCAGTGCTCCTGTTAGCAGACAACTGTGTCAGCCTGGGGTACTTTTCAGCAAGCACCACAGAGCCATACTCTTCTTCCCCTTATTCATCCTTTGCTAGGCAACTTCAGGCTGCTACATAATGCATATGTTTTACCACCGCTGATGTATAGCTTACATCAATTTTGTCACCCACACTGGAGCATCACCGGTGATGTTTCCCATATCAACCAATCAGATCTTTGTTTTCTAACTTGTATGTGACTGTTCAAATCTAATTGCTGATTGGTTGCTATGGGCAACATCACAGGTGATGTTTGTCTCCAATGCAAGAAAAAAAATACACCCCAAAGGGCAGGTGACAAAACATGCCGTCCCATAAACCATCACCCAGAGGAATGGGGATTGTTGCAAAATATGCCCATGAAATCAAAGGGTCAGAATTTACTTACTGCAATCACGTTTGAGGGCTGAGTTATTATTTTCTGTATTTTTCTTTAAAGTATAATCTTTTCCATTGTGTAACAAATCATGAAAGATTATCCAGTTTATCATAACCCCTGCTGATACGGTTTATTGCTTTTATTTTAATGCAATGTTCCTGCAATGTTTTAGGGGCGCTTTAAAGGAGAATCCAACCCTTTAACAAAAAATTCCCTACCCCCCACCCCACATAGACCCCCCTCCCTCCAGCCTCATTAACCCCCCATCCCCCAGGGGAAATGCCCCAAACGTTTTATTTACCCCTCGGCACAGATTCAGGGATCACAGTTCACGGCAGCCATCTTCCAGGTCTTCAGTAAGCTGAAACGGAGATCGGTGAAGTGGCGCATGCGCAGTTGGAGCGATTTCACATGCGCCGAAATGGACGGAAATTGCTGAAGCGCCAGAAGACGACACGAAGACCCAGAAGATGGCTGCGGTGAACTCCGATGCCTGAATCTGCACCAAGGGGTAAGTAAAAAGTTAGGGGCATTTCCCCAGGGGTGGGGGCTAGGCTGGAGAGAAGGAGGGGGGTCTACGTGGGGTGGGGGTACAGGTTTTTTTGCTAAAGGGTTGAATTCTCCTTTGAAATCTGGTGGGCAAGCCCTTTAATATAAATGATGCAAAGAATTGACACTTCAGGACACTCTATTCAGACTGTAGGAAAGTATTCTTCATTAACACAGAAAGAAACATTTTGGTAGCCAAACTATGAAAAAACCAAAGCAAGGGAGGTTTTGTTGGCAGATGTATTGGTCAGATTTAAATTCTGGTCCGGTGCTTTTCTGCGTGGATCTGATTCTTAAAGGAGAAGGAAAGGTTAAAACTAAGTAAGCCTTATCAGAAAGGTCCATCTAAATATACCAGTAAACCCCCAAAGTAATGTTGCTCTGAGTCCTCTGTCAAAAGAAACACAGCATTTCTTTCCTTCTATTGTGTACACATGGGCTTCTGTATCAGACTTCCTGCCTTCAGCTTAAACCTCATTGCCCTGGGCAAGAGCATGCTCAGTTTGCTCCTCTTCCCCTCCCCCTCCCTTCTCTACTGTAATCTGAGCCCAGAGCAGGGAGAGACTCAGGCAGGAAGTGATGTCACACCACATTAATACTGCAGCTCCTATACTAAACAGAGTTTCTAGAGCTGTTTACTCAGGTATGGTAAAACATTCTATAGAATAAATATAGCATTCTAGCTTGCACTATTGCAGCTAATCTATTGGCAATAAAATGCCTCCGTGACTTTCCTTCTCCTTTAAAGGAATTAAAAACATTTAAAACAAATCAGGGTTTTTTTTGCTAAAGGGTTGATTTCTCCTTTAAGCAGAGCGACATGACAATACATTTCTTTTCTCATAAAATTAGTTTTCAGCCAACTGGAGTCCAGTAAAACTGAAGAAGGTTCAATATTTGGAGTAAAATAGCAGTGTGTCAATAATGCTCTCCAAAGACCCAAGGACACTTTATACAAGAGATACGAACTTAAATGATTTCCCTCTTTTCATACTAATACCAACCAGTCTGAAAATGTATGATCATTTATTTTACCGTAATGACCACCCAACCATCCCTTTTACAAAACAATGAAGGCAGGTATTTGAAAACAGGTGTATTGTCTTGCAGCATTAATTCAAATTACATCAGTCTCTATACCAGATACGGTTTTGGTTAAAAAAAACATAACAAAACCCAACCCAATGAAAATGATGTAAAGGGCTAGCCTGTATACTGGAGAAATGATGTAAAAATATAAAAGCAGCAACTCCAGATTGCTCAATACAATAGTCTAACATATATGATTATCTATGATTAGCCACCAGGACCATTTAAAAAAAAGAAGTTAAAAAATAAGTACAAAAGCATAATTTAAAGCTTTTAAAAGGTATGGGATACATTATCCGGAAACCCGTTATACAGAATGCTCCAAATTACGGAGAGGCTGTCTCACATAGACTTCATTATAATAAAATAATCCAAATTTTTTAAGAATGATTTCCTTTTTCTCTGTAATAATAAAACAGAACCTTGTACTTGATTCAAACTAAGATATAATGAATCCTTATTGGAACCAAAACCACTGGGTTTATTTAATGTTTACATGATTTGAAGATCCAAATTACGGAAAGATCGGTTATCTGGAAAACCCCAGGGCACCGTGCATTCTGGATAACAGGTCCCATACCTGTATAGATACATATATAAATTAAAAACACACACCACAACAAACTTGAGCCAAAGGAAAGAAGAAAATGTAAAGCTAGGGCAATGTGCTCCAGTGCAAGAGACTAAATCTAAGGTCACTTTATAAATCAACAGTCATTTTCAATTAAGGTGGCAACAACAAGAAAAAAAACTTGCCAGATCTCAATTTATCGTATGCCTTAATATTCCAATTTTACCAGAAAATTGGATTTCTAGTTGTAGAACATCTACCTATAATGTTCGGTGAAACGTATAAAAGCAGTGTGTCTAGGCCTCATAACCTACACGTCAGTAACTCCCGCAGGAAGGCAATGAAGCTGCATTACTAATCCTATAGGTAGTATTTCCATGCAGACACTACTGTACACTCGGAATTGACTGTTACGTTTAGTGCTGTATTCGACCAGGAAAAGCAGCTATTCCATATGTGCGGAGATAGGGCTATAGGAGATTTATTGTCTGTTCCGTTATCATGCTCATAACTTATCATGTCCGTTATTTCCGGAAGTCCAGTGTTTATAAAGTTAAAATATAATAATAAAAAATGTCCAACTCTCATCCAATAACCATTTGTTTATATTACCTCTATGTTTATTTTCTGTAACCATTAAACGTTTTAACGCAGTCCAAGTGTTCAGAATGGCTCATTTCTTCTTTTCTTTCTGCATATCCTGCTTTTGTTCTGATTTAAATAACCTCCGAGGAACAACCATGATGCTGCCATCGCTGTTACAGTGCAGCGCATATAGGCTTGGATTCACAGGCCGCCCCTGTTCATCTCTTAGTTTGCTAAACACATCCCGATAAAGATCATTAAGCTTCTGCTTCATGTGACTCATGGATTTGCTGCACTGTGCCCGCTCTTTCAGCAGCTTTTCCTTGCGGGCCTTCAGTTGACACACATCATCATCGAGGTTTAGAATGACGTCAAGTTTGCGCTTGCGGCAGTTCTGAGCAGCCACTTTATTTTTGCCTCTGCGTCTGATATCCCGTATAACTGTTACCTGGGACTCAGTAAGACAGTGCTTGGATAACATATTATTGAACATCTCCACGGGCATGCTCACAATCTCGTCGACTGAAAATGGAATTCTTAGGGATTTTGCTCTCCGTTCATCACGACTGAGGTTCTTATCCATGCCGCTGACACACTGGCTGCTTAACTTGCCCTGTTTTGCTGACAAGCTGTAATGATAATCATCAACTGTTTCTAATTGGCTAGATAACTGATTGTATGTGTGATTGTGATGTACGTTGTGCATAGTTACATTGTCGCAGTAGTTTGAGTTCTGCTCATAGTCCAGGCGACAGAATTTATTAACCTCTGGCCAGCTGCTACCAACAGCTCCTTCCAGGCCACCGTACAGTACACTCTCTGAATCACTGCTGTACCCTGCTGCACCTTCGTCTTCACCAAAAGAGACAGATGAAGAATCTGAAATACTGGCTGACGTTGGGCTATGGCTTGAATTTAAAGAAAGCCCGGAGTCAGAATCTGGCTCTTCAAATAGCTGAGAAACTTCTAAGGGATCAAAACCTTCTTCGAGGGCTAAAGACATCAGATTTATCTCGTCAAACACATTATCATCAATGCCAGAAAGGAGATCATGTGTTGTTAAATTTCTAGTGCTGTTGTCAGTAGATTGAATGAACTGGGCCAGGTTAGCTGGGTTTAAACTTCCTTCTGAGCTGGTACTTGAATCTGCCCGAGAAAAGGGTTCTGATCTCTGGGCCAAATTCTCGTCTCTCCTCGATGAAAGGTTTGAAGGGAACATAACTTCTTGCAAACTCACATCTCGGCTGAGCATCTCTCCAAAATCATCGGCATTCTGTGTTGCGGAATTTCTAGGACTGCTGACATTTGAAACAGGCTGTATATCTTCCAGTGTACTCTGATGATAAAAAAAAATATTGATCACTAAATGGAGTTTTATACAGTAAAAACTCAATTTTACTTCCCTTAATTTTAAGCTTTCCGTCATTTACGTTTTTTTGTGATACCGCCTATATATTATGCATTATAAATTTCCGTGATTTTATATTTTCCCTGATTTTACACCATTATATTTTGGTCTCCTGAAAAAAGTAAAATGGGGGTTGTACTGTATTTTATAAGGTTATGCAAATATTTTTACCTGTATTTGGTTTCTTGTTTATATCCAAATAGTAGGGATGCACCAAATCCACTATTTTAGGATTCGGCCGAATCCTTTGTGAAAGATTTGGCTGAATACTGAACAGAACACTGATTTTTATATGTAAATTGGTGGGGGGAAGATGAAAAGTCACGTAATTTGTTGGATTCAGATTCGGTTCGATGCTGAAAAAGGCAGAATCCCAAACCAAATCCTGGCTTCAGAGCATCCCTACCAAATAGTGGTAATACTCTGGATGCCCTGCTTGCTGGGCACAATGCTCTGGGAGAAATATACACTACAGTTCTAGGATCTGTTTTTGCAAGCTGAATAGGTCAGTATAATATGCCTTCTGAAATCTCGTTAGACGATTAAAACACAACAGGAGGGCTACAAGTGCATATTTGAAAGGTTGTGACTAACCATTCTATAAGATGCTGGCAAATTAAGCAAGGCTACTGTCTGGCGATGCTAAGACCAGATGGGGCTAACTCTTGGCCTGTGTATAAATTCAGGCCAAGTATCAGCTGATCTGCTGGTCTCAGCTCTGAGAGGGGCAGTGTCAGCCTTGTGCAGAGACACAGAGCAGATTAGGTGCGAAAGTCCACTCGGACACTCTGCACCTACCCAGATGTGTATAAATTGAAAACATTCCCTTTGATGACATTGCTATATATACTGAGTACATTAGTTGCTGAGGAGCAGCATTTATTGAAAATGGAGTACTTCTGAGATGTGTTACTTGATATTAATTCACCTGTGTGTGTTCATGTATGAACACATTTCCTTGCATAAAAGTATTTAGCTACTGACTGGCTGAAGTGGGGGATTCTCTCAATGCCTGAACATTAAGGATGACAATAAGTTACTTACATTTAAATCGGGTAGAGAGAAGAAATCCTGCCATAGCTCGCCCACTGAGTTTCCCTGAGGGATTCGGTAAGGTGGTTGTGTAGCGTTAGGTTCATTCTCATTTGTACCCTATAAAAGAAAGAGTCCATACGCACTATTTTTATTTTACAGTCAATAAAGACAGCGCTGAAAATAGTTAAGTGTATCATTTTGTAACCTGGCTTATTTTCTGTCTTCATTTCATTTCAAAGTTACTGACATTTGGCAGAAAAAAGAAATGACTCATTTATGTCAATTACAGTTCCATATCTATATCTGCCTACCCTGAGACAAGCAGCAAGGAAATAAGTGAAGCATCCCCACTGTGCACGTCGGCTACAGTTCTGCCTCCACCTTATTATCCAGCAGTTACACACTAGGATTCCTGTTACTGTTACACAACAATCATTAGTAATACATATTTGCTGCCATAGATATTTTTGGAGCCAAGGCTGAATGGCTGATAAAGCAGGGTTTTTATGTATCTGTAACCTTGCTATGAGCTAAGGGGGACCCTGACCAAATGTTGGACATTAAATAGAAGGAACTGCTCTGTTCTGAAAGAAAGCAGATGTAAAAATGAGCATGTTGTTGCATTTACCCAACATCTATTTACTGGTAACAAAGATCACCAGTTGCAAACTACCAAAATGCACAGTGTCAGTGTCCTGCCCTAATTCACAGATTCAAAGTTTGACAGGCAGAAACTACTTTTCCTAATCTGTAAATGAGAGAAAGTGGAGAAGTTGCCTCTGCCTTTCAAAGCCAATGGGGGGAAAGTAACGTTTCACTAGCGCAAAAAAACCTGCACAAAGACGCTTGTGAACGTTAGCGACCATGTTTGCGTCCTTTTTGACTGATTAAAGACCTCAATGACTTCATTGCAAATAGTTTTTACAAAAGTTCACAGTGGATCTAATAAAATCTCACAATCACAAAACCTTTTTTTGCAATGAAACTACAGAGCAGGTGTTTTAAATGAAACCTTTGTTTAGGAAAAATGCTCATTGTAATATTTGCCAGCAACTGATTTTACATTGCGAGCAGTGCAAAACATTCACAAAGACACCATTTTAAATAACGCTTGTGACTGTTAATTACATTCCCCCTCATGGTTCTAAAGACAACCGTTGGGTGGGTTTTGTGCAATGCTTTTCTAGCAGGTGGTGGGCCTGATTCTGCATATGTCCTTCCCCATCCCCAGTGTATACCATCACCTTCAGCATTCCTCCTTTGCCTTTCTACTGGCTTTTATATATATATACTTCCCCCTGCCTCACGACTCTTGTAACATCAGCTATTGGCAGGTTTGGTGAGGGTAGAAAAGTGATGATGGCATGGCAAGTCGGATCAGGTATTGTTTGGGTCCAGGTAGATTAGGGTAGGAGACAGGTAGAATAGGTGTCAATACACTCATCACTAGCGCTCATCACTCTGCAACACAGCACTGAGAATTTATAAGCCACATACGCCAGTCACTAGACTTTGAGCGCAATCCCCATGGCTTTTTCACCACAAATTATACAGCTTCTTCAAATTCACTTCAGTTTTCCATTCATTGCAGTCACAAAGAGGCAATGTGCTTGATGCAATTGAGCTGTGCCTGGCACAGTTGTGCCCGATTTGACCAAATTAAAGCGACTGCGCTTACATTAAGGGGCTTATTTATCAAAATCCGGATTTTTCTGAGTATTTAAATAAAAAAAAAGTCCAACCAAACTAGAATCCACAATTGGACCTTATTTATTATTAAAAAAAGCATGATTTAATCAGATCCGGGACAAACTCGAGAAAATCGAGCAAGAACTCGAATCGTACAATATTTTCAGAGTTTTTCCCTAATCGTACGATTTTTTGGGGCGTTTTCCTGAAAAGCCAGATTTTTGCCCAAAATAGTCGGATTTTCGGGCTAATTCCAGCACAGACACTTCCAAATATGATAGGGACCTCTCCCATTGACTTAAATACAACCTCGACAGGTCTGAGATGCCAGATTTTCGGATTTGGACTTTTTGTAGCATCGGGCTTTAATAAATCCCAAAAAATTTAAATTTGTCGAGTTTTTAACATTCAGACTTCAATAAATAACCCTCTAAATTGTACAATGGATGCAATTGAGCTGAAGTCCGTCTGGCTTAATTTCCAGTGTCCATCGTGTGAGTGACATCTGTGTCCAATACTTTAAGTGCCAGTGTACCAAGAGTTACTGTCTGGTTGGGGGGAGGTGTTAGCTTCAATAGGCACAGCAGCACTTTGGAACGGAAGGCAGGGAATTAGGAGCATAATTGTATAGAAGTGCAAGGAGTGTGTTTTGACACAAGCACCTTTAATGAAAGTGGTTTCTGCGCTTAACTGACTGTGGGGAAATTGTGGGGACCGCAACTATGGGGGTGTAAATAAACCCTAATGCTTTAAGGTGCTTTAAGGATTGTTTTCACATGTAAAATAGAAGTAGATCCAGTGGTATAACAGCAGACAGAAGCAGCAAGTAGGAGACACAGATCACATTCACTGCTGGGCAGGGCTGTATTCATATATACTGTAGGAACCTGAGGGTGCCTAGTGTGGCAGCTTTGGGGGGCAGCCCTCGAGTGCCTATATAATGGAATTATAAAGTACAATTAAAAAAACCTCCCCAGCCACTGCCAGAGACTACCTCTGTAAATCCAGGGGCAGAGATGGGGGAGGGGCGAGGGGTCACCAGACAAGATTTGTCAGAAGTGACTTCATATGTAGCAGTTGTGTGTGACATCACTTCCACAAGCTGGGGGCGCAGTTAGGTCAATAAATAGAAAATAACCTTTGTCTCTAACCTTTGGTTATCATGTAATTACCATGTGCAACAAGCGTAACTGATCATTCATTTCTTATGAATCTAGAATATCAAAAATTGATCATTACAGTTCTGTTACCTCAAGTGTATTTTCTGCTTGAGCTAGCAGCTGAATAAATTCTTCAAAAAACAGGGATGGCTCTGTTGTGCTCCTGTCGATCTGTAGGACACAGACGATGGAAAGAACAAAAAGCAGTGCAGTTACTGCCCATATTATGATAGACTTCCTACCTA
This sequence comes from Xenopus petersii, assembly GCA_038501925.1. Taxonomy (NCBI): domain Eukaryota; kingdom Metazoa; phylum Chordata; class Amphibia; order Anura; family Pipidae; genus Xenopus; species Xenopus petersii. The sequence goes on from CM076682.1 coordinate 124,713,559, forward strand.
ACAAACCCGTCCATGCTACAGTATAGCGCCCCCTTCTGTTACTGTATGGCTAGTCTAAATCTACACTGGAGAATATATCAAACTTGTAGCCCTAATGACTTCTGCCAAAGATTCCCTTGATGCTCTTATATTGGAGATCCCAAGCATCAACCTCATTTCCTATTATATTCTTCCACCCCCACTGTAGGGGGATGGGCACAGAAAGGCAAACAGCTGCAGATCTATTCACCACAACTTTGCTGGCATGGGAACCCAAGTGCTGCAGCGCTGTAAAATAAATCATGGCTGCCTGTCGACTAACACTGTACATCTTATCCATAAATCTATTCATCGATCATCTTTCTTTATTGTTATAGATTATATCCAGACACAAAACGATCTTAAAACAGAAATATTTATCTCTAAATTAAATCAACAAAGAGAAAGAAAACACATGCATAAATGTGCCCTTGAGGAATTTGAAGGGGAACTAATGCCCTGATGATAAATGCCCCTGCCATACCTCACACAATCTGAGTATAAGTTTCACACCAAGAAACAACAGCATTTAGTACCACACTGTGCAGGCACTTTGTGGTGATATGGTAAAAAAAGTAGGCCAAAAAGGGGATAGGTTCAGATGTTGTTCCCTGTTGGAAAGGGCATAGCTATATTAAAGAGATACTGACACCAGAAGATAAACTTTTTTTAATATCTATCATAACATTATCTTTGAATGCTATTTATAATTTTGCCATAACAGTATCTGCCTGATGCTTTTACATTACCTTTCTTACCCCATTTCTTCCCCATGAGGGGCTGCTATATTTGTGCAGGAGTCCGTTAGCATTAGAAACTCTTGAGTTGAGACAGTCAGGTTTAGGAACTGCAAGGAACAATTCCTTACAAAATCAGAACTATCAGTGAAAAACGATCAACATGACCTATAGGTAGGGTTGCCACACGGCCAGTATTTTACCGGCCTAGCCGGTAAAACACCTGCCAAGGCCGGGATTACAAATTTACCGGCAATGTAGTTGCCCGCCCCCAACACAGTACTTACCATTTTATTAAAGGTTTCTGTCCATCGCGAGTGTTGCTCCGTCCCCTATTGCGGAACTGTGCATGACCCCACCCCCTTTTACCATCACAACCGCCCCTTTTTGTTCCCGCCCCCCCCACTGGCCGGTAAATTTTTTTAGAAAAGGTGGCAACCCTACCTATAGGTAACTTTTCATGTAGGTTAATATTTTGAAATATAATTTTTAGTGTCAGTATCACTTTAAGCATTATTTCTAACTAAATGGGACTCTAATGGTCTCTTCCACAGTTTCAACAAGTTTAAGGGATTCTGTCATGATTTTTATGGTGTTGTTTTTATTCCTAAATTATACTGTTTACACTGCAAGTAATTCATTCTAACGTACAAAATTTCTTTTAGTTGTAATAACCTCAATGTAACAGAAAATGTCGCAGTGGGACATGGATTTTTGTTATTGAGTCCTGTTCTTAGATCTACCAGGGAGTTGTTATATGGTTGCCTTTCCATTGTTCTGCTGATGGGCTGCTGGGGGGGAAGGGAAGAGGTTGATATTACTCTAACTTGCAGTACAGTAAGAAAGAGTTATCAGAGCACAAGTCACACGACTGGGGGCACCTGAAAAACTGACAATATGTCTAGCCCCTTGTCAGATTTCAAAATTAAATATGAAAAAATCTGGTTGCTCTTTTGAAAAATGGATTTCAGTGCAGAAGTGTGCTGGAGCAGCACTATTAACTAGGGCTGTATCCATGACAATATCCCTTTAATAAAGCCCTAGGGAGATTGCAGAAACAGTGGAAGACACCCTTACCCCTGCATGTGAGACCTCCCTTTCAATATGAAGTCAGTGTACCCATGGGGCTGCATATATCCCATTCACAAAATCCTTCCCTAACATTTATACCAATTCAATTTCTATTTTCATCCAGATGTACAGACTTATATGACATGTTGGCGCTTTGTCTACCACGGAATCCCCTTCCTTTCTTACCTCTATTCTCTGGTTATTGTTGTCACTTAGTTCAATATCACTGCTGTCTCTTATTGAAGTATGTTCCTCAATGTTGTCTTGTGCCACATCTTCATCTAGTTCGGTTTTCCCAGACTCACTATGCACATAGTTGCAATCATAGGTGCTTGGACAGCAGCCCAGCTTCTCTTCTTGTTTCTAGTTTGTAAAAGAACATATCTACATTTCAGTTGCTGAACACAGGGCATTAGCATATACACATATATCTGAATATGGCAACTGCCAGGACCCTAATTTACACAGCCAATAAAGGCACCTAACCCTCTTTAGAGCTAATGTTCTGCCCCCCACTTGTCTAGGTCACTTGAGAAGACAAAGCTGACATTAAACAGTAGGCTAAGATGTCTCATAAGATACAATATAACAGGATTGGTCTTACAAGATACAATATCAGTGGACTGGTCTTATAGGGTACAGTATAAGAGGAAGGAAACAATATAAGAGGAAGGATGCAATATAAGAGGACTGATCTGATAAGGATACAATATAAAATGACTGGTCTTATAGGGTACAGTACAAGAGGAATGGTCTTATAGGGTACATTATAAGAGGAAGGAAACAATATAAGAGGAAGGATGCAATATAAGAGGACTGGTCTCATAGGATACAATATAAGAGGACTGGTCTCATAGGGTACAATATAAAATGACTGGTTTAATAGGGTATAGTACAAGAGGACTGGTCTTATAGGGAATAATATAAGAGGAAGGATACAATATAAGAGGACTGGTCTGATAGGATACAATATAAGAGAACTGGTTTTATAGGGTACAATATAAGAGGAAGGATACAATATAAGAGGACTGGTCTGATAGGATACAATATAAGATGATTAGATTTAAAGGACAACTAAACCCAAAAAATGAATGTGGCTACAAATGCCAAATTTTACATACTGAACATATTGCACCAGCCTAAAGTTTCAGCTTGTCAATAGCAGCAATGATCCAGGACTTCAAACTTGTCACAGGGGGTCACCATCTTGGAAAGTGTCTGTGATACTCACATGCTCAGTGGGCTCTGAGCAGCTGTTGAGAAGCTAAGCTTAGGGGTTGTTGCAAATTATCAAGCAGAAAATGAGGTTCGCCTGTCATATAAGCTGATGCTACAAGGCTGATTATTAAATTCTGATGCTAATTGCACTGGTTTCTGTGCTGCCCTGTAGTAATTATCTGTATTAATTACTAGTCAGCCTTATATTGTGACATTTATATTCTATGTGTACTGTATATTGTGAGTAGGTCCCTAAGCTCAGTAAGTGACAGCAGCACAGAGCATGTGCAGTGAATCAACAGAAAAGAAGATGGGGAGCTACTGGGGCATCTTTGGAGACACCAATCTTTACTGCTAAAGGGCTGTGGTTGCCTTGGGCTGATACAGAAGCCCAAAACATAATGTACACCATTTCTGCCTACTTCTTTAGTTTAACTTTCCTTGTCCTTTAAAGGATATAATTACATGAGGTCTCCCACTTACATCAGGCAGTCAAATAACACCCAATGGTTGTAAATGCTGATTGTAGATTTTTACTGTGCTTGTGCAGCCATAGGAACAAGATGGTCATTAAAATTTAGGAGATTTTTCAGTGGACAAATTTAGACTGTTTAGACAAAATATTGATAATACAAAACTGATATAGAAAAGTTTTACATTTTACATTCATTCAAACGGTTTTAAAGCCGTCAGTGTAACTGCAACTGAGTATTTCCATAGGTCAATTAATCAGCTGCTACATTGTTTCACAATTCAGGACCAACAGGGCAGAGAATAATTTTTTCAATATCAGTCATTAGGGATTGGCGAATTTTTTCGCCTCGTTTCGCCGAAAAAATGACGCCCATAGACTTGTATGGAGACGTGCGTCAAAAAAAAAAGACGCGCGACAAAATAAATTTCGCCGCGTGACAATTTTTTTTTGACGCCCATAGACTTTAATGGCCGTCTGCGTCATTTCGCCGGCGGCGAATTTTTGGCGAAACGAAACGGGTCAAATTCGCCCATCCCTGTCAGTCATACTGACAAATAACTCATTGAAAATGTGTATATTTAATTAGAATTGAAATTCCTTGCATTTGGCAAAATGTTTTTTTTTTAAGTACTGCCATTAATAAATCATGGGGCTGGACACCTTATACTGGAAATCTGAGCTGCTTTTGCTTTTTAGCAAACAATACCAAGATCTTAAGCTTTTCAAAAAGCAGTGCTGTGTGTGCATTGTGCATTCATTTGCACAAAGGGGGGAAGGTAAGGCAGTGCGTGGATGCACAGGGACAATTATGAGGGTCGGTTACACTGATATATTTAGTACATTAGTACAGGTATGGGATCCGTTATCCAGAAAGCTCAAAAGGAAAGACACTCTCCCATAGACTCCATTTTATCCAGATAATTAAAAAAAAAATTAAATTATTTCCTTATTTATCTGTATTAATAAAACAGTACCTTGTACTTGATCCAAACTAAAATATAATTAATCCTCATTGGAAGCAAAACCAGCCTATTGGGTTTATTTAATGTTTACATGATTTTCCAGTAGACCTCAGGTATAGAAATCCAAATTATGGAAAGATCTATCCAGAGCATTCTGGATAACACGTCCATTACCTGCACAAGAATATTCAGAGAAGCTATTAATAGTAAAATGTGCCCATGAAATCCAACCTATTTTAACAGCATGTGAAGCATTATTACTCTTATTTCTCTATCATAGTAAGGGCAGAGACACACGATCAGATTTGGGGAGATTAGTCGTCTGGCGACAAATATCCTCTTCTTCAGGGCGACTAATTTCCCCGAACTGCCTTCCCGCTGGCTAGAATGTAAATTGCCAGCGGGATGGCACTCGGAAGGCAGGGGAAGGCAGTTCGGGGTTTTTATATCATGGAACTCCTTGGTAACTTGTAATATCCATATATTTTATAAAGAGGGGGTATTTATTCACTATGCATTGGAATGATGTATGGGTTACCCCCAACAAAGTAGTCCTGCACAGGTGAAGTTCTGGTCAGCCCACCTATCTCCTTTGACGCCAATCTATTCATACAGAGACACTCTGACTCTTTGGGGATTTAATCATCTTGTAAGGCTAGGTGTAGACACACAGAGGATTTCAGCACTAAAATGTGCGAGTATACATTTTGGCACCAAAATCTACTTCATGTGCCTGGTCTGGGCCAACATGGTTCTGGATCATAAATCCACCAAGCAATGGATCATAAGAGCATAAAGCCCATGGCTCATGCAAGCTACACAAACACACACTGAGGCCTGTATTCATATACAAATGGTCTGTCATACAGTATACAGAACATATATCATATACAGGTATAGGATCTACTGTATTATCCTGAATTTGTGACCTGGGATATTTACAGATAAGAGATCTTTTTGTAATTTGGATTTTTTTTTTTAAGTCTGTTACAATTAATTTAAACATGAAATAAACACAATAGGATTGCTTTGCCACCAGTGTGGATTCATGCAGCTTAGTGACCATCAAGCTACTGCTTTATTATTACAGAGAAAAAGGAAACAATTTTTAAAAATCAAGTCATCATTTGGCTAGGCAATAAAAGCATGCTAGAAATAGGGATACACTGCTTTCTATGGGTCCAGGGTGTGAGGTAGTACTTTATAATGTGAAGCATGTGGATATCCTGCACAATACTATTCATTACCTGGGGTCAAGAATCGGGAATCTACTGGAATACTATGGAAAGTAACTGAATCCCTGCAATGTAGCTAAGAGTTTGGCTCAACACAGGACCCACGTGATTAAAGAACAGCAGATGTTACATTGCATTCTAAGCCTATTGTTCAGTTAAGCATTCTGTGGCAGCTGCTGCTGTGTCAGAGAGACAGATGTCTGTCTGTCATTAACCACAGAGCTCAGACTCTTTTTTTGTATTAGGGGCGTTGGGGCTGGGAACTGACACGTAAATAAAGCCAAAAAACAAAAAAAGGTATCCAGTTACCTTCTCAAAAAAACTTCAAACAGTTCAAATTAATGTATTAGGGCAACGGTCACATGGGGAGATTTCAGGAGCTTTGACACTCACAATGTAAATAGCTCAGGAGTTACCCCTATTGTCTGTATGGAATCCTAATGAAAGCACTAGTGCATTTGCTTGTCAGGCACTTTTACTTTGGAAATCTAGACTGCCAAGTTTCCAAGTGACAAGCCATTCTACTTCTATAGTATGTCACATAATACACAAAAGTATTCTGTCGCTGCATGATAGCACTCTGCAAAAGAGTTACCGCGGCAGTTCAACTTTAATTAAAGGAAAACTATACCCCCAAATTGAACACTTAAAGGAATAGTTCAGTGTAAAAATAAAAACTGGGTAAATAGATCCGCTGTGCAAAATAAAAAAATGTTTCTAATATAGTTAGTTAGCCAAAAATGTAATATATAAAGGCTGGAGTGAACAGATGTCTAATAAAACAGCCAGAATCCAACTTCCTGCTTTTCAGCTCTATAACTCTGAGTAAAGGTGGCCATACACTGATAGATCCGCTCGTTTGGCGATGTTGCCAAACGAGCGGATCTCCCTCCGATATGCCCACCTTGAGGTGGGCAATATCGGGCAGATCCGATCGTGGGCCCTAGGGCCCAACGATCGGATCCTAGCATTCACAAACGGGCGGTCGGATCGCGGGACCGCATCAACGAACAGATTCGGCCGCGATCCGAAGGGGTTTTTAAACCCATCCGATCGAGATCTGGCCGACTTTCGGCCAGATCTCGATCGGGGAAGCCCGTCGGGGGCCCCCATACACAGGCCAATAAGCTGCCGACACGGTCTGTCGGCAGCTTTTATCGGCCCGTGTATGGCCACCTTTAGTCAGCGACTTGAAGGGGGGCCACATGGTACATTTCTGTTCAGTGAGTTTGTAATTGATCCTCAGCATTCAGCTCAGATTCAAAAGCAACAGATATGACCCATGTGGCCCCCCTTCAAGTCTCTGATTGGTTACTGTCTGGTAGCCAGGGTAACCAGTCAGTGTAAACCAAGAGAGCTGAAAAGCAGGAAGTAGTGTTTTGACTGACTTGTTCTACATAAAATCACTCCAGCCTTTATACATTACATTTTTGGCTAACTAACTATATTAGAAACATTTTTTATTTTGCACAGCCTATTTACCCAGTTTTTATTTTTACACTGAACAATTCCTTTAAGCAACAGATAGTTCATATCATATTAAGTGGCATATTAAAGAATCTTGCCAACCTGGAATATATATTTAAGTAAATCTTGCCCTTTTACATCTCTTGCCTTGAGCCACCATTTCGTGATGGTCTGTGTGCTGTCTCAGAGATCACCTGACCAGAAATACTTCAACTCTAACTGTAACAGGAAGAAGTGCGGAAGCAAAAGACACATCTCTGTCTGTTAATTGGCTCATGTGACCTAACATGTATAGTTTGTTGGTATGTTTGTGAGTACAGTGAATCCTACGATCCCAGGGGGCGGCCCTTATTTTTTAAAATGGCAATTTTCTATTTATGATTACCCAATGACACATACTACTAGAAAAGTATATTATTATGAAAATGGTTTATTTACATGAAGCAGGATTTTACATATGAGCTGTTTTATGCAATATCTTTTTATAGAGACCTACATTGTTTGGGGGTATAGTTTTCCATTAACTATAGAATATATAGAATATAGTGATGTGCCGGCCGGCCCGATACCTGCGAGTCCAGCGGACCTCGCACGCTTCTTCTTGGGCAGGTTGAGCTCTTCTCCTACTCTCCCCACCCACCACCGCCAAATGCTGGCTTCCGAGTTTATCTATTATAGACGCTGCGCCTGCTTGTCCCACCCCTTTTGTGACGTTATCGGTGGATCGGGTCGGCGTGTGTCTATAAAAGCAACCTAGATACGGGCATGGGCGGGTCAGGGTCAGGGAAAACCCGACCCGATATCACTAATAGAATAGTGTATTCTTAAAGCGATCCTGACACGTTCCTATAAAAATCATAGCAACGTGTCAGTGTAAAGTAAATACTGCACCCGTAATATTTTCCTCAAAGCCCCCCCCCCGCAAACCTGCATTCACCTGACCCTCCGACACTGCTAAATGATCTTCTGAACCGTTTCAGTGACGCTGGGCTAGGGGCGGCACCATCTTTCCATAGGCTGATTACGAATGAAAACAGGAATTCAGCCTATGGAAGGATAGCTCCGCCCCCAGCCCAGCGTCACTGAAGCAATGCGGAAGATCTGTTAGTGGTGCACACGGGTTTGCGGGGTGTTAAGGGTAGCGTTGGGGAGGGCTTTGTGGGGAACAATTACGGGTGCAGCATTTACTTGATAATGACACATTCCTATGATTTTTATAGGAACGTGTCAGTATTGCTTTAAGAACACATTCTTTTTTCTAGTTTTTAATTTTTTGCCTTCCTCTTCTTGCTCTTTCTAGCTTTCAAAAGTGGGTCACTGATCGCAGCAGGCAAACCTATTGCTCTGTGTGGCTACAATTTTATTGTTACATTTTATTACTCATTTTTCTAATCAGGCCCTCTCCTATTCATCTTCCAGTCTCTTATTCAAATCACGGCCTGGTCACAATGGCCTTATTTGCACTAATCTACTAGGGAAAGTATTATTATACCTATGCTTGTCCATGCGTATTCTCATGGGCACTGCTTGAATGAGCCGTACTCATGAAGTCACATTGCTCCATGTGTCAGAGGCAAACCAACATGGGGCAGCTGAGTGATCATCCAACCAACAGAGGTAGGTCGTTTATCAGTGTTCTAACAAGGCCCATCACTACTCACAGTATCCCCTCAATTCCTTACCGTTTCTAATGACTTAAAGGAACAGTAATACCAAAACCTGAAAATGATTTAAAGGCATTACACTATAATGTGTTGTTACCCTGCAATGGTAAAACTGATATGTTTGCTTCAGAAAGACAACTATGGTTGATATAAACAAGCTGCTGTGTAGCCATGGGGGCAGTCATTCAAACACAGGATACACAGATATGGCCTGAAGAATCCCATTGTATTCTACTGAGCTCATCTGCTATGTATCCTGTGATTTTTCTCCTTTTTCATCTTTGAATGGCTGCCTCCATTCTCGAGAACAGGTCCCATACCTGTATTGAGTTCTTCCACTTCAGCTTGGTCCCAACTTCAGTTTCTCCAGTCTGCATATGACCAGCTTTACTCTGAACTGTTCTGATGGGCTCTAGAGAGACTGGGAGTACAGACCAGCAATAACCCACAGTGGGACTGCAACTCACGTGGTATCACTTACTCATGCTGACAGCAGCAAGGTCAGTTTCTGACCTCCTCTGCAGCTGTATTAGTGTAGAAGCCCAGTCCTTACGTATGAATTCAATCTTTTCAATATACAATATACAATAATATACCTGCATAACACAGGAATTAAATGCTAGACATGTTTTCAAGACTGAGGATGCCAGTATATGTGGGTGTTGTGAAAAGCATGACTCAGAAAAGGACAGGAAAAACAAGTATTAGGACAAAGACAGGTAAATCAAGGATCAATAAGACAGGCAAGGACAGCACAAGTCATTACGCCACAACAAATACAAAACATAAAACCAGGCAGCAAAGAAGGGCATAAGATGGAAAGAAATTAACCTCAACAAATATATAAGGACACATATTGTGATGCATCTCTACACATTATTCCTTTTCACAGCAAAATCATATTCAAGATAACAACAGACTTATGGCTGAAGGGGTGTGGGATCCTCTTTTCTCCGCCTGCTTTTATAAGCAAACACAGAAAACCGATCCACTCTCATGTGCTCCTTTGTGTATTCGAAGTGACAGGCATGCCGTTGGACTGCACACAGGCACTCAGAGCAGATTTTGGTGCAAAAATGCTAAAGTATGCTCAGCTCATTCACTATGTATTATTAGTTGTCCTGTGTTTTTCCTACAACAGAGCACAACTGCAGTGGTAATGCTGGTTTTCCAGTTCAAAGCTAATGCATTTCTAAAACAAAGACATCCCGATCCAAACTATGCCCCATAACTGCCTGAACTCCTGTGAGCTTAGATGTCCCTTGCATTAGTGACATTATGGGGTAGGAATGGTGTGAGCACACAAATAGCTGCACAGCTCTGCTAGAAGCATATGTCTGTAGCTGTTTAAGATCAAAGGATTACCTAGGTAAAAGTGACAACTAAAAAAAAGATATTTAAGTCAAGAGAGCTGCTGTTACTCTAGGCTTATACACCAGTCCCAATACTGAAATGCATAATTAATATTTTCATTTTGTGAGCTTTTAGTTACCATTTAACTATAAATCACTACAATGTTTTGAGCTTGAAGTGTAGAACTTGAAATGTATGTGTTTTTTTCTGTTTTTCTTTGTTCTCAGACCTGCCTTAATTTTCCATCACTGTAAGTTTAGGATATTTACCAAGAAGCATGCATGATGGGTAATTCTGAGTCATCCACCTGTGTTGATGTATGGCTATGTACCAAACATGCCCTGTTGGTGGGAGCTGTGAACAGGTTTGGGAACTTGTGGATTAGAATTATCTTCCCACAAATATTTTTGCTCAACAATTTCAATTATAGCTTGATCTGTTCACTGCTAAAAAGGTTTATACTGTCTTCCCGGACAAGAGGTTCAATGCCTATAGTTGCAAATATTAAGTTTTAAAGATGCATGTTTGATTGATTGGCTAAAGGAATGCTACCAGATAATTTGCAAAATCATGGTTGCTTCTAATAAATGCAAGTTGCTTGGCTGGCATGATTGCACTGAATACAATAGTGCCGTCTATAGTAGTGATCCTCAACCAGTGGCTTGTGAGCAACAGGTTGCTCTTCAACTCCTTGGATGTTCTTATTTTTTGAATTCCTGGCTTGGAGGCAAGTTTTGGTGGCATAACAACTAGATGTACTGCCAAACAGAGCCTCCTGTAGGCTGCCAGTCCACATAGGGCAGTGATCCCCAACCAGTAGCTCGCGAGCAACATGTTGCTCTCCAACACCTTTGATGTTCCTCCCAGTGGCCTCAAAGTAGATGCCTATTTTGGAATTAGGCATAAAAACCAGGTGTACTGCTATATTGACCCTCCTGTAGGCTGCCAGTCCACAAGCCAATCACAGCCCTTATTTGGCACCCTAGGAACTTTTTGCATGCCTTTGTTGCTCCCCAACTCATTTTAGTTTTGAATGTGGCTCATGGGTAAAAAAGTTGGGGACCCCTGACATAGGGGCTACAAATGGCCAAACACTTTGCTCCTCCCAGGATCAAAGGATGGGGGTCCCTTTTCTATAGGTTTCTGAAATGCTGCACTAGGAGGGATCTCCCAACATGGGTGGCCATGTTGTGGCATACGCATACCCTTAATGAGTGCTCGTTATGCGTATACATGTGACGTCAACTCATTATGCGCACTATACAACATGGCAGCCTGTACCGATGAGCCCTACAACCCTCACTTGCCCCCCTCCACCAAAAAAATATTGCCCTAAGTTTACTAGCGGTACACAAAAGCAACAATTTCATTGTTGTATACTGCCAAATATCTCCTTTTGTGGAATATTTGATTTTGTCACATTGTAATATGCAGATTATGGTTCAGAATTCAGCCAAATATTGGGCCAGATTCAATTCAGTGAGACAAAGTTATCTCACGGTTTATCATGGACGAGATTCAATTAGAGGAGAAAAAATTAAATTCCAGTTTTTTTCCCACAGACTTCACTACAGTTTTCACATGATAAACTGTGAGATAACTTTTACTGAATTGAATGGCATCTCAAACTGAATCTTGTCCTTAAATTTTTACGTGATGAGCCTTTTTCTCACTTAAAGGAACTGTAACACCAAAAAATGAATGTGTCTTAAAGTAATGAAGATATAATATACTGTTGCGCTGCATTGGAAAAAGTTACATGTTTGTTTCAGAAACACAACTATACTTTATATAAACAAGCTACTGTGCAACCATGGGGGCAGCCATTCAAAGCTGAAAAAAGGCACATGATACACAGCAGATAACATATAAGCTCTGTTGTATACAATGTGATTCTTCAGAACTTATCTGTTATTTACTGTGTATACTTTGCTTGAATGGCTGCCCCCATGGCTACGCAGCAACTTATTTGTATATGTTTATATTTGTATAAACTATAGTAGTGTTTCTGAAGCAAACACAACAGTTTTACCAGTGCAGGGCAACAGTACATTATATTGTCATTCCTATAAAACACTTTCACTCTTTGATGTTAATGTTCCTTTAATTGAATCTGGCCTATTATGTGAATTGAATCTGATCCATTATGCGAAGAATTCAGTCCTCAGCTAAAAAAAATATTATCCAAAAATTAAGGATTCTGTGTTTTCCTAGTGAATGCACAAAGAACCGTATACATCTATTGCGCTTGCCCACCTAATCCAGATTTGATAAGGGATAACCAGACTAACCAGAATTGAGGGGGGTACCCCTCTTGTACAGACTGTCCTGTACATATGACAGGTGGAGGGATATTGCATAGAATGGCACCAGCTACTGTGCTGTGAGTGAGGGTGACCTTAGTTGCCTTTAGTCAGGCTGCACTAATGTTTTGGCTAAGTAGAATGCTTGTGCTTGACTATGTTAGAAGTGTATGAGCATTACCCCTGTACTGTAAACTTTCCCTGTCCAAAAGGACTACAATGTTGCATTGCACTTGTCCTTGCAACACATTTTTCCATAAAAACAGTAATGTAACAGTAACAGTAATGTTTAGAATTTAACTTGACAATTTCCCCAATGTGGTTAAAAGTCATGGAAAATTCAGGCCTTTAATGGGGTTGTTCTCCTTTAAGTTAACTTTTAGTATGGTGCAGGGAGTGATATTCTGAGCCAATTTGCAATTGGTTTTAAGTTTTTATTATTTGTGATTTTTGAGTTATTTTGCTTTTTATTTAGCTGCTCGCCAGTTTGCAAATTCAACAGCAGCTCTCCAATTTGCTATACCCTAGCAACCATCTATTGATATGAATAAGACCTCAATTTGAATAGGAGAGGAACTGAATAGAAAATGAGTAATATAAAGTAACAATAAAAATAAATGTGTAGCATTATAGAGCATTTGTTTTTTAGATGGGTTCTGTCTCGGTCCCATTTGAAAGCTGGAAAGAGTCAGAAGACAAATACTTAAAAAACTAGAAAAAAAAATACAGACCAATTAAAAAGATTCATAGTAAATTAAACTTCAATAGGGGGTGAAAAATAGCAATAACTACCCTGGACCCAAGGCCCGGACTGGCAATCTGTGTGTTCTGCCAAATGCCAGAGGGGCTGCTTTAAGTTGCCATAGACAGTCACTATATATTGGGCTGGTCTGGGGCTGCTTGGGCCTCTGTGTACTTGGAACACCAGGGCCTCTTTTGACTCCCAGTCCAGACCTGCTGGACCCCACACTATACTGCACAGTAGAACAATACACTTATACAACAAGCGGGGTCAATACAAAAATAAAATAAATTCACAATAAAGTTACACTGTGCTAAATGTAAGAGCGACAAGAGAAAGGAGGTCCTGCATGTAGAGCTTACAATCTAAGTGAAAGAGCAGGCTCCTTAAATATGGGGGCCCCACACTGGCTAGCTTGCTCCAGACCCCTCAACTACAAAGGACTGTCCTGCATGCACATACTAAAGGTAAATAATAGGGAGTGCTGCTAAGCATGCTGTTCTCAAAATGCACCAAAAATTATCAATGCAATATTTCTTACAATAAATGGCCTACTAAGCCGCAGCCCATTTGTAAAGGTCTGCTTCTGTACACTCACTTCCTGATCTGAATGCTGCAGTCTTTATTGGCAAAGGAGAGGAGGATGTGAAGGGAGCAATACAAATGACTTCCCCAGCACATAGAATGAAAATGTACAGGAAATACAGTCATATACCACTAAAAGTGGCAAAATATTCCCATATTTAGTTGAGCAATTTGGCCAACTTTGATCATATTATTCAACTGTCTGTCCAGATATGGCAACCCAGAGGGACTAGCCTGCAGTTCAATCAGATCATAGTGCCTCTGTTCAATCCAAAAATCTTGACTGCCAAAGTTTTTTTTTTTTTATCTTGGTGGACGGAGCATCGGCACATGGTAGTGACTGGAGCTGAAGCTGTTGCTCATTTACCGTAGGCCACAGGCCCAAACAAACAAGTAGATAGTCATCAGTGCACTATATCTGATGGACCAATCAACTGAACAACCTGAAGTTCAGCCTATTTACATCCGGCCTGTGTGATGCTTCCTGATCTGGAGGCTGTACTGTGAGAAGGAAAGGAGAGGACGACGTACAGTATGAAAAGCGAGGATGCAGGAAATCTCTAATTAACAACTGTATATTAGTCATTTTTATAATCTTGCATAAGGAAGGATAAACAGTCTCACTTTGAAACCCTCTCACCATAATACTCTCACACTTCCCCTTCAATGGATTGATGCATCTGTGATTGTGCTGCAGTAACTGAGAAAACGAAACCCAAAGTTCACTATGCTGCTACACCCAATATATCTACATGCAAAACCATGCGCCCCGCTGGCAGTCAGCTCTGGTACCAGAATGTGCCTTGTGCATGCAATAAGCAACTAGAGAATGTGTACAGGTAATTACAGCGTGAATGTTCTTATTCAAGGGACAATCCAGACAGGTTAGTTCAGTATCTGCTGCTGATTTCTACATTTTTAAGGTGTATAATGCAAAACTGCATAGGGTGTGGTAGGCAAAAGACACACTGTGGCCTGGTATTGCCCAACAACTGCCCAGATTAATATGTGATTTGCACAACTATAAGTAGAATATATATTCACAATGTGGGGCCTAGGGTTGCCACTTGTTCGGTTTTGACACAAACAATTCAGTTTTTGTAAGGCCTGTTCAGGTCTGAACTTTCGGTGCGGTTTTCAACCTTATGAAACCCGAACAATAATCTGGCCAATACTGTACATGAAAAGCATTTAAATACTAAGATACTCACCTTTCTTATTATTAAAGATACTAAAAAAAATGATTAGCATTAGCATTGCTGTATTTCAGAGCTTTCTGGATAACTGATTTCTTTATAAAAGATCTCATACATTTAATTAAAGGATTGGGGCTTAATCATCAAGTAGAATATAGATAGAGATAGGGGTTTTGAACTGGGCATCAACACTTTAAAACATTGAGAAAACTGGATATTAATCCAGCCAGTTGCATCTAAGTGATGCAATAACCTTACCCTGGTCTCTTAACTCCACCAACATCATTTTGCCCACCTCTGATGTCATCATGCCTGTTCCTACCTCACTGCCCCACCCACAATGTTATCTGCTCCGCCTCCAGTGTTCCAGTTTAGCCTCAGAAAAGGTGGCAAGACTAGTGGGGCCACAGATAACATGTGGTCAGTATTAACTGTAAGCACTTCTGGGCCCCCCTCAACACGGGCTCTGTGCATATTTCTAACTATTCTAAAAGGAGCAGAATGATTGGTTGCTGGCTGTATTTACCTCTTTGGTAAAGTCAGATGAAGTCTGGGAGGCCCCAGGACCAATGTGCTGCTGCTGGGGTGGGCTTGCATGGCACTGGGGCAGTGTGCTTCTTGAAGACTGCTGGCTGGGGCCTTCATGATTGTTAGCAGGGGAGTCAGTGGTGCTGTTGCTCTCCTCATTAGAAGCTGCAGTGAGCAACGTTTGGTCAGCACTGAATGAACCTTCCTCAGCATCTCCAGAGTCAGCATGCACCAGCCATGTGCTCACTTCAGTCCTTGGGACCAGTGTTCCCCCCAGTGCCCTCACTTGCTCCAGCAACCTCTTGGCAGTGAAGAAGGAGTCCAGGTCCGGGCTCTTAGGGTGCAGGTTGGAGCCCTCCCAAGTGTCCCTCAGACTGTGGAAGGGGATTTGAGAATAGGCGGAGCTGGTGCCCTGGATAATCTCCCTAATGGGGGGCAAATAAAAGTCAAAGTCCACCCTCACACCGACCAAGCTCAAAAGGATTGTGAACTGGAGCAGACCTTCTGTCAAGTACTTCTTCAGATCCTTCATTTTATTCTCTCCGCGTACAGAGAGAGAAACAGAGGAAACTTCTCAGCCCCCCCCCTGGAAGTGCCCGCTGGTATCGCCCAGTTTACAGCAAGTATCCCTTAGAAGAAACCACTGGCAGTGCAGGGGTTTGATGTGATTGTGCCGGGAGAGCGGGGACAGTGGGAGCAGCCGGCGCTAGCAGGTGCCCTTAGCTGGGAAGGAGACAAAAGAGCACGCCGGCTGCTCCACTGCTCTGCAGTGAGACACAAAAGGCATCAGAGCGCAAACACGCACACACAATGCCGGGCATAGCTGCACTTCCCACTAATAGGGCGGGAGGCCGGGCGGCAGAGGGACGGGGAGGAGCCGAGTGTAGGGAACATGGCACTGGTTGCTCGCAGGCCTGGCTGCACATGGACTAGCTACGGACACTCGCTGGGACAATAAAGTCATTATGTCAGCAAAACAATCATTAGTGATCGGTTACGTTAGTGACAAGTGTAGTGCAGAGAAGGATATAGGTTACAATACGTTTTCCTGTGATTTGGGGAACCCTTCTTATTCCAGGACCTTCTTATTCCAGGACCAGGTCGTTTTTGCCTGAGGTGTGGGCAGCAGTGCTGCTCAGTGTTGGACTGGGACACCAGGGCCCCACCCAAAAACCTTAGACCAGGGGCCCACTCTCAATAATATTATAATTCTTCTGCTCACGCAACCTCTATTCCGCTTGTCTCTTTTCTTTACATATCTATTATTCAATCTGTTTGTTCTTATAGAAATAGGTAATGGCAATGAAATAGGCCAAATGTTTTGAAGCAGGAGGGCCCACTGACACCCGGACCTACTGGGAGTTTTCCTGGTATCCCTGTGGGCCAGTCAGACACTGGGGCTCATTTATCAACACTGGGCCAATTTGCCCATGGGCAGTTACCTATAGCAACCAATCAGTGATTAGCTTTTTGAAGCCAGCTGCAAGTGGGACAACAAATGCAGCAATTTTATTGGTTGCCATGGGTTATTGCCCATGTGCAAATTTGCCCAGTGTTGATAAATGACCCCCATTGAGTGCAGGTCCAAATAGGGAAGGGTTATTAGGTTTTTATTACTTGCTCAACATGTGGGCACACAAGATTTGCTTAGAGCACATTTACTAAATGGCACAAAGTGTAAAAAAAAACTTTTGGCCCCCAGTGAACCTTGCTGCTGTGAAATTTCATTTGGATGGCAGATATTTGCCTGGCAGTGGATGAGCCCGCCATATAAAGGCTTAAGTTTATCAGATCATCTGGAAAATCAGGGACTGATAAATACACTTCAATCTGAATTGAATGTGATCAATGCAATTCTGCATCTATGCCCAAAAGTTGGGCATAGCTGCAGAGATAAAGTCACCCAAAAATTTGTTTCGTAAGTGTGTGGATTGTCCCATCATTTTTCATACCACGGCGATCATTCGTTTAGTTGATCGGACAGGTTAGAAGATTTCTGAAGGCTAACAATAATATCTCTGCATGTATTGTCTGATGATATCAATGGGTGACTAGTATTTGTTGGACAGAACTTTCATACGATTGTCATGGCCATGGATTTGTTCTTTTATTTTTTTTAATCTGAATGGTTACTTGCAGGTCAGAAGATTGCGCCATACAACCGTTCCTACGGTACGAGGCTAGAATCTGCACGTCTATGGGCAGCTTTAGGATGAGGGCAGACCAGTCAAAGAGAAGCAGTTGCGCTGAAATGAGGCTGCAATTAAAATTACAGTTTCCAACTGCGTGGCTACACAGAGCCGAATGGAGTGGAGCTCGGCTTCAAAATGCCTGTTTTCATGTTTTTGAGGCCGATCGCTAGTCAACTCGCCCATGTGTAACCACACACAGGCAGAAACTGCCATTTGAACTGCAGCCACCGATTCTAGCACATGCAATTCTTTCTGTGTAGTTAATATTCATTAGGCGGAGAAAAGCTCATCTACTTTCAGCCTTAAAGGAGAAGGAAAGCCCCAGGGCGCAAAACCCCTCTCCCCCTCCCCTCCGTTGCCCCCCCCTCCCTCCTCCCCCCTGGCCTACCCCTCCCCCTGGGCAAATGCCCCTAACTTGTTACTCACCCCTCTGCGCAGGTCCTGTCCATGGAGTTCGCAGTCACCATCTTCTTCCACGCGCGTCTTCTTCCTGCTCTGACCGGCGTCTTCTGGCGCATGCGCAGTAGGAACAGGTACCGGTACGGCTCTACTGCGCATGCGCCGAATGTCACGAAGTTTTCCGATTTCACTTCGTGACATTCGGCGCATGCGCAGTAGAGCCGTACCGGTACCTGTTCCTACTGCGCATGCGCCAGAAGACGCCGGTCAGAGCAGGAAGAAGACGCGCGTGGAAGAAGATGGTGACTGCGAACTCCATGGACAGGACCTGCGCAGAGGGGTGAGTAACAAGTTAGGGGCATTTGCCCAGGGGGAGGGGTAGGCCAGGGGGGAGGAGGGAGGGGGGGCAACGGAGGGGAGGGGGGGAGGGGTTTTGCACCCTGGGGCTTTCCTTCTCCTTTAATGTAGGTGGCATATGGGCACAAGTGCTCACATATGCAATCAGATGCATAAACTAGCAGGAGCATCAAGCGCACAGTGTATTTATAGTGTGAGAGTAAGAAACATAACTGCAAGAATGCAAGTTCTATGGATTCAGGAGCTTGGTGCCCCTGCAGGATTAACTGCAACCAGGACCTCAAGAGTAGTGGAGAAAGTCTAAAAACCACAGGGCTACAACTTTGTCATCAATTCACAATCTCACACGCCCCAAAAACAGATCCGTTTAGACAAAAAGTTTGAATTAGCACATGCCATAGAATGTGAGCAATAAAACCGCACCAAGGCTTCAATTTATGTTATTGAGCGTTCACCTTTCATATCTTGGATATGGATATATATCTTTCATTTGTGTGTCCTGCTATAATTAGGATGCGATGTGCTCCATGCATAAAAATGAGATGTGGGCAAATATTAACATTCAGTCACGAGTCCATAAAGCAACTTGAATGGCAGTCTGCGTTCACAAATTCTGTCTGTTTTTGGTGTACGTCAGTGCAGCCTAGAGTGGATGGATGTGTTAGGTGCTTTTGTGAAAAGTACTGGCTTCATGTAGAGCATGGTTACAAACAATTTTCCCCCTCAGGCAGTGATCCCCAACATGTTGCTCACCAATCTAGGGCCGCCTTCAGGGGGGAACAGTGAGTACAAGTGTCCTGGGCCCCTTGACAGCACCGAAGCCTTGCCACCTCCTTCCGAAGTCCCGAACAGCCGAAATGCGGAAGTGCCGAAAGTTATGAAGTCCCGAATCGGCAAAAAGCCCTGAAGCCACGAAAATAGCTGAAGTTGAAATCCTGAAGCGGTGAAAAGACCCAAAGTCACAAAAACAGCCGAAATTGAAGTGCTGAAGCTGCGAAAAAACCCATGAAGTTATGAAAGGAGGAGAAGTTGAAGTTCTGAAGCCACAAGTTCAATTCCGCTGAACACCAATGTGTGTTTTTTTTTATTTTTTTTTAATCCAATGTATTATTTTAATACTCTATAGGCCCCTGCCACCAATGTTTTTTTAAAAAAATGTTCTTTGGGGCCCCAATTTTTTTTTTACTTGTAAGGGGGGCCCTAGCACCAATGTGGGCAGTTTCAGCCTGGGTCCCAGGTGTGAACAGTACAGGGCTTTAGGGGTGTGAAAAATAGAGGTATCACAAGTGTGAACAATGCAGGGGGATTACAGTGTGAATTTGATTAAACAATGCAGGGGCCAGTTATCTCTGTAGTGATACCTTTTAAATCTTACACATGGTAAGCAGACACAGCAGGCAGACTTTCATGTGGGGGGGACACAAGGGGGGGGGGCAGTTGGTCAGCCCTGGTATAGACCCATTTTATTGTTTCAATTATTTGGCCAGACAGCCTTAACAAATGGAACAGCAGTAAGTTAAGAGAAGCTGTGGATCCTCTTCACTTGTTCTTCTGCCTATGCACCAAACAGGTCATATTTGCAAACTGACTGAAGTCTATAATACGTGTACATGGAAATTTGTTGAGATTGGCACATTTCATATGATTGTACTGGTGCATGTATGACTTTTAATTCATCTATATGAAAAAGCTGCTTAGAACTATATTTTCTTTCATTTATTGTTTGAGCATCCATTTTAAACTCCCCAGACTCTCAACTGCAGCTATTATGGCTGTCTGATCTGTTACACCAGGAGTGCCCAAATTTTACTAAGATGAGGTCTGCTTTTAGTGATGTTGTCCCATTATGATCTATATCCATGAAAGCATTCTGTTCCATGGAACATATTACTGCAATACTGATGAATATTGCTATTATTAACAAACAACTATTTCTTTTTTTTATATTTAATTTATTTATTCAATTTTTTGTTAAAACAAAAAGTACAGCACATAGCAAAGCAATACAAAATAAATATCTTCTTATTGCATAGTCATCACAGCTTCATTAAATTCATTTTTCTTTATACATAAATACATAAAATAAATAAAATTAAAAAAAAAGAGAGAAAAGAAAGAAAAGAAAAAAATTTTTTTTTTAATATAAATAAAATAGATACAAAGATTTATCCTACCCCCCCTTCTTAATTGTCATTCATTCTCTAGAAAATCACACCAATGTTCCCATAGTTTATGGTGTTTGTTCATTTTACCTCTTTTTTTTGCTATTATTTCTTCTATGCCTCTTATTTCTTCAATTTCCTTAATCCATGTTATTTTATTTATTGGTAATTTGTTTTCCATTTATGAGGTATCATATTCCTTGCCACAGCTATTATTAATTTAATTACTGGATCAGTAATAGTTTTCTTCTTTTTGTAGTCATAAAGCAGTATAATTTGTGTTATGTCTGTATCTGATATATAGGTTCCTATTTTATCTATTACAGATAGGACCAGGGGTGATTCTGGCCTTTCTGCTGCCTGAGGCGAAAGCATGGTAATGCGCCCCCGTGCCACGCTCCATGTCACGCCCTCAAGCCACACCCTGAGTCACGCCCCCACACACCATGCCTTTCTCATACAGGATAGGTAAATTACCCTCAAATGTGTTACTATGCTGTCCCTAAAGTTAATAAAGTATATGGATACTTTGTAGATAGATACTTCGTACTGTCTTTTTTTAGCCTAGAGACATTAAAAAACCTTTAAATAATTATTCTACTATTAGGCAGTTATCACACAAGAAATGTACAGGAAATGTAGTGCTTGAAGGGAAACTATCATGGGAAAACATTGTTTTTTTAAAAAAAATTTAATTTCAGTCTGCACTGAAATCCGTTTCTCAAAAGAAACATTTTTTTTAATTTAATTTTGAAATCTGGCATGGGGCTAGACATATTGTCAGTTTCCCAGCGGCCCCAGTCATTTGATTTGTGCTCAGATAAACTTTAGTCACTCTTTACTGCTGTAGTGCAAGTTGGAGTTATATCACCCACCTCCCTTTCCCCCCAGCAGCCTAACAACAGAACAATGGGAAGTTAACCAGATAGCAGCTCCCTAACACAAGATAACAGCTCTAACAGATCTAAGAACAAAACTCAATAATAAAATCCAGGTCCCACTGTGACACATTTAGCTACATTGAGTAGAAGAAACAACAGCCTGCCAGAAAGCAGTTCCATCCTAAAGTGCTGGCTCTTTCTGAAAGCACATGACAAGGCAAAATGACATGAGATGCACCTACACACCAATATTACAACTAAATACACTTGCTGGTTCAGGAATTAATTTTAATATTATAGAGTGAATTATTTGCAGTGTAAACAGTGTCATTTAGAAATAAAAACTACACCCGTAAAATCATGACACAATCCCTTTAAGTTACAGTACCTTGCACTGTTAAAAATCCCTCTGAAGAACAGATATGTTAAGTTGCTTCCATTGAAAGGAGAAGAGTCAAGCAGAATAAGTGTAGCATGATTGGAGATATAGTAGAAACTGTAGCATTAATGTTACACTATAGATTATAACTGCATTATAACTTATTGGGGCCACAAGAAAATTAAGTAAATGCTGAACAAACTTATATTAAGGAGATGTAAAATTGAGGCGCACAGTGCATGTCAATGTGTCGAGCAGCAGTCTATTACACTGGCCAAAATGCTGCCCCTTGTACTGACCCACATTTTGCCGCCTGAGATGAGATTCTCAGGCCGCCTCATTATGGAAGCGCCCCTGTAAAGGAGGATGGTATAGGTTTAGGAGGACAGGATGTTATAGAATGAGGAGAGGAGGTTGGTATTGGTTTAGGAGGGCAAGGTGGTATAGAATGAGGAGAGGAGGGTGGTATAGGTGTAGGAGGGCAAGGTGCCGGTATAGAATGAGGAGAGGAGGGTGGTATAGGTTTCAGAGGGCAGGATGGTATAGTATGAGGAGAGGAGGGTGGTATAGAATGTGGTGACGAGGATGGTATAGGTTTAGGAGAATGCGGAGAGGAGGGGGGTATAGGTTTAGGAAGGCAAGATGGTATAGAATGAGGAGAGGATGGTGGTATAGAATGTGGTGACGAGGATGGTATAGGTTTAGGAGGGCAGGATGGTTGTTGGAGTGCTTGGGATGCACAGCTGTGAGAGGCGCAGAAATTTATATTGAGTTAAGCTCAAACCTTCCTATGCTCATCTTTCAGCCCCTGTACCACCCTCACTGCATCTCATGATGGGTGTGATGTTGCCAGGCTCCCTGGTGTAGCATCATTTATGTATCACACAGGGGGCCCATTCTCTTCTTGCGGCTTGTCATCTAGTCAGCGCTAGTTTCCTCTTCATCCCGACCCAACCGGCAACAGACCCACAGCTTCTTGGAGAATAAACATAAAAACATTATATCCGGGCTAGAAAGGAAAAGGCGGCCCGATGTACTGTTACTGGATAGGGAGGATTCATTCATATAATAAACACAACCCTATGAATAACTTCTTAACCTGCCCAGTGCCCATTACTCCTCGGAGACTTAAATATCCTTATTATTACAGTCAAAGACATTGCCGTTTGCCGAGTCAGGCCGGACTGCCACTTCTGCCCCCGCCACAGCAGTGCTGAACAGCGCTCAATCGTGCGCACAACTTAGGACACACAAGCGCAACCGTGCGCAATCAAGAAGACAAGTGCGCTATCGCGCGCAAACAGTGCACCCACCTTTTACTGGCAAGTAGCACCGCACTCCGCACAGGACAAGTCAGGGCGGCAGCTAGGCAGCAGCAGGAGGGAAGCTGAAGCCGCATTATGCGCGGCGCATATTTACATTTGCCAAGCAAGTTTTTTTTTTCTTTTACCGCGTCCACAGCAAAGCAACAGTCTATTACACTGGCCATAATGCCGCCCCTTGTACTGACCCACATTTTGCCGCCTGAGGCGAGATTCTCAGGCCGCCTCATTATAGAAGCGCCCCTGGATAGGACATATTCCCAAAATGGTCTGATCACCTCACATTCCAACCATAGGTGGGTATATGTTCCCTTCTCTTTTCCACATTGCCAACATACCTCGGGCATTCCATACATATTATGAAGTTTAGTTGGTGTATAGTACCATCTGGATATCAACTTATAACTAAATTCTTGCAATTTTGTATCCTTCGATATCTCTATATTAGCTTTACAGATACAGTTCCAACTATTTCTTATGTAACCTAACAGAATAAATATCTGAATGAAAAGCATGAAACAGGAGGGAGTTTAAAAAAAACTGTCCCTTGCCCTTTCTTCATAAAAGTTAATAGCAACACCATCTGGAACCTAATGGACACCTTCTAAGCCCACACTAAATAGGTAATTAGAGCTTGCTACATTTTCTTGGGAAAAAGGCATCCTATCATACACATCAGCTTTCATTTACATCTTATTTAATCTGTACAAATGTTTCTATCACCCCTCTTTTAACTAAACCAACCAGCCATCTCCACCATTTCTGAAGTCCCTCTGTTGGCTCCCTATCTAGTGACTCATAAAACAATAATCACTAATGATGCCTTAGGATTTCATATCTGTAATCCTCTACTTCTCTTTATATAATGCCACTTATCTTTCTAGTCCATTCCATTTTAACACAATTCTCCCAACTGCTTTGTGTCTCTGATATTCCCTACAGACAAAACTCTATATTTATTTATTTAAAAAGCTTTTTTTAAAAGCACTTTCCAAAGAAAGCATCTTTAGTTGCCTTAATGGGATGTGCACCAGCCCCTACACATCTTGCCTTAGTGGTTTGGTCCCTGTTCTTTCTTTCCTGGGTTGGAGATGTGCTTTGATTTCTGGTGATTGATTTGATTAAGTATTCATTTGAACCACTTTACATTGATTATCCTATTCTAATCCATGTCTTAGTGGTGTGGCTTTAAGTTTCTCATTAAAGGGATAGTGTCATCAAAATAAAACATTTCCTTTGGGGGTAAATGGTGTGTGTGTACTTTATGTATTTAGTTTTATAGCTCACTGGTACTTGAAGGAGAAGGAAAGTCTGTTTGCACTTGGGGGTGCCAAATGTTAGGCACCCCAAGTGATTGTATTGACTTACCTGAAACCCCTGAATATTTTTTTTTTGGTGATGTGGAAAATAATTTATTTATGCACACAATTTTACAGTTGGTTTATAAAACATATCTTTTTGTCTTCCCAGAGAGGTGGATAGCCCAGAATAAGTGCTAAATATAGGGTCAGATGAATGCATTTACCATTATTGTTTGTCGTCAAGCCCAGCCAAGAATTATGATGCTTTTTCTCTTTTTTGTTAAGCTTCAGACCTAGTAAAGGATGTATGGCAAAAAG
Source organism: Xenopus petersii (assembly GCA_038501925.1). Lineage (NCBI taxonomy): Eukaryota > Metazoa > Chordata > Amphibia > Anura > Pipidae > Xenopus > Xenopus petersii. Next base: position 124,738,424 of record CM076682.1, read on the forward strand.
ATGCTGAAGAAGTGTTTTTTGTCTTTCCATGTACTATCCCTTTAAAGAGACAGAAGTCAAATACTCTCAAAGGCACTTGATAAAGCATTGATGCTGCCCCCTCTGGGCTGATAGTATTGAAAACACTATTGAGAATGGAGAAGACAAAATCTCAGTTGGTTTGGCTTAGCTCAAGTTAACTATAGTCTTCATATCATAAGAAGAATTGACAATGCTTTCAGCTTATTCTATGCACTTATTGTTACTTATTAATGCAGTGACCCCTTTGTTACTACTAATGTATTGTTTGCTGCACAGTGCTTTGCCCTCAAGGAGTGCTATACAAATAAAAATATACACATACATTCTATGGCCATATCAGTGGCAACCTGCCAAGCACTTTGGCTCAGGTCCTGGTCAGGTAATATTTTATATAAAGGTGGCCATACATGCACATACATTATTGTATTTTCGGACAATATTTGGTGTATGTATGGCAGGAGAAGAGCCAACTAGTATCAGCAAAAGACTTGGATATCGGGTCGCTCGTTGATATGCCAGGTCTGAAAATTTTGATTCAGCAGACCACTGCTGAATCATCAGATACAGGCAAAATTCTGTTGTTTCTACATGCATAGCTGATGAATCAGCTCTAAAGGTCTGATTTGAAAACCAACTATCTTTCCTGCGACCAACGGTAGCAGGAAAGATCATTATTGTAACGTGTATTGCCACCTTACGATGAGCCTTTGTACAATTCCATTTGAGGGTTTTTCTTTTCTTTGGAACAAAACTTGATGATGTGATATCTAATGCCTCAGGGGTAAGAGCCAATTCGTACCTCAACAGAAGATCAAGGTTCTTGCACTAAGCTTCTACAGAAAGCTTCATGCATTTTGCATTAAGAAGGGTCCAGCCTGATATTTCTATGCCAGAACAGCATACCAAGAAGATTTCCAGACTAATAACCTGCATTAGATAGGGTCAAAAAAAGGGTAGTCCAGGTTTATTCAAGTTTGACAATCCAACATCAAGGACCAGTGGTTCCTAGATATCATGGATGGGTCTTGTATGTCTTCCTGAGGGATATAATTTTAGACCGGTACATCAAATCGCTGTTAGATGTGTGGTCTTGTTCCTGGAAAGCTAGACTTCCAGAGGGTGGAGTCTGATTTTAGGCCTCTATTTTTCAAATCATTTCAGCGATCCTTTAGAGAAGACTGGCTCATCTTTATAGATCTGAGATATGCTCATCTGCAGACCCCAGTTATGCAGTCCTATCAATGCTTCCTTCAATTTGCAATATTATTATTATTATTACTATTATTATTAACATGTATTTATATAGCGCCAACATATTGCGTAGCACTGTAAAGTAAATGTGATTATACAACTACATCACACAAATTACATATATAGAATATATGGAGTAACAAACATCACAATCAATACAGGTACAAAAGGTGAGGAAGGCCCTATGCATAGGCATACAGTCTAAAGGGAAGGGAGTAATACGCAAGGTGTGGGAGTGGGCAAGATCGAAGTAAGTGGGTGAGAAATGTGGTACTGTATGTGGTGTTGCATTTGGTAGTTAAGCAGAGTGAGGGTAGGCTTCTCGAAAGAAGTGCGTTTTCAGAGATTTTTTGAAAGCAGAAAGGTTGTGAGAAAGTCGGACAGAACGTGGGAGAGCGTTCCAGAGGAGGGGTGCAGCCCTTGCAAAGTCTTGAATGCGAGAGTGTGAGGAGGTAATAAGAGAAGAGTTGAGTAGCAGGTCAGTAGAGGAGCGTAGTAAGCGAGTGGGTGAGTATATAGAGATGAGTTCAGAGATGTAGGGTGGAGCAGAGTTATGAAGTGCTTTGAAAGTCAGTGTCATTAATTTGAATTTGATTCTGAAAGGTAACGGAAGCCAGTGCAGGGATTGACAGAATGGTGAGGCAGAGGAGGAGCGGTTGCTGAGGTGTATGAACCTCGCAGCAGTGTTCATTATGGACTGGAGAGGTGACAGTCTCTGGAGGGGGAGGCCAATTAAAAGAGAATTACAGTATTTTAGACGCGATATGATGAGAGAGTGAATAAGAATTTTGGCAGCATCTTGGGTGATAAATGATCTTATTTTGGATATGTTCCTTAGGTGGAAGTGACATGATTTAATAAGTGATTGGATATGAGGAGTGAATGACAGGGCAGAATCTAGGATAACCCCAAGGCATCGGGCCTGGGGAGAGGGGGTGATAGTGGAATTGTTAACTATGATGGATACTTCGGGGATGCTACTGGTGTCAGTTGGAGGAAAGAGAACCATTTCAGTTTTAGAAAGGTTTAATTTAAGATAGCGTTGCGACATCCAGGTAGAGATAGCGGACAGGCAGGAGGAGACGCGAGTTAGGAGTTCTGGTTTGAGATCAGAAGATGAGAGATAGATCTGAGTATCGTCAGCATAGAGGTGGTAGAGGAAACCATACGAATTTATTAATTTGCCAAGGGAGGAAGTATAGAGGGAGAATAGTAATGGTCCCAGGACAGAGCCTTGAGGAACTCCAACAGAAAGAGGTAGTGGAGAAGATGATACTCCATTGTAGGAGACACTGAAGGAACGATTGGTGATGTAAGAAGAGAACCAGGACAGGGCTGTGTCACGAAGGCCAAGCGACTGGAGGGATTGGAGGTGGAGAGGATGATCTACAGTGTCAAATGCGGCTGAGAGATCAAGCAGTATTAGTAGTGAGAAATGATTGTTGGCTTTAGCGGTTAAAAGGTCATTAGTTAGTCGAGTCAGTGCAGTTTCCGTGGAGTGTTGTGGCTTAAAACCAGATTGTAGGGGGTCCAGCAGGTTATTGTCAGAGAGGAATGAGGTAAGTCGGTTGTAGACTAGGCGCTCAAGTAGTTTAGAGATGAAAGGTAGCAGAGAGATAGGTCGGAGGTTGTCAAGATTGGAGGGATCAAGAGAGGGTTTTTTCAAAATGGGGGTGACAAGAGCATGTTTTAGTTGAGAAGGAAACAGTCCAGTTGAGAGCGAAAGATTAAATAGGTTAGTTAAGGCTTTGATTAGACAAGGATTGGTATTGCGGAGAAGTTTTGAGGGAATTGGATCAAGCGGGCAGGTGGTAAGGTGAGAAGAGGCCAGAAGCTTTGAGATTCCTCATCAGTGACAGGGGTGAAGGAGCACAGGAGAGACTGAGGAGTGTCGAGGGAGGGTGGTGGAAGTCTAGGGGGGTTGAGTAGTGTAATGTCCCTTCTGATAGTGTCAATTTTGTTTTTGAAGTGCTCAGCAATATCTTGAGCAGAGACAGATGTGCATGGAGGGGGTGGAGAAGGGGAAAGGAGAGTGTTAAAGGTGGAGAAAAGTTGTGCTGGTTTTTTAGAAAGGGAGTTAATGAGTGAAGTAAAGTATGTTTGTTTGGCTTGGAAGAGGCTGGTGTTAAAGGAGCGCAGGGCAGATTTGTAGCTCCAAAAGTCTGATTCTGAACGGGATTTGCGCCAGCGACGCTCAAGTGCACGTGAGTGTCTTTGGAGCGCTTTTGTATGAGCAGTATGCCAAGGTTGAAGTGGTTTGGGTCTAGAACGTTTAGTTTTTATAGGAGCAAGCTCATTTAGGGCAGTGGTGAGAGTACTATAGTAGACAGAGGTAGCCACATTAGGACAAGAGATGGCTGAGATATTAGAGTGAAGAGAGTCAAAGGAAGAAGAGAGATGTGACACGTCTACAGCTTGCAAGTCATGGTAAGTACGCGTTTGGGGAATGGCAGGGGGTGAGGAAGGAGTTAGTGAGAGTTGAAATGTGAGCATATTGTGATCAGAGAGGGGGAATGGGGAGTTAGTAAAGTTGGAGGTTGAACAGAGTCTGGTAAATATGAGATCCAGAGCATTACCGCTGGAGTGAGAGGGGGAGTCTGAGCACAAAGATAAGCCTAGGGAGGAGGTTAGTGAAAGAAGTTTAGAGACAGAAGAGTTGTTAATGTTGTTAACGGTTATATTAAAGTCACCTAATATGATGGATGGGATGTTAGATGAAAGAAAGTAAGGAAGCCAGGCAGCAAAGTTGTCCAGAAATTGTGCAGTTGGTCCTGGTGGTCGATATATGACAGCAATGCAGAGTGAAACAGGAGAAAAGAGCCTAATGCAGTGAGCCTCAAATGAGGAGAATGATAAAGAGGGAACAGGTGGAAGAACTTTAAAAGTACAGCGGGGAGAGAGGAGCAAACCCACCCCACCTCCAGGTCTGTTACCAGGTCTGGGAGTATGAGTAAGGTGTAGGCCCCCATAGGACAGGGCAGCAGGTGAGGCGGTGTCAGTAGGAGAGAGCCAGGTTTCAGTAAGCGCAAGTAGGTTAAAGGAATTTGCAATGAAATGGTCGTGTATAGCTGTGAGTTTGTTGCAGACAGATCTGGCATTCCAGAGAGCACATGAAAGATTAACTGGGTTTTTGGGTATAGGAGTAAGTGTTCTGTACAGTTTGAATTTGCTCCGGAGAGAAGGAGCTCTTGGCCGTGTTATAACTGGGATGGGGTAAGGGCCAGGGTTTGGGGAAACGTCCCCAGCTGCCAGCAATAGAAAGGAAAGAAAGACTAAGTGAGAGTGGGATTTATAAGTCCTTGGTTTGTATGAAAAGGAGGAGTTTTGTGGAATAGCTAAACAGAGTACTTTATAAACTTCATGTGTGGAGAGGGAAGGAGAGGAGAGTAGAGAGGCTGAGATTTGTATAGAATTGGGATTTGATGGAGGAGGTAGTGAAAAATGTTTTATGAAGCATGAGAGTGAAAGGAGGAGAAATGCAGGATAAAGCATGTTTGGAGTAAGAAGTAACAAACTAGCAGGTACAAACAAATCTGTTTTCTTCTTATCCCAGATGGTTCACTGTTGATTGCAGGGGAATCCGGTTCCTTTTGCCTTGTCAATGCCTTGTCCAACTGTCTTGTATAACTGTCATTTCTAAGCATTTGTGAAATTTTAGCACTTAGCAAATGTTAGCACTCGTGCCATGCCCCAGACACGAGTGCCATCCCCAATACTGAGTCTGAATTTATATGTAGCTGATTGGGAAAACCAGAGCCTAATTAATCAATTAATCAATTAAATAGCTAGCAAAGGGCAGAGTTTTACAGACACCAGAACCAGGTTTGGGGCTATAAAAATATCTCTTGTTCACGGAGGAGTGGACACAGATGTGTGCTTTAGATATTTATCAAAGAACTAAAGTAGAATAGGCCTGACAGACAAAAGTTATTGGGGTTGACAAATACAAGTAGGGATATAGCAGAATTACCAGAATAAACAGTTGCAGTATATGGATATGGCAGTGTATGGATATAGCAGAATTACCAGAATAAACAGTTGCAGTATATGGATATGGCAGTGTATGGATATAGCAGAATTACCAGAATAAGCAGTTGCAGTATATGGATATGGCAGTGTATGGATATAGCAGAATTACCTGTAGGAATGAGAAGAGATAGGAGTTAGTTCCATGGAACTGTCTTGTATAACTGTCATTTCTAAGCACTTGTGAAATTTTAGCACTTAAGAAATGTTAGCACTCGTGCCAATAGCCAGGAAGTACCTCAGTGTACTCAGGTCAGAGGGAATCTCCATCTGGCATTACTGTCTTGGATGATATTCTCTTGTCTGCAAAAGGTAAAGGTGCTTCTGTTACACAAAGTCAGAGTGTAGTAGAAGTCAGCACTCAGCAATGGAAACTTTTGCAGCTGGGGTGCATGTCTCAGGCAGCCACTTCCACCTGAATACTAAACTCTATTTTCCCATGTAGACAGCACCACACATTCAGTCAATTTTCTTAAAAAGCCTTTATTGGCAAAAGGGCTTTAATAGGACAGAAATACAGCAACATTTCAGGCCGACAACAGCCTTTCCTCAAGCTACTAAATGCATGAAGTGAACACATTTATATTCTATCTCTATACAGTGCCATCTATTGGCTACTTTGATAATAAAGAAACAGCTGAACCTCAAATTAATGAGAACACATTGTTGCAAAAATACATCAGGGATATACTTCTTGAAACAAATCTTCCTACTCCATCAATGAATGTTTCCATGAGCCTTACATCAATCCAAATGACACAACTCTGTAAAATAAAAACAATAAAAACTATTTGCTATAAAAACATATTATCAAAAGATTTTTTGCAGCTCATATTCCCTATTCAATCCCCCAGGTGTAAGGGTGCCTAATAACTGTATCCACATTGCCTCCTTTTTTAATAATACGTTTAGTCTATCACCCCGGCGATGTGGTTTCGGGATCCCATCTACTACATGGTATTTCAACTGATGGACTCCATGTCCCTCCCCTACAAAGTGACAAGTCACTGCTTGTTCCATTTTTTTCGTTCTTATAGCAGACTTGTGCTCACGTATGCGATCCTTGACCATGCGGGTAGTCTGACCTACATACTGTAGCCCACATGGACATTTTATCACATGAATTACAAATGTAGAGGAACAGGTAAAGAAACCTTTCATTTTAATTGGGGTGCCTTTATGGGAGTGGTAAATGAATTCCCCTCTTTGGCAAATCGAGCAACAATTGCACGACAGGCAAGGATAGGTACCATTTTTCACCGGTCGAAGCAATTATTGTGTTTCTTTTGGGGTCCCTATGTCAGATCTCACTAAGGTAGAACCTACAGTTTTGTTCTTTTTATAGGCCATCATGGGTAGGGTCTGAAATTCCCCATCTCTAAGTAACCCCCAATGTTTATGAATAATTTTTGTAATACGTGGGCTCAATGGATTACATTTGGAGACAAAAGTTAACCATCCCCCATCATTAGATCGTCCTGATGTCTGGATTTGATCTACAATTTGCTTCTTCACTAGGGAACGCTGTTCCTTCAATAATGTCAAAGGGTACCCCCTCTCCTGAAATTTAGCGGTCATCTCTTCCAATCTTCCATGCAGGGTCTCTTGGTCGGATACAATACATTTAACTTGTGTATACTGTGATTTGGGTAAAGATCTCTTTACATGTGGTGGATGAAAAGATCCATAATGTAATAAAGTATTTTTATCTGTGGGTTTCACGTAAAGATCTGACCGAGAACCCCATCCCTTAGGTGTATCATAGTGTCTAAGAACAGAGAAAGGAAAAAAGTATGTAAGTAAGTAAGTTCATAGTATTCCACCTACCCACTTTAATCTGAGGTCCCAAAAAGATATGAATAAAATTTAACTTTTATTTATTAACCACCTAAAATTGATATGAAACGAAATAGTGTGTATTAAATGTTTAAAAACAAGGTTAGGTACGGAAGCTGAATCGACACGAAGTCAGCAGCTCATGAACGGTAACTATAAACTGAGATAGTTGAGTGGATTTGTGTTTACAGTTTCAGCTGTTTCCCTCCTATATTCTCAATTACAGCAGGGTACTGGTTAACCGCTGTATAGGCGGACCGGACGGACCGAATGAGATTGTGGGTCAATATGTGGCCTTTGTATATGATTGGGCCAAATTGTGGCCTAGGCGCTTCTTACTATTATTTTAAATTGTTAGGCAGGAACGGGAAATGAGTGGGTACTGGTGAACGGGCGGAAGGGTGGAAGGGTGGTTTGGGAAACCACGGTCTAAAGATACCGGCTTAATGTATTCCGCTAGTCGGATACTTGTGCCTAGTTCCTCTGTTCAACGCTAAGGAAGGGAGGTGTGGGAAGGACACAAGCAGCGCAAACAGTACCGACAGGTCGATCCTCCTCCTGTCACTGGCAACAGTGTTACATGATTTGGCTACTTATACACAGCGCTTTGGCTTAACCTCAAAGGAGAGGGGAGCAGGAGGAAACGGTCAATATACTTGATACCGGGGGGGCGATCCCATTGAGGTTACTCCGATACTCTCCCACAGTTGCGCCATAGGGCATGGTTTTGATGGACGACCTAAGAGGGCATTGAAGTTTGGGTTTACTAATCACTGCTCGTGTTAACCCCACCTGCGCCGCTATCTTGCTAATTCTATGTGGTTATATAATGATGCATAACTAGCTTATAGATATAAGCGTGTGTTGCCACAATTTGGCCCAATCATATACAAAGGCCACATATTGACCCACAATCTCATTCGGTCCATCCGGTCCGCCTATACAGCGGTTAACCAGTACCCTGCTGTAATTGAGAATATAGGAGGGAAACAGCTGAAACTGTAAACACAAATCCACTCAACTATCTCAGTTTATAGTTACCGTTCAGCTTCCGTACCTAACCTTGTTTTTAAACACACTATTTTGTTTCATATCAATTTTAGGTGGTTAATAAATAAAAGTTACATTTTATTCATATCTTTTTGGGACCTCAGATTAAAGAGTGGGTAGGTGCAATACTATGGGTCGTACTTTTTTCCTTTCTCTGTTCAATTATATATATCTTATGACCTTGCACAACACTAAATGTTATTAATCCTCTATCAATGGATGGTGCTACCTACTCTTCCTCTGTAGTGTCTAAGAACGGAATACACTCTGAGCTGGCATTCAAAGTAAATTTAATATGGGGTGATGCACAATTGATCTCACCATAGAATTTATCAAGGGTCCAACGGGCCCCCTGTCCATAAAGTGAAAATATCATCTCTGAAGTTTATTATTAAAGCTCTTTTGCCAATAAAGGCTTTTTAAGAAAATTGACTTGATGTGTGGTGCTGTCTACCTGGGAGAACGCAAAGTCAGAGTAACCAATTTCTTCATTACAATAGGCTTGTAAATTAGGGCAAGAGTCAACTAGCTCATTCTTACATTCTAACCAGACTCAGACCTGATAAAGGCCGAGTGGCAAAAAGATGCCAGAAAATTGTCTTGTGTTTCTCCAAGCACATTTGACGTGTGTACCCTATTCTTTCAACGCAACTGAACTGTGGCAATTGATGCAGGGTGCTAAGGGGAACCCTGGGGTTACTGCCTGGTCTGGAGGTGACTTAGCTCCACTAGCTAACTAATCATAGCTTTGTGCAACCCACTTAACATGGTGTATCCACGTAGCAGATTATGTGCAAGTTGCAACACACTCCACCTACCAGGGTACTCTGGAACATTTGAATTCTGTTGAGTAAATTATACATTTTCCACTTATGCTAGTAAATGAGTAATGAGTAAAAAAAAAAGTTTGACCTGATGTAAAAGTCTAGCAGCAGTCTGGCAGTACTAAACTAACAGAAAGAACACATGGCAATAGGGGAATCTTTTTAAAGTTGAAGGCAGGGTGTAAAGTGCAAAAAATATTCGCAATCTGCCATTTTAGTGCATTTTTAAGCTGCCTTCAAGCCTCCAGTATAATGCAGGTGTTCCAGATGCTTGAATGACAATTGTGGTCAAATTCCAAGATTTATTGGTCAGGCAGCAGCAACTCTGTATGCACATGGATAAACAGATTGTTTACAATTAATTATTTGATTAAAATGGAGTCTAAGGGAGATGGTCATTCCATAATTCAGAGTTTTCTGGATAATGGGTTTCCAGATAACGAGCCCCATACCTGTACTAAGAAAAAGTGAAAAAACTCTAAAACAACAAAATGTATTAATGAGCCAGATGTACAAGAAGTGTGTCTGGTAACCCTATTTAAAATTAAAACTTGCATTTTCAACAGGGTGGAGATGTTCACGTCACAATCAAGCTACTGGTTTTCCTGGTGCATGGTCCTATGTGGACACAGGGATATCTATATGAAGTCTTTGTGGAACTGAATGATGATATCCTTGCACTCTTAAAGCTTGCCTAATTTGCCCAGTACATTTTAAGCTCCTTATTGTTAAGCACTATGAAACCACATTAGGTTTACCACACCTGCCTCATGTCACTTACTGCCAAACTACTGCCTCATGACCAGTATCATTTTTGGTTATCTTTCACATCTCGATCCTGTGGTTCTTCCACTCAATGTGCTCATGCTTTTTGCATGCAAAGAAATAAGGGGTCATTTACAAAAGCAAATGCTGTGTCTAAAGTGCAATTTCAGATACAAATCAACTTTTTTATGCATAATGCAATATTTTTCCTGCATAATTTCTGTTCAGTTGAGGCAGTGCTCTAAGATGAATTAAAACAGAACCAATTGCATTTGTATTTTGATAAAAAATTGGTTGCAGGTTGAGACTTAAGGTCCCCCCAGATGCAAAGATTTCTCTTGATGAACGACCGATTTTAACGAAGTCTGAGCGATCCTTTGAAATTATCGTGCAGTTAGTGGGATTCGAACGATCGTACATTTAAAAAATCTTTGTTGGTCCCAGTGCAATCTATCTATCGTTGCAGGGCCAAGCAGACAGCTCCCCTTTGTTTTCCTGGCAAATGGTCTTTTTAGTTGATGGACAATTCGTACGATCGTATCTTTTAAAAATCTCAACATCTATGGCCAGCTTTACATTTTCAGAGTTGGGGTTGTATCACTTTAGGACAGGCCTGAAATCTGTGGATTCTGGTAAATTCCGGAAGTTGCTGTAAGATGCCACACTATTCCATGGGCTGGGGGGGGGTTGTTTGCGCCTCTATGTACTAAAAATGCCAGGGCCCATTTTGATTCCCAGTCCAGGAGAGCTAGTACAAGTCTGGTTATCTTACTGATACAACCTGTTGCGGGAACCTTGGGCTGCTGCCTGGTCCAAGGTGGGGATAACTACATGATTCCCCAGTATTAATAAGCAAACTATATGACATTTAGCAGAAAAAGAAAATAGCATCAATACGTGCAAAAACGGCATCTTCTGTAGAGAGACCTTTGCGGGTGTGTTTATACAACAAAATAGGATTCAAATTTTTTTCATGTTATACACTAAATTATTATACATATGTGCATTGACTGATGTGCTTTTCATAGTTCATTTCATCAAAATATGCATGTATTGCTGCTTAACGAATATTCCATAAGTATGTTTGGTAGCAAAAAGATGACCTAATCTGAAAATGAAAAAGCATTTATTTAATATTTTTGTGCATATTCAACAATTTAAAATCATAAATGTATATCCCATTTACCTGTCTACCCTGCAGTGGTGATTTAGCTGGATTGGACATTCAGAAACATCATTGGGCATATTCAAATTATTATTTTGTATTCATCCTAAAGGTCTTGAAATATAAATTGTGTCCCAGCTTCATGGATGTGCCGAGTACACGTCAGTCCAGTTCATTTATTGCCTCAGGTGGTTGAAGCCAACTTTCAAAGAACCCTTTAAATATTTAGTATGGGTTTTGTCAGATGTCATTTTTTCCTGTTTGCCCAGTACTATAGAAGTGAAAGTCATAGTAATACTAGTAATTGTGTATCTCTGCTGGGATACCACTGAGAGGAGCTCTACTGCTGTCATTATTCACACATGCTTACATACATTTATGAATGCTATGAGTATACTATGAGTAAACAAACACCTGAGGGTCTATTCATTATTCCCAGCATGGTCAATATTTGAATAACAAAATAAAATAGATTAGTAGGGGCTGGCTGTTTAAGCTGAATAAAAAGAGCCTAGCACGTTGTTTTCAGGGATATGCAGAACATATTTAACAATACCCAAACTAAAAATATTGCATTCATTATCACATGGTTATTAATTATAAAAACTGCTGTAAAGGTCCAATCTCAAAAAATGTTCTGTAAATAAAGAATAAGTTGTACATTATAATGAATGATACTGAAAATGAATATAAATAACTATATATATATATATATATATATATATATATATATATATCCGTTATCTGGAAAACCATTATCCAGAAAGCTCTGAATTTACGGAATGGCCGCCTTTTATAAACTCCTTTATTATCAAATAATTCCCATATTTAAAGTGGACCCGTCACCCAGACACAAAAATCTGTATAATAAAAGTCCTTTTCAAATTAAACATGAAATCCAACTTCAATTTTTTATTAAAGCATTCATAGCTGTTGTGAACTCATTTAAAAATCTCAGCTGTCAATCAAATATTGTCTGCATAGGCATAGAGGCAGGCAGACAATTGCTTTCACTTTCCATTCAGCACTTCCTAGATGTCACTGCTCTCCCCACATTCCCCCGTATTCTTTACCATTTAATTGTGTAACCAGGGCATGGGGATGGACATCAGGTCCCCCATTCTGGTGCACAAACAAGATTCTGAGATGATACAAGGCTTGTCTTAATAACACTGTGCACAAAATGGCTCCTGCCTGCTTGCTATAATTATGAATTCCCAGACTGAAGGAAACAAGATTCAAATAATTTATATAGTGTAATTAAAGTTAATTTTGCTTGACTAATGCGATGAAATAGGATTTTGAATAATTTTTTTGGGTGACGGGTCCACTTTAAAAATGATTACCTTTTTCTCTGTAGTAATTAAGCGGTACCTTGTACTTGATTTCAACTAAGATATAATAAATCCTAAGCTTAACAAGGTGTTCCCTGCATGCAGTTCATCACAGCAAGCTGGCCTGCTGCTGCCCCAAGTTAGTAAGAAGCTGCAGTAGAACATCCATTTAAAAAAAAAACTCAGGGATCAGACAAATATTGAGTAAAATCAGAAAGAATGTAAAATCAGGGAAATTATTGTCCATTCTATATTGGTGGGACCACATAAAAATTGTGTAAAATGCAGGCACATTTAAAAATGTATATGGGCATAATAGAATAGCATCAATACATGCTAAACTATAGAGGTCATTTACTAAATGCAGGGCATAAATCACCATGTTTTTGGTCCGTTTTTGAATTTCAGCTCCAGAATGCAGTAGAGAGACCTACATTTACCTGTGAATAAAGTGTTGCCAATGTGCTGTATTTATGAGGGGTGGGCAGGGGGAAGCACATAGGCATCTCTACATAAGCTGACCTAAAGATGCAGAGACTGTGTGCAGTCTCAGAATAATTGTCCCGACATTTTTCATACCATGGTGGTCGGTCATTTAGTCGATCGGACAGGTTACAAAATTTCTGTCTGGTAACGATAATATCTCTGCATGTATTGCCTATCTAATGATATCCATGGATGACTGTCACTACTGTTTCTGGGACACAACTTTCATACCCTTGCTCTATCAATTAATTGCCAGAATATGTCTGATTTTTCCTACTTAATCCTACAATTTAAATCTGAAAGGTTAGTTTTAGATAGTGGCATTTAAACAAACTAGTGGGATCCAAACGTTCATCGTACACTGAATAAAGTCTGAACGTCTATGGCTAGCTTTAGTTTGCTAGCATTGCACCTGGAGTCAAAGTAAATGAACTCTCATGTCCATTTGAAAGCTTTGCAAATTGTGCCTATGCATTTCATCTCTTATACAGTATCTATTGGTCTAGCTCAGGGGTGTCCAAACTGCGGCCCGAGGGCCACATGCAGGCCAGGATGCATATGAATGCGGCCCAGCTTGAAACGCTTAGTTGCCAAGGAAATAGGAGGAGGGGGGGGACTCTGCCCATTGCCCAGTTAGTAATAATAATATAATAATACGTCTATTTAATATCCAAGTGTCCCATATTCCAGTGTATAGCTCCATCTGGTTATCCAACTGAAATTGTAGTTATTTTCTGTGTATTTCCTTTACGTGTTTGTGTATTTCATGTGTGGCCTCAGACAATTTTATCTTTTTCCAATGTTGCCCAGCGAGCCCAAAGTTTGGACACCCCTGGTCTAGCTTGAGGTTCAATATGGGTGAGATTTAAGATGAACTACTCCTTCCTGAAAGCAGATATTCTGGAAATTATGGTTGACTTTTGACTTAGTGGTGTACCTATTGTTTATGAGTAATGTAGGACACTAACCAAATTAGCTCTCAGTGGAGATCGAACCAAAAAGTTTAAAAAAGCTCTGTCTTTTCGCCTCCGCCGCAGGGGGGCTTTGCCAAACCACGGGCCACTTGATTTTGCCTGGTCTTCACTAATATGCCGGCAGCCACGCTTCCCCCAATGGACAGATAAGGCTGGGCTTCTCGGGGGACACGCTGTCAGTAGAATAGCCAGGATGGAGAAATCAAGCGCCGCAGAATAGATGGTTGCCAAGTCGCCTTTTCTGAAGAGGACCGGACGTGGAGTTTCTGTAAGTTATTTCCTAATAAAGGCTTTGCTATTTTAAATTTGAATTTGTCTTGGTGTTTTGTTTTCGATCTATACTAACAATTTTTTTAAAAAAAAATTTTGATGTTACAGTTCTTTTAAGGAATCCATGTACCGTATTTGTCTTGCCTGTTTTTTTATGCTTCTGTTGCTGTAAAGGGCCCACTGACTGAGGAAGCTAATCATAGCAAAAAATTACCATGCAAGTGAGTCTCTGTCTTGGAGAGGCTGTTTACATGTAGGGTACAAATGTTTGCAATACTGTATAACTTAATGTCTACAACATATAATGAGCATTGTAAAATGGTAGAACCGAATTCTGCCATAGCACTCTTCATAAACGATTGCCTCTTTTGTTGTGTACATGCAGGGCCCGGGCCCAGTGGGTTTTGGATTATATTGAGACTCAGATGCGGGTAAGGAGGGTGGAGCTATAGTTCTTGTATCTTCTCTGACTTATGCAGCTTTCTGTGGTGCTCATTTCCTCTACGTTTCTGGTAGAGCCACATTGTGATTGGATAGGTGGGGGGGAGTTCAGATTTAACCTCCAGCCTAACCAATCCCTGTGCAGCTCTACTGGGACTTTGAAGAGGAAACGAGCTGTATAGGTTTGGCTACTAATTTAAAGTCCAGGCGTGTTTTGAAAGTACAAACTTTGAAAACCAAAGTTTTTTCTTGTCCTAATGTGTCAAGCCTATGTCTCCCATTGCATGTTGGATAATGTATTTTTTTTTTTGCAGACTGCCAAGTTTAATGTAAGAGTACAATATCCAGCATGCAATGAGACTGACTTGTGTAGAAGTTGGGAGATACCAGATTTTGGGCTCTGTATTCTCGCATTTTCTGTTGACTTTCCTCAATTTCAGACAATTTTGGTGCAAAAATCTGCTGGCCACCAAAATATCTAGAGGTTGAATTGTTTTACTAATTTTGATTGAAATCGTATATTTGTCTTTAATCAGTCACCCCCCCACCTTGCAGTGACATTACTGTAGGAGGCCACAGATAGAATGGGCACAGTAACGAGGGAGCCGTGGCCTGCAATTTCTTTTGCTCTCTTCAACCTTTGATTTCCGCTCCAGCAATACTGTTATAAGTTACCTACTGTGCTTCACAGCTTACCAAGCAGGCAGCCTTCCACTTGCTCCTTACTTTGCAGGTTTTTTTAACCAATCGAGTCCCTGGCCACCAATATGTGTTTTGTTTTTTAACCATTAGGATCCATGGGGGGGGGGGCAGAAATTTTTTTGTACGGGGCCCTGTGATTTGTAATGGCGGCTCTGTGTACATGTAATTCAAAATTGTGGGGATTTCTTGCTACTCTTGTTGGGTAAGAATTGGCATACCTTGCCACTTGCTCATAAGTGCCTATTTACCAATACCTACCGGGAAATGCAATGTCAAATATCTCTACATACTTACAGCACCCAGTGTTAAGGTATCAGTCAGTGTAAACACACTTTAAAAAAGGACATGGTTGGCTGGTAAAGAAATTGAGTGTCTTGGGCAGATTGATTAATGTCTAGACCACTGAATCTTTCCAGTTCAAGCCCCACTTGAAGGTCAATCCTTTATCGTATGAGATGGGTACACTTATATATATTGGTACATTGTTAATTTAGTCATACTATTAAGAATATCTAGTGCAACTTTGATTAGACTAGTGCAATTAAAGGTATAATGCTGTCTTTCCATGGTGCAAATGTAATGAAAACAATAACTCCCAGTTTAAATGCTCAGAAAAGTCACATGCCCTTTATTTATTTTTTATAACGTCCTCTTATAAAAAGCACAAGTGCTGAGATAGGTCTATAGCATTTGTCTGAAGCTGAAAGGTTTATTGTATGTATTTTACTACATGGACAACACCACTGTAGTATCATTTAAAGTAAAGGTTGTTGCTAATTTAGAGTTATTGTTATTATGAATATTTAGGGAAATCTTGCTTCATTTCAGAGAAAGGTCTACTGCACTGGGTGAAGTTAAAAGGTGTTTAGAATCAATGCATGGCAATGGGATTAAAAGGTGCACTGCATTAGGGTGAAATTGAAAGGTTTATTGCACGTTTTACTAAATGGACAGCTACACCTCTGTAGAGTTTAAAATCAAGGGGAACTCTTGCTTTCATTCTACTGACCTTGTGGTCTCAAGGTTAATGGAATATGCAGATGGTATCTACAGTGCAAAGCAGATCTATATACAGCTTACTAAGACCCCTCTTGATTTTAGTTGAGAAGGTAGCCCTAATAGGTAGCTACAAAATCCAAGGCTTCAGTTCAGTACGATAGACATCTTAAGAAAATGCACAGAAGAGCACGCTGAGCAAGTTAACTTTAATTCTCTATTTTGGTTTACATGCCCTTTATTTATTTTTTATAATGTCCTCTTATAAAGCTGCTGCATGATAGGCTTTTGGACAGTGGGTTGAAGCTGTGAATACAAAGCTAATTAACTAAACAAGTTGTGATTTTCAGTATTATTTATTCACAAATCTTCCTTGGATTCCCATGGTCCCTGATAAAAGAATGTTATTGTATTGAGTTTTTCATTGTATGTGGTTCAACTGTGTAATTTGTTGCCACTTAACAAAAGAGAGATAATAACTGCAATGAATCTAATAGTAAGTATTCAAGTGCAGCTTATGGGAAAGATTAGGTATATTCAAGTGCTGTCAGTCCCTCTGGTCGAGCTCAGCTAACTGGCCTCAGTTTGATCTCTGTCGAGACATAAAGGGCATATTGCATTTCCATTTTCCATCCTTGTTTGCAGTGCAGGTAAAACACATGCATACAGCTGTTAGGGCTTGTTGGATTCTGAATCTTGCCATAGCATATGACACAGAAGACTCATCTGAGACCTCTATTTCTTCTTCTTCTGTGGCACTGACTCTTTGTCCATTACTGGTGCCAGGAGCAGCATAAAAATGTCTTCTAAAAATTCTAGAAACTCTTCTTTGTAAGGCTTCCCATTAAATAAATAAATAAATAAATAAATAAATAAATAAAAGTATTTGTTAAAAAGCAGCCTACAAATTTAGCACAAAGGGCTATAAACATATACAGTATATACAGGTATGGGACCTGTTATCCAAAAAATGGTTTTCTGTAATTTCGATCTTCATACCTTATGCCTACTAGAAAATCATGTAAACATTAAATAAACCCAATAGGCAGGTTTTGCTGCCAATAAGTATTAATGATATCTTAGTTTGGATCAAGTGCAAGGTACTGTTTTATTGTTGGAGTAAGGTTCTTAGTGGGGTCCCCCAGGGCTCAGTATTGGGTCCACTTTTATTTAACTTGTTCATTAATGACTTAGGGGAGGGTGTTGTAAGTAACGTATCAGTGTTTGCAGATGACACAAAATTATCCAGCCCAATTAATTCCATCCAGGATGTAGCATCCTTGCAACATGATCTTGACAAACTGGCAATCTGGGCAGCTAAGTGGCAAATGAGATTCAATGTTGATAAATGTAAAGTCATGCACCTGGGATGTAAAAATATCCAAGCCACTTATACCCTTAATGGGACTGCACTAGGCAAATCCATTATGGAAAAGGACCTTGGAGTCCTTGTAGATGATAAACTTGGCTGTAGCAAGCAATGCCAGTCAGCAGCATCAAGGGCAAATAAGGTCTTGAGCTGTATTAAAAGGGGCATAGAGTCAAGGGAGGAGGGGGTCATTCTTCCACTGTATAGAGCACTTGTAAGGCCCCATCTAGAATATGCCGTACAGTTTTGGTCTCCATCACTCAAACAGGACATTATTGTATTAGAGAGGGTACAGAGAAGGGCAACTAAGCTGGTATTGAAAATCTTAGCTATGAGGAAAGACTGGCCAAATTGGGGATGTTCACGCTGGAGAAGAGGCGCTTAAGGGGTGATATGATGACTATGTATAAATATATAAGGGGATCATATCATAATCTCTCTAATGCTTTATTTACCAGTAGGTCTTTCCAGCTGACACGAGGTCACCCATTCCGATTAGAAGAAAAGAGGTTCCGCCTAAATATTCGGAAGGGGTTTTTTACAGTGAGAGCTGTGAAGATGTGGAATTCTCTCCCTGAATCAGTTGTACAGGCTGGTACATTAGATAGCTTTAAGAAGGGGTTGGATGGCTTTTTAGCAAGTAAGGGAATACAGGGTTATGGGAAATAAATAGCTCATAGTCCAAGTTGATCCAGGGACTAGTCCAATTGCCATTTTGGAGTCAGGAAGGAATTTTTCCCCCTCTAAGGCAAATTGGAGAGGCTTCAGATGGGTTTTTTTGCCTTCCTCTGGATCAACTGGCAGATAGGTAGTTAAAAAAAAAAAAAAAGGTTGAACTCGATGGACATGTGTCTTTTTTCAACCTTACTTACTTACTTACTATGTTATTATTACAGAGAAAAAGATTAGTATTTTTTTAAAATGTGAATGATTTGGTAAAATGGAGTCTATGTGAGACGGCTTTTCTGGATAATGGGTTTCTGGATTAAAGATCCTATAGCTGTGTATAATGGGCATAGGATGATCTTGGGGATGACATTAAAATACAGAAATGAGTAGCTGCAAATATAGCAGTAGGAAATAAGGATGTATATAATATATAGATTGTCTAAAAGCAGCCATTATTTAATTAAAGGAGGAAGTAAGAAGTAATTTAAGCAACTGTCACAGTTTTCTTGATCTCTAGTCCCAGTATTCTTCCTGTGTGCAATGGTCAGTCACCCCAAGAACTACATTGATTTTTATCTAGATTTTTATGCTTAATAAAGGTATTTTGCAACAGGAGGTGGAGCAGGCACAGCAGCAACGAGTGCAACTCTGCGGCCAACGACCATTTTTGCTTGACTATTAATAATGTTACAGGTTAGAATCTATAGCTAATCAGAATCTATAAGATTTGGGTAAAGCTTAATTTTATTTCTTAAAAAAGGAAAGAAAATGCAGATATAAAACTGAACATTTGGTCTGATTCATTTAGATATATGAATTAGGCTCCTGTGTTTTGTGCACAGAAACTGAACAGGTTGTGGGTGCTATTCTGAAGGTGAAGATAACTGGTGAATGAGAAACAGTGCAGACTTAGCACAGAGTTAATGTCAAGAAATAATTTAAGCAAATACATTTGTTATAGCAGCTGCTGTGGAGTACAATGAATACAGGCAGCCACCTTCTCTTCCTCCCACATAGTTAGCAGCAGACACTGTAAATCAAATGAATCTAATTAAACTACACCATCTAGCCATAAGGTACTTTATTTATTCATTCCTAAAACATTTTTATATAATCATATACACTATTGACATGCTTTCTTTACAGTGTAGGACTGGGACACCAGGGGCCCACCCAAAAACCTTTGACTAGGGGCCCACCAATTAATCTTAGACCAGGGGCCCACTCTTACTACTATTATTCTTCGTTTCCTCGCTCATCTATTCTCCTTTTCTTTACATACTATAATCTATTATTTCATTTATTTAGCCACTTTGTTCTCATAGAAATAGGGAATGGCCATGAAATAAGCCAAATGTCTAGCAGCATGAGGGCCCACTGACACCTTGGCCCACCGGGAGTTTTCCTGTGGGCCAGTCCTGTGGGCCAGTCCGACACTGTTTCTTTAGCTTATAGCATTCCTTTACAGTAACCAGAGCAAAAACCATGAATGCATTCCAAAGTTGCATTTTGCTAGAAAATTTGTTAACCAGGGCTGCATACAACTAAATTATGATCCCCAAACCTTGAGCTGGCCGTTTGCTAATGTCCACTGGGGCCCAGAATTTGTCGTGTCTGGGAGAAGAAAGAACAGTAGATCACCTTACATTGGCCATGTCCAGGTCTTCACTGGGAGTCAAAATAGGCCCTGGCATTCCCAGGACAGAGAGGCCCAAACAGCCCCCCACCAGCCTAATAAATAGTGGTAAACCCAAAGCCCAGGGGAAGACACTGGATTCAGGGCAAGACATGATCTTCTGCATGTAAACAACCCCCTTCAGCCTCGGGCCTAGCCCTCAGCTACTTGGGTGCCGCCAGGTCTAACCTCATGAGAATCCAGAAACTCCCACAGGGGCAAGCAAGGAAGCCAAATGCACAGCAGGGAAGATGCTAAATAATCTTGGTAGGCAGGCTGGGTCAGTAGCAAAAAAACAACCACTAAGAAGTGAGACAAATGTTAGGTCAGGAACAGGCTTGGGTCAGAACCAGAAAATCACAAGGAGCAGGATTCAGTATCAGGAGCAAGCAAGCTTGACCTACAGCAGGCGATATGAGAGTTCAGAGCAGGGATTTTTATAGCCAAGCTGATGGCAAACTCTGAGCACCTGTAGTCAAATTAAGCAAAGGTGAATTCACTATGTCTGCCTGGAAACTAAAGGTGACCAAAGCATAAACTAAGCATCTTCTTGCCTGCTCAGATAGAGCAGTGGCGAGGAGGCTGCAAATAAGTTATCGGGTCACCAGTTCAAATCCAGGCAGGATGTGACAGCATCTTATAGCAGCCCCACTGGTATACTTGTTTATTTTATAATAGGAAAACCAGAGCAACCAATGACCAGTGTCAGTCTGGTTTTCTAAACTGTCCATTGAAACTCCATGTACTGCAGATGTTACCAAACTGTGGGTTTGCTCCCCACCCCAGAGGGGTCCCAAGCAGTGAAAGGGGAGGTAGTGGCCTAAACATTAAAAATAGGGGGAAAATATCAATATGAATGTTTATTTAATGCCATGGATATTTCTGGAAGAGCGCAAGAAAACATTTTTTTATGTCTGTGATTATGAAATGTACTGGGGGGTATTGACCAATAAAAAAGGACCTAAATCCAAAAAGGTCTAAAGCTACTAATATGTAGGAAACTTTCACAAAGATATTTGTCTAACAACCTGTGCATAACATAGGTATAAGAACTATTATATATAGAAGCATTAAAGGGCAAACAGTACGCTGATTTCACTGACTTAAACATATGTTTCTCTGTATGTTTCATTAACAATAGTAGTAAAGGTCCGTTATGTATAATGGAGCAGCTTTGCTATCCATGGGCTAAATTATGCAAAAATTGCCACATTCTTACTTAAAGGAGAAGGAAACCCCCTGGGTGCAAAACCCCTCCCCCCCTCCCCTGTGTTGCCCCCCCCCCTCCCTCCTCCCCCCTGGCCTACCTGTCCCCCCGGGCAAATGCCCCTTAACTTGTTACTCACCCCTCTGCGCAGGTCCTGTCCACGGAGTTCACAGGCGCCATCTTCTCCTACATGGTCTTCTTCCTGCTTTGACTGGCGTCTTCTGGCACGTGCGCAGTAGGAGCATTTTCAGGCGCATGCGCCAAATGTCACAACGTTTTCCGATTTCACTTCGTGACATTCGGTGCATGCGCAGTAGAGAAACAATTCAGGACTGTAGGCTGAGCTGTCAAAATCGGGACTGTCCTGTGAAAAATGGGACAGTTGGGAGATATGTTGTGTGACTACAGGATTGTGATTGGCTATTCCTTTCCTACTGTGCTTCTGACAGGGATCATTAGGACACATCCACCCCTCATTTGAACTTGCACAGCAACTGTAGCAGATCTATATGGAGCTCTAATAAAAGGGCCATTTTTAAAGATAATATTTATTTTTAACCCAAAGTAAAATCTGCACCATAAATTATTCATTATTGCCTACAATATAAGGGAGGGGTTTAATTTATCCTATACTTTATCCTTATTATCCTTTAATAAAAAAGCTTATGCTATATACAGTAACAAGCATCGTACATTCCCTTTAACAAAGATCTGACTTTTTGCAAGAAAGAGAATATTAAAGATCAGGGAATAAAACAATGAATTATACAAATGTATACATGTAACTACATACATAATACAAAAAAAAAAAATACTCAAGGACTTCAAAACGTGAAATGTTGGCTCAGTCATCACATGCCCTCAATGCAACATTCTAAAAGCAAATTGTATCATTTATATAGCATCCTGAAACAGCAAATAGGGGTTAATATATGCCTCCATGAACAACAATAGGACATTAGCTGGTTTTAATAAGAAGCAGGCATTAGGTTACAAAGTAAAAGGAATAAGAAGGAGAACTGGTTTAAACTACTCAAGTTACTTGGCACCTATATGATAGAATCGGGTAGCCCTCTGGATAATAGATTGTTTTTGCAAACATTATGGGCTTTTCATTTCAGTAATCTCAGCCTCTGATCTTCACAATTGTTGCAAGATTAGTGGATTTTGGTTATATGACCATGCTATATGACAGGCACAATATAAATTAAAATATTAAAACAAGTAATAAACGATGATTACTAAATATACATTATTCACACTTGACATGTCTTGGATTCCTGATAGAAACGACGGGACTAAGTAGGAAATCTGATGGACCTTTTCCATGATCTTATGGCAACACCCCTGCACACGCTGGAGTAAAAAGGTCCCTCGGGACTCTGCATCGAATATAAATGACACCATACCTACTGGAGGATGGGGCTGACTTGAACCCACTTTTTATGACAGCAGGCAGTTAATGTATAGGTATGGGTGATTCTTCAAATTTTTATGAATACAAATAGCTGTTAAATACTACCCAGGCATACAAAGCCTTTAGAAAATGTACCAATTATGTTATTAGGATGGCAGGTTGCCATTCATTACACTGATTCACCAGCCCAGGGTGCCAGAATAGTGAGCAGCTTTTACAGTCTTATAATTAAGCATGCTTGTTTTGAATCAAATCATTGAGCAACTGTGGGGGATAACGCATACAGGGCCAAAATGAATGATGCACAATGAAACAAAAATGAAAACTGATCATATTACAGATGCTAAAAATCCATAACAAGTAGTTAAAATGGAAAGAATGAACTGGCAGACAGGAGAGGCACCATGCAGCACTTTAATGTACCTGTATAGCAAGAGCAAATCCATAATATGGAACAATAGCGGAAAGGCCACGTGACACTTTCCTATAAATCTTTACTTGCTGCGGAACAATATAAGGTTATTAGGCAGATTTATCAAAGCTCTTTATGAGTCAATTCATTCTGATTAATCAGTGTGTTTTATCAATGGTAAAATAAATAAGACTAAATTAGACCTAATACTGCAGTTTAATCTTAAAAGGGATGGTTTACATTTGAGTTAAGTTTTAGCATGTTAGAGAATGGCCAATTCTAAGCATTTTTTCAATTGGTCTTCATTTTTTCTTTTGTATAGTTTTTGAATTATTTGCTTTCTTCCTCTGCAACTTTTAAATAGGGGTCACTGACTCCATCTAAAAACAAATGCTCTGTAAGGCTACTAATTTATTTTTATTGCTACTTTTTATTACTCATTTTTCTGTTCTGGCCCTCTCCTATTCATCTCCCAGTCATTCAAATCATTGCATGGTTGCAAAGCAAATTGTACCCTAGTAGCCAGTTTGTCAGAGCTACCAAATAAAAAACGAAATAACAAAAAAATACGAATAAAAAATGAAGACCAACTGCAAATTGTCTCAGAATATCACTTTCTACATAATACATACCATATATTAAACCTCAATTTTTTTTCTGGTTGTGGTTTTTAGGGGGAAAACTAGCATTTTTCGTGGGGAAAAAAACTTGAATTTTTAGAAATGTATCATATCCCAAAGCTGTTAAAAATTATAAACTGAAAATGTGCCATCTCAAACCAGTTGAGGTCATGTAGAAGTCAATGACAGATGTCCTTGAAGTTGTGATCTGCGCTGGATAATCTAAAATAACTCTAAAAAAGACACGTTTTTGCATCGAAAACTCAATAAATCGAATTTTCAGAGCATCAATTGTTCGATACAAATTGACATTCCTTTTTGTCGTGATGTTTTGTCACTCAGATCTTTTCAAAAAAACATTTATTTACAGCAGTGCTTAGCCAAGAGGGTGCAAGAGGCTCCAGAAGAAAGCACCTTGGCTAGGGTCCACAAATTTAGTGACTTACCTCATTGGGAATTGCGTCTGGAAGGACACGGCAAACCGGGTGAGCTCTGATGCGGCCCACATCACTTTCAGTTATTTACCTCTTTGGGAATGCCCAACTTATGCGCACCTAGGGTTGCCACCTTTTCTGGAAAAAAATACCGGCCTTCCTATATATTTATCTTTTTTCCTTTTTAATAACATTGGGATCAACCATAATTTTTACTGGCCAGGTGGCAACCCTATGCGCACCCTTCGTGTTAATCGTCTCAAAACTTTCAAGACTTAGCTTAGTACATACTGAGAAAAGGCACACTGGCACACAAGTTGTGAATGCAGGTGAAAACCTTGCTAAATTTTATTTACTAAAAGTGCAACGTTTCGGCAAGCCCCTTTGTCAAGCAAAGATGCTTGACAAAGGGGCTTGCCCCGAAACGTTGCACTTCCGGTAAATAAAATTAAGCAAGGTTTTCACCTGCATTCACAACTTGTGTGCCAGTGTGCCTTTTCTCAGTATCCACCAAGCACCAAGTGGACTTGGATATATCTGTTAAGACAGGTGTGCGGGAGCAACCACCAATTTGTACTTAGCTTAGTACATCCCAGGACACTTTGGCTATGGACACACATACGCTTTCCGAAGTGCCATAGCCCAAACTTGAAACCGCTAAGCGTATTTACGCAGTGGTTGCCATTTTTAAAGGCACGGAAAAACATATGTGTGTCCATAACCTTAAACAAATATAAAGCTGTGTTTCACTTTAGGCTAGTTGGGCAAATAGGCTCTGGCTGTTGTCAGCCTGCTTATTTTTGCAGGCTGAGAGAAGCAGATCTGCTCAGCGCCCTTGCTTCATTGTTTTGAATCTGATCAGCCTGTTGCTTTCCCCGTATTAAGGCTGATCGGATTCAAATCAATGGAGCAGAGGCACTGAGCTGATCTGCTTCTCTCAACCTGCAAAACTACGCAGGCTGACAACAGCCAGAGCCTTCAGCCTGTGTGTCCACAGCCTTAAGCTTGCTGACAGCTATTCATGTTTACCTAAAGGGCACAGCTAAATTTCTGCAATAGCTCAAGGAACTAGCCACACCCAAGGTGCTTTCTCAGAATACTCTAATTAGAAACTATTACAGTACACCTACTCATTCTACTTTTTACTCATTGTTTTCTCACTAGAAATAGGAGAATATGTTGTATTCATTTCTGTAATTGTTTGCCCATAATAAAGTAAACCAGAATCAAGAAAGCTGTAGTTAAGAAGAAGCTGCAAGGGTGCAATCACCGAAATACCAGAAACTCTTTTTTTTAGCAGTTGCCTTCTTTTAGATATCATAGAGTTGGTGGGCTGCATTGATAAGAAAGACCATTTGCTTTATATGAGGTAGACACCTTACATTTTTTATATGTTTATAATTATTCTAATTCTAATTACCGGTGCAACTGTTACTGTCTTTAAAATTTGATTCTGAATTTGATATAAATACATTTTTACATTTTATTTAAAATATTTATAAGCCAGCTCAGAAGTCAGAAGGCCGCTTTCTATAACCCTTCAACAAAATTGTTCCTTTATAACCCACAGACTGGTGAAAATGAAATTGGGATAACAATTAACAGAACAGAAGAGAGAGAGAGAGAGCAAGGTATGCAGAGAATAAACAAAATAACATCAAATATGTGCCAACAAATCGGAAAAGAAGTACAACAATCAGACAGATGTAATTGCAGCCTTACAGAGATCCATTAAAGAAAAAATGAGAATGTACAGGAAACAGCAATGGGATGAAAGCAAATTATTGCAAGAAGAGATCTATAGCTACCAGTGCTATGCCATTAGTTTTATAGTACTGTATACAAAATGATGAGTGAAGACACATTTGATGAAATTGTGTAGGGTATTTTCTTGATTTTATTTAAAGGGAAACTATCATTTCAAAGTGATATTTAGAAAATTCACTTTGGTATCCAAAGTTTAGTGTTTACTTTGTACAGCCTCAGTGCTAATATTTGTCTGGATGATGTGGAGCAGAATCACTCTTACTGTTTGTGACCTGCTTTTGCTTCTCACTTATGACTGGGAAGCTTATTCTTCCCAACATCCTTTCTAGATTATTATATGACACTTATTAAAGGAGAATGAAAATGACAACCCTAGGTCCCCTCCTTCAAACCACACCGCAGTAGACCCCCAATAGTATGCTGTTTGCCATACCTCTTATTAAAAAGCACAGTAGTGCAGTGAGGTTGGCAGCAGCCATCTTGTACCACTATGTAATTGTTCCCAATCACTGGCTTTGTTCCTGGTTTAAGAAGGAATGGCCTCAGGAGGGAAGTTAGGGTTGTTAAACCACTTTTAAATCCTCTGAAGAAATTTGAGCCAGAAAGGATACTGTTGTAGCTAATGTTTGTTTTTAATGGAATATTTACCTGTGTTTTATGTCTACACTCATCACTTTAGACTGCATGCAAAGCTTGTAAACGTTTTGCATATACAACGTTACTTGAATATAGTATAGTTATTACTTCTCATCACTGTTTGACTGAACTACTTGCATTGATATTGCGTTGGTCACTTTTTTAAAATGATAATGATGCATTGGTCAGTTTATATTAGCACGTGTTGATGTCATTTCCTCAATGTTGCTCACCAACCCCTTGGATGTTGCTCCCAGTGACCTCAAAGCAGGTGCTTATTTTTGAATTCCAGGCTTGATTTGGTTGCATAAAAAACAGGTGTACTGTCAAACAGAGCCCTCTGTAGGCTGCCAGTCCACATAGGGGCCACCAAATAGCCAATTACAGCCCTTATTTGGCACCCCAGGAAGTTTTTGCATGCCTGTGTTGCTCCCCAATTCTTTTTATTTTTGAATGTGGCTCACGGGTAAAAAAGGTTGGGGACCCCTGCTCTATATAATATTGATTATTACTAAATATCCCAGGTGTTGCTGATTTTTTTTTTGCGCAGTATATACTGTGCACTTTATATTTTGGACTGTTTTTGGTACCCTTAAAAATATAAGCATTTGTTCATGCATTTACACTATTTTTCTGTTGTTCTGCCATTATATAATGGATAATACATTTCCTTGATTTTTCATGTACCTGCATTTTGCACCATTTTTTCCTGATACCCATAAAACATTTAAATGAAGATACAATGATAATGAGAAGATCATTAATTCCATCATCTAGGATAAACCAGAAATACCTGACTGGCTGGATGACGATCTAAAAAATCTTCTGGGAAAGGTGGGTAGCCACAGTGTATTTTAACATTCACAAATATCTTTATGCTTCATTTCTGCTCTATTGCTGGAATTCAAATAACTGTCCATTAATTCGTTAACTTCTCAAAAAGAAGGCTAAGCAACGCCTTGGTGTTCAAGGAGACATCCTATACTACCCATTCTATGAATCCATTGACTGGTTGGTGCTGGAAGGATTACAACCCCCTTTCTAGTCAAGAGCAGTTCTTGATTTGTGAATATAAATCAGAAATGATTATGGACCTGGGTGAATAGAACTGATGAAACTGACTAATGAAATCAGTAAATCAGAAAGTGGTGTGACATCTCATTAAGAGGAACGAATGACAAAATCTTTCACATGGGCTCTCCCCTGAGGCATTGCACCCGGTGTGAAAGGTGTGTGAATAGCCAGTAACAGGGTTGAAGCCTTGACTTGGCGTTATTGCTCAAATGTATAAACATGTACTAATTCAACCAATGGTGAGAGTGTGGATAAATTGTCTCTGAGATTTGGGTTGTAGGTTTTAATATCCATTTAAGTAACAGAGCACATACCATTATCCCATACTGCACATACAAAATATGACTGGCTCCACTCCACTTCCCCAACAATATGCAATCTGCTTTCTTTTCAGTAGCGATAACTACAACTGTCAAAGATCAAACATCTGCATTTAAAAGCAAAGCACTGAAAAAATCCCCTTACAAAAAAAAAAACATTAGTGGCCAGGGTCCCCCTTCCAGTTATAAAAAATAATTAATGGCCAGGGCACTTCTACAAGTTATAGAAGGTCATTGATGGCCTGGGTAACTCTTACAAGTTGAATAAAAAACTGGTGTGCAGGGCCCCCAATAGAAATGATAAAAACACATTGGTGGCCAGGGTCAGGGAATACCAAAAGGTTACATTGGTGGCTAGGGGTAAAGAACATTAGTGTTCAGTGAAACATTAAAAACTGGAGGTCTTGTTCCTCCTTAGAAATGTCCTCTTCATTCTCCTTCTTCAATGGCGGCTTCTCCTCTGGCGGTGGCTTCAGCTTCTCCTTCGGCGAAGGCTCTGGTTTTTCAGGATGGGATATCTCCTGGCACAAGGATCTTCTCCAACACCTCTTCACTTCTAACTGCAGGCCACAGACACTCATACAAGGTTGCACCCATACATACTGACATCATATGTACTCATGGGCCGCAGCAAACCAGATTAGCCTCTGATCAACAATCGATTTTGTCATGCCAAAAGGTGAAAAAGACCATATTTGATTAGGTAATGGGGACCTGGCTAATCAGAAAAGTGCAGGGTGGCTCCCCCCCCTTAAAACGGGAAATCCTTTGGGCCCTGGACAACTGACCCCCCCCCCGTGCCCCCTTGATGACGGCCCTGTCTCACCTACCCACCTTCAATAATAGGTTCACAACCAGAACATGGTGAGGTCACTGCTTTTATTTAGGGTTTACCATCACAATAACACTGAGACACAAATTATTTTACCATACTTGCAAAAAAGTTCATCATTGCTTGGGAAACATGCTTTTCAATAAATAAAATCCTACTTTTGTTCCAGCCTCCACTACATCTACATTTTAATTCATAAAACTAGTGTGGCAGACAAGATCAATACAGGCACATTTTGTTACGTTTGCTAAACACAATGAACTATAATCTTGTAGTCACCCCGCCCAGATCTACTCAGCCCAGTCCCATTTAATACGCTGCACCTACTTCTACTAAGTACTGTATAACAGCCACCGAAGTAAATACAATTCTGCTGACTTGTAGATTGTAGGTAATGGAAACTTCAAT
The DNA here is from genome assembly GCA_038501925.1 of Xenopus petersii. Lineage (NCBI taxonomy): Eukaryota > Metazoa > Chordata > Amphibia > Anura > Pipidae > Xenopus > Xenopus petersii. The sequence goes on from CM076682.1 coordinate 124,767,405, forward strand.
AAACAGGATATGTTAAAACAAACATAACCTATAGGAAGGCAAACAGTCTGTAGGAAACAGAATACAACATATGTCGCTGCTATATTAAATTCTCAGTGTGCCAGTAAAAGGAAAACAATTCTGCTATTCTTATTTCCCATTTCATGTCAGGGTATTAAACTGTGTAACTATAAAATTACTGTCATTGCCGTTTTGCATTGATGCAGTATTCATATAATTACTTTTGGGGACAATTCTATGAAATTCATGGTGTAAATTGCTAACTCTTACCACAAAGTGATATTAAAATATTATTATACTACAGTAATATAGCAATATTATTCATTGCTGACTGCTCCTACTGTGAGTGATTAGAGAGGTACACTGTATAGCTTAGCTTGAGTGATCACTCTCTCGTGCCTTGCTTTTCCCTAATCATACAATATAATTCATATTGAGGTTACGTCCTTCTCTCACGCTACAGCAATAATATTTTTACCAAAAATTACATTCAAAGATCTTCTTCCACATAAATGACATATTATCCAAACAGAAAAAGACCCTCTGCACTCACCCATATCAATATATTGATATTATAATATATAAGACAAGATAAAGGAATCGTTTAAGTTACATTTTATCATGTTATAGGACGGCCTCGACTTTAAGGGGCACATTTACTTAGCTCGAGTGAAGGAATAGAATAAAAAATACTTTGAATTTCGAAGCATTTTTTTGGCTAGTTCGACCATCAAATTGGCTACTTCGACCTTCGACTACGACTTCGACTACGAATCGAATGATTCGACTATTCGACCATTCGATAGCCGAAGTACTGTCTCTTTAAAAAACTTTGACCCCCTACTTCGCCACCTAAAACCTACCGAGCATCAATGTTAGCCTATGGGGAAGGTCCCCATAGGCTTTCCTAGGTTTTTTTGATTGAAGGAAAATCGTTCGATCGTTGGATTAAAATCCTTCGAATCGTCCGATTCGAAGGATTTAATCGTTTGATCGAACGATTTTTCCTTTGATCGTATGAACGAAGGAAATGCGGTAAATCCTTTGACTTCGATATTTGAAGTCGAAGGATTTTACTTCGATGGTCGAATATAGAGGGTTAATTAACCCTCAATATTCGACCCTAAGTAAATGTGCCCCTAGATGTTATAATGTTTGCGTTTTTGTTTTGTCTCTTTTCAGTTTTCAGAAGGGGTCACTGACTGGTTATTGTTACTTTTCTTTTTACTTATCTTTCTATTCAGGCCATCTCCTATTCATCTTCCAGTCTTTCATTCACACCACTGCCTGGTTACTAGGGTAAAGTAAACCCTAGCAACAAGATAGCTGCTAAAATCCCAAATTAGAAAGCTGTTGAGCAAAAATCATTCAAAACACAAAAAATATAAAGACCAATTGCATCATACAAAAAGTTAATTCAAAGGTGAACCACCACTCTATGATTAGGCCCAAATAGCCCATCCACCAGCCCAATAACAAGGCCCTCTGTTTTGTTTTGTTCCTCAAACAGAAACCTTCAGCCTATACATGTTCCCAAAATATTGCTGTTACATGCACACACATCCCATGACTGTTTTGCAGTATGGAATACAAAGAGGCACATTTATTTACAGTCGAATATCAAATTCATGTGAGTTTTTTTAAACTCTATTAAATTCGAATATACTCGAAAATCGACTGGGGGTTATTTATAAAAAAAATAGAATATCTAAAACTCAGACAAATATTCCCGACCCTAAACTCAAATCAAACTTGAATCAAATTTAACTAAGCTCGATTCAAGTTTTCTCTCCGAAAATAGTCTAATTTAATTTCTTAAAGGGCCACAGTGTGATAAATCTCAAAATTCGAATTTGATTTAAAACTCAAATCGAGTTTGGATTTGAATTTAAGAGTTTTGACAATAAAAACATTTTTAAAATTCGAATTTTCAGTTCGACCCTTAATAAATCTGCCCCCTAATGTGAGAAAGAAAGATTACAGATTAAACTGACCTTAGAAAGCTGATATTTGTTTCATGGCATGTTATCAAGATCACTTAAAAAAAGGATACAAAGTTCAGCAACCAGATGGCATTTTTCCGGAGAAAAAAATGCAGCTAATCAATTTTCAGTAGTCTTGTTGCCTGGATTAAACCCTACGGTAATATAAAGAGCAGTCACCTGCCGGACAACCTTCTATGTAGTATATGTATGCTTCTTTAAATATTATTTCTTGTATAGCTCCTACGTATGACACAGTCCCTGACCAAGGGGAGCTTACAATCTAAGTTTCCTTTCACATTCACACAACACACAAAATAGGGTGAGTTTCATCAGGAGCCAGTTAACCTGCCTGTGTGTTTTTGGTAGTGTAGGAGAAAACTTGAGTACCCAGTGAAAACACGAAGATCGGGAGAGAGCAGAGTGTTACATAGCAGAGAAATATTCATACTAGAGACCTACGCGGGTCTGTCTTGGCAGATCCGTGCCCCAACCATACCTGCTTACCTGTATGCTTGACCCTATCCACTTGCAAAAACCCCCAACGTTTGCACCGTGAAAGCTAAGGGCAGGTGGAGCATAGGCTTCGCTTGTCTCAGCCTGAGTATTCTTTGCAGGCTGAGAGAAGTGGATCTGCTTCATGTCCCATCTCTATTCATTTAAATAAGATCCACTTACCTGTATGTGCAGTCACACACAATGGAGTGGTTCGGAGATTGGCCCGAAAATGTCTGCTTTCGTGTATTTGGGCCAACCTCTGCACAGCTCCCCTGCGTGTGACTGCACAGAAGAGAAAAAAAAAAATAGAATTAAAAAAAATTAATAGAGATGAGACATGAAGCAGGTCCGTTTTTTCATCCTGCAAGAAATACACAGGCTGAGAGCAGTGGAGACTATGCCCCGTCTGCCCTTGCTAGGGCTGCCACCCAGCCAGTATTTTACCTGCCTTGCTGGTAAAATACCTGCCAAGCCCTGGGTCAATATTGTAAATTTACCAGCAATTTAGTAGCTGGTAAATTTGTAATAAAATAGGCTCCTAGCCTGCCCCCTTAAACCTACAATCTGCCCAAAATCTAGCAAAAACATCATTTTATTCTCTTCTCCGATCCTACTTGAGCCAGCATGGTAGCATAGCATTGCTCTACCCCTCGGATTAGCCCAATATCGCCCTGCCTTTGGTGAGCATATTGGGAAAGATCTGCTCATTTGGGGACCTCTCCAAACAAGTGGATCTTATAGTGTATGACAACCTTAAGAGCTGCTTGTTTGGCAAGGTTTCCAACTGAGCTGATCTTTCACTGATATGCCCACCTTGAGGCATAATTGCTGCTATCAGCTTTGGATTGAGGACCACATCAATGAGCAGATATAGGTTGGGTGGGCCTGTCAAAGGGCCCCATACACAGACAGATAAGCTACCAACTTAGTCTGAGGGCCCAAAATGGCATCTTAAATCTGCCGGTGTATGGCAGATTTAGACACACGCAAGCAGGGCCGGACTGGGAGTAAAAAGCAGCCCGGGCAAAAAAAATCAAAGCAGCCCACATGTAAACACATGATGGTCTTGTACTCATCCACTCATATATTGGGGTACAACTGCAAAAAAGTATTTGCATAAAGAGCTGGCTTTCTCGCTTAAGTGTAATTAATGTAAAATATAAAGATTCTGCAGCCTGAGCCTTTATGTGGTCACAGAACCCCTCAGTGACTTTTAATAACCTTATCATTTAAAGTAGGGGGTACATTATCGCTTATAATACATGAGTGATACTCAGAGTTCCCTGTATAACTCAGCCTGCAGCCTTGTGCCTTTATATGGTCACAGAACAACCCCTCAGTGACTTGTTTTCAGGAAGTTCAATGACACTAAGGTTTGGCCACCAGTAAGCCTAGGTACTTGAGCGTGTTCACCTTCTTTATTATCTTGGGAGTGGCCCACTTGAACTAAATATAAAGCGGCCCCTCGGGCATTTGCCCGTATGGACAGATTGCCAGTCCGGGCCTGATAATGTCTATGAACACTGTGCAAGGGCAGAAAAATATTATATAGACTGTATAAACACTGTGATAGGGCATAAATATTATATATACTGTGTATGAACACTGTGCCAGGGCAGAAATATTATATAGACTGTATGAACAAGAGATTATGTAAACTGTATATGATTACTTTGCCAGCAGGTCACTTAGGTTACAACTCCATTCTCCCTCCCATTAAATTCCAATGTTAAAACCTTTTTGCTTGTGATCTGCCTGAATCTCACTGCTCTGCTCACCCCTAGAATGTGATTCCTCCTCATTTCTGATCGGATCTGGGCAGTAATAGGCAGCGGAACCTAGTATCCAAGCCGTGGGAAGAGAAACCCGACCAAAGAGGGAGACAGAGTGCAGGAGCGGGTCCAGGGCCCCCAGCCACAAACTGAGTGCCGCTGATATCACCTGCACCCCTCTGCATGTGAGCGCATACGTGCGCAATGTATGCACGCTTATGAGTTTATTCTGCAGAACAGGGAGTGCAGTAGCGTCTCCGGGCCCCCAAACAATTGAGTATCTCTTTTGTCCCCTTCACATGCACTCTTTTTAGTTTAGTTTAGAAGAGGAAGCGCAGGAGTGGGTCTGGGCTGGCGGGGCCCAAACACACACACACCTCTCTCTGTCTCTCTCCAAGGCTTCTTGCTCCAAAGAAGGAGGACACGAACTCTCCCTTGCTGATTAGCTTCCCAACTCATTTCCTGGACAATAAGAGGGGGCGTGGTGTCATAACTTTCCCTGACGGCCAATCAAAGGAGGAGGGAGCAACGAAGGGGCTGCTTAGTACGTGTGCGAAGGGAGAAGCACAGGGACAGCGTGCAGTCTCTACCCGCCCGAGATAACTATTACAGTTTCACTTCACGAAAGAGAAGCAGCCCATTTTAACAGTAAATGCAGCAGCTCTTCGGGCATTTGCCCGATTATACAGATTCCCAGTCCGGGCCTGCACACAAGTACAATTCAGTCAAATCTTCACCAAACCTCATTCTTCACAACGAATGAATAGGAGAAAGGTAAGGCATCCGCACTTATTTTTAAAGTACCACAGAACTGGCAGTTTTTTCTGGAGTGAAAAAACTTTGCTTGTCCATTAATATAGATTGTAAACTTGCTTAGTTTCTTTCATTATTCAACAACATATTTGGGGATGGAATTTACTTCACAAGGAGTAAGTCACTTTCTCAAAATATATAATTAAATTGTAAATTATGACTTTTATAAATGTCTTTCTAATTTTTTATTTTTTACAGATTGTCAAGAGTTTGCATATAAGGGTTTTCAGACCAGACTTACTTAGAGTTGCTTCAGGGTTAAATTAGGAGGAAGTGAAACAAATTAATTTTATCTGAATGTTGCAAAGAAAGAAAATAGCTAAAAATAACATTTTTGAAGGTGACCCCTAATATTGCAGCAGGGCTCTCACTTCTTTGTTGATATCAGCTGTAGCACCGCTTCCTAACTTGTTCCATTTATTTGTACTTTACAAGGAAGTGAGAGCTTGTAAATTTGTTGAAATCATTTGTTCTGTATAAATAAAGAGACTTCTTAGCCTCACAGGTGAGAAAACCCACCATCTGTAATGGGAAATTACCTGACAGGTCCAGTAAAGGGATAGAAACTAGTCAGTTCATATAAGAACAAGCTAATTCCTATCCTATCTAAGGCCCTTCTCTAACAGTACAGGAACCATTTGTATTAGGCAAATACCTGACAGGTCCAGTAAAGTCATAGAAACTAGGGTAATTCTAGGTAAAAACAAAATTGACACTATCAGAAGGGACATTACACTACTCAACCCCCCTAGACTTCCACCACCCTCCCTCCACACTCCCCAGTCTCTCCTGTGCTCCTTCACCCCTGTCACTGATGAGGAAGTCTCAAAGCTTCTGGCCTCTTCTCACCTTACCACCTGCCCGCTTGATCCAATTCCCTCAAAACTTCTCCGCAATACCAATCCTGGTCTAATCAAAGCCTTAACTCACCTATTTAATCTTTCGCTCTCAACTGGACTGTTTCCTTCTCAACTAAAACATGCTCTTGTCACCCCCATTCTGAAAAAACCCTCTCTTGATCCCTCCAATCTTGACAACCTCCGACCTATCTCTCTGCTACCTTTCATCTCTAAACTACTAGAGCGCCTAGTCTACAACCGACTTACCTCATTCCTCTCTGACAATAACCTGCTAGACCCCCTACAATCTGGTTTTAAGCCACAACACTCCACGGAAACTGCCCTGACTCGACTAACTAATGACCTTTTAACCGCAAAAGCCAACAATCATTTCTCACTACTAATACTGCTTGATCTCTCAGCCGCATTTGACACTGTAGATCACCCTCTCCTCCTCCAGTCCCTCCAGTCACTTGGCCTTCGTGACACAGCCCTGTCCTGGTTCTCTTCTTACATCACCAATCGTTCCTTCAGTGTCTCCTACAATGGAGTATCATCTTCTCCCCTACCTCTTTCTGTTGGAGTTCCTCAAGGCTCTGTCCTAGGACCATTACTATTCTCCCTCTACACTTCCTCCCTTGGCAAATTAATAAATTCGTACGGTTTCCACTACCACCTCTATGCTGACGATACTCAGATCTATCTCTCATCTCCGGATCTCAACCCAGAACTCCTAACTCGCGTCTCCTCCTGCCTGTCCGCTATCTCTACCTGGATGTTGCAACGCTACCTTAAATTAAACCTCTCCAAAACTGAAATGGTTCTCTTTCCTCCAAATAACACCAGTAGCATCCCCGAAGTATCCATCATAGTTAACAATTCCACTATAACCCCCTCTCCCCAGGCCCGGTGCCCTGGGGTTATCCTAGATTCTGCCCTGTCATTCACTCCTCATATCCAGTCACTTATTAAATCATGTCACTTCCACCTAAAGAACATATCCAAAATACGATCATTTATCACCCAAGACGCTGCCAAAATTCTTATTCACTCTCTCATCATATCGCGTCTAGACTACTGTAACTCGCTTTTAATTGGCCTCCCCCTCCAGAGACTGTCACCTCTCCAGTCCATAATGAACACTGCTGCGAGGCTCATACACCTCAGCAACCGCTCCTCCTCTGCCTCGCCATTCTGTCAATCCCTGCACTGGCTTCCGTTACCTTTCAGAATCAAATTCAAATTAATGACACTGACTTTCAAAGCACTTCACAACTCTGCTCCACCCTACATCTCTGAACTCATCTCTATATACTCACCCACTCGCTTACTACGCTCCTCTACTGACCTCCTACTCAACTCTTCTCTCATTACCTCCTCACATGCTCGCATTCAAGACTTTGCAAGGGCTGCACCCCTCCTCTGGAACGCTCTCCCACGGTCTGTCCGACTTTCTCCCAACCTTTCTACTTTCAAAAAATCTCTGAAAACGCACTTCTTTCGAGAAGCCTACCCTCACTCTGCTTAACTACCAAACGCAACACCACATACAGTACCACATTTCTCACCCACTTACTTCGAGCTTGCCCACTCCCACACCTTGTGTATTACTCCCTCCCCTTTAGACTGTATGCCTATGCATAGGGCCTTCCTCACCTTTTTGTACCTGTATTGATTGTGACGTTTGTTACTCCATATATTCCATATATGTAATTCGTGTGATGTAGTTGTATAATCACATTTACTTTACAGTGCTGCGCAATATGTTGGCGCTATATAAATACATGTTAATAATAATAATAATAATAATCCTGTCTAAGGACCTTCTCTAACAGTACAGGAACCATTTGTATTAGGCAAATACCTGACAGGTCCAGTAAAGGGATAGAAACTAGGGTAATTCTAGGTAATTCCTATCCTGTCTAAGGACCTTCTCTAACAGAGCCATTGACATACACCATAGGACTGCTCCTAGGTACCAGGGCTTAGCAGTCTACTAGAAATATCCAATTCCAGGTTCCCTCTGCCCAGTTATGACCTATGACGTTTATTGGTCCATACAAAATCCTTGATATTCTAAGTCTGTCAAGGTTTGTTTAGAGCTGCCAATGGATGAATACTGTGATTCATATTTCTTTACGTTGCTCCAAGACACCAGCCATAGGGTCCAGAGGCAGCCCTTTGGGGGTAACATAACATCCTGCCTATGATCTGGTGTTTTTATGTTGTTTCCATAAACGCTACTCTAAATGAGCAGATAGCTATGGTACTGGTTCACTTATATTGCTATCCCTGAATTCGCAAGTAGGTATGGCAAATTTTTGCAGCTCTCTTAGGTAAGTAGATGAAGTAGCAGCAGTGTGAAGAACACGTCTGGTAGTGCCCTAGACCACAAGCTTCCAATTTAAGTCAATGGGAAATTGCAACAAATTCTTCAGCCTTTCGATTAGCCTAAATAATGGAATATATCCTATACACATACTAGCCTCTTTTAGGGCTATTCCACACGGGGAGATAGCGACGCGTTTGCGGTCGCTGCGACAAAGCGCCGCGACAGTCGCCGCGACCGGCGCAGGCGACAGTTTTGTATGGGCGCCTATGTAAAAACGCCTGTGCTAACCACACGAGGCGATGCGCTTTTCAACAGTCGCCTGAAAATGCCTCGCGAGGCTTTTTCAGGCGACTGTTGAAAAGCGCATCGCCTCGTGTGGTTAGCACAGGCGTTTTTACATAGGCGCCCATACAAAACTGTCGCCTGCGCCGGTCGCGGCGACTGTCGCGGCGCTTTGTCGCCGCGACCGCAAACGCGTCGCTATCTCCCCGTGTGGACTAGCCCTTAATGGAACAGTCATTGATGTGTACCCTCTTTATGGACCCAGCATTTTGCCGCTTGAGTGTTTTCAGTGCTGTGAATATACACCAAACCACTCCAAATTGCCACCCCCACCCAATTCATTTCTGTAGAAATTGCTTGTGCCTGTAAATACATTATTGCATTAGCTAGCATTTGCAAGCTGTTCCCATAAGAATGAATTGACAAACATTTTGCTCAACAAAACCTTTGGTGTTCCATTATACTTATAGGAGGGAAAAGATATCATGTTATCTCACGTTCTCCACACATACATTCACTTTATCCTTTCCCTTCAGTTTTCTTAGCCTATAATTTGCCTTCAACTCCCTTGTGCAGCTAAGTTTTAACCATATCCTGTCCTGTGTAGTAACCCTTTCCACAATAACTTCTCCCCACTTATTGAAATACATTTTGCATATAAATGTAGCTGCAGCCTACAAGTGTTTACCAGCCCTGTCAAGTCTCTAAAGACACTGGGATGACAGAACTTATCTTTAAAGGAACAGTAACACCAACATTTTTTAACACTCAATTCTTCCTCAAATAGCTATAGTACTAGGTCAGGTTTACTCTGATTTTTTTTTTTTTTTTTAAATCTTGAGCTTGAATCTGACTTCCAAAGTGCTCCATAGCAGAAAGGTGACGGCAGCTTGAATTCCTCTGCTAGGCTGAGCTTAAAGGAATTGTTCAGTATAAAAATAAAAACTGGGTAAATGGATAGGCAGTGCAAAAAAATATGTTTCTAATATAGTTAGTTAGCCAAAAATGTAATGTATAGACTGGAGTGACTGCATGTTTAACAGAACAGAAAACTACTTCCTGCTTTGAAGCTCACTTGGTTTCCACTGATTGGGTTTCTTATAAAACAAGAACATGAGTAGATTTCACTTTCATTCTTCTTTAACTTTTTAGTGTTTCTTATTTGTTCCATTCTCACCCCACCCACCCCATCTATAGGTTACCCCTCCCAAATGTGACCAATACCCAGAATAAAGACACACACAAAGCAACTTGATGTTAAAGGACCAGTAAAGTCAAAAATTTTTACAAAAAAATTCGTTAGAATACAACGAAAAAAAAACACCAACACAAATTAAAATTTAAAATAGCAAATCCTTTAATAAGAAATAACTTACAGAAACTCCACTTCCTGTCCTCTTCAGAAACGGCGAAAAGGCGACCATCCATCCTGCAGCGCTCGATTTCTCCTCCTGGATATTCACTGACAGCATGTAGCTGGGAGAGTGTGCTTCCCCTTGTCAATCAGCGGGCTTCTTGCAGCTCTGTAGGATGGACACGGTGATCAGCGCAATTTACCAGTTGAGGGATTCACCATCGTGCTCCTGCCGACCCTACCCAACCCCTTGTTCGTGTCTTTGGTGGAGGAGCAGCGCCTGTGCTTCTCTGCAGCTCCTGCTGGTGACCGCACAGCTCAGCGCACAGCGAACGATGTCAAGCCTGTCCTATGGACCCCTGGAAGACGAGATTCTTGTTGCAAACAGCAGGATCCAAGTGCCCTTTGGCAGGACAGTCTTCCTGGATGATGGATCCCATCCACGACCTGCTGATCCCGGGAGACAACGAGCCCCTGTCTCAGAGGCCGGGCCGCCTGACCCCCAATAAGTTCCAGTGCGAGTTCCCAGGAAGTGAAGTACTCGCACCTGGGCACCCGCAGCCCGTCCAGAGACCTAGCATGTCTTTGGTTGAGGAGCAGCGCAATTGCCGAGAGCTGGAGAAAGATATAGCGCCGGTGTGAGCGCCCAGGCGCGGGGACTGAGAACACGCCAGAAGGAGGCGATGAGGGTGCGTGTGGGGCCGTCATAGGGCAGCAGCAACCTCACTCGGTCTCTGGAACTTGTTGGGGCTGCGGGCGCCCAGGTGCGAGTACTTCACTTCCTGGGAACTCGCACTGGAACTTGTTGGGGGTCAGGCGGCCCGGCCTCTGAGACAGGGGCTCGTTGTCTCCCGGGATCAGCAGGTCGTGGATGGGATCCATCATCCAGGAAGACTGTCCTGCCAAAGGGCACTTGGATCCTGCTGTTTGCAACAAGGATCTCGTCTTCCAGGGGTCCATAGGACAGGCTTGACATTGTTCGCTGTGCGGTCACCAGCAGGAGCTGCAGAGAAGCACACGCGCTGCTCCTCCACCAAAGACACGAACAAGGGGTCGGGTAGGGTCGGCAGGAGCACGTTGGTGAATCCCTCAACTGGTAAATTGCGCTGATCACCGTGTCCATCCTACAGAGCCGCAAGAAGCCCGCTGCTTGACAAGGGGAAGCACACTCTCCCAGCTGCATGCTGTCAGTGAATATCCAGGAGGAGAAATCGAGCGCTGCAGGATGGATGGTCGTCTTTTCTGAAGAGGACAGGAAGTGGAGTTTCTGTAAGTTATTTCTTATTAAAGGCTTTGCTATTTTAAATTTTAATTTGTGTTGGTGTTTTTTTTTCGTTGTATTCTAACGAATTTTTGACGTTACTGGTCCTTTAAATCTGTGTAAGTCACAGTTTTATTGATAATAATTAGATAAACTGCGCTATTTGATCCAGAGGAAGGCAAAAAACCTCTGGCAAGCTTGGGACAATCTGCTTCCTAGAGGGAAAAATTCCTTCCTGACCCCTTAACGGCGATAGGATCAATGCGCCAAATTAAATCAATGGAAGCAGGGTGAGGGAAACAGAAGGGAATATGGCAGCATACACATGAGCGCCTTTAAGCTACAAGGTGAACACTACATTCCATTCTATTGGACCCCAGGCAGCCTGTAGACCAAGCTTCTGCAGTCTGAGGGATGGAGCGGACAGGAATGCAGGGTCTACATTATTACATTATTCTCCATTAAAGGAGAAGGAAACCTAGGTGGCGCAAAAACCCTGCCCCCCCCCTGTGTGTTGCCCACCCTCCCTCCTCCCCCCTGGCCTTCCCGTCCCTCTGGGCAAATGCCTCTAACTTGTTACTTACCCTTCTGTGCAGGTCCAGTCCAGGGAGTTCACAGACGACATCTTCTTCCACGCGATCTTCTTCCTGCTTTGAACTGCGTTTTGGCACATGCGCAGTAGGAGCATTTCGCCGGTACAGATCTACTGCGCATGCGCCAAAAGTCATGAAGTACTTTTGGCGCATGCGCAGTAGATCGTACCGGCAAAATGCTCCTACTGCGCATGCGCCGTTCAAAGCAGGAAGAAGATCGCGTGGAAGAGGATGTCGTCTGTGAACTCCCTGGACTGGACCTGCGCAGAAGGGTAAGTAACAATTTAGGGGCATTTGCCCAGCGGGACGGGTAGGCCGGGGGGAGGAGGGAGGGTGGGAAACACACAGGAGGGGGGGAGGGTTTTTGCGCCACCTAGGTTTCCTTCCCCTTTAAGAGAGACTTTCAGTGCATGGCAGAAAAGCAAAGCTGTTTATGGTTAATGAATATAAAATTATTATAGCTGTGTCAGTATGTCTTGCCTTTCAGTTGTATCTTGCCATTGTTGCACCGTAATTGAGCGAGAGTAATGGTAAAAAAAGCCCAGCTCCAACAACAGTCTTGTAGCTGTATTTCGGGGTGTAAATATTGAATACAGTCTAGCTGACAATAATTCAGTGTGATCCCCCCTCACCCCACAGAAATTCAGAGGCAGTGATCCCTTCAATCATCGAGCGACACAATGAACTGCCCCAAAACCTGAGGTAGAGGTTACAACCTCAATACAAGTTGGCAAACCGGGGGATTAAGTTGCAGGTCCTGTCAAGAGTCGGCAGCCCCCCACTAGAACCCATTACCACTTTCCCACGTTTGAATTTGCCGCTCACGAATAGGTAAGCGACAGGGGAGCGGTCACATGGTAGGATCACATGAACGTGACGTCAAGCCCTTTCCTATGATAAGAACTAGCCGCTACCGTCCTCCCTTTGCTTCTGCCCCACGCTTGTTCTACCCCTGAGTCCCTTCTCTTTTGTGCCCCACGCTGAAGTAATATGTCAGCCACATATCTGCCGTTGCGTTGAGCAGGGCACGTTTATAAGCGTATGGAACGTTGTACAGTACAAGTGCCTATGCCGAGCGCCAGCCTGAGGGGTTCGGATCCATCAGCTGTGGAATAACCGGACCGCGCTCTTTTAAGGTCCTAGTTCGGCCGCGAACTTCGGCACAGTAAGGGTTAAGGAGGCGTGTCCGGTGCTAGACTGATTCCCGTGCTACCCAGGCGGCTGTATAGGAACCACTTTCCCTGAGGCGCCTCCCCTTTCCTCTGGCGCCGCTATAGGCCCACGTTATTATCTGTCAAATTCCTGTGTTTGCATAAACTAACAGGCCGGCGGCAATGGAGGCGAATGAGCCGGGGCTACAGACAGTAGGTGGTGACATTATGAAATGCTGCCGCTGCTCACTCTATACCAGCAAACCGTGACCTTCAACCCCAGCCGCCGGCAGCCAATAAGAGCGCGGCTCGTTTCCAAACCCAAAATTTCCACGTCGGCAAAAGTCAAGATGGAAGGGACAAGGAACGCTGGCGAGACGGAGCGCACCGGTATCCTGGGCTGGAGGAAGGCGCGGGTTATTGGAGCGGCTGCGAGTTAGCGCCCATAGTTCTGCTGCAGCACCGGCTCGTGTTGGGGGCGCGCACAGCCCCGGGGAACGTCCGCGCGAGTTGCAGCTGCTTCTGACAGCGACCTGTTGCACCGCGGCAATAACTGCTTAGCTAAATGCAGCGCTACTGCCCCCGGCTTTCACTCTCTCCCCTCGATACTGTCGCCAGTCCTTCAGCAGCATCATTTGCCTTGAGCAAAGGAATGCAGCAGTGCGGCTCCTATTTGGAATGCAAGACAGGACTATGTCTGTATCTTCCCCCGGCTCTACATACAGACATCACGTCTCATCTGCAGCCCTCCAGCTATGGGGGAGCAACTGGAGGGCCCCAACTCGGCCATACTAATGGCTCTGCAGCTGATTCGCTTAGCTATGCTGTTCATGAACGTGTTTGAAGTCTCTTGGGTATAAAACATGGCCAGTAGCATTCCTTGGCTTATACTTCTACACCCATTAGAATCCTATTGATCAGTAGAGCTATGGGGATTCTTTAGCTTATCACTGTGTGTTCCTTCTGGATCCTGCATGACCAGCCGCCTCCACTGCACTTCATTAACAGCAGCAGCTTCTTTTCCCCATGTAGTTTGGCAGGAGCAGCCTGTAGTGTTGGCCAACAATCTGCTTTCCCATTTCTTGTTTCCTTGCACCCTCCTGTGCACAATGTGTCTGTTGTTTTTGTTTTGTTTTTTCTTTTTAATGCTAGAAATGTGTCAAAAAAAGGAATTGATTCTACACGATGGCAAAGATCAGCTGTCACTTTTAAACCCGCACACCTTCCATGGACTTGGCTTACTAGTCTTTTAAATCAAAGTTCTGTGACACTTCGACTCTGAATTTGATAGCAGTCAGTGCACTACAGAACTTTGTTTTGGGAGTCTGCCGCTTCTTCCCCCCTAGTGAAGGGGTTAATGGTGCGTTCCGGAGCTGCTCAGGTGGACACGTCACTGCTCACCAAAGGATCTACATGTAGAACAGGGGGAAGGGAATCCTGCTCTCTCACTTCTCTGCCCACTCTTCATTTCCAATGGAAGAAGAACACAGCCTTCTGTTGCATAGTTTTGCCATCATTTACATTGACGTATCAATGTGTCAAGCTAATAACCATATATTGGTTCTTAAGGGGGGTATGTGTAGTAAAAATCAATGCTTGCCATTTTCAATGTCCTTTTTCTTATGTTTTCTTACACAAAATAGTACTGTGTATATTGGCACCGTATAAATTAGCAAAAGTACCGTGTTTCCTGGTATTGTACATTCTTTAGCTGTGAAACCTGTAACATATGGTAGCAGTAGCTCACTGTTCTTCCTCTGACACAGGCTTACACATTAGTGAACTTGTACCTGTGTAACGCTGCCAACTGGGCTTGTTGTGTAAAGTCTGTACTTTCATCTGCTGCATCGACTGGGGAAGGAAGACACGTTGGCAAATGTTTAGCTAATAAACCTAGGCAGAAAGTTTAAACATCTTTTATTCTCTAGAGAGAGATTTGTTTATAATTATGTGAAGGAATTTGTACACATCACATCAACTTTTGTGCAATTAAAAATGTTGTTTAATAATGTCTTTTTGGTTCTACATCTTGATCTCCTGCTCTACTTGTTTCTACTACTGTGTGTGCTCTTTGGGTCACAGTGTGAAGGAATGAGCCAGCCCGTGTGTACCCCAGATTTGACTTTTACTGGTAAAGCAGTATGTACAGTATATACCATATGGTAAAGCAGTATGTACACTATATACCATATGGTAAAGCAGTATGTTCAGTATATACCATATGCTGGAACTTGCAACACTTACATTTTATGAATGTGATTTTAAAGTCTTTATAATTTTTTATCAACTTTTCTAGATTGTGCTGGATGTTCTTTAGCAGGCCTGCCATCAGTAATTAACCTGGCTGGTGGGGACCCAATTAAAACAAAAAACTGTTGTATGTACAGTCCTACCCTGTTTCACTTTAGTCACTCTGCAATCATGCCAGATTCCAACCAAGCTCTGCCAACAAGCCCTGCCCCTGCTCATGACCCCCAATTGCATTTTTTCATCTTGGGGTGGGGGAGTATGGGGCCCCGGACTGCAGTGCCCCTGTTTTTTAAATACAAATATTGCAAATAGATTTCAGTTAAGGGATTCTTTTAGTTTGCATGTTTGTGTCTGAATTGTTAACTTGTGTCTTATGTTCAAACAGGCCCTGCACCCTCCTTTTCCTACATTAAGCATAAAATGCACTATGTACTTTGGTGTGAATAAAACAATACCTGCCATATTGGAGTTTGCTTTACTTACTAAATTTAAAGTAGATGTTACAGATTGTATGCTTATGATAAGATATCACTTATATACACAGCACATTCATTACAATGTATTCTAGACCTGTTCACATACCTACTTGTAGTACAGTGTAGTTTCTAACATTGGAATGGAGCAGTTTTTTATCCACCATATTCAAAAGACCCCTTTCATTTGTTGGCATATGTTTCCAGGTGTCCAGGTAAAAGTAGGAAGGAAAGGTGATGGGAAAAGAAATGGAAGCTGGGGATTCCTTACTGTTTGATGTCAACTCCTTTATTAAAGTGTGACTAACTGAGGGGGGACACAATCCTGGTTTTGTTGGATGGTTGGAGTACGTCTTGGGTATCCTCCCAGTAATCGGGCCCATTTTCCAGGCATAGAGGGAAAATTAATAGATGTAAACTTGCTCAGGGTACTTCTCTTAACTTTTGTGGGGTTTACATGTATTTGCTATTCCTAGAGGATTATTAGATATTTGTAGTTTTAGACTGATAATAGTGGGGTTTTGGGGTAACAGAATAAAGGAAGTGCATAGAAAATGCATGTACGCCAGTTGGGCTTTCAAAACTGAGTTCAAAAAGCCTGCTAGTAGCAGTCAAAAACTATTATTCCAGAAAAAATTTAAAGTAAAAATGAATGGGAATTGCAAAAATTCTCAGAATGAATTTTAGGTAATTTACACCAATCTATTATTTTGTGCTTAGATTCCCATTAAAGTCACTGCTTTGCAACTTTTTACATGTAGAGCGTCCGTTTTTTTCTAATTAGAGGCATTTGCAGACCAGATAATATTTAAGTGACAATGTCATACACAGGGCCAGATCTATAAATGGTTTGCCTCTAGGATCCTCCCTTGCACACACCAACCTGATTGCCAGTACTCAGGACTCCCGCCTGTTACCTAGTTCAGATGGCAAGGCCCAGACCTTTTTGGACTGTCTATAAATCTTGGCCTGGTCATACCAAAGTCTGAGTAGAATGGGGACTAAAAAAAAATCCTGAGTGCCTATTCCAGCCCATAAACCTTCAGTAGGCAGGTTTCAAAAAAGATACTGCACTAGGCAATACATTTCAGTGGCCCTTATGGTTTAAATGCTGTGAGTATAAGAAAATAAAAGCCTATGATTTTAGTTCAGGTATTGGACCTATTATCCAGAATCATATAGAGATTGATGCGATCCGCATCGGAGCTCACCCAGTCTCGCTGTGTCCTCCTGGTCGCAGCCTTAGTGAGACGCCAGCTACTCCCCGCCGGCATTCGATACAAAGCAGTCGTTGGTCTCATCTAGTACGGCGCTGTTCCAGAACACGCAGACTACAGCATCAGTGCAAAAGGTAGGCTTTATTTCAACACACACATGGTTGGGATGTACAGCGGTGGATGTGCAGGGCTGATTGACTTACGCGTTTCTTGCCGGATCTCCCGGCACTTCCTCAGAGTCACTCTGAGGAAGTGCCGGGAGATCCAGCAAGAAACGCGTAAGTCAATCAGCCCTGCACATCCACCGCTGTACATCCCAACCATGTGTGTGTTGAAATAAAGCCTACCTTTTGCACTGATGCTGTAGTCTGCGTGTTCTGGAACAGCGCCGTACTAGATGAGACCAACGACTGCTATTATCCAGAATGCTCAGGACCTGGGTGTTTCCTGATAACGGATCTTTCTGTAATTTGGATCTTCATACCTTAAGTCAAATAGAAAATTATGCAAACATTGAATAAACCCAATAAGCTGGTTTTACTTCCAATAAGGATTAATTATTTCTTAGTTTGGGTCAAGTACAAGGTACTGTTTTATTATTACAGAGATAAATTAATTTATTTTTAAAAATTTGGATATAATGGAGTATCTAGGAGACAGCTTTTTGGTAATTCTGAACTTTCTGGATAACTGATCCCATACCTGTCTTTATCTTATCTCCATAAACCAATCAGATCTGCTGTCTTGTACTACACCACAGAAACACTGAATCTAGGCCTGATCAATAGGGATCTGTCAAGGGGATCCCAAAGTATACAAAAGTAGTGAAAAGGCCTTACCCCCAATAGCAATCTCTTTCCTTTCAGATGAAATGAGGAATGGGACTCTGACGAAAGAATTATAACTGGAGAAAATGCAAACATTTTAGTAAATTACTCCAGGTACCATCATAGGCTGAAGTTTAGTGCTTTTAACTAATCATCTTGTTTAAATGGGAACTGTCATTAAAATATAATATACACTGCAGAGTGTGGCTTATGAGTTTGCCAAGATTTTTTTCAACTGCAAATGACTAAACCTTGTTGTGTGTCAGTAGTGTATTGCAAATTTCTGGCTAATTCTGGGATCCGACAATGGGAGCAGATGAAATCTCTCGGTGACTCTCATTAAGCTGTGTTAATTGAAACCTGAAAAAATGTTTAGTTTAGGGACTAACAAAAAAAGGAAAAAATAAGTATTCCCAAAACACATTTATTAAACATCCACTATAGATAATTTTTTTCATCCTGAAAATGTTATTGCAATAAATGTGCTGCCAAACTTCAATGGATGCTTTATCTTTAGCAAATAATAGATAAATTGTTTGTCTGCTCCCTTAAACCCAACATTTTGTCCTACAGCTAACAGCTGGACAGTACTCTTTGTTCTATTGCAAATTGTGGCCTAAGATAAGAACCAGCCAGTCAGAGCAGGTTAAATCTGCCAGTGACTCCCAGCATCCAGTGTGTTGGTTGCAGCTAGGAAATAAATGATAGGTTGAAGAATTTACATATTGTATAGACAACCATAAAGTAATCTTACTATTAAGTATAATGAAAAGTTTAGTTTATAGTCAACCCTGAGATTGTACTTTTGTATAAGCTCCCAACATGGCTGTTTGTCCAAGTACACCCCAGAAGACTGTGTTAACAGACCTAAAGGGAGGGCAATGTAATAAAAGGCGCAAAGTATGCCCAGCTCTAATAACCCGTAGCATTTAAATGTTTGCTTTCTAAAGGGACCAGTAAATACTACCTTCTGATTGGTTGCTATAGGCAAATACACCTGTACATTGTGCTAACTACTAGCAAGTAATGATGTGACGGTCGGCCCAAAACCCACTGGCCAGTCGGCTTCTGTCCAGCTACAGCATAAAATCTTCGGGTCATGGGCAGGTTCGAGACTTTTGCTCCCTTCTGCTCTCCCCACCTGTGACCTCACATTCGTGGTAGGACTGGGGGGCCCAGGGCCCACCACTGACCCCCCGCCCATACCGCAAATCCCTGCTGCTGTGCTTTATAGTGTCTACTCCAGCATTTCCATACACAGGGAAAATGCATTGTCAACAGATGAAAAGCAATCTTATGTATTGAATATGTTAAGGAACGGTTGCTATGTCAACGTGCACAATAACAGGCATAGTTTCCATTGTTTCATTTAAGAAATATAGCATTATATCTGCTTTTTTATTCCTCTGGGTAGCTTTATATGTATTGATTAGCTCATTTGATTAGCAGTATGTACTATGGAATGGTTTCAGATGTTTTTTTTTGCCTTCCTCTGGGTCAACTAGCAGTTAGGCAGGTTAAAATAGAGTTCAAAGGTTGAACTTGATGGATGTGTGTCTTTTTTTAACCTAACTTACTATGTAACTATGTTTCATCTTTCTGCCAACTTACCATTCAGGACTCTTTAGGTATTAGCAGTTTGTATAGCATTTTATAGAAAAGGGCCATAGTTCATATAGTTTTGGAAACTATTCCCCCAATGAAAAACAGATGGGATAGAGAATTACATTAAAAACAGTGTGAAGTATGATTTGTACCTCATCCTTTTGTTTGATGTAGTGGGATTTCTAAAATACTGTATATACTGCTAAAAGTATGGAGGCTTACTTTAAACAAATACATTATATGCATAAGGAGTTAGAATCTAGCTATTGTGCTCTTAATGCTACCTGTAACATGTGAAAAGCATTCACCCCCCTTGGCATTTTTCATGGTTTGTTGCCTCAACCTGGAATTAAAATGGATTGTTTGAGAGTTTGCACTATTTCATTTACAGAACATGCCTACAACTTTTGTCTTTTTTTTATTGTGAAGCAAACAACAAATAGGACAAAATAACAGAAATCTTCAGCATGTATAACTGTTCACACCCCATAGAGTCAGTACTTTGCAGAGCCACCTTTTGCGGCAATTACAGCTGCAAGTTGCTTTGGATAAGTCTCTATGAGTTTGCTACATCTTGCCACTGGGATTTTTGCCCATTCCTCAAGGCAAAGCTGCTCCAGCTCCTTCATTTTGGACAGTTTTCGCTTGTGAACAGCAATCTTCAAGTCTGACCACAGATTCTCAATTGGATTGAGGTCTGGACTTTGACTAGGCCATTCCAACACATTTAAATGTTTCCCCTTAAACCACTCAAGTGTTGCTTTAGCAGTATGCTTTGGGTCATTGTCCTGCTGGAAGGTAAACCTCCGTCTCACACAGGCAGACTGACACAGGTTTTGCTCAAGAATATCCCTGTATTTAGCACCATCTTTCCCTCGACATAGACTAGTTTCCCAGTCCCTGCTGCTGAAAAACATCCCCACACATGATGCTGCCACCACCATCAGTGGCGGAACTACCAGGGGATGCGAGCGGGCCAGGGCCGCACCACCTCAGGGCCCCCCAGCAGTCCGTGCGCCACTGACAAATGAGGCCGTACGAAGGGGGTGGGCCCCCGGCTGCGCGTCACACACCAAGGCCCGCCCCCTCTAGGATCGCTACTGATCACCATGTTTCACTGTGGCGATGGTGTTCTTGGGGTGATGAGATGTGTTGGCTTTGCGCCAGACATAGCATTTTCTTAGGTGGCTGAATAGTTAAATTTTAGTCTCATATGACCAGAGCACCTTCCTCCATACATTTGGGGAGTCACCCACATGCCTTTTGGCAAACTCAAAAAGTGCCTTCCTATTTTGAACTTTAAGTAATGGCTTTTTTTCTGGCCACTCTTCCATAAAGCCCAGCTTTATGGAGTGTACAGCTTATTGTGGTCCTATGGACAGATACTCCAGTCTCTGCTGTGGAACTCTGCAACTCCTGCAGGGTTACCTTTGGTCTCTGTGCTGCCTCTCTGATTAATTCCCTCCTTGCCCAGTCTGTGAGTTTTGGTGGGCGGCCCTCCCTTGGCAGGTTTGTTGTGGTACCATTGTTGTGGTACCATGTCAGAAAAGGTGTGTTTATACTGACATGACATCATGTGACACTTTAGACTGAACACAGGTGACTTTTGAAGGTAATCGGTTGCACCAGGATTTTTAGGGGCTTCATGTCAGCGGGAGTGAATACATATGCACATGCCAATTTTCAGTTTTTATTTTTTTAAATTCTTTTTTATATAAATTTTTGTCATTTCACTTTACCAACGTAGGCTCACATAAAATAAGATAAGAAACATTTAAATTACAGGTTGGAATGTAACAAAATAGGTCCCCTTTTAGGAAATATTAGTGTTAAGTCACTTTTTGTGATTCCCTTTAAAAGCATGTGATCATACATTTGTACTATTTTTTTGGCTTGATAAAAGGCAAGTTGCATGCCTGGAACGTAGCCTGTATTTGAAATGTCCATTTTCATTGGATATGCAGTTTGATCCTTAATACACTTTCATTCAATTTGTGAGTGCTGCCTTATTGTGTTCTTTTTGTATGCAGAAGAAATGTATCGCCAGTCGCCCTAACAATGCTGTGCACCACTGCCTTTGAACTCTTTATATGTGAGAGTGCTGCTACAAACTGTGTGTTTGCATATAAAT
Organism: Xenopus petersii; assembly: GCA_038501925.1. NCBI lineage: Eukaryota > Metazoa > Chordata > Amphibia > Anura > Pipidae > Xenopus > Xenopus petersii. The sequence goes on from CM076682.1 coordinate 124,788,785, forward strand.
AGATATATACTGTTTATTGTATATATAGGTCATAGGGGGTACAACATTTACAAATCACATTTTAACTGAAGGGGTAAGAATAAAGCTTTTGGCCAAATATGGCTGGCAAATTTTAGTGACATGCACTGATTTGAAAAAGGTGGTATAAACCCCCAAAACAACCTTACACACTGCTTATTGGAAATTATCAGTTTATTGTACACAACTTACCTTATAACTATACATAATACATTTAAATACAATTTCAATGTGTAGTTGTGAATCATTTCTACTCTCAGCCTAATGTTCATTGTGTTCAACTGTATGTGTGAGTTCAGAGATTAATTAAAAAGTCGTAAAGAAAGACAGTGCAAGACTTATATTACATTGTACTGTGCTATGCAGGTTTCTAAATAATTAGGACACTCCTAAGATATGTACAGCATGTCGAGGATCAGAATATGCAGAAAGTAACATTAACTTGCTAATTGTTATATAAAGAAGTACATTTTAGCAGAGGTATACCCAAGCTCCCTCTTACATAGATTCTCATGGGCCTCAGCTCTGGCCTTACCTCATCAATGAACAAAAGACATTTGCTTTTTTTAAAAGCAAAAAAAAAAGTCTTGGTATAAAGGAACAATTCACCCTCTACTGTCAGAGGATACATTAATGACATCACTAACCAAAGATTACATTAGGATTTATTATCATATGGATATGTACAAGTGCTTCTATACAGGTCATGGAACTCTAGGATGGCTTATAATAGTGTTATATTTTACAAGGGGGTATATTATTTCTTATAAAACACAAGATTTAGTGAGTCGTGACAAATCATATCACTGGAATGACTATATGCACAGCTTAAGTAATTTATTTTATGCAATATTATGTATTTTGTTATATAGGACAGGGGTCCCCAACCTTTTTTGGACCTGGGACCGGTGCCAAAATTTTTTTTTTGGGAGGACCGGTGGGGTCGGGGGCGGCAGGGCGGGATCAGCAGCAAATTTGGACACGGCGGCCCAGTGCGGGATTGTCTGTAGCCCGCTTTTGGGCCGCGACCCGGCAGTTGGGGACCCCTGATATAGGACATGATGCACCCTGTAAATTACTATATAAAAAACAAGGCTGTTGGTCATGAAACTCTGAGATAATACAGATATCCGAAATTACAGGAAAGCCATCTCCAATAGACTCGAATTAGTTCAAAATGTAAAAACAGTACCTTATACTTTATCCAAACTGAAATCTAATTAAGCATCACTGGAGCCAAAACAACCCTATTGGGTTTATTTATTTTAAATGATTTTTAAGTAGACAAGATATGGAGATCCAAACTATGGAAAGATCCATTATCCAGGTCCCAAGCATTCTGGATAACAGGTCCCATACCTGTATACAGATGGTTCTCCTTTTCTATATATATAATTGATTGACATGTAATCTGTGGGGTTATTATGAGCATTTTCTCTCATTAAAACCAGTATTAATTGAAATGTTTTAATATATTCTTTATTTTTCATTTCAACAAGAATTGAAATGAATTAAAATGCAATAGATGTTTAATCCATTAAGTATTTTCTTTTATGTGCAGCTTGTAAACTTTAATTACTATGTACTTAAATTACCTGATACCTTGAGCTGATACTTCTGTTAGCAGAGAACTGCACCAGCCCTGGGTACTTCTGAGAGAGCACCAAAGAGAGATTGTCTCCTTCCGCTTCTTCATTTTTCAGTTAAAATAATACTATGGTATACTGCACCTCCAACCTATTGAGGATATAGAATTTGTGTGCATCAAAGGGGTTAAATGAATACCTGTAGCCAAAAAACTATTAGTCTGTGTGGCTACAATTTTGTTGTTAATGACTTTTTATTTTTTATCTTGCTATTCAGACCTCTTCCTATTCATATGCAGTCTCACGTTCAAACCACTGCCTGGTTGCCAGGCTAAAATGCACCATAGCTACCAGCTGCTGAAATTCCACACTGTATAGCTGCTTACAAAATGTCAAATACTTCAGAAACTGCAAAAAATAAAAAAAACACATATAAATAGACAAAGAATAGAAAATAAATGTCTGCATCATACTAAAAGTTCCCCTTTAATAATTTTGATTCCCTTCTTAAAGGAACAGTAACACCAAAAACTAAAGTTATTTAAGGTACTTGTTAAAGTTGTGTGTTTGCTTCAGGTATACTACTATAGGTTATATAAACAAGCTGCTCTGTGCCATGTGGTCAGCCATTCAAAGCTGTAAAAGGAGAAAAGGCACAGGTTTACATAGCCAATAACAGATAAGTTCTGTAGAATAAAATTGCAATTTACACTTACTTACACATGGTGGAAAATCCACTGCCTGTGCAGCTACAGGGTCTCCTAGAGTCTTGGGAGGGGCTGGAGCCCTTGTCCCTGTGCAGATACCGGAGGGTGTCACAAGGTGTCGCTGCTGCACCACCTTTGAATAGATATAGGAGAATCATTTGCTCACAGCCATTCCTGCTTTCACTTTCACTGAGAGAGGGTGGACAGAGACTACTGCAAAGATGTAGGGGTAGGAGCCCATGGACAGCTGAGGTGTGGCAGCCCCAAACCTGGGAGCTAGACCAGGAGGGTCTGAACCTCTTGAATGCAAAAACTGGACTTTATGTGCTCGCGCTATGGACAGTGCTGGGAGCTATAGTTCAGCTGCAGAGGAATAAGCAAGTTGTATGCTCAGCTAGGAGAGCCTGGAGCCTTTGAGGATGTCATCACTTGGATGCCTGTTCCAGCTCTGTGTGAGCTTGTTCCAGCTCCAGCCCTGGGTGAGTCTGCCTGTGGGACGGTAGAGAAAAGGAAAGTATTCAGTGTGTCTCCTGTTGTGATACAGGCTTTGTGTGTGCCTGCCACGTGGGAGCAAATACCTTGTCCAGCAGGAAAGGTATTTGGGCAGTAGCGCTACCTGGGAACAATAGTGCTCTTTGGGGAAAAGGGACTGAGACTCTGCCAAAGGAGTAGTGCAGGACTTTGCCTGGCAGGGAGATGCCAGGATGGGACTGTACAGGTTCCCTAGGGTAGTGGGTCATGCTATGTGAATGCATATATTTAAACTGAATGTTTACTTTGCCTTTAATATTGCATAAGTTGAAATTGTTATACAGCACTGTGTGTGTATATTACTGTTTTCCTAACAGGGCCACCCGCAGGTATATTCCCGGATCCCATTAGGTGGGGGCACCACCAAGAGAAGAACTTCCCAGTACCCTTACCCTTGGTAAGACGGTAGAACATTGGCACCAGGGGGGTGGCCAAGAGGTTGTTACACAAACATACCAATTTTACCAGTGCAGAGCAACAGTGCATCATATTGTTTACTGTAATACTTTTATTTATTTTTTTTACTGTTCCTTTAAATCCCCTCTCCCAACACTAATATTTAGGCCGCTTTAGGCCTGATTTCTAGTTGCTTTCTTACCTGATTGGGACTGCAGCAGATATATATGCAGATATATTCAGGTGTTCCAGAAATGTATGGATTGGATGAATAAATGCATTTTAAATCATTAAAATAATGACACTATTTAAGAACTGTTTGTTTGAAAACTTATCTCTCTATTAAGGCCAGCTGAATGTTTTGCCATATACAATTTCGGAGCATCATAGACAACACACCAGCATAGGGACAGATGAGTACCCAAAAGGTAAGCAGGGGATTGGAGAAGTTGAACCTATTTCCATAGAGCTGCATTGAGACAAGCTTACTTGCTTCAAAAGCTGCCAATGCCATCTGCAACTTTTTATCCTTTCCACCAATGAATGGCAATAGGCAATATATCTGTCTGTAGTCTCTGTTCCCTGTGTTGAGTGGTGAAAGTAAGTCTTAATAAGTGCCATCCCATCATCTATACTTCTTTCAATTTAGATTGCTTTTTATGCATGCCACAAAAATGACCGTAAAAAAACATACTCTAATAAAAAAAGAATTTATTGACAGCTGGCCTTCAAGTATAGTTAATACATAACCTCAAGAATATGTGGTCCATATTTGTTTTCCCCAGTGTGTAGAAGCCTTTGATGAATTCAGTAGGACATATTTTGTTAATCATTATCTGTTTTTGAAATGTTAATGGTTTCCATGCTGTTCTTGTAAAACTTTGCCAGGTTGCTTCAAGTAAGCAACCAAACAGCAGTACAGTTTAAAAAAAGTATGTTTGCATGACAGAACACAGAGGTACATCAAGATCAGAAGCATGTGAATCTTACAGCTTGAGAGAAGATAATAACCAGTGGGTCCACATTGTCTTTGACATCATTTGGTCCATCTTAAGTAGTTGCCAAGCCTAAGCCCTCAAGCCTTAGGCCGCAGCACAGCTTTGCAGACATGAACAAACAAACAAATATATTTGTATGTATAAATATGTACAGTGTGGGCATTTTACAATTTATCATATTGTATAACTTGGTGCGATTTAGATCTGCCTGCAATAGCCACTTTAACATCTCTTGATTAAAACCAGGGTCTGATGTGTGTCAGTGCCAATTATATTTATAAGTAGGGATGCACCGAATCCACTATTTGGGATTCGGCTGAACCCCCGAATCCTTTGTGAAGGATTCGGCCGAATACCGAACCGAATCCGAACCCTAATTTGCATATGCAAATTAGGGGCGGGAAGGGGGAAACACTTTTACTTCCTTGTTTTGTGACAAAAAGTCACATGATTTCCCTCCCCACCCCTAATTTGCATATGCAAATTAGGAGTAGGATTCGGTTAGGCCAGGCAGAAGTATTCGGCCGAATCCAAATACTGCTGAAAACGGCCGAATCCTGGCCAAATCCCGAACCGAATCCTGGATTCGGTGCATCCCTATTTATAAGTTATAGAGAAAAAGAACCCCTTATTAACCAATATATATATTTACCATTCCCTAGTTAGGGTTAAATTCCAATTTCCTTGGTGTTCCCCCAACGACTATTGTTAATGTTGTTAGTTATTTGTTGGGTCGTTGGGGGAACACCAAGGAAATTGGAATTTAACCCTAACTAGGGAATGGTAATTTAATATATTGGTTAATAAGGTGTTCTTTTTCTCTATAACTTATAAATTTATCATATTGTGTGTTATATATAATCTACAGTATAGTCATTTTACAATTACCCAAATTATAGATAGTATTCTTATAAGCGACGAGTTATTTCAGAATGCACTGTTTATAACTTAAAGAGAAAACACTTAGTAGGTCTAAGGGCTCAGTAGATGACTGCATTTATCATTTTATACCATCTATCTGGATACTTCAGCCTAACAGGGCCGGGCCATGCCGACAGGGCGCCCTAGGCACCCAGTCAGATATCTTCGTTCCGTGTACGTAAAGGCGCACGCGTCAGAAAGAGACGGCAGAATAACGATGGGAAAGGGCAGGGGAGGGAGTGACGGAGGGAGTGGATGGAGGGAGTGGACAGAGTGACGGAGGGAGAGATGGAGTGATAGAGGAAGGGGTAGTGCTGGAGTGGAGGAGGGAGGAGGGCGAAAAAAGCAGCAGAACGAGTTATCTGGACTAGGAGTAGGCAGAAAACTTTTAAATAGGTACCTGCCCACGCTCCCACATCTTTGCGCCCTAGGCAGGTGCCTCTTCTGCCTACCACTAGTTCCGGCCCTGCAGCGTATTCCTTGGACTAAGGATTGGTTGTTCCTAATCGGAAAGTTACAGAAATTGTGTTTTAGTGCCTGAAGTGGGTGGTGGCAAATATGAACCTTCACACAACATACTTTGATTTTATTAGATTTTTCAAGCAACTACTGCCAGAGCCACGCAAACTTTTAAAGCGGGAGTCAGGAGGTAACATGACACTAAAGAACATCACAGGACACTTTAGTCCATAGGACTGGCCATCAATATGCAAATAATATTCTATTTAATTGATCAAATATCTTTGTCCAAATTATTGAAAATGTAGAAATGCTAAGGCTGCAAACTGCACTGCTCTCTGGTCTCAATTAGTCTCTTATATATCATATCCAGTAGGCCTGTAACTTCATGTTTTAAGTTTTCACAGGAAATGCATACTTTTACTCTGAATGCGGGATTTCCAAAGCATGGAAGACTACACCCCTCTAATTAAATAGGCTTTCCATGTTCTTTAATGTTTTGTTGCTCCATATTACAGACAGGTCCCCAGATAATAGTTTCTGTACATGTTTAGGAATCGTGACTTCTCTACCATTTAAAGTATTTATATTTACCATTTACATCTGAAGTAAACAAATACCCTTACCTTACTGCAACTTTGCGGATGCCTTCTTTCAAGCTAGTACAGTAAATAAACTATATTTAGCATTAGGAACATGAAATGGCTCAGCTTAATGTTATCCTTAAAGCGACAGGATAACAAAAGCAATTAAGGAAGATTCTGTCAAATTACTATAGTCACTATGATTATTTTAACACAAACTAGAAATGGAACTATACCCAAATGCACATATCAGTTTCATGTGGGCAGTGTTGTATTCATAGGGGGTAACCTTGCATAAGGTTTGATTTTTCCTGATAACTTATTTTCTCAAATTGCATTTTTCTGCCAGAGAAGAAAAAGTATAGTGTGTCATAGCCTAATGTGTGTAACTGGTGTTGGAGAACTGAAGAAAAACTACTAGTAACTTTAATTTGATTGTAATCTGGTTTGTTGCACAGTGCTTGAATTAGAGTGAAAAAAGGAGGGTTGGTCTGTGTGTTGAGCGTAGCGCAGTATGCTAACACAAGCCCCTCCCACAACCGTGAGCCACATTCATTGTTATAATAAGCCTTACATCCCAATACTTTCTGGATTCACCCACTTTAATGCAAAACCATTTTGCTATTTCCATTTTCATATTTCCTTCTAATGCACAGTTTAACGGCCAGTATGCATATATTTACCTAAGTATGTGACCTGTAGGGACCCCAAAATGAAGATTGTGCATATGACTTTTCTTGGCTGACAATTCAGCTTCTGCAAACACAGCACCTTGCCTGAGTATTGTGTGTCATAATATAGCACAACCCCATCATATTCTATATTATTCATATTTATAATTTGCTCACTATTCCTTAATGTGCTGCTGTTTAATACCTTCATTTTATATTTTTGCTACTGCTGTTTTCTTCTCTCCTTTTCTCTATAACCCTCTCTGATGCCCCCACCTTCTTTATCTGTTTAACACTTCTCTATCTCTTCTCTATTTCTCTCCTTTTATCATCTATATATTTAACTATAATTTATTTTACCTCTGCATTTTATTTGCGTGCAGAAGTGGAGAGGAGCAAAAGAAAGTTCCAGCACTGTTGTTGCATGAAATGTGCCTAATAAGCAGGATTCCCTGGTAATAGAACTGTTAGTTATTTGCTCCACTGAGGATTCAGTTGAATTTTAAGTTTGTTTTGTACAATTAATATTGTTTAAATAAAACACAGGCACAGTCCTACTTGAAAATTTGTCTCCGTCTCCTTCCTGCAGCAAAAAGTCTGATGCGTGACCAAGGCCTGGACTGGCAAATGCCCTGTGGCATCAGTTAAAATCGAATTAAGCTCCTGACTGCCACAAAAAGTACATTTGTGAGAAGGCACATAAACGAATAGACGCTCAGTCGCGCACAGAGCCCCATGCACATACATTACATTGTGCAAGCCAGGGGCTGTGACTGGAATCACAGAAAGGGCTTAAGTCACTGTCCCACTCCCACCATAGCCTCACGCCTCTCTCTCTCTGCATCATGTTGCCATGGAGATGGAGTATGGTACATAGGATTGTATCATCGCTTTTAATCAGACGCAGCTGCAGCTGCATGGCGAATCCTCTTTCCATTTACCAGTGCTGGTTCCAGTTTGGCACAAATAGCAGCAATATGCTTTATTCACTCACTGAAAATTTTCTGATGATGTATAGGTACATAGATTAAATAGGAGTTCTACCATATTCAGGCCTGTATTTGTGGCGAGGCCACAAAGGCCCGGGCCTAGGGCAGCAAAATATTAGGGGCAACATGCTGCCCATCCGCTTTCTGGGGTGCATTGGGGATGTGCAGCTCCTCAGTGCTCTGGCGCATGTGTGCGGGTGGGGTTGTGCTGGCGGGCACTAGGGCTGCACGGCCAGGCGCCAGGAAATTTGTCCCTAAACATATTCTAAACATTGGGACTGAATTCTATTAGAGATTTAGCTATCCCACAAAATTTAAGGCAACAAAATCTAATTCTGCTCTAATGTAAAATCTGAGCCAAATATGGTGTGTGATTTCTTGTTTTCATGCATCTACTTCCTGTATTTTATTTCCCCTGATGAAAACACAATATACATCATTCTCTTCCAACAGTTGTATTATGTCCCATTGCAATTTTTTTAATGTTGTCTACAGATCAGATGTACAATCACTTACAGTATTGTTAGACATGTGCCACTACATGTTACTTGGAGGATACAAGCAATAGTCTAACAAGACTTCTGTGTAGTTCCGTATAGGCAAATGTCACACGGGGCTGAAACAGTCCTCTGTATAACACAGGCTCCAAAGTCAGCGCTTACTTTGGAATCAACGCTTTACCTTGCCTGCACCCGGATCCATTCTGTCAGCCCAGGTGTTGATGCACATGGTGGGTTTTGGAGAGGCCAAAACACATGAATTTGCATAAAGTATTTTCATTGTTTAGAGTATCAGTGCTTTTTATTACTTATCTTTCAGTTAGTGTTAGCTGAAACTCACAGATGTGTGAAAGTGTAATCTAGTCACAAAGGTACCATGATTCTCATAGCGTCAGGTGTTCATTTTTCAATGTGCATGACTGGAAGTGTGAGTTGTTGTGAAACCGCCAATGTGTTTCATTGGTGCCAGTTAAGAATCTTATTATATAAATCATATTACATCAATCCCACTTAGGTGAAAAAGGCAGCTCTTTATGCACATAATTTATTGCAGTTTTAAACGGGTTGTTCACCTATAAATAAACATTTAGTATGATGTAGAAAGTGATATTCTGAGAAAATATGCAAATTGGTTTACATTTTTTATTATTTGTGTTTTTTGAGTAATTTAGCTTTAGTGGTTTTTAGTTATTTAGACAGTGATCCCAATTTGCAAGCTGGAAAGGGAAAGACCAATTTTTACTCCCAGTCTGGCCCTGGTGTGATCCAACAGTTATGGGATCTATTATCCAGACTGCTACCTTCTACAAGGTTAGTCAAGCAGTTAATATAAAATATAAGCTACTATATTATCACTGTGAATAAAGAGCAAATAAGTAATTTTTATACTGTGAAGCAGGCACTCAAATGAAGGCCACCAGGTTGTTAAAGCAAAGTGAAGACATTTTATTGTGTCCACAGCCTTACGCATTCCGTGTTACAAACACTTAGTCATAGGCTATCTATACAAAGCCATACACAAGTTATTTAACAAATATACACCAATCAAAATGGCACATCAATTACCTACATTTTTTTTATTTTGAGTTTGATTTTTCAAAATAGCAGTATACAGCAAAAAACTGATTTTTTGAATGCATATACACCAGTCCCAGTTATCACATATTATAGCAGAATATTCTGAATATAAGCAAATGGACGTCAGTCTGGTTAAAAAGGATTTATTACAGCAGACTGCGGATAGGATTCAGCCAACTCGTTTCGGGAATAACTCCCTTAATCATAGGCTTTGCAATGCATTTGGGGTTGTGGCCATTGTAACCTCCTATGCTTCTATCTAGCAGGTTAAATACATTCACTCAAATAACATTTTGACAGGAGGCCATGGTTTACTTTAGTCAGGGCATGGCAAAATTAAGCTTTTGCTTAAAGGAGAAGGAAAGTCTTTTTGCATTTGGGGTGCCAAATGTTAGGCACCCCAAGTGATTGTATTGACTTACCTGAAACCCTGTGCCGGTGCTGGAGCTCCGGGGTTTTTCTAGCGAGCACCATGGAGAGATCTTCTTCCGTCTTCTTCTTTCTTCAAATTTCCCCGGGCAAACGCATGCGCAGTAGAACAAAATAGCCGACTTTTTAGTTAAAGTTCAGCTTTTCGTTCAACTGTGCATGAGCAACCGCGCGAAGAAAGGGGAAACAGAAAGATCTCTCCATGGTGCTCACTGGTATAACCCTGGGCCAGTGCAGTATTCTGCCAATAGGAGCACCAGCCCGGGGGTTCAGGTAAGTCAATACAATCACTTGGGGTGCCTAACATTTGGCACCCCAAGTGCAAACAGACTTTCCTTCTCCTTTAAGCAAAAGCTTTATTTTGCCACTGCCCTGGCTAACGTAAGCTATGGCCTCCTGTCAAAATGTGCAAACAGACTTTCCTTCTCCTTTAAATAGGAATCTATGGAAAATGGCATTTCACAGCTTTTTGGGTAATGCTTTTCAACCAAATAACTTTTTTACCAGTTTAGCCAGGTATATTTAATCTATCTCTTTATCACAGTATTTCACAAACTTAACGTGCACAATATAGTAGTAGTTTGGCAGATAGCTGTACTGGTTTGGTGCTTAGTGCCCTGGTTAAAGAATGGAAAAGAGAATGGTATTTGTGCGTAAATAAAAACTATGCATGTGTAATGCTGGGAAGGAAAACTAATGTCATTAGGTACACCATATCTGCAGTACACATGAAGGACAGAGATTGCTCATGCATAATAGTAACATTTGATTCACAAATGCCATGTACATGGGTGCTAGATAAAGTCAAAGCAGCTCCTGTTTCTAGATGATTCACACATATCACTTACTCAACCAAAATGCGTCATCGTCCTTTAACAGTTATCAATAATAATACAAGGCTTCCAAGTTAACAGCTTCTTCTACTTCTAATCTCTGCACATCTTGTCTACTGTTGATTTGATACTGAAAAACTACAAAATGTAGTGATGTATAGATAGAGGAGGTGGCTGAGCACATTGACATATGTCAGCTTGTATTCTTTGTTGGTAAATTTATGCCACATGCAACACGATAATTGTAATACACATCAAACAACATCAACGGAGTGGGAGCCTGTTTTGGACTTTGTGCCAAGTGAGTTTCAGGGCCTAAGCACCAACAATGTGTAATGCCGTGTTTGCACAGTGGAGTGCCAGACGGTTGCAGTCACATAGTCTCAAGAATATTAATTGTGTGTCATAAGCAACCTAGATTAATTTTATCTATGGTTGTAAAGAATTTGTTTTTATGTACAACTTATTTTGCTTTTACAGAGTTGCACACAGTGTGCTTCTGTAACTGCATTACCCATATACATTGAATATACCTGTACCATGCAGCACAGGCTTCCAACCCTTGTGTTATGTTTTGGGTAGCTGAAGATGAGTAGAGTATAAGTGCTTTATTAGCAGATTAATGCAGCCATTTCATAACAGTAACTTTCACTTTTAAGCTGACAAGAAGCATGCACAGTATAAGTCGGAGCACAGTGACATCTATAGGCCATTTGTATAAACACCACATATTCCCCCTATAGTAGGAAAGCATTTGGACAACTATAATAACAGCAACAATTAAACAGTATGCATTTTAAAACAATATTATACATTCTTCACATCACAAAGTCCTTGATCCATGCAGGTAGTTTTCTGATTCTCTCAGTACGCCTTATAGGTTCACTTTCTTCAGGCCTATTGCAGTTGACATCAGGAGTAGGAAAATGTCGAATGGAGCTTCTCCAAAGTCATATCTAACAGGAGCAAGACGACTTGCATTCCATATGTGTCCATTAGACAGTTCATATGTGTATGGTCCTCAGTAGCATCTCACTTCCAATGGTGTAGTAAATTTAGATTGTCCTTATTTCAGTATTCCTGGTTTCTTAATTCTGACTAAAGATTTAGGCTGAAAGTGTACTGCTCTTGCACCACATTTTCTGTCCATATAAGCCTTGCATTTGGCTTGTTGACGTTTGACAATGTCAGCAGTAGATTATTTTGTAGGCACAGTATTTTGTGGAAGTTTGATGTCTGCAACATGTAACTTAGTGCGCATCTGTCTGCCATGTAATAATTCAGCTGGAGATGATTGGGTTGTTGCATTGCACGTTGCTCTGTAGTTATGTAGGGACTTTCCAAGATTTCCATTTGCTTGTGGGTAATACACTGAAGATTTCCTATGCACAATATTACTCTCTCTCAGAAAGGATTCAAACTCATATGAGACCGACTGTGGTCCGTTGTCTGACTCCTTTGGATTACCTTCTCTGCTGAAGACTGTAGACAGAAATGGTATTACTGTAGCTGATGTTATATGAGAAACAAATACAATTTCAGGCTATTTAATGTAATAATCTTTCAAGGTTATAGCAAATCTACAATCTATAGGAGCATCTGTAAAAGGACAGGCAATATCAATAGCAAGTTTTTCCCATGCTGAATCAGGGAATGGTACTGGTTTTACATCTGGTCTCAACTTAACTTTGTGTAAAAAGTTCTTTGCACAGCCCACTGAAGTGTTGCTTTGTGGTGACATTTTAGACACTGGCTGTGTGGCATGCACTGGTGCCGTAGTAATGAGACCATCAACTAATTGTAGGTTTAATGCAGCAAAGAGATGCCTTCCAAGTATAGCAGTACCCTTATTAACAATGTAAAAGTCACATTTTGCAGTATTTGATTCAATTGTACAGTCACAGGCAAACAACCAAGCACAGGGATTGGATCCTTTAAGTAACTGACCAGTTTCAGGGCAGGTGCAACAATTTATATCTTTCAGCAACCACATTTACTATTGGCACAAAAAAGTTCTTTATAGCAGTAAGAGCAGTTTCATAAGTATCATCAGGTAATGGTAATGTATAGAATATACACTGTCCCTCTGCTCCCAGGCAGTGAATAAGTAAAGCACGCTTTCTAGCAGCAAAAATCTCCCCTTGGTCAGCAGCAATAATGTAATTTTCAAACATATGGATCCAAGCAGTAAAAGGTATGGTAGGCTCACCAGGGTTTGGAAGAAAAGGTGCAGGCTGCTTCAGAGGTAGAAGAGCCATCTCATCGTCAATCTGTTATGTTTTGGGTAGTCGAGGATGAGTATAACAGTGCTTTATTAGCAGAGTCATGCAGCCATTTCATAACAGTAACTTTCACTTTTAAGCTGACAGGAAACATGCACAGTATAAGTCTGCGCACAGTGACATCTACAGGCCATTTGCGCAAACACCACACCTTGGACTGGATGCCAGTAGTAAGGATATTATACATATGATGCAGAGCGTCTCTGAGCACAGAAAGGGTTGGCTTGACCCATTCGATGCAATATTTGAAGAAAATATCAGCACATTTGGCAATAAAAGTGGCTAGTAGTCTCCTGCAGATGGAATAGATGGATTATTTCTAAAGACACATTCAGACATGAAATGGAAGCTGGGCTAAATAACTAAGAACCCATTAGGGCTAAAGAGAACCCCCCTTGTTTTTTTTTCTCTACTCTTACTCCCCTTCCCCATAAAAATATGGTAGATACACTAGGAATGGACATTAAAAGAGGGTCAAGATTCACTGAATGAAACAGGGTATACAGGAACTAGTTAACAAAATATAATATGTTAACCTTGTAAAACAACCCGATCTAACTGAATTTTGGGGTTAAAGACTTCTGGGTGTCATATCATATATTGACAACTGTATAAAAAACACTTGTATAAAATTACAAGCATGAAGTTATATCCTGCAAGAAATATGTATCAACCATCACTCATCCCCTCTCTTCTTCTTTCTGTACCCCTTACCATCCCCAAATTTTGAAATATTCAATAAAAAGTTATAATTTAAAAATATAAAGTGGCTAGTACTAAGCTCCAAGTGGCACTTTACAGAACTGCTTGCTGTGTCTGCCAGTGTGGCTGACCTCTGTGGAGCTCATTAGCTGCAAATGTCCTTGGTAAAAGCACAAACTGTATCTGACGATATGCACAGACTGTTAGATCTTTATATATCATTTTTACTTGTTTATTATTGTATTGTGCTCAATAATTCTTCTTGCACTGCACTGCTCTCCAGCCTTCACAAGTTTCTTAGTAAAGACAAGGCATATTGGGGAATTTCTGTAACATGTTAAATTGTATACGCTGTTTTCAGCAAGCTGCCTAGGGATCATTCCATTTTGTCATTGTACAGTTATGGGATCTATTTTCTAGAATACTTAGTGGCAGGTTTCTTTCTGTAATGTGGAACACTATGGCTAAAATTTACAGAAAAACGCAGAGGTTATTCAAACACAAGGCATCACTTTTTAGAGAAAGTAGGAGAGTAGAACTCAAGATTCAAAATACATACTAGGGATGCACTGAATCCACTATTTTAGTATTCATCCGAATCCTGAATCCTTTCTGAAAGATTCCCCCGAATACTGAACCGAACCCAAACTCTAATTTGCATATGTAAATTAGTGAGAAAAGGGGGAAAGTGAACCGCACGCTAAAAAACTGTTTGACTTCCTTGTATATGTGACGAAAAGTCAAGTGATTTTTTGGATTTGGACCAGCTAGGCACTTGTATTCAACTGAATCCTGCTGAAAAAGGTCGAACCTTGGCCAAATCCCAAACTGAACCCTGGATTCAGTGCATCCCTAATACATATTGGCCAAGAACATTGCATAGATATGAGGCTGGGGCCTGGACTGGCAATCTGTAGGTTCTGGCAAATGCCAGAGAAGCTGCTGTAAGTTGACATAGACACTCAATATATATTGAGCTGGTGGAGGGCTGCATGGGCCTCTGTATACCTGAAATGCCAGGGCCTAATTTGATTCTCAGTCCAGACCTGAATTCAATAGCTGCTCAGTTTTACTGGGTGGCCCCCTCCAGCAAACCAAAACAAAACAAGAAAAATAAACATAGAAACAATATAGCTATCCTAAAATATTTATTCAAATGGATAGTGCACCCAGATAACCAATGTCAGGGTTACAAAAGAGGTGTTACACATGTTTGTAGCCCTGCACTGAGCTCTGAATGTTCAGCTTGAATATGTAGATCCCAGCGCCCCCTGCAGGTTGATAAAACCCTTAACTTTTTAAGTGCAATAAACCTGTTATTTAAAATTCATTATGTGATAAAAAAAAAGGTTTTTTTCACAATTATAAGCTACTGCCATGTTCTAAGCTTTACTCTCCCCAACTTTCAAGTGATTATCCATAATTAAGAACCATTCAGGAGGATGTATCCAGGAACATGTTCCAAACTGAAATGTGGGAGCCCTGTAGTAGACAGTTCGCTACTCATCAAAGAACACAATCATGGTTGGCTGTATAGCACATGGGCTTCATCTGGGAAAATACCCTGCTCTGCGGTCTGTTTTCTGAGGATCAGCAGCACCAGAGAAATAAGTAACCATGAAACATACCTATACATGTATGAAGTGTTTTGTATCACTGCTACAGTTTGTAAAATGCCTTTTGGACTGTTTGTTATTATTAAGTTCTTCAGTTCATATTGTGGAGCAATAAATCTTTATATTATACTTTAAATTTCAGAGTAGTAATATTGCCTACTTGGATACAAGGTGCCAGGTTTAGTCAATGCTCGAAAGGTTTATTTGTTCAGCTGTTTCTGGTTGAGGTAATGCATAATAAGATAATGTAGTCATGGAATTTAGTGGAAGTAGTAAAGTGTTACTGGAATCTCATTTCAGTAGTATGGCCAAAATAATTCTGATGATCTCTTCTGTATTTTGACCCATAGGAAATAATGCAATATCACAGGGTATGAGCTGATATTTTAGGCAAAGTAAAAAAAAGTGTAATATGTCTCAAAGTTGGATTAGGATGAAACATTTATGTAAAAGATAACATTTTATAAATAGGCAAAGTCAGTGCCAGTTGTCCTACTTACATCTATTTATGATCTTATTAAGGTTTTACTATAAATTACAAATATGGGATTTGGATAAGAAAGCTCCAAATTACAGAAAGGCCATCTCCCATATGGGGCATCAAAGAGTGAATTTAGAGACCTCCACAGTCCACTAGAGTGAAATAAATATGCCTTGAAAAATGAAATAGCAGTGACTGGAGAGTGGTGGAATTTCACACTAGTGGACTGTGGTGATCTCTAAATTCACTCTTTGATAAATATGCCCCATAGAGTCAATCTTAAGCAAGTAATTCTAATTTTTTAAAATCACTGCTTTTTTCTCTGTAATAATAAAACTATAGCAGATGGTATCTAAGCTGCATGAATCCATATTTGTGGCAAAATAATCTTATTGTGTTTAGTGGGTATCAGGCTTTTACATGGGAAAACTCTAATTTTTCAAGGATTTATTACCCTGACGCTGCTAAAAGTTGAAATCCAAAAATACTCCATCTCAGACCCATCGAGGTCCTGTAGAAGTCAATGGCAGATGTCCCTTTTCAAATTTGTAGATCTGGGCTGGGTTTCATACAATTTGAGCAATTTGTGGATGGGAGTTCGAGTATGTTTTATTGAAATTATGAGAAAAAATTACAGTTTTAGTAAATGTTTAGTAGGTATGAAGTCACAAATAACCAAACGATCCCTTATCCAGAGAACCCCCAGTCCCAAACATTGAGTATAACAAAGCTTTATATGTGTAGCTGTGTGTCATAAACATTCGTACGATTGCTGTTAGGGGCAGAACATCGGCTCATCTGTTCTTTTACTACTTTATTTAAACTGAAGGTTAATGGCAGGTCGGGAGATGGGGAAGTCCGATCGTTTGAGGATTCGAACGATTGGATCTTTGAGTCTATGGTCAGCTTAAGAAGGTGCTAGCACAGGATGGAACAGCTATTATTTCTCCCCTACCCATTGTATTATACCACGACCCTAGGTTGTGTTTGCATTGCTAAAAGTGGAAGACATGAGAATAGCACCCAAGCAGGAAAAAGCAGGGTTTTTTTTTAGCAATTTAGCAATGCAAACAAATCCTTCAGCAGAGGTGTCAGTGAGCTGCTATCTGGTTAGCTGCTCGGGAAGGAAGGGAGGAGGGTGGTATCACTCCAACTTGCAGTACAGCAGTAAAGAGTGACTGAAGTTTGTCAGAGCACAAGTCACATGACCTAAGGGCACCTAGGAAACTGACAATATGTCTAGCCCCGTTGTCAGATTTAAAAATTAAAAATAAAAAAATATTTGCTTCTGTTAACAAAAGGATTTCAGTGCAGAATTCTGCTGGAGCAGCACTATTAACTGATGCGTTTTGAAAAAAACACGTTTTCTTATTACAGTATCACTTAAAGCTAAAAAATTGAATATCCAGCTGTTTACAGTCTTCAGCTTCACTGTTGGATATCTAACTTATCATATTCAGTTTACATAGTCTCCTGTACTCTGGGTTTCTTTTTGTTGTAGGTTTTAGTTGCTCCTATTATCTAGAGTGCCTAAGGAAACATTAAGTTAAACTTGTTTCCAATCCTTTACTCACTTGGCAGAGCATTTAAAGGGATTCTGTTATGACAAAACATTTTTTCTCTCTCAAAACACATCAGTTAATAGTGCTGCTCCTGCAGAATTCTGCACTGAAATCTGTTTTTCAAAAGAGCAAACCGATTTTACTCTATATTTTATTTTGAAATCTGACACGGGACTAGACATGTTGTCAGTTTCCCAGGTTCCCTCAGTTCATCTTGTGCTCTGATAAACTTCAGTCACCCCTTCCCTTTTGCCCCCAGCAATCTAACAACAGAACAATGGGAAGGTAACTAGATAACAGCTGCCTGGTAGATATGAGAATAGCACTCAATAGTAAAAATTCAAGTCCCACTTTGACTCCTTCGGTTACATTGATTAGGAGAAACAATAGCCTGTCAGAAAGCAGTTCCATCATGAAGTGCTGGCTCTTTCTAAAAAGCACAGGATCAGACCTGAGATGGCTGCCTACACACTCATTTTATAAAATAATAAAAATACACTTTACAATATACACTTTACAAAATACAATTTTATATGGTAAAGCAAATTATTTTCAGCGTAAACAGTGTAATTTAGAAATAAAAACTATTAGTGAGCTTGTGGATATTACATAAAATCCACTTGTCTCTGATGTCCTGGTGCTGCGTACTTGTCTCCATGGTAACGCATTTGCAAGCTGCCTCATCCAAGATGGTGTCTGCTCTAGATGATAGCCTTTGGCACTTGCATACAATTATTCAGGATCCTTCCTCTGCCCCCTGTTGCATGATAAGATAGAGAAGGCCTCTTTGCATTTGTTAAAAATCAGTCCCAGGGAGTGTCTTCTGTAAGTACCAACATAATTGGGTGATACATCCAGCCTAACGTTGGATAGCTGGAGAATTGGGGGGGGGGGGGAAGACTCTTTTAGTGGCTAAATTCATTCGCATCGTTCCTACCCTAGGGGTACATGTAGGCCCTCCACTGCCATGATTGCAGAGAACAGGAAAAGCAATTTTTAAGGCACCACCTTTTTTACAGAAGAGAAAGTCTTTTGCAGCTGAACTCATCCCATTGACCACAAGGTGTGAGATGATAAAAAACAATGGAGTAATTTTCACCACTATACAAGTGTCTGAAAAAAAAGGCAGCCCACAAGCAGGTCAGAAGCTTAGATTTTTTTGTGCACACCAGACATATTGGCTCTCTGCTGCTCTCCTAATACAGGAGAGTATATTGTAGGCCTTTGAGGTCAAGACCTCTGCTGGGACACAGGTATCCCATCCCTGTCTATTTAATAAAGTAATCATCAGAAAAATGGTAAAACAGTAAAATTGATAAGAACTTTAACTGAAATCTTATTCTGGTAAGTTTTGGAAGAGATTTTCTTATTCTTTTAATTTTTTTCACCAATATGTGACAGTTTGGTTGGGAAAAATGAGGTAACAGCACAGCCTAGTGGTAGGTCTTGATCTGCACTTGAATCATTTGGAGAAACACAACAGGAGAATATTCTGGAACCGCAGCTTCAATCAGATTGTATGAAAAGAACAACAAAAGATAGACGGGCTTATTGAGGACTGCACCCTCGGCGTGCAAAGTACAATTTTAGGTGCCGATGGAGAGCTGGAGAGGCATGGTATGGGGTGAGGGGTTTAAACAGTGGAAAAGTATATATTTAGCATCTTAGTTATTGAACTGTGCCTGTGGGGGAAACTGTGATCAGTTCTAATAAAAATTTTGGCATTAATACCGTGCATGATACAGGGAAAGGATCCATTATCCGGAAACCTGTTATCCATGAAGCTCCAAATAACGCAAAGGTTATCTCCCATACACTCCATTTTAATGAAATCATTTATTAATTTGTAAAAATATATTCTTTTTCTTTGTTATAATAAAACAGTTCCTTGTACATGATCCTTATTAGAGATAGAACAATTTTTTTGGGTTTACTGTATTTAAATAAATAAAAACTGTTTTTATAGTAGATTTAAGGTATAGAGATCCAAATTTCAGAAAGCTCCCTTATCCATAAAACCCCAGGTCCAGAGCTTTCTGGATAACAGGTCCCATACTGATCTATAATCAGTAGTGTAGCTGAGCCCCAAGGTGTGCAGTTGGTATGTTCAGTTCTCTGTACCTGTTACTTGACTTCTATAATCCCATTAAATTACCTCCTCTGTTGATTACTGTCATTGGGTGACTGAATCAGGCCAGAAGGAATTCCAGGCAAAAAAAGGACACTTTGGCCTTTAACAACAAAAATAATCAGATGTTCCCTATTGTGCCTTGTGTGAGGAAGTTTTCCAGTAAGGGGATGTTGCCTTTCATCATTTCGAGCTTCTGGCTCTCAGAAGTATCTAGGAATCTGCTTTAAATCATATGTAATTTGTAACCGACTTGCAAAAAGAAATGCTCTGGGCAAGTCTGTGTAACACGCAGATGGGGCCTCATCTCTACAAAAGGCCAGAAATACACCTGCATCTGCCTGTAATTATCTCTGAGCTGCCATACCCTGCACAGTGGGGCTGCACACACATTTACTACTCTGTACAATACATTGCCCTTCCGGCACCATGGGGAAGTAAGAATGGAAATTATTAGCACCAGTTCCACTTGGCTCATATGGTTTTACTCTTCTCCTGTTACAAAATGTGCAATCAAGCCAATGTGTCCCTGTGTAATGCTGCAACACACAGCAACTAACTGTGCCATGGGTTAGATTCTTTGCATAGTGCTGAGGCACGTCATACCAACATTCTTGTGAAACAGAGATAAGATGTCACTGCAGCTCATGAGATATTTAATCACTGAACTCACTCCCATGGATCTGTATATTGAGCACTCTAGCAGTAGGTAAGGTTACTTTGGATTCCTGGAAAAAAAATCCTGTGGGACACCAGAGTATAGGAACTGCCTGCAAAAGATTCTGTTAAAATTCCACTGCGTACAGGAGTTTGAGCCCTTACCAGCATTGTATAGCAGAGATGTTAAGATAAAAAGGCAAGGAAACAATGTCCATACAGTTTCAAGCTGGCCATAAACTAATAGATATGACAAAGTTGCATATATTGTGCATATAGGTGTGTATCAAGTGCAGCTCAACAGTAGAAATGTGGGGTCCAGACCTAGAGCTTCAGCAAGTAACACATACCAAAAGATTGCAGCAGACTAAGGCTATGTGCCCACCTTATGTGTTTGTAATAAAGAAATGCCTTTCTTTTATTAATACAATTGTTAGTGGAATTGTGAGTGTTTGTTGCAATCTTTTGGTATGGCACACATTAATAGAGTCTCTCAATATGCAGGGCCTCGTGGGTGGCCAGATTGGGCTAAAATGATCATTTGGCCCCAATGACAATGTTTTGATTCCTATACAAGCTTATGGAGCCCCTTGAGGAAAAGATCAGATCAATGTGCTAATAAATATGGTCCTCATCAGACATGATTTTCTAACCATCCCGATAGATATATGGACAATTTTCAGGCAAGCCATTGGAGGCACCTGCACATAGGTCATTAAATTACCTGTGGAGGAGCTAAACTGGCAGTTTCTATCAGCATATGGCCACCTTTTGCTCAATTGCACATGGGACGTTTCCAGGCATCTTAGTGCCTCCCCATTCATTTTACCTGTACTTGTATGTGTCCACAATCTTCCCATGTGCCAGTATGCACACTAACAAAAGTGGATATATTTAATAACTGAAAACCGTTCTGAAAGAATACATGCATTAATATGAAATTAACCTTAAAAAGTACAGGTATGGGATTGGTTACCCGGAAACACATTATCCAGAAAGCTCCAAATTATGGAAAGGCTGTCTCCCATAGATTCCATCTTATCCAAGTAATCCAAATATTTAATAATGATTTCATTTTTCTCTGTAACAATAAAACAGTACCCTGTACTTCATCCAAACTAAGATATAATTAATCTTTATTTATTTACATGTTTTTCTAGTAGACTTAAGGTATGAAGATCCAAATTAAGGAAAGATCTGTTATCTTGAAAACCCCAGGTCCCGAGCAGCGCTGGATAACTGGTCCCATACCTGTATTATGTAACCATGCACTAGTGCAATATCTTTAAAAATATTTCTCAGGCTCCATTGAAACAGTGCCCCCTAGTGCCCAAATGATCCTAAAGATATTGTATTTCTTGTATGGCTTTGGCATGCAATAACTTTTTTATGCAGCTCATAAGCCCTTATATTACTCACTCATTCGTCATTAGTTCTTTCCCAGCTGTATGCACAATAGGGATGTAGCGAACTGTTCTGCTGCGAACTAGTTCGCGCGAATTTCGACCGTTCGCGTCCGCCGAATGTTCGCGAACGTTTGGGAACGTTCGCATTTTAAGTTCGCGTTCGATTCGAATACAAATCGTTTGACCATTCGACCATTCGAATTCCTTCGACCGCTAAAAATCGAACGATTTCCATTCGTTCGAACGATTGTAAGCATTCGATCAAATGGAAAGCATTCGATCGAATGGCTTCGATCGTTCGATTCGAATGAAAATCCTTCGATCAAGTGATTAAAATCCTTCGATCGTTCGAATCGAACGATTTTAGCGGGTGTTCGAAGTTCGCAAACTGTCCGCGAACGGTCGCATTTTTTGCCGGTATTCGCGAACACCAAATCGGCAGTTCGCTACATCCCTAATGCACAATGCTGAATAAGGTTACACAGCCAAAGGGCAGCACACTTTCAGAAGTAGGCTACTTGCCTTATTGCAATGGTGATTCACAACTAATAATAATTTTTTTTAATTTAAACTATTGCTGAATTATTGTTCACACTTCACAAGTTTTTTCAGTATAACTGTTGGCCGGTTAGAATTACAGTGGGCAACTGGGCCCCACAGCAAATTCAAATTAGGGCCCTAATTTTTTTCTAATTTTACTACTACCAAGAGATACTGAAATTTCTCATTAATTTGAGCCTCAATGGGCCCTGTACTCTCCTGCCCCCCCTGCAAATACAAGGTTTGCTTCCTCTGCAGTTGCGTCCCTGGGGGCTTCCACCAGGGGGGTTAGTGAGCTGCTGCTCAAGGAGCAGGTCCAGCTGAACCCAATACTTTCCTTGTTGGATAATAAGACTTCAAAGTAGAATTATTACTCACCACATTGGGGAAGTGGCCCCTGAGCCCTCAGCATAGGGAGCAGATAACCGAAAATAAATACGGAGCAGGCACTCTAATTAAGGCAATCTTTCATCAGATAGTTGAAGCAAAGTAAAAACCTTTATTGTGGCCTTATGCGTTTCGTGTTATAAACATATAACTTAGTCATAGGCTTGTTGAAGCGAATCTGGGGCGTACAAGTCACATTTTTTGCTTTGATGTTAGTTTTACTTACTGTGTGCCTGTGTCATTATTTATCTTCTTTATAAAGCTCCCTTCTCACTAGGGTTGCCACTTCACCCCTTTAAAAACCAAACACATATGGAATCCACAGCCTGCATGGCTAATTAGCAATTTGTTTAGATGCATGCTGAAGATTGAACTGATTTATGTGCAGCTTTGCATCATGCATCTAAATGAATTGTTAATTAGCCATGCAGGCCGTGGATTCCATATGTGTTCTGATTTAAAGGGGCTGAGGTGGCAACCCTACTTCTCACTCAGTTTGATCCCTACTATGCTCAGTGGAAGGTTAGACACATAAATACACAATATTGCCTTGAAAAATATATTACAAATAAATACTTTTTTAGAAATGATGGGAAGTTTTTGAAAGGGAGACAATTAAAGGAACAGTAACAGTAAGGAACAGTAAGTGTTTTAAAGTAATGAAAATATCATGTACTGTTGCCCTGCACTGGTAAAACTGATCTGTTTGCTTCAGAAACACTACTAGTTCATATAAACAAGCTGCTGTGGAGCAATGGCGGAAATTGAAAAACAGCTATATGGCACAGGTTGACTAATGGATAACACCATTAGAAAGATAGAGATTATTTGCTATCTGATGTGTAACCTGAGCCTTTTCTCCTTTGAATGGCTGCCCCCATTGCTACACAGCAGCTTATTTATATAAACAATAGTAGAGTTTCTTCAGCAAACACAGTGCAGTTACCAGTGCAGGGCAACACTGCATTATATTTTCATTACTTTAAAACACTTTTATTTTTTGACGTTACTGTTCCTTTAACCAACCCCCATCCACATGGGGCTCCAACAATGTAACTAGGCAGGATATTATACAATCAAATAAGCAAGAACTTGCTGCCTGAAAAAGTCATTTGTTGTCCAACACTGCCACCTGCTGTGCAAAGATAATACAACAATGATGTTCTCTACTGTGTAACATGAATATAAGGAACCAGATGCAATTTACATGTAACTCATTGACCATGCAGTAAAATATATGCAGAAATAGTGACTTGTCACGTGCAGAAAAGGGGGTTCATTGTTTTATTTGTGGCAGTTCTGACCCCTTGTACTAGTCTATATACTTGGCTACACTAGTTATTGAGGTACAGGCCTTGCAATGTGAGGTGCTGCACATAATTGGCCACAAGTACTGCTGCCTGTTATGCTCAGAGTGGACTGTCAGTGAGAAATTGTATGTAATAAATATAGGTAACCTTGTCAAATGTACAGTAAAGCTGGCCATAGATGCAAAGATCCGATCGTACGAATCATCGTACGATCGGACTTTCCCATCTCCCGACCCGCCACTAACCATTCAGATCAAAGTCTTACCAGTCAGATTAGTAAAAGAACAGATCAGCAATGTTCTGCCCCTGACAGCAATCGTACGATATCTATGTCCAACCAAAGCTAGTGACAGTCTCTCACTGAAAATCGTATGATCGGCAATACACGCAGAGATATTATCGGCAGCCGACAGAAATTTTCTAACCTGTCCGATCGACCAAAAGACCGATCTCCGCCGGACGAAAAATGTCGGGACTTTCCACACACGGTCCGAAAATCGTACGAATCCTCGATTCGTACGATCAGATCTTTGCGTCTATGGCCAGCTTAAGTGGCAGGATTTCATTGCAGAAAGGAAATGCCACAAATTTACTAATGCTGATTTGCTCCCACTGCAGCATCAAAGTGGCCCACAATAACCTCAGCACTCAATAACCTGGGCCCTTGTGTCTTTTTACTCTGCTCCCTGGATGAGATCTGGACTGAGCTCAGCACCCCTGAAGGGATTCAGGGTGGGTAACCACTAGCTGAGCCAGAAGTGCTTTAATGGAACACATGCCCCATCTACTGGTTGTCACTGGACATAACTTAATATAACAGTTTGCTTGATACAAAAGGGGGAATATATATGCTGCCTGCACCTACACTACAAATATTTTATTGCTGATATGTTATTCTAATTATTCTATAGGTAAGGGATCCCTTATCTAGAAGCTCAGATTTACAGGAGGGCCATCTCCCATAGATTCCATTTTAAGCAAATAATTCTAAACTTTGAAAATGATTTCCTTTTCCTCTGTAATAATAAACCAGTATCTTGTACTTGATGGTAACTAAGCTGCATGGATCCATATTGGTGGCAAACTAATTCTATTGGGATTATTGAATGTTGATCTTTAGCAGACTAATTAACATGTCTGCTTTTTTGAATGATAAAAATCACTATTGATGGAGTAAAATGCTGTAATTGTGTTGTTTTATGCCCATAGCTTTAGTTGAAGTGACAGATCTTCCAGTATAAACTTTATTTATAGGTTATCAATGTATAATTCTTTTCATTCTAGCAGATGTACAAACACATATCCAGAGTCCAGATGAATATCCAGACACATATTCAGACATATCTAGGTCAGCCTTTGTGGCTGCAGTTGCATCCATTAAACACAATCGCATGAGTCTTGCTCTCAAGATAGGGGTCTTTCCAGGGAACACCAATGTGCCGCTAACCATCTGCCCCCTGTGCATGCAGTGTCGCCTTAGAGTCCTGCAGTGCAGGCCTGGACTGGCAATCTGTGGGTTCTGGCAAATGCCAAAGGGGCTGCTATAAGGTGCCATAGAAAGTCACTATTTAGTGGGTTGGTGGGGGCTGTTTGGACCTCTGTGTGGGCTGATTGGGCCTCTGTGTACTTCAAATGCCAGGGCCTATTTTAATTCTCAGTCCGGACCTGCTGCAGTGGTTTGGGTACCCAAGAAATACCCACAAAGCAATCGGGTATCCCGCAGGTACCTGATCCTCTGGCCGGTAAAATACCAGCCAGGTGGCAACCATAGCTGCAGGGAGTGGGTTACAGACGACCATTCAAGGGGTAATCAGACTCGTGCAGGTCTCTACCCCTAACACAGGTAGTATTGCCTTCAGAGACAGTTCTTTGCATTCATTCACTCACTAATAGTCAACTAACAGGGAAAACTGCACAGTGTATTTTGCACTTTGCCATGGTCAGTGAGCCCCACTGTGTACAATTGCACAGTAGCAAGTGGATCAGCTTTTCAGTCTGCTGAATGGGACGTGGGCAGATGTGCAAATGCCTAGGATGTAAATGAAGAATAACCACTGAAGCAAAAACAAATGTGAATAAAACCTGTTGAAGGTAAGATAGCTAACTGATCTTGTTGGCAACTATGGGGAATATTGAATAAACTAGGCTGCCATATGTGTGGGAAAAAAACAACCCAATAATACTAATGTATTCTGCCCGGCAGCGCACAGTTTCTAAACAGAGAGTAAATCTGTTTGCAGAATGGATTGATATGGTGAAAAAGTTTGGAAGGATCCTCCCACTGTTTCTTTTCCCAAATGGCAATAAGCACTTTGGCCTGTTCCCATGTTAAGCCACATTTCTCCCAAACGTAGATGATTAGCAAATAGTACAGAGTCTATGTGGCTAGCTCTGCACACTCCCTACTGTATACTCTGTATGATGAACCTATAATAACGTGTTGCCTTTATCAAGATATGTATCTGCCTGTGCCAGCTACACAGCTGAACACTGGAAGGGCATTGGGCCTGTTATATGTTCTCTCTCATTGAGCACAATTACTGTACCTATTATCAGAATATGTCTCGTAATCAACCCATTCCATAGGGGAATAGGCGCAAAAGCCTATAACAATCTCAGGAGAGAGCTCTTCACATGGAAATAAGTAGTGACGGTTTTTCCCCAAACTCCTAATTGCCCACTGCACTCCCTTCCAAACACACACAACCAAGATAAATCTGTGCAGTCACTAGCCAGGGAACCTGTCTCCCAGGAGCCCCACATTTAAAGTAATGTTTCTAAAAGCCAAATACTGTACATTATTACCTGCCAGACAAAGGAACACAAATGGCACAGTCAGGGACAGAATTATCAATATCCACAATGGTGCCCGGATGACTGAGGAAACCATAGAAATCCAATTACAGCAGCGCAGAATGAGCCACAATAAATTCTACTTACTGTACCCGAGCTGCCAGAGTATAATTCCTCTGCACACAGCTGAGATATACAGGGTGGAAAACAAGTGAAAACTTCCAGACAGTCCTCTGACCGCAGTGATTAATGGGGTAAAAGAGAAAAGTTTGGAGTTTTAATGACCGGGTTGAGCCTTACATATTAGGAACAGATTGATTCCAAAGGGCCCGTTATGGCATTTCAACAGATATAACATAAATATTAAGGAAGTTGCTTTTTTTTTGAGATTAGTTTCACATATATTTCTTATTCATTCCACTACCAGTACCCAGGGGTGGTAAGTAGGGTTGCAGTCAATCAGGATCTTAGACATTTTATGGCTTTATAACAATGCACAATTTGTGTTTCATCTACAGAGGTTACCTTTGTATGGGTGGGCTTTATGATTGATATGTGTGCTGGCCACTGGCAGCACCTGTAATCTCATTCAAAGCAGCAGAAAGGCAGCCCTTAGTTGTAAAAATTGAATTAGTCTTTTTTAGGGATGCACCGAATCCAGGATTCGGTTCGGGATTCGGCCAGGATTCAGCCTTTTTCAGCAGGATTCGGATTCGGCCGAATCCTTCTGTCCAGCCGAACCGAATCCGAATCCTAATTTGCATATGTAAATTAGGGGCGGAAGGGAAATTGCGTGACTTTTTGTCACAAAACAAGGAAGTAAAAAAATGTTTTCCCCTTCCCACCCCTAATTTGCATATGCAAATTAGGATTCGGATTCGGTTCGGTATTCGGCCGAATCTTTCACCAATGATTCGGGGGTTCGGCCGAATCCAAAATAGCGGATTCGGTGCATCACTAGTCTTTTTGGCATTTATTTACTCTAATATGGTCTCCGTACAATACATACATTCTCCTGTTTAGTAAAAGGGAATACTTATACAGTTATGGGATCCGTTATCTGGAAACCTGTTATGCAGAAAGCTCAGAATTACGGGAAGGCCATCTCCCATAGACTCCATTTTAATCAAATAATTTTTTAAATGATTTTTCTCTGTAATAATAAACCAGTAGTTTGTAATTGATCCCAGCTAAGTTATAATTAATCCTTATTGGCAGCAAAACTAGCCTATTTGGTTTATTTAATGTATAAATGAGTTCTTAGTAGACTTAAGGTATGGAAATCCAAATTACAGAAAGATTCCTTATCTGGAAAACCCCTGGTCCCGAGCATTCTGGATAATAGATACCATAGCTGCACAGGCATCTTTCTATGCAGCCTATGAGAAAGTCTGGTGCAGCTATACCTGTGCCTATGTTCAACTAGTACTATCTGGGCCATGTCCATAGGTCACTGGTCTTGTTCTACTCTTGGGGCTCTACAAGAAGGCTTTAAGAAGTGGTGATGGACTGGGCCTCCTAGGCACTAGTACTTGAATACTTGATATTCAGGGCCCACTGTCACATAATGTAAATATAGATATTGAAAAATGCAATAGGTTTTATTTACGAAACAAAAAAGAGTTTTTGGGATTGTCCTTGGTAGGGGCTCACCAGGAGCTCCTTAGATGATTTTTTGGACAGACATAATATCAAAGGCTATTGTGATACTAAGCTCTATAGTTAGTATAGGTATGGGTATATAGAATTTAATTAACAGTAGGGAGGGGTATGTGTATGGATGCTGGGTTTTCATTTGGAGGGGTGGAACTTGATGGACTTTGTCTTTTTTCAACCCAATTTAACTATGTAACTATGTAACTATGTAACTAGCAGACCAGTCTAAGCACAAGCAAGGTTGCCAATAAAGAATGGAGGCTTGAAGCCTCATAGAAAATACAGAAAGTAAATACAGAAAAAGAATTACACATACACTTCTAAATATATCTACAGATACATTTCAAGGGTAAAAAAAGGGAAATAAAAAGTAAATCATGGTAACATAGTTGGGAGCTGCCTTATATGTTTCTTGAAGAGGTTTTAATGCAGCTGTACTCCCAGTGTTTAGAAATATAGCTATTTTATGGATGCCTATCTCATACAAGCACCAGGACAGCTCCCACTTATGTCTAAATGCAAATTTAAATACTTCACATGGAACAGATGTAATACCTAATACATACTACCCCTTTATCCAGGCAATAAAGTATGGGGGGCTTTGATAGAACATTCCTTCTTTGCATTCATATGAATGCGAACTACCATACTATTTTCCTTCACACCCTTAGATTTAAAGGGGGGGGTTCCCTTTTTACGTAACTAGTTAGTATGTTATAGAATGGTCAAATCTAAGAAACGTTTCTGTTGGTCTTCGCTATTTATTTAGTTTTTGAATTATTTGCCTTCTTCTTCTGATTCTTTTTATTGGCCCCATCTAAAACACATACTCTGTAAGGATTCAAATGTATTGTTATATCTACTTTTAATTACTTGTCTTTCTATTCAGGCCCTCTCCTATTTATATTCCAGTATATTATTCAAATCAAGGCATGGTTGCTAGGGTTTTTGGGACCTAACCACCAGATTGCTGAAATGGCAAACTGGAGAGCTGCTGAATAAAAAGCTAAATAACTCAAACACCAAAAATAATAACAAAAAAACCAATTGCAAATTGTCTCAGAATCTCACTTTCTACATCATGCTAAAGGTTAACTCAAAGGCAAGACAATAGAAGCTGGGTA
This sequence comes from Xenopus petersii, assembly GCA_038501925.1. Classification (NCBI taxonomy): domain Eukaryota; kingdom Metazoa; phylum Chordata; class Amphibia; order Anura; family Pipidae; genus Xenopus; species Xenopus petersii. Next base: position 124,818,128 of record CM076682.1, read on the forward strand.
TGGATAGCCCATTGCAGATACCCCGGAATTTTCCATGCAGACAATATATTAATCCCCGTGCTTTGCTTGGAGCAGCAGAATATTGTGTACATGTGAGTAAGGCTGCATAGCTGTACCTGCAATACACAAGAGATTGCCACTTCTTTATGTATAATTTTCCGCTGTAACTGCTAAACAGCAAAACCCATTAAGATGTCAGTTTTTAAAGTCTCTCAGATGACATTTGTTACTCTGTAAAACGAGTTTCCATGAATGGAGTCTTATTTATTTCTCCTGATTTCCCTCTGTTCTAAAAGCAATCATTTCATCCAACATTGACCTTTATTGCCAGACAAATGTAATTTGCACATATGAAGTAACTGGGAGTTGCAGTGGGCATGTTGAGTGAATCATATTTCCAGCCCAGGACTGATTCTGACAGGCCGTACAAATGAGCAGGAATGAGGAGTGGGACAGGAATGTTCAGTGTGTTGCCTGAGCCAAACCAGCTACAAATGCTCCTTATTGGTATAAGTACAGACAGTTTTAGGGCAGGGCATTGGCCCTGGGCCACCAGCACCAAAAGGTCCCCATTGGGAATAAATGTTGCTAAAAGCACAAATTACCCTTGCCTATTTTAATATATACTTGAACTGCTATTGCCAGTATAACATCTGAGCTCTAGTAATGTTTAGTTGTAGTTGGAACAGTTCAGATTGAGCTTATGTGCCATTATACAGCAGATCAATTTGGGAGAAGTCAATTGCAATTAGAAGAATGAAAGTTGCTTTCTGATTGGTTTCTCCTTGCGTTTCTTCACAGGTACAGCATAACGCTGCGATGAACGTTTCATGACTCCTTTTTGGTGATTTTTACATTTATACAGATGAAAAGGAACTGCCATATTTTCTTGGCTGTAAAAAGAGATGGTAGTGTTGCTATTGAGACTTTGTAGTCGAGGCAAAGAAATAAGTCAGCTCCTCTTTGTACATTTCTGGATAAGTCTAATAAATAGAACCAGTTTTAGTGCAATGTGTTTATATATAGTACCACCAATATGTTGCACTATTCATACCAGCTTGTGTCCTACTGTCCCAGTATCATATCCACTATGGTCAATGTTGCTAAACACGTGGTTATTTACTATGACCCCAAATGCAAGTGGTATACAGGTATGGAATCCGTTATACAGAAAGCTCCGAATTATGGAAAAGCTGTTTCCCCATTGACTCCATTTTATCTGAATAATCAAGATTTTTAAAAATGATTTCCTTTTTCTGTAATATTAAAACAGTAGCTTGTACTTAATCCAAACTCAGATATAATTAATCTTTATTGGAAGCAAAACCAGCCGATTGGGTTCATTTTATGTTTACGTGATTTTCTAGCAGACCTAAGGTATGTAGATCCAAATTATGCAAAGATCCGTTATCCGGAAAACTATATCACTAAGTGGCATAAAAAAGCATCCCTATCTGGGTTCTGGCTGCCCTCTGCACTATGTGCCAGATTGAAAACCAACAGTAAGCGCAGAGCACAGTGCTTGCAGGCACAAGGCAGCCCTGCTATAGGCCAAGTGGTAAGTACAGCTGCAGCTTGCACCATCCATGACTACCTACTTTGCACATATAAATGACACCCAAAAGTCAGGACCTTGTCCTGCAGTTAGTAAAGACCACCATAAATTCCATGCAGGTGGTGCCCTGTCCAGAACTGAGCATAGCTCCAGAACTTTAAGGCCACTTGGATTAACTGCTGCCATTAGGATTGCCACCTTTCCGGTTTTTTGAAGGGCTGTCCCAGTCAAAACTGCCATTGCCTATTTTCTTCTTATACCTTTGTCCAGACTATGCACTAGAGGTTTTTACACTATTTGGATTTAGTTCCCCCTTTTGCATGGCAATATTTGTCATTCTAATATAGTGCTAAAGGAGTATTTGGCCTGTGCCCTTTATCCATTGCCTTTTGCCCACCAGCAGCTTCAGCCCTCGCAGTTTGGCAATGCCAGAGTTCCATTTATACATTCCTAATGTTTTATAGCCCAACTTCCCTTGCTCATGCCTACATGCCTATTTTACTCTGTATCTGTATGATAGAAAGTACTGCATGAACTGTCTAATTAAACTAATACATCCTTACTAACAGTCTGAAATGAAATCAGAGCATTGTAACGATCTACTAAAATTGTTAATATTGAAAGGCATTTTGCAATCCCAGGGCAGGGTGCTTTATTGCCACTGGATCTTGGGTTTTTTTATTGACTGAGACAGTTAATTATTTATGAAGCTTTTGCTTATTGCAAAATCTTGGCCGACTTCCCAGTTTCAGATGAGAACCTATTGCGTCAAGTAAGGGCACAAGACAAGATCTGAGCTGTCTATGCAAATAGCAGATACACAATAAAGATATAAGACAAGTTTCTATGGTGTGATTTTTTTAATGCAAGAGGAGATACCACAGTATGGAATACTAATGCTTTGATTTGCTACTCTGTTACTATTGAATGTGCAATATTCTGTATAATGGGACAGCTCTCATAATGGAAATTGGGGACATCACCTTGAAAATCCATCACTAGCATATTCCTTACAATGACAATGTGTTTTGCAGCCTCCATTATTCATTAATGTACACGATGCGTAAGATTAATGGGGACCTTCAGATTAAGGCAGGATGTTTGGGTCATCCAGAAAATGTTTGCTAATTTGTATGCCCTGGTGTAACCACAGGGGTTGCTTTGGTCCAGACTTCTACAAGGCTTGTGGTCCTGCAAAGTTTGTGTGGGATTACCGGACACTGTGGCAATTATACTGCTAAGTCCATTCCCAGACTCCAGTATCAAAATGTGAGTATGCATGTTTGTAAAGGTTTACCTATTTCAGAATGTTCTTTATTTATAACTTTGCAGGCTATAAATTTAGTTTATTTAAACCACCATATATCTGCAGAGCATAGTCCTCTTTCATATATCCATTTAAACAGAGATGTTGATATATTTTCCAGACCTAAAAAGCAGGAAAAGCCTCTGGCAGCATCTGTAGATCTTAAGGGAAGTGTGTTCCTGTAGGTAATTTATTACAGGAACTGCAGGACTCCATATGAGGTTGCTCCTATTGCTTATAACACCGTATGTGGTGAATCTGTTGAGTGTTAATGTAGGAACCGTGACTATGAGTGGCATACGACTCAACAGGGATAAGAATGTTGGTATGGAAGCCATGAGCAACCTGCCACCCTCCATTTTTATTTAATGACACCTCCCAAAGCCAAAGGCAGTTGAAGACAAACAGGGCACAAAAAACATTGCTATAAGTGTACGGTATACATGTTATTGGGACAGGTTATCCAGAATGCTCAGGATCTGGGGTTTTCCGGATAATGGATCTTTCCGTAATTTGGATCTTCATACCTTAAGTCTACTAGAAAAACATTAAATAAACCCAATTGGGTTTTGGTTATGCTTCCAATAAGGATTAATTATATCTTAGTTGGGATCAAGTAGAAGGCACTGTTTTATTATTACATAGAAAAGGGAATCATTTTAAAAAAAATGGATTATTTGAATAAAATGGAGTCTATAGGAGACAGCCTTTCCATAATTCAGAGTTTTCTTGATAATGGGTTTCTGTATAACTGATTCCATACCAGTACCATGTATAAAATATGAAAACTGCAAAAACATAGACAGTGCTCAGGCTGGAATTAAAATGCTAACCACTGGGCCAGTCCATGCTGCCCACATTTTTTTTTACAGATTGTAGTAAAGGTCAACAAACCAGTAGCAGTTACAGTGTTACTGCAAACTAAGCTGCTGGGCGGACTCAGTGGAACTGACAATTTGACTGTGTCCAGTTTCATTGTAGAAGTGAGAATTTGATCACCTTTCTCAGTGTGGCTACCCAGTGGCTCTATTTATGCCATCACCTTTACTCTACCTTTACTCACTGATTTCTATAGGTTGTAAGCAGGGCTGGACTGGCCCTGCCATTCCTAGTACACAGAGGCCCAAACAGACCCCAACAGCCCACTTAATAGTCGCTTTCTATGGCATCTTACAGCAGCCCCTCTGGCATTTGCCAGAACCCACAGATTGCCAGTCCGGGCCTGGTTGTAAGTGCAGATCAGCAGGTTGCTATAGAAAAACCAACATATTACGGTGAATTAGAGCTACAAAATGGGGTCATCTTAACTCTGAAATGTTTCTTGGTTACACTAGCACTGACATCATTTATCCATGTTCTGTGTGTTGTTGTGCCTAATTAGGAGTCTTGTAAAGCCATTTGTATGAGAGACAAAGCAGCCAGTAGATGTTAAACAGAATGAACCACAACCAGGCTTGTAGGAGCCAAACCTCCATCCATCACCTCCAGGGCAAATAAGTAAAAACATGAATCAACTATATCCAAAGAAAAGATAATCATCAGATAAATAAGAATGAAACAAAATTTTGATTTGTAAAATGATATATTTTGATTAAAATAAAGTATGTTTTATGAAAATGTAGGAAAAATGATAGAAATCTCAGGTGTTGGCTCTTTTTTTTTTTCTTTAATAAAGTCATTGTACTAAATACATATATACACAGTGCCAGTGCATCTGGATTGGCAGCCCTGTTTTAACTGGGATTAAGCTGGGGTTGAGCATATACATATATATTATATACAGGTATGGGACCTGTTATCCAGAATGCTCGGGACCTGGGGTTTTCCAGATAAGAGGTCTTTCCATAATTTGGATCTCCATACCATAACCCCACTAAAAATCATGTAAACGTTAAATAAACCCAATAGGGTTGTTTTGACTCCAGTAAGGATTAATTAATTATATCTAAGTTTGGATCAAGTACAAGATACTGTTATATTATTACAGAGAAAAGGGCAATTGTTTAGAAAAATTCTAATTATTTGATGAAAATGGAGTCTATGGCAGATGGCCTTCCCTTAATATGGAGCTTTCTGGAAAACTGGTTTATGGATAACAGATCCCGTACCTGCATATTATTATCCTTTATATACATGATGCTGCTATTATTTACTAGCAAATGCTGAAGAGGGTGTATTTCCACTATTACCTACCTATAATTTGTTATCTTGCTGAATAATTAGCCAGCACTGAACAACTGCAAATAATGGCACAATTCTCATATCTGTGCTTGTTTGACCTTGTCCTCTTCCTTGATGTCTCTGGTATGCACTTGCACATGCACACATATATACTGCATCCTGCACCAATGCATGTACCACACACAGGAAGACTTGGAAATGCTATGGTCTGAAGACTTGGAAATGCAAACGGTCTTTCATTGTGGGAAGTGGTCGCTAAACAGTTTCCGGGCTCGCAAAAGCTATATTAAATTCGCACAAAGCAAAATTTGTTCGCGCAGAGGCATAACTTTTCGCATTGTGAATAGTTTTTCCGTTAGCGATTTTTATTACATTCCCCCAATTGTCAATAAAAAGTGAAGTATTTACAAAAAACAAGTCAAGCTAAAATTCTGATTTAAACCCTTAGGTTGTACAGTTCCAAGTTTGCACATCCCTTTTAAGAAGAGCCAGCTTTATCTCATTCCCTTGTGGTACCGGAATTTTTTCAAGAATTTGCCACCTCATTTGTGATACTGTATGTTTTTGTGTATAAAAATGCTTTGCTAATAACGTGTCTTTTTTGACTTTGTCTTTTTTCTTTCTTATTTTTGGGTCACTCTCATTTGTTTCTGGTGTAAAATTTCTGATAACGCTTTTATGTTCATTTAATCTTACTCTACAGGCTCTTGAGGTTTGTCGCACACACCCTAGTCCACATGGGCATTTCAATAGGTAGATAACCCCTTCTGTATTGCAGGTGGCAAAACATTTGAGTCCTATAGGGAAGCCTTTGCTAGGATGGGTACATCTCCTTTTATTATACCACTGCAGTGTCCACAGTTGAAACATGGAAAGGTGTCCACTCTTTCAGAAATTTTTTTTTTAGACTTATTAAGTTTCACATCTGTTCTTGTGAGTTGATCCCCAATACTTTTGCCCCTTTTGTATGAAAATAATGGTCTAATCATGAACAATTTCCCATAAATCTTTTTTTTTTTGTAATATGGGCCAATGTTTGTTGTTTTGATAAATGTTGAGTGGGGACCATTTGTAGTTACGCAGGGAATTCCTAATTTTTTCTGCGACCCTGTCGTTTTTAGCATTAAGTCTTTTCAATTTGCCTACCTCTTCCAGAGTTTTGGCCAATTCTGTTTTGGAAAAACCCCTTTGCACAAATTTGGTCACCAGTTCCTCAGCTTGTTTATTGTATAATGTATCAGATGATGTTATTCTTCTGGCCCTTTTGAATTGACTCTTAGGGAGTCCTTTGATAGTCCCGATCGGGTGGAAGCTATCATTTCTCAACATGTTATTCCTATCTGTGGGTTTTTTTTAATTATTAACCCTTTGTCATTCTGTAAGGTAATTAATGCATTCCTTTCTTTCAGGTACAGGTTATTTTCCCTTGGAGCAATATGTTGTAGCAAACCTTTTTCTATATCAGAATGAATCATATTAGAGAACGTGTCAATGGAAGCACAGGAAAAGATTGGATCATAAGTGCTGCAGGTTTTAAGTTTGCTGGACACTATATCCTTCCTCCCTTAAGGCCATATCCCAGTGTTTTTATCCATATAAATAATTTTTAACTTAATTGATTGCAGAAATTTAAATATTTCAATTTGAACAGTAAAAGGATCACAACCTAAACCTAGACCCTTATTTAACAGCTTAAGTTCATCAGGGGACAAAGGCTTAGAGGAGAGGTTTATCACCAAGTCATTTACCACTTTTTCCTCAGTGTATACTCTCTGCCCAATGGAGTCGTCATTTTTGGGGTTACAGATCTTCTCTCTGATCATTGCTCTCCCTTTTTGCCTCCTCTGATGTTGCCTCCCCTTTCGGGGTTTGCCTGGGGCCAGGTGAAATTTGTTTGTATTTCAGAAGCACAGAAACATTTTGGACTTTAAGAGTTAAATGAGAGAAGGCGCAATATGTTTGTGATAGATGCCAGAACCAGGAATAGACACCATGCATTTTCTATGGGCCTGCTGGGGAACAATTAATTAAAACCAGTAACCTCCCTAAAAAAGGAAAAAGAATTGTGCAGGAAAGAGGAAATGCCCTGGTTTTAATATCCTCTACGCTGGTGGCCAGAATTTATCACCTAGCTATAAATGAGGCAAATAGATTCACTGAAGTGCAACAGTAATTAATTTTTAAGTTACAAATTGTGGGCAAAATATAGTGAAAGAGATGCACATGGGAAAAATACAGAGTGAGGTTGCTTCTGTGTGCCAAACACTGTAGATTTATACAGTACTTAAACTACAGTCCTTGCCCAAGTCTTTGCCAGAAATATAAAACAGAATAAATTGCCTTTATTCAGTCCTGTGAGTACCAAGAGGATGCAACCTGTGGTGTAACCGACATTAAAAAAATATACTAAGCCAGGCTGCATTTATTAAAGTGACATTAAACGTTATATATCCTTGCTGAATTGCACTCAGAACTGGCAATATCTGTGCTAGAAATATTTTTATGTTATTTGTACTGGATAATAACAGACTTGGGGTGGTGGTCTAGGGGTCATTCTATATTCAGCCAATCTACCACCCAGTGATGACAGTAATTTGCAAATTAAATCCTAATTTCCTAATCCTAATATTTGTAGGTTCCAGATCAAAACCTGTCCGAACATTCCTCATCCACTCACAGCCTCCCCTACTGCTTGGCAAAGCTGTTAGAAACTATCCCCAGAGAGACACTATTACTTCTGCTCTCTCTACCATGTTGGAACAGGCTGCACATTTCTCTGCTGGTCCTCCTGCAGCCATTCCCAGTACCAACATGGGCCCTACACCTTTATCATTTGGTCAATACTCATACTAACCTCCTTGGTGGAGCAACAGCTGCTTCTCACATCCACAAATACCTACCTACCTAATCCGAGGAAGCACCAACTTCAAGGGTCTTGTACATCCAGTTGACCTTACATGGGTCAAAGAATCTCTTCCTCTATTCCAACTCTCTTATATTGGTTCCTTATGTCTCTTCCTCTATCCCAACCTTCTATAGAGGTTTGCAGGGTATTCCTATCTGTGGCCAACCTTAGTGTTTGCTGCCATCTACTGAGTGCAACATGGAGTTACACATCCATTTTACAAAATTATACCCTCTTACTTACAATTGTACAAATAATCATCTACCTATATTTTTGAATCCCAGAAGACAAAATTAAATACAAATACAGCGAGCCTTGTATGCTCATTACAAAAAAAACACTCAATTATATCAGCATTACTTTCTTACCAGATAAATCAGAGGACACGGATTTAATATAATTAACAGCATCTGGCCATTCGATTGGAGAGGGATTATGCTACATGAAATCTGAATGCAGTAAAATACTGGATTGTATACATGCATCCCATAAAATCTAGAACCTTACTTGCCAAGGCTATTGCAGGCAGACAATGATGAGAGTTTTAGAGAAACAAAACGTAGCAATCTGAATAAAACAACTGTTAAGTGGCTTGACAGTCTGCAATGTTTATGGCACTGGATGTACAGTTTCATTATACAGTAAATTGCAATTCTCTGGAGTAGCTGTTATTTTCCCAGTCAGTCATCAGCACTTCCCCCTGCAGTCATTTAAGGCTTTTCCTTTCCTACACTCCCACTGTGCTGCTGATATATTTTCCATATCACAACTTAGTTAACATGGCCCGGAAACCAAGGAATGCCAAATCTCACATATTGTAAAAAAAACGAGAGAGCTGAACTTTGAGGCTTAAATTAAAGGCAGCGGTGTTCCCGGCATGTATATAAAATGCAGCTGTCACGTTGTGAACGCTGCTTCTAATAAACCCAACAGAATGACCACAAAGCACTAAAATGGTTTAAGATGTAATATAAAATCATTTTATGAGCCTTCCTAACAAGGGCGATGAAAGCAAACATTATCATACACTTGGGGGCCGATTCACTCAGCTCGAGTGAAGGGTTCGAATGTAAAAAACTTCGAATTTCGAAGTTTTTTTTGGGTACTTCGACCATCGAATTGGTTAAATTCGATCGAATTCGATCGAAGTCGAACGAAATCGAACGATTCGAAGTAAAAATCGTTCGACTATTCGACCATTCGATAGTCGAAGTACTTGCCCTTTAAAAAAAACTTCGACCCCCTACTTCGGCAGATAAAACCTACCGAAGTCAATGTTAGCCTATGGGGAAGGTCCCCATAGGCTTGCTAACCTTTTTTTGATCGAAGGATTTTCCTTCGATCGTTTGATTAAAATCCTTCGAATCGTTCGATTCGAAGGATTTAATCGTTCGATCGAACGAAAAATCCTTCGATCGTTCGATCGAACGATTAGCGCTAAATCCTTCGACTTCGATATTCGAAGTCGAAGGATTTCAATTCGAGGGTCGAATTTCGAAGTAATTTTAACTTCGAAATTCGACCCTTCGTGAATCGGCCCCTTATTGTTCTTATGTATTATTGCTCTTTTTATTCACATATTCATTTTGGCTTGCCCATTAGTCTGCTTTGTACAATAACTAATGACTGGGAAAGAGTCATAAATTGATTACAGATAAATGTGATGTTTTACTATAAAGTATGAAGGCTAGTCCGTGTCTATCTGGAATCACAGAAGAAATGTTTAGCTGAAATTCCTTGCAATTTCTAGAGAAAAAGAATTATAAGCAGACAACCAATCTTCTACTTTCTACCTGATTTCTTGCTCATAGGTTAGTCCTCATTAAATACGTGTACATTTACTTTTCCCCTGAGACCAAGAGATGGTCTCTAGATGTAGTGGACTAGTATTAACGTAACTATCAAGCAATTGATTATAACTCTGCTAACCAGGAAACTGACAATGTGTTATACCTTTATAAAAGGGGTATGAGGTAACAATGTTTTTCAGCACTCACCACTTTTCCAATTCTCTCAGCAAAGTGCACATGTCCTATGGTCCACTCTCCAACTGAATTACCAAATTCCAATGAATGACACTGCCGTTGAAGCTTCAAAATGTTAAAAGCTTTAAGGCTTTATGATCTGCAACAATTACAATGTTTCTGGCCTGCTCCCGGCCCTTTATCAACTTCATAAAAGGGGTATGAGGCAAACGTCCATGTTTTTACATTTTGCTCCCTTCCCTATGCTGAGTAACCACATTGGCAAGTACAGCATTTGAACTCCAAAATGGACTGTTACAAACATCATCTCCCTGAGAAATACAGTATTGCCTGTGTTTGGCAAAATTCTATCCATGATGGTGGGCTGGGGGCATCACATAGGCATCCATTCTCCGGAAAGATACGGAAATTACTCAATTTTATTCAAATAATACAAATTTGACTTATTTCCTTTTTCTATTGGGTTTACTTAATGTTTACACGTTTTCTAATAGACTTGAGGTATTAAGATCCAAATTATGGAAAGACCCGTTATCCAAGCATTCTGGATAACAGGTCCCATCCCTTAGAGAGTTTGGGCTCCCTCTTTCACCCCAGAAGAAAAACATATTATATCAATAATACGTCAATAGGGAAAATAATTAAATAGTATACATAGAAAATCAGTTACTTTTGTTTTCCACTTTAACAGATTTACATTGTGTGGAATCAAAATGGAATATATCCTACAGGCCTGAGGGTTGGAGCATTGTCAAGTCTTTGGCACGAGAATGGCGTTCGATGTACGTGCTGCATTTCATAAATCAAAATGTATAAATCACTCAGGTTTATTTTACTCCTAAGTGTATGTGCTATATATCTAGGTGATTCATATTCCGAAAACAAAACATATCCTATATTTATAGAACATTGGCTGAAGCCCAAAAGCTGATTAAATGTAAGGATAAAGGGATTTTACACAATGCTTTCTTTGTTCTAATGTGCTCCTATATGGGGTGGGGGGTTGATTTAGAAATATCCTCCAGCCTTTTATTCCCCACATATTTGATTTATCACACTTGCTATTCTGCTAAATTCATAGGTCTCATTTTTGCCTACATTTAAGTACAGGCATGGGATCTATTATCTGTAAACCTGTTATCCAGAAAGCTACAAAGTACGTAATGACCATGCAATTTATGGAAAGATCCCTTATCTAGAAAACCCCAGGTCCCTAGCATTACTGATAATAGATCCCTTACCTGTACTGTAACACACATTTAGAAATAATAATATACATTTTGGGGGCATATGACATGGGAGACATTTTGACCACTGTGAGTGGCACCAAGGGGAAATGGGCAATGAAAATGCTTTTTGCCACCGGCAGTAATTTGAATGACTGGGGAAACCTCTGACTATACATGGGCATCTATATGTAATCAGAATACCACTGGTTTGCTTATATTTCTATGTAATTTGTAGATGTTAAATAAAGTATAAAGCATTTAGAAATTTAATAATAAATATGCAATTCTTTATAGAAAAAGTTTTGGGCCGCTCCAGACTCACCCCCTGCGTGTTCTCCTTAGTGCAACTCCATTTTGTTGCACCAAGTGCTCTGCCACCAGTGTTCCCACTGTAATAAGATATGCTTAAAAAGATAGAAAGGCGGCATTCCAGTTAAAAAAGGAAAAAGGTGGTTTATTGCAACAGGTCACAGACCAACATCACCTTTCTATCCTTTTGTGCATAGTTACATAGTTACATAGTTAAATTGGGTTGAAAAAAGACAAAGTCCATCAAGTTCAACCCCTCCTAATGAAAACCCAGCATCCATACACACACCCCTCCCTACTTTTACATAAATTATATATACCCATACCTATACTAACTATAGAGTTTAGTATCACAATACCCTTTGATATTATGTCTGTCCAAAAAATCATCCAAGCCATTCTTAAAGGCATTAACTGAATCAGCCATCACAACATCACCCGGCAGTGCATTCCACAACCTCACTGTCCTGACTGTGAAGAACCCTCTACGTTGCTTCAAATGAAAGTTCTTTTCTTCTAGTCTAAAGGGGTGGCCTCTGGTACAGTGATCCACTTTATGGATAAAAAGGTCCCCTGGTATTTGTCTATAATGTCCTCTAATGTACTTGTAAAGTGTAATCATGTCCCCTCGCAAGCGCCTTTTTTCCAGAGAAAACAACCCCAACCTTGGCAGTCTACCCTCATAATTTAAGTCTTCCGTCCCTCTAACCAATTTAGTTGCACTTAGTCTCTGCACTCTCTCCAGCTCATTTATATCCCTCTTATCTGTGCATATCTTGCATTTCTTTATGCTGTCCAGTTGTATGGACCAAACATGTATTTAAGTGGTAGTTAATCCCAAACTCTAGTTTTACACTGTTTAGAGATGAATAAACTTTAGTCTGACAACTAAACAAGTAAAAGAAAGCTGCTATGGGAACAGACAGGGTAACAGTGTTATCCTTAATTGGAAATGGGAACGTCACTCAATTATACCGAAATTCAATCTCTTAGACTGCCGGGTCTACTCTAAAGAGGAATGACAGAGAAACACTTAGTGTATTGTTATGCTGTAATCCACTTAATATGCTGGAGCTTGATTATATAGTGTATATTTCATTAAATAGCCAAGGAGCTCATGGTTAATTCATTTGAGCTAAATAACACTATATCAAAATTTCTTCTGATTGTGTTCAATTTGCCGGTTAAGTATAATTTCAGTTGGCTGGTAAAGCCCCAGAAAATAATATAGATGAAGAGAAGATGTTACTGAAGTTGAATATGGAAAGATAAAAAGGGGTCATAGCATTGAGAAAGCAAGAGATGAGAGTGAAGCTTAGCAAGGTTTTAGTCAACTTTTGCAAGTGAATATATTATGTATCCAATATAATAGATCTGTCTTGTATCATGTCTGTGTGTCTGTATAGATCTCTCTGGCAAATAGAACTGGAAGAGAAATGGTGGTGTGTTTCAAAAAGACTGAAATTGCAAAGCTTATTTTTTGAATTCCAGACTTGGAAGCAAGTTTTGGTTGCATAAAAAAATAGTGTTCTGCCAAACAGATTCTCCCTTAGGCTGCCAGCCCACATAGGGCTACCAAATAGCCAATCACAGCACTTATTTTGAATCTCCCAGGAAAATATTTCATGCACGTGCTTCTCCCAAACTCTTTTGGTAAAAAAGGTTGGGGACCCCTAGTGTAATTCAAATGGTTTTTGAATTTGCTTGCAAGGAGCATTTAGATTTGTAAGGTTTTGAAAGAAAACATGAGAAAAAATAGTAAATAAACACTGTCCCTCAATGGTATAATCCCATTTGCTTGATATGTGACTTTATCATAGAATTTAAGACCATGATAAAGTAGCCGAAATATGCTTTAGTGGTTGCTAACTGAGAAACATGCAGCTGAGGTGCCACTGTGGGCCACAGGCCTGTGCTGAAGATTGGCAGGGTTATTGAAGTATAATCTCTGTAAAAGATTAAAAGAGTAATAAAGGTGGTAATTGATGTAGAGATCCAGTGGTTTGGAGATGTCGCCAAATGAGCGGATCTTTCCCCGATATGCCCACATTGAAGTGGGCGATATCGGGCTGATCTGATTGTGGGTTCTAGGGCCCAACGATCGGATCATAATGCAGAGGCGGGCCACGCTGGCCAGGCGCCCTAGGCAAGCCTTGCAGTAGTGGCACCTGCGTGAATCTGGAGTTTTCGTGCATGCGCAGAAGCGAAAAAGACGCGTTAACAACCAGACAGTCGGGAACCGGACTTGGGGTAGGCGACAGAGGAGGTACGTGCCTGGCGCCCCCCCCCAGCTTTACGCCCTAGGCACGTGCATACTCTGCCTACCCCTAGTTCCGGCCCTGTCATAATGAATCGGATACGGGCAGTCGGATCGCGGGACCACATACACATATAGATGCGATCCAACAGGATTTTATAACCTGCCCGATCGAGATCTGGCCGACTTTTGGCCAGATATAGATCAGGGAAGCCCGTCGGATGACTTGGACTAAGGCTCGGCTTTTATCAGCCCATGTATGGGGGCCTATTGGGCCAATCTAAATAACAGATAACTAAATAGTGTGGTAAGTACAGTCACCCCTGTGGATCAAGCTACATTGTACATCATATAGGACCATGGTCACTGTTGCATTTTTTATTAAATACAAATGTAAATTGTGTTACTTCATATGAAGTTTGCTATAACTGCAGTAAAGCACTGCGTATCTTGACAGCGCTATATAAATAAATGGTGATGATGATGATGATGATGATGATGAAGTGCAGTCTACAAAAACGACAAAGGTCTGAGTTTAGCTATTAAACATTTATTCAAGTGTACAGAAGTATTTTGATAAGTTTGTTTATTAGGCTTCCAAATTTCTCCAGTACTGTTTTAAAATAAATAGCAGCAAGCAAAACCTTTCCATTTTTTTTTTTTTTCGGTTGCTCCTGCTGTTAGAGTCCAAAAGTGGCTTAATATCCCCGGCAAAGTGTAAACAACTGGAACATAGTGAATGTCTTTGGTGCATTTCATACACAGCAGCACTAAAACAACTAGATTGTTATGTACTGAATGTACAATTCCTCTTCTGTGTTACCCGTCGTTGGAATAATGTGTGTATTATCTCTGTAACAAGAAACATCACAGTGTGTTCTTTTAAACAAAAAGAAAACAAACAGCCTATTAGCAAAATAATGAGCAAAGTCCTCGCAGGGAGACATGAAATGACTGCAGATAAACATCAGTGGAAAACCACGGTGCCATGAAATAAAAGGAAAGCTTCCTTTTTTCAACAAATGTTGAGATGTTTTGGGCTAATTTGCACTAATCCTACTGATTGAATCACTACAGTGAAGTGCAACTGGATCCAGTTCTAGCCTGGCTGATGTTTCTGTAAATATGCTGATAGATAGAGGCCATTAGACTTATTTTTCTGCTGTGGTTGATAACCTGTGATGGGATGGTGCCAGAATCTGTTCATCCATGGAGCCCCACATATGATCAGTAAGCAGAAAAGAATTGCCTGAACAACTGGTCATCTTTATCAGATCATGGCACTGGCAGTCCTATCAGATGACCAAGGCTGAAATATATTTGAAATAGTTTCTAAGGGGCATATTTATTATGCTGTGTAAAAAGAAATTTGCTGAAAAACTGGTGTAAAATATTGCACGGTGTCTGTAATTTTACGCCGGATTTGCTGCCGTTATTTTACATCGCTTCCGGTGGAAGTCACTTTGAGATAAAACTCGTAGAAATTTTACGCCGTTTTTTACACCGTTTCCTTCCTCGGCGAAGCCTGCCGATGTGTGGTGTATTTTCCCTCTGTTTTTTACATAGAATAATAAATATGGTTACTAACAAAGATTCAATTATGAAATATGACAAAATAGACTAACTGAAATCTCACTACCCAATTTTGTCTTCAGAAAAAAAATCTACGACAAAAGCATTTTTATAATAAACCAATGTAAATCTTAAAAAACATAATAATTGAGAGCAGTCAACAATGTATGTGCCATGGTGGGTTTTTTTTCAGATTTGAAAGCTATGTAATATTAACGTATTTATCTTTTATCTGGACAAAATTATTAGAATCCCGCATTCAATAGCAATGTTACTTTTTCAGTTAGATATCTATTAAATACACTGCTCACTTGTGCAGACACTTAGGACAATAATGCAATAAAGGGAAAAATATACACAATGTAAAATTGTGCAAATCATTTTTATAAATTTAATATAGCTTTTGTGAACTCACTAAGCAAAACTAAAATTCACAACGTAATATGTATTTAATGATGAATATTACATTGAACAGGGAGAATTTTTGTCCTTATGGATGCATTTTTTCCTTTTATTGACTTTTATTACATTTCATTTGCACCTAGCAGTTTGAAAAAGTCATATTAAAAACATGCAAAGGAAATATTTTTAACACAAGGAGATTGTGTTGTTTATTTTTGCAAAACAGAATTTGTCAAGCACAGTTACCTTCTCATGGAACCGACAATCTTTTTTGTTGCCTGAGGGACAGAGTGCTAAATGGATTAGGACAAGGTTTCAAAGAGCTGACATAGGAAATGAACTGGAGAGTCCAGTGTTAATGTTTCAATATATTTGCCAAATAAACTGCTGAAAACAAAAAAACTATGAGATTCATGCATTTAGGGGGTTATTTATAACAATCCAAATGTATCTGATTTTTTAAAATAAAAAAAGTCAGACCAAACTACAATCCACAATTTAACCTTATTTGTTACTTGAAAAAGCGCAATTTAATTGGATCTGGGAAAAACTCGACAAACTGATCGAAAACCCAAATCGTATAACTTTTTTTAGATTTTTTCCTAAATCGCTACAATTTTTTTCGGATTTTTGCCTGAAAATTCCAAAATAGTCTGATTTTCGGCTAATTCCTACACAGACCACAGAAACTTCAAAATAGGATAAGGACCTCTCCAGTTGACTTTTATACAACCTCAGCAAGTCTGAGATGTCAAAATTTCAGACTTATTGCAGCCTCGGAGTATAATAAATCTCGAAAATTTTTTGTTTTTTTTTCCACTAAATATTCGGATTTTCTAGTAAAACATTTTTCCTAGAATTTTTTGTGTTTTTAGCATTTGGACTTTAATAAATAACCCCCTTAAAGTATAGTTTACATTTAACTATGTGTTCTAACACATTTAAAGAAACATAAGCTTGTGAATTGTGTATTAGTAATAGTGGATGCCAAAGAGGATTTTGTAGGTCTTCAGTATTAACTGTTCACAGATCTTAGAAGCTGTTTAGTACACAAACATTTAAGTAAGTAGTGGAATGCAAGAACACATCTCCTTCATTGCCCAATACACAAACAGAATGTAGAAAGAAGTGCTTACAGAGTTTAGTCATATTTATT
This sequence comes from Xenopus petersii, assembly GCA_038501925.1. Taxonomy (NCBI): domain Eukaryota; kingdom Metazoa; phylum Chordata; class Amphibia; order Anura; family Pipidae; genus Xenopus; species Xenopus petersii. The sequence continues at coordinate 124,834,985 of CM076682.1, forward strand.
CCTCAGTTATAAAAATGATAAAGATACTGTACCTACATAGACTTTAATCTTGTGAATTTCTGTTGAATGTACATGGAACAAGAATCAAGGCATCACTTAAATTTATACTAGAGTTACACTATTCTAGTTTTAACCCCATGGAATCCCTGATGCTTTTAGTGCATCCTTCCCTTGGTATGCTAATGGGAAGTCTAAATCAAATTATGGGATTTTACAATTCCTTCTCACAATACATTTCTTTGTCATTAAATATAAAAATATATAAAATATTGAAAAAAATTGAAATTACAGTTTAAAAAATAATTTTCTACTTGGATGTGATGGAGACTAAAATATGTGTACAAGTATTCAATCTCCTGTGCAAGTACATATACCCCTACAGACCGGATTTGATTGATAAACACATGTCTTATATGCTTAAACAGCAACAGATTATAATGGGAACTGAGAAACATCTTCACATTTACAAAATCCCTTGTCCCCTTATGATTACATAATATCAGTGTTACTACTTACATTTGTTCTAAGTGCCTTCAGAAAAATACAAATATCAAAGGCAGAATGCAGTTTTTTTTTTTCTTGGAGGATCTTCACTTCTTGAACATCACATTAAACAAAAACATATGCCCAAGAAAACCGTAATTGTCCAAAAAGATTTACGGAAAGTAAATAAAAGAACGGTAAAGTGAAATTGAATGTGTTTCTTGTTGTGCAGCACTGAACCCCTCATTTGAAGAGTAAATGTGTCCTATCAAGGCATCTCTTAAATGTGTCCTAGTGCCAATGTGCATAGAACATGTGCTTTACTTGCATATAATATCCTATCAGATGTTAAACTATTAACAAATGCAAGTGATCTTCCTGTCAGACACATTAATAATTAAAATTAAATTCGTTTTTAATATCAGAAATGTTTCACAAAATTTGAGTGTGTTTATTTTTATCAATGTTGAAGACTGCCACATTTGTTTTGTGCACTATGATTAAATAATGAGTATGTTTAACCTATGTTGCCATTTATATAAAAACCCTACAGACAAACATAGATAGTATTTATCTCTGTCAGTACATGTATATTTGGGCATTGCATTTAAATACCATTACGTAAAACTTTCTTCAAAACACATTCTCTGAGAGGAGTTAGGTGCTGGTAAAACACAAAGCAGACTTTCTCACTGTGGGGTTGGTGAGTAAAGGTTCATATTCCCGTCCCTCCTTTGATGTTAAGCCTGTGTGAATATTTGCAGTCCTCAACTGGATGCTGTAAAACGTATAGTGTTCCCTTTGATCGAAAACACTTTTTTTTGTATATCTTAAATATACACATTGGGTGTTCCATTAAGAACACAAATACTCAAATACTGAGACTGATAATGTGCATTTATTTTTTAGTTTCCATGCTCAACTCTACAGAGATTAATCCTCTTTCCCTCACTCTCTATATAAATACTTATATAAATACAGCCAGATTTACCCTGTTATACTATGTACCTTTACCCCCCCAAAATGTATATTTAAATGTACCTTGTTGAAATACTTACCTACTGCTTAGTAGCAAGCAATAAAAACTAACACTTTGCTTTAATGCATCTCCAGACTCAATCCAATGTGGAGAGAAGGGATTACACATTTCTGGAAAGCGACACCTCTGACCAGCACATCTTTAGATGACCTGACACATTCTCCACTAAATGGAGCAGGCTGTTTGCCCCCACCCCTTCCCCTGTCACACCCCGTGGGCTTGGAACTTTTCTGAATAAAGTAAAAAGCATTGCTATATGTAAACAAACTCAAAAACTAGTGGTCAATTGACACTAAACTAGTGCAAATACTGTCTGTTACTGTGTTATAGTGAAACATCTTGTTTGGCTGCTTGATTAATAATTCTGGCAATGTCTGTTTAGTAATTAGAATATCTGTACATTTCATTTTAGGTCAAGGTGCTTAGAGAGACAGAGATGAAGCCCTGTGATATTATCTGTTTAATTAAGATGGCAATTACTGCATTATTAACTGCATCAAAATATTTTAATTCCTAAAATATGTAGACTTAATTTGCCATCAGGTAGGCACAGGCGCCTTAGGATGCCATACATTTAGCATTTACTGTATGTCAATCAACAGTGCAGAGCCTGGCTGGTAAAAATGATGGCTGATCCCAATGTTATTAATAGGGAAAAAAGATAAATATATAGAAAGCCCGGTATTTTTTTTCAGAAAAGGTGGCAACCCTACTTGGAGCCTTTGCCAGTTGTTCCATTGTGGACACAGGGTAAGAGCATAGCTCTCGGGAAGTGCAAGGGAGATTAATTTCTGCCCTGTTAAGGCTGTTAACAGGACTCAAATTGGGAGAATCTAAAAATCGCAAAGTGACTATTGTATAGGCTGTGGGTATATTGGTGGTATGCATACAAGTTTCTGCCGTCTCCTGCATATTAAATGTGATACTGTGTTGTCTTCCTGTACTATTCTCATTCCCTCTGAGAAGTCTTATTGCCTTCATGTGAGGCCTTTGATATGTCCACAGCAACTGATGCTCTCAACACTTATTTTCCCAGTGGAGTTAGTATTACTCCTACATAAAGCCTCTGTACTGCCCTTTATTTCAACAGTGTTTGTGAGTAATGGTATTGTAGTTGCTAATATGGGTGATGTGTCAGTTCTACAGATAATAATAACAGTATCAGTATAGTTTACTTTATCCAACTGATCTCACTGACATTTTTAATCAACACTAGTAATGCTTGAATATTTCTTATGAGGATATTAAAAAGAAGGTAAGTTACTATAATTAAATATTTATGTACTCACCCATTTTTAACATGCCTAGAGGGCAAAGAGAGCTGTGAGAAAATATTGGGTGCAAATGAGGATGTAGTACATACTTACAAAACTGGTTTGTGCAATTGCCAATACGCCAAGCACAGGGGCTATGTTTAGTTTAGATACTTGCAATTTGCAACACTCGGTAGGTAAACAACAATCTCCTGCAGTGGTTGTTATAGATAAACTGGATCCCTTGCAGGCAGGGTTGTTGCCAAACCTCCTGCCCTCAAACAAAAATATTTTGGGGGGCCCCTCCACCACCACACACATGACCCATATTACTCCCCACATATACTCCTATTAGCCCCCCACAGATGTGCAGTCTGCTTGCCTTTTGTTACACCACAGCTTGCAAAAATAAACACATTTCAGAGTATAAACCAACCTCATATAATGGTCTTTGAAGAGTGGCTTGGTATGCTTACACTACTGATATAAATCTCTAGCAGGAATAAGTACACAACAAATGGTTTTCCCCTGCAAGATATGTAGAGTGGGGATTGGGTGTTGATTGTGTTAATTAATACATTGTAGGTTCTATACAGATTTTGCATTGTATGATACTAAAGACACATGCACCACCAACACATACTCACACCCTGAGAAAACCCATATCCATAGGATATATATTAACATTCACACATTAACCTTCACATGTACCCTGTACCCATTACAATCCCTCTTGCCTGCGCCATACACTCCAAGCCATAACATCTGCAGCAAGTTATTTATTGTAGTCTGTTGTGGGAAGATGTTCTATCCGACCTGTTTAGGCAAAGTCAGACTCCAATAAATGCTTTGCTATAGAGCCAGACAGGTGTAAGTACAGGTTTTGCATTTACAACCTCATTCTCTGCATTCCCTCCCAGTGCCCTTGGCAAAATGAGAACATTTCCTAGAACAGACAGAACAAACACAAACTGCCAGTTGGGTTCTGGCTACTGCTCCCTAACATATACATATACACAAAATCTTCCAAAATTTTCACTGCAGTTTAGTAGAGTTGCAGCAGTTACAATAAAAGATCACACAGCAGTAACAAGCACCAATACCCCGCAGTGATATGTGGATGTATACATAAATGTGTGTGTGTTGTGCAGTGCAGCCTCCTTTCTGTATATATATATATATATATATATATATATATATATATATATAATATTTTTTTTTTGACATATAAACCAAATTAGTGCTGCTTCTACACTGTCTAATCCACAATATCTAATTTTCTATTGTATGCTTTATGACTGGACGAGCTACCGGAAAGGGTTTCCGGAAATGATAGGCCATAATCCAAGTGAAAGCAGACCCACACCTCACACCCAGTTTATGGGGCCATATCCTGGAAGATCAGAAGGTGCAGGTTTTACAGTTGATTATATAGACATTTTTGGAAGGCAAATGGCCTGATAAACTTCATACCACCCTGACTTCAAATACGGCATGCTTCGCATTGATCTCAGATCTCTGTACATAGAACAGTCTTCTCAGACAGGCAGCTTGCACAGTATTAGGTTTACCAGACGGAAGTACATTGCCATGGTCGCCTAGAGACCTGCATAATTCTTATGGCCTTCCACTGAGATCTGAAGTTTCACCGACCTACCTTAACCCTTTATCTAGCACTTGGGACATTCCAGTGCAAATACATTCAGCCAATTCTGTTGGTGAAAGAGTTACATCCAACAAAACAGGAGGCAAGGGGCTATAATAGATTGCATTTTAGTTCCATGAATTAAGGCTAGTGAGGGTTCTTAAAGTTTAATGCCATTGAGAACCAGGATGTAAAATGCCCTCTATCACTTTGAAGTATAAAGCTTGATTTATTTTGTCTGAACAAACTCTTCCTGTGTCTTAAAAGAAAATTTTGTAACAAAATATGAGCGTATAATTCACATGATCCACTGGGCACTAGTCCCAAATCCTTTCATTTTTCATTGAGGCTTCCGTGCATCCATGGTTTCAGATGATCCAGCAATTTACTTCTCCCTTCACAGGTCTGTATTTTACACTGGTATCATATTAAACAAGCAAACAAACAGCTATCTATCATCTATCTATCTACTGTATCTATCTATCTATCCTTGTCTTCTAGGGGCATTATTAATGGAGCTGGTACCATTGTTATTGGCACTGTATTAATTATGTTGTTTTTTTCTGGTGTGTTATAAAAATTATTATGTTCTTTGTTCTGGGGTATTCTATATTGAATTGAGATCATGCTTATACTGTGAGTGTCTATTATATAAAGATTTGGCCCTATTTTTTTTATGTTACCGCACTGAGACAATTGACCCTGAGACTATATTCGGGGGCTTATGCATCAGATTGGCACTGCATTGTATGTGCTTGCATGAATTTCTGTGCCAGTATTTTCGTAATTTCGACACTTTGCCGATTTACTAACGGTAGCTGGCGTAATTTCACTGTCGTAAGTTTGCCAAGGTATTTTACCGTCCTGGTCAGTAAAAATGATGGCCGATCCAAATGTTATTAATATGGAAAAAAGATAAACATATAGGAAGGCCAGTATTCTTTTCCAGAAAAGGTGGCAACCCTAGTAGGTGCACATAGTGTTTGTATATGTATGTGCACATAGTGTTTGTTTGTATATGTATGTACACATAGGGAAAATTTACTAAAGGGCAAAATGGCTAACTCTGGCGAATATTCGCCAGCATGACGTCATTTCGGCATTTCGCCGATTTACTAACGGTAGCTGGCGTAATTTCACTGGCGTAAGTTTGCCAAGGAGATAGACGCAACTTCGCACTCTAACGACAGGCGAATTTTCGGTCTGGCGAAAGAGCGTTACTATGCAGATTCACTAAGTTTTTGATTTTACTGACTGTTACCTCTATCGCCAGACTTGCCTTCGCCACCTCAGACCAGGCGAAGTGCAATAGAGTAGATAGGAGTTCCTCAAAAAAAGTTGAAAATGTTTCTAAGTCCCAATATCACCCTATTTAAAGGGCGATAGACTGAAAAGATTGTGAATTTTTTTGGGGTACCCTCCTTTCCCCCTACAATTGCTAACATATGGCACCTAAACTATACTGTGGGCACATGTGTAGGGCAGTATAACAACTCTATATAATTTTATTAAGTTTCCCTGGCCTTGTGTAGTGTAATGTATTTGCTGCAGCATATACGCCCAATGTACTTTAACTGCACGCCGTATGCTAATTAGCCAATGCTAGCGTAACTTCAAACTTCTGAGCGTAATTTCGCCAGCGTTTGGTACACTGTGCGCAACTTCGGATCTTCGTGAATTAGCGTTGTCCAGCGAATTTATGCCTGGCGAAGTGTTACGATGTGCGCAAAGCCAGCACTGTCGAATTTTCACAGTTAGTGAATTTGCCCCATAGTGTGTGTGTGTGTGTTTGTATATGTATGTGAATATAGTGTGTGTTTGTATATGTATGTGCACATAGTGTGTGTGTGTTTGTATATGTATGTGCACATAGTGTGTGTGTGTGTTTGTATATGTATGTACACATAGTGTGTGTGTGTGTGTGTGTTTGTACATGTATGTGCACATTATGTTTGAGGGCTCACGCTGGCAAATATAAAAACCCCTATTAAGGTTAGGTACAAAGCCCTGGCATGACATTAATAGCTATCCCTGAGGGAAAGCATTTGCTGAGTGAATCAGTTGCTGCTGTGCGCATATGAAAGACCACACACGAAGGCAATTAGACACTTTAGACTTAGTGGGAATAGCAAAGCCAGAAAGCAACGCGGTGTCACATACACTATGCAGGAGGGAAAAAAAAAAGTCCCTCCAGCCAATCCGCGCTTCCTTTTCACAGCGAGTATACTAATTCCAACTGACAGGGGCTTTCATTTGCATGCAGCCAATAACGTATGTCCAGACTGCCTTCCCTTTTCAGGCCTCTCCATGTATGGAGGTACTCGTATTCCTATTGACAGCCTCTCCTTCGTGCTAACCAATTAGCGAGCCGCTTCTCCTGTTTCAGTGGAATATTTGCATGCAGTATATTGCGTTATGTGATTGGCCGACGAATGGCCAGTGAGAAAACGAAGCTTCATAGAGGGGCTGGACAGCATGTCGTAGTTCCGTCACACAGAGGGGAAGGCTTTGCATTTAACTATTGGCTTGCCGGGTTATTCCCTCGTTTGTGTGACTTAGTGCTGGATAAAGCAGTGTAACCGTGTTTTAGCTGTACCCCGTAACCCTGCCGCTAATATTTATGTCTAAAATGTGATTTAAATAAGAGAATCTTTTTATTAAAGTCTAGGTTTGTTAGCAGCGCTGTGATTTATGTCAGCCTGGCATGTTTACCCGCCTGTTTCTCTGATTTGTTGTTGTAAAAATAAAAAAGTCCATTTTATTATAACACGTTATTTAAAGTCGATTTTTACAGTGGGAATTAGACTCTACCATAACATTTGTTCCTTGCATCGTTTTTGTGGAGACATCTCCATTCTTTCCATGACAAAATGTTCCATTTTGTGTAATATCAGTCTTGTTTTATCCTTGTCTGTGCTTTGAGATTTAATAACTGCATTTTACTGCTATCCACGTTGTATGTATATTTTCATTCATGTAGAGCTACTTGAGAAGGAAATATTGTGCTGCAGAACAATAAATTAGTGGAACAAACAAGGGAGCAATACAATAATAAATGCAAATAAGTACATAATACAATGCAAATTAATACAAAGCCCAGTTACAATAAAGATTAAGATCTTAGTGTGAAGTAAACAACAGGACAGAGGTCCCTGCCCCATAAAGCTTACATTCTAAACGGGAGGGTAATTTACAGACACAAATAGGGGAATATTAAGTGCTGTAGGTTACAGTATGCATCTCTACCATCGGGTCCCATTGCAATTTAGACTGTAAGCTCATGGGAGCCCTCATCCTAAGGCATGTATGTGCTTCAGAGAGAGGCAGCCATTATTGCTTGTGTGTTGGAAATGTGTGTAACTGTGAAACTGTTTGGCAGAGGGCCATGTTATAAGAATGAATGGAAATATTCCCTGCAGCAAGACACAAAGAAAACATCACATTCATTTCTTAGAACCATTACGCATGCAAAAAAGAAAAAAAGGTTCATTTGTTTAATACACTTTTTAAACACACTTTTTTTTTCAGAAGTGCCGGTAATTAAAGTCTGTCCATTATACATGTTACATTAATTATGCATGTGACTTTAATTATCTGTGATATCTCAAACTTCACTCAAAGGGTAATTATCGTTTGGGGGAATGGTTAACAAGGCAATGCAGTGAGTGTCGCTAGCAGAAATAAATCTCAGTACCCATATACAGTATTATAAGTTGTACAAGGAAACATGCTGCACTTCACTATATAACATCTTTGGAGCATAAGCCTCAACAGCCTCTGTGTATTCAGTCAGTTACAACAAGGCACAAAGTGGGAGAATGTGTGCAAATTATATAATTGCAAGTAGAGGCATTGCAAACACAGATGGTGAAGATATTTCAGAACAGTGCCTCTTTTGCACATATTTATTCCCATGTAAAGTACAAATGGAGCAAAATTCAGCTTGTAACATATTTGTTATTATTGATCCCTTTTTGAACATTGCATAGTACAATTTTTTCTAAAGTGGAAATGGTAAAAAGCCTAATAAATTGTTTTTAGCCACACAAAGAAAATCCAGAGAATTTTGCCCGATGACAATTAATGGTGCTAATGTTTCTTCCCATTTCTCTCTCTCTCTCTCTCTCTCTTCTCTCTCTCTCTCTCTCTCTCTCTCTCTCTCTCTCTCTCTCTCTCTCTCTCTCTCTAAATTTATTTAATGATCAAGAAGCAAAAGCTTTATTGGCGTTGCAAGGCAAATGTTTAATAATATTTAAAAAAAACACTACAATTTTGGTGCTGTATTGTAAGATTTGTGTTGCACTAGCGGTGTGTATTGTATTTCCCATTACTGTGCAAGAGAGCTTCTAATATTTGAGATTTTCAAAGTGCCACCAATACAGGCAGGAGATCTGTGAGAGGTTTTTGCTTATCTATATTAAAAGTAAAAATAATCAGCTCATAAAGATCTTCAAAAAAACACATTGGGATTTGTCAATTTGGAGATGTACAATTGTGTGTGTGTAATTTCCCCAGTGAAATATTGGATATTAGATATTAGATCATGTTTAGAGTGGTATATATACATTTCTACATACATTATATATTGTATTTTCTGCTATTGTGAAGAAATTGTTGGGCTGTATTATCTGGTGCGTATTCTTATTGCCGATGATAATGTCCTATAATGAATTCTTTCTGTTATAGCCATAGGACGTTATTGTTGAATTATTCAAGAAAATACAGTGGCTGAATACATCCTAAGTAATAAAATAATCTTGCAGAGTCAACTATATGTCAGTTTTGATGATACAGGTGATGTAGGTTACAGCATCAAATGTACTGCCTCCTGCGCTGTATCACGTGCATTAATAGGTCTGAGCTATATTCATCTCTTAATTAGCAAACAGGGTAGGACAAGCACAGAATGAGTGGGTGTAGTTCAGTTAATAAAATAAATCTATACAAATATGTTGAGCCCCCAAATAAGGCACAGTGTTAATATACAGTATATCTGCTGTTTATCCATCACCCCAAGATGTTTATTAGTTTAGGTGCAAAAATAGCACACATAAGGGGAAATGTAATTAAAAGTCACAAGCATTATTTAAAATGGTGCCTTTGCAAATTTTTAGCACTGCTTGCAATATAAAATTATTCACTGCCAAATATGGCTAAGCAAAAGCTTATTCATTAAATATTTTGTTGCAAAAAACATTTTGCGATTGTGATATTTTATTACATACACTGCGAATGTTCTCAAAAGCCATTTGGTCGCAAACTTTGTGATTATGTAGTTAAGGTCTGTAATCAGTCAACAAGTACACAAACATAGTCGCTAACGTTCGCAATTGTCTTTGCGCAGGTTTTTTGCGATCGCTAAACATATTACATTCTCCCCATTAGACTTACTCCATAGCTCATAGAAAATATTATTTTAGTATTATTTTCTAATGCAGACCAGTGCAGCCTTACATGCATTAGATTTTATTGCACTCTGTCTACCTCTAGTGGTGGATGTGCATAACTGGCAAAAGGAGATTATTTAGAGAGAGAGGTTTTGTGTTTTCGTGACTTCACGACTGTAAAACCATAAGGTATTGGACTTGTATTTATCAGTGCCGTATAATCCACAATTGATGCTAATCATTGGGGTAAAAATAAAGATATAAACTGATTTTGGGCTAAAAGTAGTGACATGCATAAATATATTTGTTATATGCTGTTTGGGTCATATCATTATAGTAGCAATTAGTGATATGGGGGTCGACACTCGCACAAACTATTTGGGCCATGGGCAGGTTCTGGCCAATCGTTTCTTGCTGCCCTTCCTGCCTGTGACCTAACTGTGCCCCACTACAGTTTAAGACGGATATATAAAGAGACACATGGCAGAGAGCCAGATCGGATTCATGTTCGAGTTTGAGTTGAAAATGTATCGACCCGCACATCACTACTAGCAATATATACTGTATTTATATCAGGTTATGCCCAAGGCACCAGTCCTCTGTCTGTATCTTCTCGGATCAGCACATATGCAAAACATTCTTTACTCATGGGCTGGTCACTGAAAAGAGAAATATTTTCTCAGCTCTGCCACTGGATTTAGCCACAAAGATGTAGAAAATACACCTTTCTCTCTCAATACAGTATTACTTTGTTAACTTGTTTTAGGCAAGTTCTATATAATGGAATATAGCCCTGTATTTTGTGCACAGTTTTGGCATCAAAGGCACTGACAGAGTTACGCATTTCTTTCTGCTGATTTACAAGGCTGCGTGTCAAAAGCCTCTGGAGCTGTGTCAAGCACTTGGAATCCGATATTTGTTAAGCCATGAACCTTGTAAACTATGTCAGTCATGAAGACCTAGTTTGCTAGGCATCTGTCTGCCCAAAGGGAATGCAAGATGGGGTGGCCATACATCCCCTTTAAAAAAGAGCACCTTTGATATATACTATACTGCATATATATATATATATATATATATATATATATATATATATATATATATATATATATATATATATATATATATTTATATCATTGCTAGTTTCAGTGCTGCCACTTAGCATACATTTTGTTTTGTCATTGTCATATATTAAAGGTGAGGTGCAGCCATACTAACAGGAAAGAGAGTCAAACAGGCTCAGGAAGTGTAGGGAGCAGTTAGGAAGACAAAATAAATGACATGAACACTAGTATTGGAAAATAAATCATAAGAATAAGAAAGTAGCACCTTTTATCAAAGTGCAAGCTCCCTATTATATAACCAGTAAATAATAAGGAAATATCACTGTTTTGAAAGAAGTTGTTGATTAATATTCAAGGGGTTGATTACATAAAGAGAGGCTCCTAGTAAAACAGCAAAGTTGGAGTATCGTTTGACTCTGATCACTGTTTACAACAATCAGGAGTATTCATCCTTTTTCCCTTCAGCCAGTTTGATCTACAGCTCTGGGTCAGATTGTGGGAGTTGAAGTTCAGCGACAGCTGGAGGGCCACAGACTGGATATCCCTGATGGATATGCTCTACTTGTTACACAATTTAATCTATCGGTTTAATCTGGATATCCCTGATGAATATGCTCTACTTGTTACACAATTTAATCTATGTGTTTTATCTACTTTTTTTACCATAAGGGACTATTCTGATGCCTGTGGTCCAACACCATATATATCTATCATTATTTATTATACAGGAATGGGGCCTGTTACCCTGAATGCTTTGGACCTGGGGTTTTTGGATAAGGGATCTTTCCCTAATTTGGATCTCTATGCCTTAGACCTACTAAAAATAATTTAAACTTTAATTAAACAATAGGATTGTTTTGCCTCAAAAAAGGATTCATAACGGGGAATCTAATATGCTTCGTTAAGGCAAAAAATGCTCACAAAGACGCTTGCGCCCACTATCGACCATGTTTAAGCCATTTTTTTCCTCTATGCTGCCTTGCAAAACTTGCGACCAAACTGCTTTTGCGAATGTTTGCCGTGTATGTAATAAGATTTCACAAACAGTTTCTTGCGACAAAATATTTAACGAAACTCCAGAGCAGATGTTAAAGGTTCACAATGCACAATTAAGATTCACAATGCAATGAAAGCCGTATGAAGAATACTACATTGTGACAAGCGAATTTTTATTCGCTAAGTTTTGCTTTGTGCGAATTTGATTACATTCCCCCCCATTATGTCTTAGTTGGGATGCAGTAAAATGTTTTGTTTTCTTATTACAGAGAAAAAGGAAATCATTTTGAGAAATTATTTGCTTAAATTTGAGTCTATGGGAAATGGCCTTCCTGTAATTTGGAGCTTTCTGGAAAATGGGTTTCTGGATAACGGATCCCATACCTGTACTGCTTGTAATATACTGTGGTGAACAAAGGAGGAAAAAAGGGCAGAAAACAAAGCAATGGGCAAACAAAAAAAGTAATATACACATAGATTAGTCCTAAGGTTTGAGTGTGAGCTAAATCAAATATAAAAATGTGGTTTTGGTACAAATGCTTTTATTAGAATATGACTGCAAATATAATACACTAATGAGGGGAATCCTAATGAAAAGATTTTCTCCTAAATTAATACAGTTCCCACAGTTTTACACAACTCAATTACACAGCCCATTCTGTTAAACACATGCACAGTTTGTTTTCTAAGCGCTCCAAACCTAACAATTGAAACACATGGAAATCATTTAAATCCATAGGGTAAGGTAAACAGACATCTCTTAGTTTCTTAAAAATGTTTTTTCCAATAAAGGTTTTTGTAAAAAATCATTTAGGAAGTAAGGGTACAAACATTTTCTTTAGAGAGAAATAAAAACAACATATCTGCTTTTTCTGAGCAACTATTAGTTTTGATTCTTCCTAAAATGTCTATAATGATTTCATTTTAGCCTGTGTAATTACTATTATGGTGTGATATTCCAACACAACACAATAAAACAAGATCAGAATGTAGAAAGAACAGGGACATACAAAGAAATAACTGTATTAAATAGCAGCATCATCACCACTTTTTATAGCTGTGCACAATTTGTGCAGGTATGGGACCTGTTATCCAGAATGCTTGGGACCTGGGGTTTTCTGGATAAGAGATCTTTCCACAATTTGGATCCTTATAATGTAAGCCTAATAGAAAATCATGTAAACATTAAATAAACCCAAAAGGCTGATTTTGCTAATTAGGATTAATTATATTTTAGGTCGGATCAAGTACAAGATACTGCTTTATTATTACAGAGAAAAAGGAAATCATTTTTAAAAATCTGGATTATTTGGATAAAATGGAGTCTATGGGAAACAGCCATTCCATAATTTGGAGCTTTCTGGATAACCGGTTAACGGATCTCATACGGATATATATATATATATATATATATATATATTAAAAAATCAGCAATTCTTTAAAGCAAATAATGTAATTTTTGCAATAGAATCAAGATAAAAGGCAATTTTTATTCCCTCCTCTGCATAGGTTTTGGTCACAATAATGTGCACTTGTTCAGTTCACTGCATGTTTGCTGCACAAGTGATTACACGGTTGATGTAAATTTCCAATGATTTTTGGCAAGTGCATAAAATGATGTATAGTGTCATTTTGTGCCACTTTACCTACAGGGTTCTGCTGCGTTTGCAGTCTGTGACAGGTTAATTCAACAGCAACAGACTATGTTCTATTATGTATAATTAAGGCAGGCATGAAACTTTGTATTTTCATGGGTAAATGTGCTGCAAATCATTTAGCTCACAACATAAATATCCCATCTAGAATGTGTAACTCTAATGTCTAACACTGAATGTTCCAAGATGAGCAGTCTGCAGGCACTTCTTCTACACCCCCTCCTGATTTACATGTTTCACCTTATTGGCTGCTTTTGTCTTTTATGTCACTGAAGAGGTTGCCTCGGCAAAGACCAATCATTGTACGGGAGGCTTGTGATTGGAGTAGAGGGGAAATGTCAATCAAAGGAAATTTGCATAGCAGAGCTGAGCAGTAAGCAGGCTGTCAGTGTGTGGCTGGACACGGGAGAGGGAAAGAGAAGTCATTGAAAAGCATGGGAAAGGGGAGCCGCACTCTCAGCCATGTACAGATACACAGAAACTGCTCACTGCTTGCACTTTGTATGGCCCGCATTTAGTAATTTTGCAGTTTACATTTAAAGACAACTAAAAAATGACAGTGTTTACGTACAGTCACACATTTACATCCGTTTATTTATACATCACCATGACAAGTCTGTTATAAATATATTTTTTTAAATAATAAAAAACCCACAGTCATTTATTTAGCTGTTTTTAAACTATGCAAATTTATGAAATTATGGTTTCAAAATAAAATGTAAATATATACCTTTATATAAATAAATAAATAGCTGGATATACTATAAAATATATATATGTGTATACACACACATATATAATTATATATATATATATATATATATATATATATATATATATATATACACACACACAAACATATATATGGAAAAAGATGGCTGGTATTTTCTACATAAACACATAAAAATGTATTTGTAAATGTGAACCAGGCACTGTGTATCTACAGATATTTATACTATAGATTGAGAGTAAATGTTTGATTTATTTTAAAACAGAATACATTAAAAGTATGGGATCTGCTATCTGGAAACCCCTTATCCAGAATTACAAATTACAGAAAGGCCATCTCCCATAGACTCCATTTTATGTAAATAATCCAAATTTCTAAAAAGTATTTCCTTTTTCGCTGTAAAAATAAAACAGTTATAAAATATACCGGTAATGAATCCTTATTGGATGCAAATCCAGTTTATTGGGTTTATTTAATGTTTAAATTATTTTCTACTAGACTTAAGGTATGCAGATCCAAATTACGTAAAAATCCATTATCCAGAAAACCCCAGGTCCAGAGAAGTTTTTTTTTAATAAAATACTGTAAGTTGTAATGACATTAACTTATTATCTAAAACTAGTGGAATAGTTCTGGAATATATATTTCCCTAAAAAACAAAAACGTATATATATATATTATTCACAGTCCATGAAAGCACTCACAGCGAACGCCATCCAGCGTGTATCAAAACATTATTTATTGGTGCATGGTGTATCAACGGGTTTCGGCTCACGAATACTCTTGATAATGGTCTGAGAAGGAGACCGAAACGTTGGCCTGTTTTTAAATATCTCAATAAAGTATGTTTAATTTTTAAAGAAACCTTGTCTTAGACGTTCCTGGTGTGCACCCATTTATCTCTACATTTATCTACTTCATTCGGGTAGCACCTGGGTCATTTGCCCTTTTTGGAGTGCGGAGAAAACACATGGAATATATATATATATATATATATATATATATATATATATATATATATATATATATATATATATATATATATATATTTACAGTAGTTTCTTGCACAATTATTCAGATATTTGACTAATTCTTTTACTTTAATAAATAACATTTTTTTCTGTTAATTATTTCAAAGCACTGAATCAATTTTTTCTTAGTGTGATCTTGTTTTGTAACAACATTTTTTTTTTAAAAAAAAAGTTAGTATGAATATTCTGTTTGCTTACGGATTTAATTTGTCATATGTATATATATATATATATATATATATATATATATATATATATATATATATATATATATATATATATATATACACACTAAGTAGGAAGATACTAGCTTTTCATATTGTTTGTTAGATATTTTGGCCCATTCTTCCAGGCAGATTTATTCCAGGTTGTTTAGGTTTGTTGGATGACCCTTGTGCATCTCACTTTTCAAATAGTGTAATCAGAGATGAGATATTTGACTGGACCTTCAACTTGTGTTCAGCCAGTCCATTGATACTTTGTTCCCTGGGCAACATCCATTATTCCACCTCGTCTAGTCTAAATGTCTAGCCTCTGCAGATAAACAGCAGCTCCGCGGCATGGTGTTACCATCTTCTACCTGGGTATGCTGTTCTTTGGCTAGAAATCAATCTTGGTCTCATGCAACCACAAAATATAACTGGTTTACTCTCATGTATTATGGAAATATGCATATGTGCTTTTAATATGTTTTAATATGTTTTGAGTAATTGCTTCTTTTATGCCTCTCTCCCATACAGCCCACTATACAAATAGTTTATTGTTATGCAAAGATTCTCATAGGTATGACTGCTGTGTTCACCTTTACACCATCTCATGTCTCCTTCACCTTTGTGAGTTCTGAGGGGCAAGTTGACGAAGGCAAGACCTGGGTGGTTTGATGAAGCGTTCGATTTCTTATAACCGACCCAACAGTGCAGTCCAATTTTGGTTATTGTTTTGAAGTCATTTAACAATTTATTAATTTTTATGACTTTATAACTTTTTTCAGACACACTTCAATTTTCATTTTCACAGCTGACCTTCAGATGTAGAATCTGGATATCAAGGCCTTAACTTTTAGACTTCTAGCCAGAAAATGTGGCAGTTATTTTAATGATTTATTGATGGAGGGCAGTTGTGAGGCAATTGTATTCTTATTAGGGCAATTGTTTTTCACCCATGTGAACCTTTTCTAAGCAGCATCTGGATGGTTTTATATAGCTTGCTCTTCCTGGCAACTTCTAACTCTTGGATAGTATTTTGTACCCTTCTCCTAATGTATACACTTATATTATAATTTATCTAACTCCTTTAGAATGCTCTTTATTCTTCATTTTATGAATCTTGAATATATGTATATATATATACTATATATATGTATATATATTCCCGTTGAGTGCGGTACTATGTTACTTTATTTACCTTATTGACCAGCATCCAGGCAAGTTGCTAAACAAGTTTAGGGTGTGCTCCTCCATGTTTTTATACAGTAGCTATATATTTTTTGCACAGTTCTGTCCCTGTTTTTGTGGATTTTATTAAATATATTAAACAAAGTATGTGGAGGTGTTTTCTCTTTGCTCTCTCTCTTTAGATATTTTTTCTTTGTGTAAACCTGTTAGGGGGATGAAGCTAAGCTATAGGAGAGACTCATGTCTAGAACCAGTGCTAGTACATACATTAATGCTTTTGAGATACACAATGTGTAATTAACCTAATTCAGATATGCTTCAATTATGTTAAAAATGTAAGAACACCATTGGGGTAATTTATAACTGCTGCAGTTGCATTTGTGCAAAATGTCAATGCAAAAAAAAAAAACATAGTTGAGCTGAATGTTTGTTCATTTCAAAAATCATGTGCAGGGTCGCCTACTGGCCAGGTGAACCCTAAAGCTAAAGGTTCCTACAACAGCCTGCTTCAGTTGATGCAACAAATGTGCCTAGAGAATTGTGGCCAGACGTCATTTTCATGCTAAGTGCCAGAAAGGACCTCGGACATTTTTTGGCTATTGTGTCACTGAATTGTGGGTAAAAACATAGTTGAATTTACTCTTTGCACAATGAACTTCCACTCTAACGTGAGCAGTCACCAGTTCCCTTTCTCACTGATATAACTCACTGTCAGAGATTGTAAAACCGGTTGCTCTTTAAATCCCTCATGTAGTGGATAAAGGGTTAAGGTTTCTTAGAAAGCTGTATTAAGAAACTCCAATGACCCCTCCCATCTCACTGGATGGCAGAAAGTAATATGCAGGTCTTTAGGCATCTGTGCCAGTGTACTTCCGGTCACTAAACTATGCCACGTAAATATAACTTGGAGATCAATCTTAAATATTGCAGATTAGAAACTAGGGTGGTATGAGGATTAATAGGTCATTTCCCATTCCCTTCCAGGATTTCCTTTCAGTCTTTTAATCTCTTGAAAAACCTGCACTGTCTGATCTTATAGGATATGGCCCCATAAAATGCATGTTAGGTGTGGATCTGCTTTCATTGGCATTATAGGCTGTCATGTCAGTAACATAAAATTATTTTGGGTAGCTCATCTAGTCATAAAATACACATTAAAAAATTATTTATGGTTTCAGTTGGTCAGGCACATGGAATCTCCTACCAGAGGTTGGATTTTATGGTGTCATCAGACGTCCTGCTGTGTGCAACTGGCCAGTAATTTGACTAATTTCACACATATACAGTAACTGCAATCTCAGACTCTCTCTATAACAGTACAAGCAAACACATACTGCTAAAGAATTGGGCTGTTTGCCATCTTTTATTTCAGCTGCTACGAATCTATTAAAACTCAGTGAGAGCGAAATCTGCAGTAGAAGGTGCAGGAATGTACACGTTAGGGACCAGTAGCCGGAGCCCAATTGATGGGCTGTGTTTGCTCAGTGAATTCTAGGAAATGTTCTCATTTTGCCAAGGGCACTGGGAGGGAATGCAGAGAATGAGACTGTAAATGCAAAACCTGTACATACACCTGCCCTGTAGACTTTTATTGGAGTCTGGCTTACCCTGAAAAATTCGGATACAATCTTTTCCCTCAACAAATGACAATAAATAACTTTCATATATTATAATTGGCTGTAGTGTCTTGTGAAAAAGCAGAATGTGGCCAAAAATTTCGACATAATGAGAGAATACATTAATGGTGCAGAAATGGTTGCAGGACTGATTATAGGGCATTGTACTTCAACCACTTATAGAAACTGACAACAATAAAGGCTGCATATGTGTGTTCTTCGCAGGGCAAACAAGGATAATGCTACTTGCTCTGCTTAGAAGATATTCTATTAAAAACACAGAACCATTCTACATATTTTTCATAAGCGCACTCTCTATTTGAAATTCACATAAGAAATTGAATTTTACCTCTATAACTGAAGTAGCACAAAACTTATTAACAATACAAAAATGTAGATCATTAACAGAATAATCTGTGTCATATATCTGTGCCTGTTATGTGTATTCCCTCCCTCAGTGTGTCATAGATTTACATTCTCATACTACACTGTATATGTTATCAGTGGCATTTGATGTAAATAAGCCACTAATCACTAGAAAGAAGTATAGACCTCTAGTCCCATCAGGCGCTCATTTGTAGGCTGCTGGTACAGGTATCTGGAAATCCATTATCCAGAAAGCTGTCTCCCATAGACTCATAATAATTTTTTTTAAATATGATGCACTTTTTTCTGTAGTAATGAAATGGTACCTTGTACTTGATCCCAGCTAAGAATGAATCTTTATTGAAAACAAAACCAGTTATTGGGCTTATTTCACATTTACATGATTTTCTAGTAGACATATGGTATGAAGATTCAAGTTATGGAAAGATCGATATCTGGAAAGCCGGCGGTAAGTAGCATTCTGGATAACAGGTCCCATACCTGTAGTTGCATTTTTACTTTCTGCCAATTGCTCAGCTAAAAACGGCTTATAGCTATCCCTAAACTTCCATTAATATACGTTATAACTGGTCTCTAGTGACTTGTTTCTCACAGCAGCAACTGTTTGAGCAGTAGCACCATTAATAGATAGGATTCTGCACATTTCTCAACGTCAACCACTCAGACAAGCTTACATGGCATGTGAGTGATTGGTCAAAGCAGACGTGACGTGACGGGCACAGCTTTTGATTGACAGCCACTGTGCAAGGGGGAAAGAAGCTTGTCTGTGTCAGATCTCCAAGTGTGTCTGCACAGACTGCTGACATAGGGCTCTTGGCCACTGACAGGAAGGACAGAAACTAGCAGCCAAAAACAACCTGGGGAAGGAATAATAAATAGCATATTGTGGGCAGAATAGGAACCAGCTGGACTGGGAGTGGAGTAGGCATTAGTAGCTACCTCTCTAGCTCACCTCATGTCCTCAAATTAACATATGTTTAGCTAAGATATGGGCCTACATGTATTGCAAGGCTTCCTTCTATCAGATCATAAAAAACTTTAGTCCATAAGGGTTTGTAGCTGTGTGTGGAGGAAGTTCTTTGATCGCTGTCAAGTGCTGAAACAATGTACACTTCCCCTTCATAAATCTCCTAACTGTGGAATGGCCAAATTGTGCAATTTGTGGTCTGTCACGTGCACTCAAAGAAAGGTACAGCAAAAATAGATTCAGCTTTCCAATCCCAAAATACATTAAAAAAAAAAAAAAAACCTCCAAGTCACTGGCATCATGAAATGTTAAGTGTTAATGAATAATGTAAAAATAAAACACACATTGGGAGCAGCAATATATAATGGGGCCACTCATGTTGCGGAACGTTATATATTTCATATAAAATCTCAAATCAAAGCGGAAAAGGCTGATGTCTTAAAATTAATAGCAATTACCGCAAATAATACAAAAGTGACAGCATTTGGAAACATTTATTGCCTAGAAGTCAATAAATAACATATACGGGGGAAGGTTGGCTGCCCGGCTAAATAGGAATTATATTCTTTGTTGGAAAATGTACATATTTCACACACTTCGTATTTTATGTATAATGTAGTTTGAAGCCTTTTAAGAGACACATTTATATTTCAACATGTTATTATTTTTATTTCTCAATGAGCTGTGGATGTAATGAAAATTTTCTTTAAACCGTGGCTAAAGGCACTACTAATAGTCATTTAGCCTCAGCATAGAACTGTCAGCCTGATAAACAAGGAGATGCAGCGCTGAAAGGGGGAGTTTAAGGATAAGCTATATTTACATTTACCTAATCACTTTAGCATTACAATAACATTAAGAGTGAATTATTGAAAACCACGTCTGGGTTTCTGTTGTGAGTGCACACAGACTCCTGCCTTATATTCCACTTTCTATTATATGATGCATTCAACGTTTACTTTCACTTTGTATTTATCTCCAGATTAAATGATCACTGCACATAAAGTTGTGCATGTGATATATCTATACCTTATGGGAAAAAGTAACCATTAAATTAATACTCATTTTCATTATATAGCATTTTCTTAGATCACCCTGTATTAAATATTTATAATACAGTCAAATATATTCTATTAAGGATTGAAAATTGAAAAACAGCAGATTTTGCGGAGAGAAAAAAAAGAAGCAGTTGCCTGTCCCTAAGAACTTATATATATATATATCAATCATCTTCATATTTTACATACTACTTATATACTCTGTAGCCTTTGCAATTAATATGAGTTAATACATTTATTAACATCTGCTTATGGTGTGGTTCCATTTTAATATATATTTAGCAATCAGTTATAAATCATAATGGCAGAAATAATTAGTGTTCACATTTAAAAGTTTAAAAGGATTTTGAATTTTGCGCCATTTACTGTGTATATAGGGGTAGTTTGGAATGGGTATGTAACTTTGACAAAGGCTGGTTTTATAATAAAGTATAATCCTATATATTTGTGGTTATATATATATATATATCTATATATATATATATATATATATATATATATATATATATATATATATATATATCTATATATATCTCTATCTATATATCTATATCTATATATCTATATCTAAATATCTATATCTATACATCTATAGATATATATATAGTAATAATATTGAGTTGTGTGTGATAATTAATGGGAAACTGTGGAACACCAAGCGGGAGCCATACAAATTGCAAGCAGTTTCTGTGTATCTGTACATGGCTGAGAGTGCGGCTCCCCTTTCCCATGCTTTTCAATGACTTCTCTTTCCCTCTCCTGTGTCCAGCCACACACTGACAGCCTGCTTACTGCTGAGCTCTGCTATGCAAATTTCCTTTGATTGACATTTCCCCTCTACTCCAATCACAAGCCTCCAGTACAATGATTGGTCTATACTTATGTGACCTCATAGCTGACGTGAAAAGAGATGAGCAACCAATGCGGTACAGCATGTAAATTAAGAGGAGGGATGTAGGAGTGACTGTAGAAGGAATGCTTTGGGGTTCTTCAACTCCCTCCTGTGTCCAATAACTGAAATTACAATTTACGCTACAGAAAGCCGTTAATACTTCTATATAAAAATATTTCTTTATTTAATATGCTAGAAATAAGAATATTAAAGCACAGCTGAATAAAAATCAGTCTGATCATTATGGCAGCCTTATTATATAGAAATATAGGTAAAGTGCATGTAAAACGTACAACTGTGCCACACAAGAGAGTTTGTTTTTTAATCCTTGTTCAGTCAGCATAAAACCGTAGTGATACATATCATTATAAACCCCATGTAATGAGGATAATGTATATTATATCATATACCAGGCAGACATGTATTTTTGCTGTGGTTAGCAGCATTACTAAATACATGTTGATATTTTGAACCTTTGAAATCACCATACTATGAGTTGACAAATGCACAGGAATAGATACAGCAACAGTATACTTTGTTCTGATGGGAACTCTGGGAGTTCTCTTTAGTCCTGTTGCTGTAGTCAAGCTTGTACTGTTTACATTTTCACAAAATAAATATTACCGCTAGCAATAAAACTTTATATCTGTGGAACAGGGAGCTTGCAGAAGGGACGACATGATGATGTGAGAAGAACGGCTGTATAATTTGAAGGTTTTGGGCTTCTTTCACTGTTTATATTCAACGTTTCTACTGCCTGAATGTGATTATGATCTGTCATTGAGTTTGTCATTGCCGGCAATAAATAATTATGGGTAAAAATTAACGTTTCTATATAGGGAAAAAAATAAAGTTATTTTTATAACTTATAGAAGACTCACAAATGCAGGAATTCAACGGTCGCAAATTCCAAAACTTTTTTGTGTATTTTTCTCTACAGCCTGGCATCTTTTCCTGCTAAACCCTTACCTCCTAATTTAGTTGTTAAAAAAACCAGCTGTTCTATTTGCCTGCAAGAAATGTCATAAGAAAAACACCGTTTCCATGTTGTTTTTGGAAGAAACAAAAATCGCCCTGGATTTACTGGATTTACACCGGTGAGCAGAATTCCCTGCTTTTTTTGAATCTCTACATGATGGGGAACACTTTCATTTTTTTTTAAAAATAAGCTATTTAATGTTCCTTTTTTTTAGCAGAAGGAATTTATGTGCTTGTAGAATTCAATGAGTTGTTACTAGGAAAATGCTGCCAAGAAAATGCTTATCTGACTTTAAGCTGATATTTACAAAGGACCCCCATGTGGTTTATTTTTTCACCCTCCTGGAGGGCACAGCAGAACAGGGTACTTATACCCATATTGTAGATCATTTCTGATAAATATTATCTAACCACTTTTTACTTTCTATTTCTATACTGGTGTCTCGTCCTGTTGTTTTTCCTCCTCCACTTCTCCCACACAGTCCCACCCTGTTAACAGCTCTATCTCTGGCTCTCCCTCCTCCCCACTCCCTTCCTCCCTTTCTCCCCAGTCCCCTGAGATACATTTGCTGCGAGCTCTCACACTAATCCTGACTCCCCTTGCGCAGACGGATGCCTAGCAGACTAGCTCTCGATGACTGACACAGTTTGCAAGGTCCATGGCCTAACATATATCGGATTTCAACTGCATGGCAAAGTTCCAAAGCTTTTGACAAGCAACCTTGTAAATCATCAGCAATATGCTTGGAACGAATATACCGCTTTGTGCTCCAGACTCTAGGAATGTGCACAAAATAAAGTTTTAATCTTTCTGGTTATTTCTCTATAAAACCCTCAATGAACAAAAATCATCACTTTCAACAGTATCATTCTAAAGGTCATTAGTAATGATTTAGCAATAATGCCCTTTAATGACTGTTACCGGTGTCATGTTAACATATAAACAATATATCACATGGTCAGAGAATTGACTTCTCGTATATATACGAATAACTGAGATGATATGTATTTTTTCAATTCAATGTTTATTTTGTTTTTTATCTTATTTGAAAGAAATAGGGGTTTACAGAATAAGAAAAAGTGGGGAACAGTAGAGTAAAAAAGCTTCACATATATTGTATTCATTATAACAATAATAGTAACAGCTGAGATGATATCTTAAGAAAGTATTTTAAGACAATATTTTAAGGCCCAGATATATATATATACAGATATTAACACAATTCATATTTTTTTTTATTATCAAAAGGAAAGGAAAACTGCCCAGGCAAACCAGCTTTATATATTAATTTAAAACAACATATTCAACCAAAATGAGTAATGATAACCGTCACTCATTTTTGCATGTATTTTGAACATAATATAATACAGGTATGGGACCTGTTATCAAGAATACTCGGGACCTGGGGTTTTCCGGATAACGGATCTTTTTGTAATTTGGGTATTCATGCCTTATATCTACTAGAAATTCATTTAAACATTAAATAAACCCAATAATCTGGTTTTGCTTCCAATAAGGGTTAAAAATATATCTTAGTTGGGATCAAGTACAAGCTACTGTTTTATTATTAGAGAAAAAGGAAATCATTTTTAAAAATTGGCATTATTTGGATAAAATGGAGTCTATGGAAGACAGCCATTCCATAATTCAGAGCTTTCTGGATATCGGGTTTCCGGATAAGGGATCCTATGTCTGTATAATATTATTAATGTATATTGTAAGCATTTCAACCTAAAAAAAACCCTGTAATTTAAAAAAAACAAAAATCTTTTTTGGTTTATCCACATTAGCCACAAGAGGGAGCCATTGCATAATACAGTTACAACACAGTAAGCGGAGGCCGTACTGTTTTGCTGTTACATCCTTTTAAACTTGTGAAAGGTTGAAAGTTTTATATACCCTTTTTATTTTATTTTTTTGCTAATGTATAAATGGTCAATGGAAGTTTTTTTTTCAAGGGGTTAATTTGATTAGCAGAATTACATCAGATCAATTCTGTCAGCAATTTATGAAATGAATTATAGAATATGCCAATGAATCTTTGGCAAACTGAACTAGGTTTCCTTTTATAAACACACTTTCTTCATTTTCACCCTATAAACGAACACATTTCCAGAGTACAATGGATTCATACATTTACAAGGCAGTCTATACAAGGAATTAACACTCTTGCAGAGCAGTAAAAGCAGCTCTGGGAGTGTTTAGTTCCTAGCTGCTCAAATCCCACACAAAATGTTACCAGTGCACTGAACAACAAGAAAGACATAGTTATTAATAACAGTTGTAGATGCATTTTAATTACTGGGGACCTATTAAAGAAGCAGATGTTTGTTAGCAGGGGTGCACTCTAGCCAAGTCCTTTCTATTTAGTAGAATGTGTATATAGTATTTGTACACAAAACATGTTTTGTGCATAATGATTTGTGTATCCACAAAATATAAGACATAAATTAAGATTCACTGGTTATTGTAATTGTAAGATTGATACTAAGAAATATCGCTTTAAATAAAGTATTATATATTTGGGGCAAATTGAGGCGCAAGGTACTCTAGAATGCATTACCTTTTTAATCAGAATGCTTTATATTTGTTTTATATTTCCCTATTACTCTTATTTTTAAAGAAGACTGTGATAACAAATCTCCTTTCAAAGGAGATTCCACCCTAGAAGCCATTAGGTAAAATGGGAAAAAAGGACTCATAAGAAAGTTTTTCGATGACCCTTCTCCCTTCTGCTTCATCCTCTTTGTTAGAGGAGACAATGGCAAAGAGCCTCCATGAAGGCTCCCTTTAGCTATCTTTTCTATTGTCACTTTGTGTTACTCATTTACAGCATGGGAAAGGGCTTAGGCCAGTCTATTTATTTGCACAAAGAAAGAACCACTCCCTGGGATTTAAGTTTCAGTTCGGTAACAGCCCGGGGTAGGAGGGAGAGAAAAAAAAACAAAGTCTCACTTTAAATTCCATGGTTATGAATAGAGTTTTCTTTCCTTGTTCAGTTGTGTGGGGTAGGATAGGATTTCATTTTGTTTACTTATAACAGTCCTAAAATCATAGCTGTTAGTAATATTTCTTTCAAACCAAATCAAGGAGAGCTACAGATGTGTGACTTGTTTATCTGTCTAAAAACTGAAATATTTGTTGATTAAAGAGCAATGATACTTCTCAAGAGCACGGAGCTTCCTTAGTTCAGTCATATTCACAGGCAGAGTGACATGAATTTCATGGAATGTTGGCAATGCACATAACATAAACAATGTAATCATTCAGAGCAGGGCATGGTGCCCATTGCAAGTGACAATATCTTGTGGGAGAGATGGAAACAGTTGTGTTCAGATGGCAATCTCTTGTGCCTTGCTGCAATAAAGGAAGTCTAGCTGGGTGTGAAGGCTATTGACTGATGGTTACCAGATTAGGCAATGTTTGAACTGTTGGTCAATTACAAGCACAATTTCTACAAATAGCAGAAGGGGGGGGGGGTTGTGGCAATTGTCTAAAAAGTCAGTTGGTTTATTTCACAGTTTGTATATAACATAACCCAATATGTAAGGCTAGACATCATATAGGCAGTTATATGTCCATTTATTAAATTAAATCTTATATTCATAGATATTCATACTAGTTCTATCTAGCAGAATTAAATCTAGAGCAACTAGACTTTCTGATTAATCATTGCTCTAGATTTACTTCTGCTAGATATACCATGACCTGGATGAATGAAAACCTTCATAGAGTAGACATACTAGATCTAGCATCAAAACTTTAGGGCCAGGGTAGTTAGATATCACTCGATATAGAAAACATGGGTATTGCTTTAAAGCCCACATTGCTCAGTTCTAGAACATCATAGTTTACGAGTAACTTGCTTTCTGTTATAAAGAGTGAATTGTGATGCCAAGTCAGAATCATTGTTTAGAGTCATTAAGGGTTATATATAGTTAATTACTTGAAAACTTGAGTTTTTCTATAAAATTATGTATCCCCAGCTTTAAAATAATATTCAAAGTCTGCCTTTTGCATTCATGTAGTTCTGTAATACCTTGGTGACATCTAATATTTATTTATTTACTGTATTCCCTTTATGATATATCCTAAAGCAGGAATGTCTCATTTTATCTCGCGTAAATATCGATGGGATGTCTTTTGCAAGCCTGACTTCCCGCTTGTGAAGTTGTACTCTTGTAAAGTCATATTTAATGTGAAACAGTAACATACATCTATCTATATATCATCTATCTATCTATCTATCTATCTATCTATCTATCTATCTATCATGTATCATCTATCAAGCTATCATGTTTTTGTTATACCTATTTAGCTATATATTTATAGCTCATATGGCATCTATCTATCTATCTATCTATCTATCTATCTATCTATCATCTATCTATCTATCTATCTATCTATCTATCTATCATCTATCTATCTATCTATCTATCTATCATCTATCTATCTGTCTGTCTATCATCTATCTATCTATCTATCTATCTATCTATCTATCGATCTATCTATCTATCTATCATCTATCTATCTATCTATCTATCTATCTATCTATCATCTATCTATCTGTCTGTCTATCATCTATCTATCTATCTATCTATCTATCTATCTATCTATCATCTATCTATCTATCTATCTATCTATCATCTATCTATCTGTCTGTCTATCTATAATCTATCTATCTATCTATCTATCTATCTATCTATCTATCTATCTATCTATCTATCTATCTAGCTATCTATCTAGCTATCTATCTATCATCTATCAATTTATCATCTATCTATCTATCTATCTATCTATCATCTATCTATCTATCTATCTATCTATCTATCTATCTATCTATCTATCTATCTATCTATCATCTATCTGTCTGTCTATCTATAATCTATCTATCTATCTATCTATCTATCTATCTATCTATCTATCTATCTATCTATCTATCTATCTATCATCTATCAATTTATCATCTATCTATCTATCTATCTATCTATCTATCTATCTATCTATCTGTCTATCTATCTATCATCTATCAAGCTATCATGTTAGGGACTTTGCAGCCAAATAATGAATCACGCTATTTTTGAGACCTTTGAGACGGCACTGATGGACACATTCATGTTTAATATAATGATTTATTCATCTGACTAAAGTCAAAAGTAGTTTTCCAAGACGGAGAAAGAGTAGTCCTTTCACATAAGAGGCGACTGATTTGTGGTTTGGATGCTTTCTAGAAATTAAACAGAGTAGATGGAAAAGGTTTGCATGTCTTGAATTTGACTTTCCCTGGTTTTGTAGCTTTTGGCCTGAGATCAAGTTTTCATCCATTCCTGCACTCTCTCCTAAAAAAGCTGCTTGGTCCCTAGCCAACGCCATGGGTTTGCTCTCTGCAAAGTGTTGACAGAATGTTTTTCAGCTGTACCAAAGGCCACAGATTTTATGTCAGACTTCAAGATACACAGCTTGATAAACACGCCTGCCCCTAGCGATTGGCAGCATTCTTTCTGGAAAAGCAAACAAAAAATGTTTTACGTAAACAACAAAAGTGGTATGAATAGCATCAAATAACACGTCTCCAAAGGTGCCTCTGAACCTAAACCTACACTGCCATATCCCTTTTGCCGCACGTATTTATGGAAGCATTTTTTTTAGGTATGTCTTCCAGAGTAAACACGAAGATTTGTTTACCCGATATTATTTCAATTATTACAAATATTATTAGTATCTGATTACCATTTTTAACTCTATTTGTCTTTCCACCCCATTCACAAATTAAAACATCACAGTAAATCTATTACTTTAATGTGAGTGAGGAAATACCCAGTTTATGAAAGATACCCTGTTTATGAAAAAGATTTTCCTTCCATTTCCTTCCCTTGATGCTGGCACTAAAATATATATTATTTGGTTCTTCTGTATATATTTGTATGAGCCAGAACTAACATTTGGAACTTTATTTTGCTTCCTTTTCTACGTAACAACCATGCTTTTGGTGGCAATGAAGGTTTTGCTCTTGATGCCCAGGCCATGCCTTTACTGAAGCAAGTAGTAGGTTCTATGCTCTAAACCAGGGATGCCCAATTTTATTTTACCAGTGAGCCACATTCTAATATAAATAAATGTAAAAAAAAAGTTGGAAAGCAACACAAGCATGCAAATTCAATTCAATAAGCTCTTGCTTTGAGGCTACTTAGTGCAACATCCAAGGGGTTGAGGCTCACTACTCTAAGCTATACAACTGTAGATATAGTATATCCTCCTATTATTGTAATTGTAAGAAATTACTTGAGCCACATACAATATCATATTCAAGGGCAGAATAAAAGATTAAGGGACTAAGAGCAATTCAAGAGGCTCTCAACTTGTGAAGATTACTTTTTAAATCAGAGACGTCAAACCTACAACCCCCTATCAATTTTGTAGGAATATTACTCCCACCCTTACTGACTTTCCAGAACTCTACTACCCATGTGAGTTTAAATTCAACCAGAGTGCATTCAGGTTTTATGTTTCTAACATGACTACTAAATACATCATTTTTACCTTTACCAAGTTTTTATCTAAGGTTGGGAGCCTTAGCTACATGCCTAAAAAACTGGCCCCGAAGATTGCTGCTGATCATATGGCTTGGTCACAGCTTTAGCAAGGGAATTGTTACTTGCTGGTATTTATCTGTCTTATAGGAGTAAGTCCAGTTTTCTAACAGCTCTTTCAACATCTTTCCTCTTGCAAGTCATGGCCCCCCCCAGATACAGACGAGGCTTAACTTAAAATATTTTGTGATACGTGTGTGGATGCTTTAGGTAGATTCCAGAGACTTATGGACATGAAACTGAATGTATAAATAAATGGCAAATGGTTTGCATGTGTGCGGTAGCTTGATCTATGTTGGAGGCTCTTCTGACTTTCCCTCTGTTGCTTTCCACCAGACGCTCTGACTGTGCCAGAAAATAAGATGAAAACTGCATCTCTTTCAGACAGCACTGCCAAAGATTTATATACGTGCATTAAGTCAAATGTATAAATAAATGGTAAATGGTTTGCACATGTGCTGTGCTTGATTCAGCTAGAAAGCACTTGTAAAACTCCCCTCGACTGCACCCCATCTGATTTCCTCAAATTACACGACGGCACCTCCTTTAGACATACCAACCTAGCCGAACCTTGTGCATGTCAATGCATCATTTCAAAAGCCAACAAATCCCCAATGGAGCTGATTAAAATGTTTCATCCTTCTGGTTTCTCTGTCCCCATCTCTAAAAGATTAATGTGATGTTGGTCTTCTCTGCAGTGACCCTGCATTGATCATCATATACAGAAGCTAGGATGCAGAGCCTCCAAAGTGACACGCTTTTACAGTAATCTCTGTGCTTTTGGTGCTTGATGAAGTGCTTTGCCCCTACAGAGTCATCGTTTGGTGTTTTTTTTTACACACGTGGCACTTGCAGCCTCTCTTATAAAAGCCACAAGGTCCCTGTGTTAAAATCCTTATTAATATTGTGTTGATTGAAATGTAGCTAAGTGTGTATCATTACATAAACAAGGTTGTGACTATAAATAAAAAAGCTGAGTTCATGTTTCCTCTTTAAACTGGTGTTGCCAAGATTGCAGCAAAGCGGTTCATTCCAATTCAATAATCAATGGTCACATTGCAATTGCAATTACTTCATATTCTCTTTAATTTTCTCCTATATAATAGGAGAATATAATATTATAATATTTCTCTGTAGATTCTTTCCAAGATAGACATTGATTTATTTATTATGCAACAGAATGTATTTTTGAGTTAAAAGAAGTCTAACTTCATAGGGTCAAATACAAAGAAGTGTCACAAAAGTCACAAAAAGTCCACTTGTAACTTACTGATCCACAGTACTGGATATAGTGTGCAAACTGGTATTAAAATGGTACGGTGTACACCAATAATTTAAAAAGGCTATGCATTCTGCCACCCCTATATTACTGTGAATTAAATATATATTCAGATCCATATGGGCAAATATTAAAGGAATCATTTACAAACACATGTATGGGTGCACTAAAATGCTGTGCTCATTGATTAAAGATATTTGTGGCTAAACTCCTTGCAGTTTTGTATTGTTGTGTCAAGCGCCACTGCATCTGTACTGCCTCTTCTGCTTAACATTATAATTTGTGAGACCCTGCTGCATGTGCTGCATGCTGCTAAAAATTTTGTTAACAGAAGTAACGTGCACACGTTCTATCGGAAGTGACATCACATGCATGGGAAAATGTTTCCCTATGATGCCACTGAATGCTACTGTGCATGTGCACCACAACATTTAAGAAGAACCTTTAAAAATCTGGAAAAATCAGGAGAATCCAGTAGGGTGACAGGAGACTAGTGCTAAAATAGGGAAACTCCAGAAAAAGGGGGAGTTGACAGCTCTGGTTGTATCATGGACAAATGCATCTGTTGACACTATGGATTCTTGGAGCTTGCACCACCCTGAGCAGTAATTCTAGGGTCCTCACGGCAGCTTGCATCAAAAGATACAACAGCCTTGCACACACAATCAAACGCAAACATTATTTTATTGCCGAGTGTCGGAAGTGATGCAGTCCTGACTTTTGAAAACATTAGCCACAATGTGCATCCAATTTCCTGCCACAATTGTGTTGTTTGACTCCTTGTGCAGCCAAAATTACAGCAGTCTGGGTAAAAACAGATTTGTGTTCATAAATTCTATTTTGAACACTGCACTTGTGGCTGTAAATGACCTTTATGGCATACTGGACCTTTAATATTCAGTAAATGTAAAACTGAAATTCTTTACCTTTTCAACCATTACTGCTTTACAAAGCTGGAGTACTGAAAATATTTGTTGGGAAGATGCTAGTGATTTGGGTTCCTTGACAACTGCCTGAGCTTTTTCAGATACAGCAATAGAATCTGTTATCCAGAAAGCTCCAAATTACGGGAAGGCCGTCTCCCATCTATAGACTCCATTTTATAAAAATGTTTTCCCTTTTCTCTCTGTTTGTAACACGAAACGCGTAAGGCTGTATATGCATTTTTTGACATAATAAATGTATTAGGGATGCACCAAATCCACTATTTTGGATTCGGCCGAACCTCCGAATACTTTGCGAAAGATTCGGCCAAATACCAAACCGAATCTGAATCCTAATTAGCATATGCAAATTAGGGGTGGAAAGGGGAAAACATTTTTTACTTACTTGTTTTGTGACAAAAAGTCATGCAATGTCCCTCCCCGTCCCTAATTTGCATATGCAAATTAGGATTCAGCTTTGGTTCGGCTGGGGAGAAGGATTCAGCTGAATCCGAATCCTGCTGAAAAAGGCAGAATCCTGGCCCAATCCCGAACCGAATCCTGGATTCGGTGCATCCCTAAAATATATACTATTTTTTCTTATTTGCCTGGTGGAAGATTGCCTTTGTTTTTGTGCCTGCTGTACTGTTTCCTGGTTTGATCCGCTCCCCTAACTGAAGGCTCAGGGCAGTGCACCTGGGTCTCTTCCTGATTGTGGTCAGTTAATACCTGATTTTTCACCCACTATTTATCTATATATAAAAATAAAACAGTACCTTTATTTTATTTATAAATATATCCACACACTGCTGACAAGCAGCAACCTACATTTTGGTGTTAAATTTATATTATGTATCAGTCCAATATAAGTAAAAATGAAATATCATATTACCAGCCAGATTGTAGATTTTATTTTTTAAGTTAGGCTTTCAGGTTTTTACAAGGTATGAAATACATTCAAATGAATATTTTCTATGCTGGAGCTTTAAAATGTTTTTATTGATGTGTATTGATGGGACACAGGGCAAGTCAGTCTATTATTGGCTTAGAGGACGTACATGAAATTGTGTGTATAAGACATTTTTCAGGTGCACCAGGGGCCCTATACCTGGGCCCTTTATCTTCTGGCCCCTAGCAGTTGCTGAACCCTCTATAATTGGCCTCTGCAGAGATACCCCTAGAAGACCTCTTTTAAACTGGGGTCACATTTGGGGATGAACACTTATTTTTTGCCTTAGCTTTTTAGGGAGGAATATTGAAATACTGATACAATAAAATTTTGTTTTTATGGGACATGGCCCTGATAAAAATGTTTATTTCAAATAGGGGCTTGAACTGTAATTTAATCTGAACCCAACACACAATATCATATACACACACAACCTCTCCTTTAGCCAGTGAAATGCTAAATATGTGTAAGTTAGTTGTAATCAGGCCTGGACTGGCAAACTGTGAGCTCTGGCAAATACCAGAGGGACTGCTGTAAGATGCCATAGACTGTGTCACTGTGAGCTGGTAGGGGACTGGTTGGGCCTCTATCTACTTGAAATGCCATGGACTTTTTTTGACCAGTTACGACCTGGTTGTAATTATGAGATATCTGCAATTCAGTGTTAGCTTGTCTTGCTTTTCTGTCACATGAAATTAAAGGTTAACAGTTCTCGCCATTTCATGGTTTTGAAGTCTGCCCATGTTTTTTTGTGTTTTTGCTTGCAGCTAAACAAATCACTACCTTTGCTGTAAATATGAATCATGGCAAACAGACTAAATGGATGCCTTTTTCTAATGTTGTAAATGGTCCACTGTTTACTAGTGACCCCCCCTTACCGCTGCTCATTGTGGGCCACATCAATCTGTGCCATGTGGACAGGAATAATTAATGACTAGAGTAAAGGATGGTGGGCTGGAAGTTGCTCAGGGCATGTCTGTCTGGTCATTTCACAGTTAACCTAGCCTAATATAATGTCACACTTCCTGAGTCAAT
This sequence comes from Xenopus petersii, assembly GCA_038501925.1. Taxonomy (NCBI): domain Eukaryota; kingdom Metazoa; phylum Chordata; class Amphibia; order Anura; family Pipidae; genus Xenopus; species Xenopus petersii. Next base: position 124,868,337 of record CM076682.1, read on the forward strand.
AGAGATTTCCAAGTGTTAACAGGAGGCCTTCATTGATCATTGCCTTGAAGTAATTGCTACCAGCGACTGGCAAGCTCCCAGTGATTGCATTGTCTTCTGACAATGTAAAATCTCCTTAAAAAGGAAAACGTACTACAACCTGTGATTAATATGTTTATATTGTGTGTCCTCTTTGGCTACTTCCCTGAATGTTTTGATGCACAGATAGTATAAATGTCTTTCTTTTTCCTGGTTGCTTATACTTTGCTGTACATACAACAAACATAAAGTTCAGTTGTGTTTCTCTAGATACTCACTACTCTGTGATTATAGTTGTACACTTCCCAGAGGCTGAACACTGACTGTCTGCTTTTTCATCTCCCCAAAGACTCATTTGTATGGCATAATCATAATTATCATCATAATGTGGACTTTTAGATAAGATAATCAGACCGCAACATCGAAAAGGCTGAGCAAAATGGCTGTAGATAACAATGTTGCCTGCCAGCTTACAGTTTACTTTCACTTTTCACCATATTAGTCCTCGGGAACATAAAAACTCTTGTGACTTTACCCTCATTGTTTAGAGCAAAGCATTGTATAGGTGCTTATAATTAGCATAGCTGATGGTCATGCAAGCACCTGCCTATACAATAGAACCCCATTTTATGTTTTTCAGGGGACCAGAAATGGTTTAAAACACAGAAAAAAGTAAAATCAGGGAAATGCATTGTGCATTATATATTGGTGGGACCACAAAAAACATTATAAAATAGGCGAAAATGTAAAATACTTTGATGTGAAATTGAGATTTTACTGTATTTAATTTCTTTTGAATGTTTTTCTATTCTAACATTTGAATTTTACTAATGGCAGCAGTGTAGCTGCACAATTATGTGCTGCCCCCAAGAAGATGGAGGTAGCTCCAGAGATGCCTCCCCTCTTGTGCCCCAGCACTTACCTTTCCTGTGCTGGAGGGGACCAGGGGGCCACATCACTAGCACAGACAGTACTATTGTGCGCTCTTTACTAGAAGAGCTAAATTTCCAGTTTAAAAACTGGAGATTCTGCCTTAAAGTTACCAGGGGCGGCTAAAAGCTTGTTTGGTGCTGCCATCCGAGGCAAGTTACTCAACCCACCCTATGGCACATCACCCCTGCCAGTGAGTCTCCCTGTTTTCTGATCAGATCACCCTTGTGGTATCCACCATGCAAAAAGGGCTAAAAGGTCTCAGTGGGCCAAAGGCTTTTGCCTTGTTAGGCCACTGCAGTTGTCCCTGGAATTCTGCAGCTATTACCCTCACCCAGAGAAATGTCAATATAATCAAGCATGCAATAAAGAAGCACCCAGAGAACTCCTCGTTGCTGTGGCCAGCATGTCATGGTGGACCTTAGGTAAATGCCCCTTTTGCCAGTTTATTAAAAATCAAAAAAAATGAGAGCAAAAGGCACCCATAGAAACACCATGCAGTCAGGGCATTTTATTGTAAAGCACTGTGTAAATGTGTCAGTGACAGATATCTAACAGATAAGTAAATACTTGATTGCGGACCTTTTTGGTACCCAAGGGATAACTGTCTGTCAGTGCGCCCAGTTTCAACTTAATTTCTTATTATACCACCCCTAATAAAGCATATAATTTATCTGCTGATGCATAGTCAGTAAGACTGTCAATATGAATTGGTAGGGCATTTAATTTGCACTAGGGATCGGTGATAATAGAGAACCTTCATCATATGCCCTGTTAAGCAGCACTAACATTAGTTTATTTTCTATTTTAGCCATTTAAACTCCCATTTCACATCTCCTTCTTTTGACCTGATCAAGTTGATGAAGCTGAGAAATATTGAGCATTAATTATGATGGCTTCTGTGCATGCATAACAGAAGTGAAAACTAGAGCGTGACTAGAAATAATGTCTTTTATGATGTTAATATATTTGGTTCTGGGCTGTTTCCTTTTATTTTTACACTTACAAATAACTTTTTTCATCAGCCGAAGCTGTGGCCTTCAAACATGTTTATATAATTGCATATTTTTCTTTCCTTTTAAAAAAATCTTTATATAGTTTACTGTTGATTCTATTCATTGGAATGGGACTCAACACACACACACACACATACGACTGTAATATCTTATATTGCATTTTAAAATCCTCATTAAACAATATTTATTTATATAGACTGTTAAATGCTCAGAAAAAGCTTGCATTTAATCCAGTTAAGGATTTTGCTTTATGGCAACTGCACCACATCTATACTGTTTCTGATTTGTCACACCCCAAGAGGAAGGTTAATTATTTTTATTATTATTATAACAGCATGCACAGTTGCTGCACCACTTTTACCTGTTGGCTGCCTGTGCTTAGTTAGTCCTAACCATTACCCTCATGATTAGTGTGCCCCTCTCCACTCCCACAGGCCCCTTGCAGTCCTCTGTCTGCCAAGACACACCCTGAGAGCTTCATACATGGCACAGACAGGGCCAGAACTAAGGATAGTCCCATGCCTTGGGCTCATCTCTAGATCAAGGTCCTGGAGGATTCCCAATGGGCCTTTGTAGAAAGCACCACTCCCCTATTTGTGGTGCGAATGGCAGCTGCCTTGGGTGCACCCTCTTTTGGCCCAGCACTGGGCACAGAACTCCAATGTTACTTAATAAAAGTGAAAAGAGTAATATTATAGAAGATAATCCTGCATGCCAAAAGGCAAGCCTAAAAGCGGGGTGGGTTGTTCATTGTTTTTTTCTGAAACAACATAATTCTGTCAAAGACTATCATAAAAACCTGGATGTATCTACGGTATATTGAATCCATATATCTATCTCTAAAGCAAAAGTTGCTCATTTTGACTGCCGTGGTCCTCACAGAGATACCTGCGCCCTTTCCCACCTAAAGCCACTTTCCTTACTTTTTAATGGGAAACCTAGCAGATATGGGAAATATCCCTTTTACTCTTATTATCCCGTTTTTACTATGTCCAAGAACTAAATATCTAATGCACTAGACCTTTCTAGGAATTGTAATAAAGCAAGTTTCACGCAAAAGCTGAATTTACAGCATTTTAGAACAGATGTTCCTTTAATACTAGAAAAGCATCCCAGTCTGTGTGTATCTGGAGATTTCTGGATTTTCTGTTTGTCTCATTGCCGAGCATTGACAGCCATGATTTTAGTGTACCTGTCACATGCTGTACATAGGTATGATGACCTTGGCTTGTTTTCATAAAATAACTCTGTCAACAAAGGCATGTTAGCAGACAGTTACTCTTTCTCCAGCAGCAATTTGTCCGGCTTGCTTTAAATGATGAATTGGTTGCACAAGAACAACTTAATGATTGTACAACATGGAATAGGGAACGGTGTGATAATGCAAACAATATTTCTCGCTTCTGAGGTTTTCTACAAAAAGATGATGTTTTCAGAAAGGAATGAGTGCAGATACTCTTTTGACTAGCAGCTGCTAAAAATGCATATATTTTAAATCCATTGTAGTTTTGGAGGTTTTTAGCTTTTATGGTTAATGACACATTTGAGGGTGGGGTGAATGTTATTATTAGGGAATATTACTCAGAGGAAAGACAAAAATGGCAGCTATTTGTATACAATAACATGCCAGCTGGTTGCTATTTTACCCGCATGTGCCATTACACTAATCAATGTTAAGAGGAAATTCATGTTATTGCAGGTTGTTATGGCTGTACTTGGTTATCAATAAATACACAAAAATAGAGTGACTTTTTATAGGTCATGAGTAGAGCCAAGACTAAAGTCCAGTACGGTGCAGCTTTGAGTTGATTGCTTATTTACTTTCATTAATACAGCTGGAACTGAGGAATAGTGATAATAAAAGGGAAAATGTACCCAGACTTTTTGACACAAGTTCATGTAAATTTGCGCTTATGTAAAATAAAGGTGCATGGACACCATGTGAACTGCCAAAAAATAAATATTCATGCATTTTTTACACAAAGATACTTAATTTCACAGATTAGCATGAAACCATGATAGTCTACCTAAATTTACAGTGACCAGTTCCCCTCCCTCTTAAACTCACAGTGTAATGTAACCCCGTCCTCCTTTTGTTAAATTGTGAAGTGGTGGATTCCGGGGTCTGAAGTCTGTCTGCTTTCCAGAGACTCTATGAACCACCCACAAAGCAAAGGGACTTCAATTCCCAGAAATGATGCATTATGCTGCAAGCCTATAGGATGTTTGGAAATAGTTTAAAATCATGGTTTCCATTTAATCTGTGGAATCAGGTATGTCTGTGTAAGAAAACTATATTAATATTTATTTTAATATTAATATTTAGTGCTTATGCAACTTTTCTACATAAGTTAAAGGAGCTCATGTCAACTGAAGACTTCCGATAATAAAGCCTTACCTGTTGTAAATGTAATTTGGATTTGCCTGTTTGGCTTTTGTTAACACACAGATTGATCAATACTTTCTGGCCAGCCATGTACAACAAATCAACTACAGTGACACAAAGTCATTACGGCAGGAAAATAGGTGTGGGGACTAAAACTGATCTGGTTCCTAAAACGCCATTGTATCATTGTATACACGTAGAAAGCAGGTCAAGAGACCCGCAAACCCCAGTCTACTCTCTTTTAGAGGGAACTATGATCTAGAAGCAGTGTGTCCCAAATGTGGGTGTGTAAAATTTAATCAATGGGCAGTCCCAGCCAGCAGTTTAGTTAGTTGCAAGTTCTTGGTGTAAATTCTAATTTATTGCTTTGAATATGCTTAGACCTGCAAAAGCTTGACTAACCTTATTTCTCTGTAATACTATTCGTAATTAAGGAGACCCAGGCCATTACTGGACAATAAAGGGGTTTGAGTGTTTTTTGAGTGAGATTTTTATATACCTAGTTATATAATTTAAAATGAATTATGTGCAAGTATGGCCGTGGGAATATAATGTTTCAGGAACAGAGATCTAAAATGTTTCAACTGTTGGAGATCTATGAGTATTGGATATTCATGAAGTAAATATATATTTTTATAGCCCTACTAATATTTAACTATAACTATACAGATTGTTTTTGCTTTTAACTGGTGTAGTTTTCAAACTTATTGAGGCCTACAGATATAAAGGTATTTGGCCAAGACTAATCAGATTGCAGGGATTTCATACCACATTTAAATTTCATGCCTTTACCTATGCTCAATTTATTATTATATTAAAGGGGCCTGGTGCATAATGCAAAAAAAGTTTTCAGGTGCTTCAGGTGCCCCATATATATCATTGCTTTATTCATGATGAGTGGGTGGGGGAGGTATGTAGGTATCATAGTAAATTTTATTTTAATTAGTTGGGAAGATGAGAAAAGGTGGCAGAGCTTTCCAACCATATACCCCAGGCTGTAGGGCATTTTCTATAAAAAGCACAACAGTTGGCAAATACCACCATCTTCATCTCAAGAGAAAGTTAGCATTTTTTATTGCTGGGGGCACCTAAAAGATTGCTACCTGCAGTGACTTAACCTTTACTTATCCTTTGAATATATATTTCAGATACTGTAGCAATGATACTGTAGTATTTCCTAATGCTGCCTTAAAAAAGAGAAAGGAAATGGAATATTTAGCACCGTTTATGAAAAAGTAATACAGCCAAAGGGAAAAGGAAAAATGATTTCATGCAGGTTGTCAATTTTAATTACACTTTGAAAAAATATATACATGTGAAAAGTTCAGTGGCCTTGTCTGTATGAACTCTGCTGGCAGCCCCTCTCCAGAAATATTATCCTGTTGCAAAATCTGTGGATGAAAGATGCATGGCTAGAATTTCACAAATGTCTGAAATTGAATTTGCCAAATGATAGGTTTTTTTTCACCCTGCTTTTTGGAAGAAACTGAACGAGGCATTGAGTAAAATTTAATTGCAAAGTACAAATCAATGTCTTTATCTGGCATGTCAACCCCTGTGGATTGGCATAGATGCTGAAACTATTTCCAGGCCAGCAGGTTAGCAGTGTATGAAAGTCATCACTTTATGACAGCTGTTCATTGGTTTGTGAGAAAGAATGGGCAGACACAGTCCAATATTGCTGTCAAGAGCGTGCTTTGCGAAGCCTTCATCTCAGTTATCACGTTGGTTGGCAGCCACAGTAGGAATAGTAAGAAATGAGTACGTAGGAATTAATTGAACTTTGCCCATTTCCCAGGGAGCATTTCCAGCATATCATGAGTGACATCCTTATGTAGGCAGGGCAGAGAGCACTTCTGTGTGTTCTCTGCTAAGGTGGAAGGCTTAAATCCCCATGGTGTAAATCAAGCATGACTCCAGCCCATGATGGATGAAAGATGCTGCCAACATCTTTTTTTGAATGTCACATTTGGTTTTCGACAAGTTGTATTCTTAGATCTTGCAAACCCACTCTCACAACTCAAGTCTAAAGCTCGTGTCAGCACATTGCAGGGGGCTCTCCTCTCTCTCTTTCTGACAATAGTCTGGCCCTGGTTATTGCTGACTCAGGAATGCAGAACTCTTTGCTTTTAAAGCAGTGCTTTAGATCCCAGTATAACATTTTATTTTTTATTTCTCCTTGAGCTTTGCAGAAGCCCATGATTATGTGTTTTGCACACTGTATTCTCTATAATAGCTAAAATCAAAATCTCCATCTTGATTTGATTTCTTTGTTTGATTTTGATTTCTATAGTGGTGATCTGCAGCTTGTGGGAATATAGCTCTTGAGGCAACTGAGTCAAAGGTCACCCCAATCACTGCCAATGAAATCATGACACATGTCTTTAATTATTTTGCTAGTTTATCACTTGTTTTCCATTTTTTGCAACAAATTGGACGTTTGTATAGAGCAGTGATGTACCTACATAAAGCCAATATTTAAATTCAAGAAGAATCACATGAAATTACAAACTGGGCTTTTTGTGGATATATTTACTATAATCCCTTTTCCAGTTGTGTTGAAGCCAGGAACTTCTGCAAGAATAGCTGGAAAGGATAATCTCAGGCAAGAGCTGTCTTCCAAATGAACTTTTTTCTCTTTTCCATGCCAGCGAATAGAAAACCATTTCCATGCGCTTATTAGGAGTTTCCCATGCTGGATAAGTTATTAGTTCAGCAATTGATGACATTTCAGTACTGCTACCAAAAACAGAAATACAAAACAATATAAAAAAGCAAAAAGACGTGTTAAAGGTTTAAAATACAAAACCTATTACCATAGAGATTTTTCCAATTGCAGTCTGCAATTGGAATTAATTTTTTTTTCATTGTTTTTGAATTATTTAGAGCTTTTTTTCATATGGTTGTCAGGGTCCTTATACTCTAGCAACCAGGCAGTCATTTGAAGGAGAGACTGGAATATAAATAGCGAAGGGCCTAACAAAAGACAAGTAATAAGCATCAATAACAATAAAATTTTAGTTTTATACAGCAAGAGGTTTTTAGCTGCCAGGTTCAAAGCAGAAGAATGCAGCACAAAATTCAAAAACTATAAAAAAGGCAGACCAGGGCATTGTATAACATTTAAGCTTCCTACATGTAAAGCAATAGTTTCTGCATTTTAGCTATAACTAAAAAAACAAGGAATTTGAAGCTAGGCCAATTGTCGTGCTGCAAATAAATCCTATACTAAATGCAACAAGATTCTTTTTTTACAGTGATGAGCAGGGCTGCCGTTAGAAATCACGGCCCACATACAACAACATTTTCGGGGCCTCCTGTGCCCCGCCCATCCTGGCCCCAAAGCCCCACCCCAGATCCTGCCCATTCCACATCACATTTAAAAGACAGACATCAGCAATAAAAAAGGTAACCCCCCCACACGCACAAGTTATAAAAAGCTATTGGGGACCAGGGCCCCCTTATATGTTAAAAAAAACATTGGCACCAGGGCCCCCCATAAAAGTTTTTTTTTCAAAAAAAAAAAACATTGGTGCCAGGGCCCCCCTTACAAGTAAAAAAAATATGGCCCCAAAGAACATTTTTTAAAAAAACATTGGCGCCGGGGCCCCCCTTACAAGTTAAAAAAAAATTGGGTCCCCAAAGAACATTTTTTTTAAAAAACATTGGCGCCAGGGCCCCCCTTACAAGTTTAAAAAAAATGAGGCTCCCAAAGAATATTTTTTTTAAAAAAACATTAGCGCCAGGGTCCCCCTTACAAGTTAAAAAAAATTTGGGGCCCCAAAGAATATTTTTTAAAAATACATTGGGGACAGGGGCCTATAGAGTATTAAAATAATACATTGGTGGCCAGGGAATTAAGAAAAATAAAAAAACATACATTGGTTTTCAGAGGAATTGAACTCGTGGCTTCAGGACTTCACCTCCTTTCGTGACTTCGGGTCTTTTTGCTGCTTCAGGACTTCAATATTGTCTGTTTCCGTGACTTCGGGTCTTTTCGCCACTTCAGGAATTCAGCTTCGGCTGTTTTCGTGACTTCGGGTCTTTTTGCCGTTTCAGGACTTCGGTTTTGGCTATTTTCGTTGCTTTGGTTCTTTTCAACAATTTGTAACTTTCGGCACTTCTGCATTTTGGCTATTCGGGACTTCGGAAGGAGGCGGCACGGCTTCAGCGCTGTCAAGGGGGAAAAGTTCAGCACTGCCGGGCCCCCCTTCAGGCCCGGGCCCGGTACACTTGTACCCCCGGTGCCCCCCTGATGGAGGCCCTGGTGATGATATCAGTGTAAGACATGTAGTATATTTTTAGGGGCCTTTTTACTAAATAATAAATAGATTGTGCTTTTTCACCTATTTGGGAACTTTAATTTTATCAAATTTAATTTTTCAAAAGTCAGATTTCTGAGATTTATCAATAGAAAAAAATCTCAAAACTTAAGAGGGTTATTTACTAAAACTAGCATTTATATCATTTTTTTAGTAAAACAAAGCCGACCTAACTCCCATCCACGAAATAATCAAAATATCAGCTCGAAAAAGTCGGTGCTAAATTAAGTCACAATTCTAATTGCGCAACTTTTTAGAATTTAATATATTTATGGGGCCGATTCACGAAGGGTTGAATATCGAGGGTTAATTAACCCTCGATATTCGACTAGGAACTAAAATCGTTCGACTTCGAATATCGAAGTCGAACGAGTTTGCGCAAATCCTGCGATCGATCGATCGAAGGATTTTTCATTCGATCGAACGATTAAATCCTTCGAATCGAACGATTCGAAGGATTTTAATCCAACGATTGAAGGAAAATCCTTCGATCAAAAAATCCCAGGCAAGCCTATTGGGACCTTCCCCATAGGCTAACATTGAGTTCGGTAGCTTTTAGCTGCCGAAGTAGGGGGTCGAAGTTTTTCTTAAAGAGACAGTACTTCGACTATCGAATGGTCGAATAGTCGAACGATTTTTAGTTTGAATCGTTCGATTTTTGTAGTCGAAGGTCGAAGTAGCCCATTCGATGGTCGAAGTAGCCCAAAAAAACTTCGAAATTCGAATTTTTTTTAATTCGAACCCTTCACTCGAATTTAGTGAATCGGCCCCCTCTAGGAGTCATATGGAGTCATAACGTGATGGACATTTGTCTTTTTCCAAACCAAATGAACTATGCAGTTATATATAGACCTATGCAGATATGCTAGCACTTGTAAAATCAATAAATCTTTTAGGGGTAGGTTTATCAACATCAGAGTTTGGGTTTACTGTAATGCGATTTCTTTGCAACAAAAATTGTAAATGCCAATTCAAGTTCCCAAAACTCAAATGTATTAAGTAAAAGTCAATGAGAGTTGTATTTTCAAATTCTAATTTTGTTTTTCCGTTCAAGTTTTCGAGATTGCATCAAACTGTGAAAAAATAGCTGAATCGCAGCAACGTTACATTTTGGGGTAGAATGTTTCAAGTTTTAAATCACAAATAATTGAACATTTTACACTTTTGTGCAATTTTAAATTTGAAATAAAATTTACCCTATGCAGTAACTAATGCAGTAAAGTTGCCCTAAATGCTCAAACTAAGAGCTAAGACATTTGAGCTGTCACTGTTTTTCCTTGGTGGCAGGGTCACAATATTTAATGCATTGTCATTGTCACAGTGAATACTGGATATATCATGGGTATAAAAACAATGTTATTGCTGAAGTCAAATAAAAACAGTTCTGAATCTTGCTACCTTGGCCTGAAAAGGCAAAAGAAAACAACTCTTTATAGTCTGCTTTAAAGATCTTCATTGCATACCCTGCTTTTTGCTCCTCAATAAACATTTTCAATAAGCATATAACTGAAGGTTCCACAGGAAATATTTTGTATTGTGTGCATGTTGCTATGCAAAGAAAGGCTTTCCCTTGGATAGTGTCAGAGTATATGTGTTTATGATACTTGACAATTAAAAATAAAATCCATACTAATGCACTCCACATTTATATGGATATTTAAAGTAGGTTAAATAAAAAGGACTCTATAAATTGTTTTTATGTGTTCTGGGAACAATAAAATGTAATTAATGCAAGCCATATGTTAGAGTACTTTTTAATGTAGAAAATAGATGCTTTTCAGAAAAACTTATTGCATGTGGTCTTGTGCATACCTTCTAAGATTGGTTTAGGAACATGCTCCACACTTCTGGTTCAAATCCTGATATACCCCACTAAGACTCAGATAACCCCAGGCTATTCCAGATTTCTGCATATAGGCAGTAATGTGAGAAATATAGAGACAGAGTGCAGCTGCTAGCTTCAATGTATTCAAAATGGTGTTGAACATTCAGTGAGCTTGTTGAGAAACTATAATCAAGATTAAGAAATTATAAGCAGTGTCTATGGCTTCCTCCCATTGGTAAATATCTGGAAGGGCCAGTGTCCAGCGATGGTAGGCATGATCAAAGGAGGTTTAATTATCTCCATGATATCTTAATAAAGCCTAGATAAAAGTTTGGCAGGAGAGGGGTAGTATAGCGTACTCTCAAGGGTGCCCTTGACAGTCAACGCAGAGAGAGTGTGAAACTGTGCCTGAAAGGCATGTCTGAGCTGGCAGTACCTATAGAATTGCATTTGTTGGCTTGGTTCCCTTTCCTGTAGGTCTTGATATCTAGGAAATTCTGCATTAGGTAGAAGTTCTGAAAGTTTTTTAAAACCTAGGTGTAACCAGTATACGAAACCAAGTAAATCACACAGGTGGAGAAGGAGTAAATTGCCCCAAAGTGGAAGGTTGGGCAATAGAGGTGGTAAATGGTGGCCCAGGAGCTTCAGGGCTGTTGTCCATGCTGTGTGTGGAGTCTTTAGAATGTCGGACAAAGTGGCCATGTCAGTGAGGTGCCTGAAGGGTATGTAACAAGGTCCTCAATTGAATGAAGAATGGAGGCTTCAAGGGCCATATTAGAATAATAGGAGTTAGGAGAGAAACCCCAGTGCAGATAATACATTTCGGAGGCTATTTCTAATAATAAGGGTTATTTCATCCAAACGCCACCAAACCAGTAAAGCCTCATATAATGAGCAAGAAGGGAGTCGTTTGTAATAGTAAAAAACTTTTTATTAGGACATGCATAAAAGCATAATGCATTTTTTGCATACTCATATGAGTAAGTGCCCCATCAGGCAGGAAACGTGTTGGGCTTTTATTCACATTCTATTTTTTAGATTGTAAGACCTTTTAGCAAGGCCCCTTCACCACTTGTAACGATTATTTATTGCTTTGTATGTAAATCTGTTTGTTGAATGCATGCACCCATTTACTGTATAGTGCTGTGAAATATATTGGGGCCTTATAAATACGTGATAATAATAATGTTTGCACTATGTTGTTGCCCTTCATTCAGACACAACCTAGGGAGTGCCAATGGGAACAAAATGTAGCCAGGCCCTGCATTTATAATCTATCTATGAATTTAGTACGAGGTGGGTTTAAGTAACAACTTACAGAATGTTCATTAAAACCAAGGTTTATATAGCATCCTATATCCCCACAGGATTTGCAAGGGATGGGTATAAGCTTAATAAACAGTATATAGTTCAAAACACTTAATAAAAGGTCAGTTGGTGCCCTAATCGTTGCTGTTCAGATAACAGTAATGTGCCCTTGATTTCTAATAAACAGATTAGAGTAGATTGGAAAATTGGTGCTCTTTAGTTGCTGATATGACTGCTGGGAAGTGGCCAGTGAGGATTGGGCACCTTTGAGAATCCTAAAGTGTTCATATTGTGCACAGGCACTTCCATATACTGTAGGTATGACAAGTAGTTTTGCATCCTTCCTCTTCTGCTCAATCTAGCACAATTGTGCCACTGGAACTCTGGAGCTTCCACCACCCTGAAAATGGCAGTAATTCCAGGGTTCCCACAGCAGAATTTGCATCTGATTTGCTACCCCATGTCTGTGCAATTGCACACTGCACTTGTGTAAGTGCATGGTCCCTATTATGTATGCTGCTTTAGCTACTACGGCCACTACCCTTGTTCTAGCATGTGTTGGCTTCCTTCACATATCATTTTGGACCTCTGCATCTATTGCTTTAGCAATATTGAAACATCAGTACTTTTGCGGCTTCACATCCTTTGTTTGTATACACATGCCTTTGTTGAAAAGTCAATTGGTACTGCACTCATATTGTGAGAGGAGTTATGTGTAAATAAGTGTATACTGTAAGAGTGTATAATTATGGTTAGCGTTGAGGATGCTGCTATGATAAATGGGTGGTAAGGCTAGAGGTTTTTTATATAATTATAAGTTGTTGTTATTACTTCCAGTCCCTAGGTACTGCTGTTAAGCAAAGCATAACCGTGAGAAGGTTCTAGAGCAAGTATCCCTCAGTTTCACTCAGGAGGGAATGGGATTGTCCTGTGTAGTCTATATATGGGGGAGAGCAGAGGCAGAATTCTTCCTTTTTAGCTGATAAAAGGTAAGCATGGATGAAGCCAGAGATCCTGAGGTCAGCTACTTCAAAGAGGCGGTAGTTAGTAAGTTAGGTAAGCTAGTGGTAAGATCTGTGGAACCTGACATAAGTTGGGACAGATAGGCCAGCTAGTTACCAGCTGAGACCCCGAAGGAATAGGAAAGGGGTCAGTACCACAGCAATAGCTTTTCAATTAGGGAGTGTAAGATGCGTATAGACTTGAAAGGTCCTGTTGCTGCGGAGAGGACAACCCTCTATGTAAACCTTATCCTGTCCCAAAAACCTGGGAGCCATTAAAGGAAAGGTATCATGTAGGCAGTAGGAAAGGGCCTGGGAATCCTTTCACTGTTTTACTGTCTGATAATATATTGGGAACTGTGTGCATTGCTGAAAGCTGGAGAAACTGTGTCAGTTGAGTTAATTGGCTAGATTGTACGGACCTTCATTTTAGTTCAACCATGAGTCTCCCACTCCTGGTGGTTTGTTCTGTAAGGGTTAATGTGGCCATTCCTACTAAAGGTATTGCCACCACCATTATTGAAATAGTAAAAGTAATTAATATTTCACATTCTAAAGGTTGTAATAACTGAGGGGTGTGATGTATTTTCTATACATGAGGCCTTCCACGTCAAGTCCTAAAAAAAGTATTCCTGCTCACTCGCTTCATTTCCCATTGGAGTCCAGTTAATTCAAGTAATTCTGTGAGATGTTCTTTAATATTTGTTTGAATGTGATTATTGATGCACAGGGGACAAAAGGGCAGATTTATGTGACTCTTAAGGTTTAACAGCTTTGAGCAACTGGTAGCTTGAATAGAAAGGGTCAATTGCTCTTGCAGATACTCCCTAACAGAGGCACACCAGGTAAATTGCTATAACCACTTACTGGGTTAGACATTAATGAGAAGAACAATGAGTACCCCAGGACCCCCTGGGCAATAATCACAGTCTCAGGCCTACTCACTATGCTTCTCCTTGCTGCCAGTTGGAAGCATTCTGTTTTTATCCTTGGGGAAACTGTGCAGGCAGTCTAGCTACGCAGAGCAGGTGCAGACTTTATTCCCTAAGCAAGTTCCCAGTGGAGTGTAAGATGGTTTCCACAACCCGATTTGCCATTCACTGAGTTCTCTGCCAGCTCTGAATTTGTTAGTATGCGTGTGTCTTATTCCATGATATGATTGGTAAAACAATACATACTGTTGCAAGATTTCTCATGGTTCATGTAGTCTTTTGTTTGTTTTCATGCCTACTGACACTGCTATGCAAATGCACACCCACACAGAAATATATGCAGTGATACACAGACAAATACACACACAATCCTCATCTTGAAGGATTGTACCAATAAAAGGAGCCCAGTGGGTGGGCTGGCGGCATGACAGAGTAAGTTCGTAAAGGGTAGAACTGTCCAGTGGGGATTGTGATATATTCTGAACAGTGCTGCCTGTGCACCATAGTTCTTTATTCTTCTTACTTTAATAAAGAATCATGTTTATAGTGATCACAGGACCACAAAATAACTCATATTTCCTGCAATCAAATCCTGTTAAATTCTACTGCTAAAGCAAAAGGTAGCTAGGGTTTTATTACCCATTAAGTCCCTATTACTGGTGCTCTTGATATGCTGCACATTAGTTATCCTTAGTAGATGAATGAAAGTGAGTGCCAGGCTAATTATTATTATGCTAATTTTCTGCTACTATAGTGTTTAAAACAACTGGTAAATTACATATGGCTAAATCAGCATTTACTTTTATTTTTGTCACGTGACTGTACCCCTATCCTGCCAAACAGCAAAATTGTCTAAGACAGCAGCCCTGTAATACTTCTGGTGAGCCACTTGATACGTTTATAAAAGAATCTTTTGAATAGTGAAATCCTTGACCTTCAGTGTTTTAGAGAAAGTGTTGCAGTATTTTGAACTGTATTTATAAATTAAACAAGTTCAAACACCTGATCTCCGCTAGTCAGTAATTTTATTTTGATTTTTTTTCTGCAGTGCATTTCATTTAATAAAATGTTTTAGGTAAGTGCATCTCAAAATCTCAGTTGCCTTGCATACTGGCAGTAAAGTCTCTGGGACCCTACAATAGCGGAGTCTTGCCCTAAATGCATGACCCAGGCATTCACCACTGCATACATCCCCTCCATCTAACAAGAACCACTGCGTGACACTTCTTTATTGGAATATTCCTGGCCACAGCTTTTTTTACCTTACCACAGAATCCTCCAAACATTAACATCATGTGTATGTAATATATAACATAACCAAATTTTATTATACATTCATAACACAGAATATAACATTGATATTGTGTAAACCAATATCCCCCTGAGCCTATGTCAGTCTGCCTTTTTCCTTGACCCAAGCAATATCCTGTAGCCGCAACAGCCTGCTCAGAGGATACGCCGTCAGCCTCGAAATCCTTTAGATCCTCCCCTAACTGGGGCCCGCTATTAATGCTGCATAAATTGCCTGCCTCTGATTTCCCCCAATGGTCACCCACCTTAGGGGTTAAACCATCACATCATGAGTATGCCTCTCCTAGCTGCACAGTTTTAGTACCCAGCAGACTGACAAGGGCCCACCCCTTTCTGCTGTGACTATTATCTCAACTAGGTTAGATTTGCTAGAACCCCCACTTCGTCCAGATCTAACCAAATAGCCCTCAACCATCTTGACCACTACTGTAAATCTCTTCTTAAGGGAGGGCAGGTGGGAAACCTCTCTTCTCTCCCCTACTATCAAATGGTGGCACTCCTCAATTAGATTGGCACTAAAATGGCCACCAGTGCCCACCCTTAGGCTTAACCACCCCCTTTCCTCTAACCCCTCCAATAGGGTCCTGCCTGTGTTAAGCCTGGGTCATGATGCCTCCTATCCTTGTTGCTATCTGTGGCATTACCTTCTAGAATGCCAAGCAGCCAGCATATCTGGGGGTGGCTGCCTCTCAACATAGTATCTATACAAAAGTACAGTTTACACATAGTTAAGGATGCATATATTCTTTAAGTCCCACTGTAGCTGCATCGCTTCCACTTACTAGCAGTGTAAAGGGCATTTGTCTAGTGCTGTAAATAGAGTAACCGCCTTTGCTGCAGTTAAAACCCAGGCAAAGGCGGGCGGGTTGATGACATCAGGGGGCAGGTGTGATGAGCTATGATGTTAGGGGGTGGATGTGATGGTATTGGAGCAGGAGTGTGATGTTAGGGGTGGTTTATTGTTTCACTTGGACAAAGGTTGGCTTGTTTCGGTCCAGTTTTTAGGATCCAGGGAGAATGTTATACACTGAACAACCCCATGAAAAAACAGGCTGTCTGATTCAAAACCAGATGAGTGGCAACCCAAGTTGTAAATCTGCTATATGAGGCCACTTCCAGTGCACAGAGAGCTGCAAATAAGGGTGATTGGTGTGGGACATATTGCAAATATGGTGTAGGGTGGTGCCAAAGGGTGCAGAAAGAGTCAGCTAAGTGCTATACGAGCAAGCCCCTTAGTGCTCATACAGAGAGCAATTCCACAAGGGGTCTGGGTGCCCTTGGCACTGCAGGTGGGCACATGCACACCCTGTCCATACAAATACAGGACCCTTCAAATGTGCGAATGATATGGATGCTATAGATTATAATTATTGACCAGAGGGCCAGACACTCACATTAGTCATATATGGACTATCACATGGGTGACAAGACAAAGCAAATATCAGCAAGTTTTGCCCCTGGTCAGGCAAACAGATTATATCCTTATATAGCCATCTTAAGTTATCTATACATTAGCTGGCGCTTCTGCAGTTCATTTTCAAAGACCTTGGCATTTTATATTTTTCAGATACACACTATATAAAATACTATATGTTACAGCCTCTAGATATAATAATGCTAATACTAACTCATGTAAAAACAGCTTAAGGTTCCAATCCATATCTGAATAAACTTAATCGGGCTAAAATGCAGTTAACACATAAAAATATACATTCTACAAACTTTTATTGTACCAGAGGAAGTCATTTTTTTTAATTTCACTAAAATGCTACTATTAAATAATTTGTCTTCATGTTACAGCCTTTCATCACATTTAACTGCAAAATATAGCTGTTGTAGACAAAAAGCAATAGTCTCTTTATTTTGGATGGATATGTATGTAATTAAAGTTGAAACCTGGAATCTGTTCAAACTGGAGTAAAAATGTAACAAATTTATGGTCCTAGTTTAGTGTCCCAATGAACACATTTCCAAATGCATTAAACTCCACCACTTCAAACTGTCAGCTGGCTTGTTTAAGAAGCTGCTTCCCGTTAATAATTATGTTTATATTTGTGGTCCATAACTGAACCACACATGAATTTGAGATGCAAAGTGGGTCACATAAACACAGATATCCCATATAAATGTGAAAATTATGGTTTTGGCTTGTCTGGCTACTGAAACTTGGCTGACTGTCTTAGATCTCACAAAAGATATACATATACCAAATACATAGACCTAAAGCAATATCTGTCAGCCCTGTGATGATGATGTAAATATCCCAGGATGCAATGCTAGCACCTCTGAATTAAACAGGCAGAAGCATTATATTAAATGTGCATTTTTCAGTCTTGCCTTGATGCCAAAGAAATACACTGGCTCCAACCATTTCCTAAAATGCCAGCTCTACTAGCTCCTTATAAAAAGGTCTGTATTTATGCTACATAAACTTATTCCAACTTTCCATCGCTGTCCTGAGCCTGAGCTATGAAATGATTCCAATTATTGCTGAAATTATTCTTCAAGAGCCTAGGTAAAGAAACATGCTGGAATGGAGCCAACTTCAATATGTTGACTAATAAAAAAAGTAATTTTCTACATGACCTGATCATGTTAGCTGGGCTTGAGAAACATTTCTATGGGGGGGATACATGGTGTAACATCATAAAGAATAGGATGTGAGAGTCCTGGTTCATAAGGGGCTTCAAACCAAGTCATAATTGCAGGTCTTTATAGAGAAAGTTATTAAATCTCTGGTTTTGTGTAAAATGGATGAACCCTATTTTTTGCCCTAGCCATCTTGGATATTACATTTAGGGTATTATTTATCAAAGGTCGAATTTTAGAGCTTTGTGAGTTTTTTTTTAAACTCGAATGAACCCACAACTGGTTTCTAATTTAAGAAAAAACTAGAATCAGTGAAATCAGGGTTAACAACTCTATTGAATGAATTTTTTGCTGGAAAAAACTTGAATCGCTTGAGTTTTCAAACAATACCCTCTGAATATCATGAAGGCTACTAACATCTTTAAATTGTTCAAGGGACCTCTGCCATTGATTTCTACATAACCTGATGATGTATTTTCGGATTCAAGCTATTTCCAGGGTAGGGGTATATTAAATCTCAAAAAAGTTGCGAGTTTTTTTACCTGAAACATTTTTGACTCAAAAATATCCACGATAACTCACATTTTTTGTGGAAAACACAACTCGAGCCTTAATAAATCTGCCCCTGAAAATGAGAGGACCAAGGTGAGGTTTATGGACTGGCAAGGAAACCCGGAAAGTGTGACAGTAGGAATGGGGTAAGAGTAGGTATAGTCATGTCAGTGAAGTACTGAATTTGAATCCAGAAGAGTAGTCAGTAACAGGTAAAGGTTGGTTCAGGCAGTGATACAGTGGTGGTCAAGGACAGGCAGAGGTCAAGGAACAAAGAATCTGATTATAAGCGCACCCACAAACTAGAATAGACCCCATTATGGAAGGGAATTTTGACACAAGCGCAAGTGTCAAACAAAATGACACACTCACCAAATCTTATGTAAGATCCCTTATGAACATCCCTTTGAGGGGAATTCAAGTAGGCATTTAGTTGTTGGGTATTCAAGTAGGCAGTCAAGATAGATAAAGGACATACAGTATAGCAAGAACTATAAGCAAACGCTTGGCATTTACTTCCAACAAAAAATCTACGTAAAATGTTTTTTTAGGTGAATTTTATGTAATATGTAATACTTATTATTGGAGTAACCTAAAACCTGGCAAGCTTTTAATGTTTTGAAACAATACAAAAGTCTTGGAAAAAAATCAAGAGATTCAAGAATAGGTGAATGAGTTTGAGCAGTGCTGTCCAACTTCTGTGGTACAGAGGGACGGAATTTTTCTGGCCTACGTGGTGGAGGGCCGATAATGGAATCCAGTGTTGACTACTCCCTGTTTTAAACCACACACACTTTAAAACACACCCATGTTACCACAGGAATACGGCAGGCAGAATATGGCACACACAAGGAACATTAGGGCAGGCAAAGTATGGCACACAAAGGGAGCATAGGGCAGGCAGAGTATGGCACAAACAGGGAGCATGGGGCAGGCAGAGTATGGCACACACACAGGGAACATAGGGAAGGCAGAATACAGCAGGAGACAGCAAATTGGGATCACTCTAAGATGAATAGTTCATACAGTGCTACATACAGTGAAAAGGTTCTGGTGCCCTCCAGCAGTTTGTATTAGGTGTGAACAGGTGAACAACATGGGTCTGAGCTGTACAGGGCATTAGGGGAGTGAACAATATAGGTGTTACAGGTGTGAACATTGCAGGGGGGATTACCGGTGTGAACAATGTAGGAGTTTATTGTCTGAATTTGAGGTGTAAATGAAGGGGTCAGTTAATCTCAGTACTGATACCTTTTAATTTTACACAAGGTAAGCAGTCACATAAGGCAGACTTTCATGTGGGGGCCACACAAGGGGGGGCACCAGTTGCACAGCACTGAGTTAGAGAATTCACTCCTGCTTTATTACTATTATTATTAACTATTCACCTGCTCCCAAGCTATGATTTTGAATACAACTGCCCTTTTTTGAATACCTTTAAAATAACTTTAATTATGACGTTTGATTAGAGTGATATTCTGAGATAATTTGCATTTCATTCTCATTTTATATAATCTGTATTTTTTTAGATTTATTTAGCAGCTTTTCACTTTGTCATTTTAGCCATCTAAATGCTAGGGCCCATATTACCCTATTTAACCATGCCTGGATTTGAATGCTAGACTAGAACATGAATAGGAGAGGTCCTGAATAGAAAGATGAGAATTAATAGGTAGTAAGAGCAATAAGGAGGTTATTTATCAAAGGTCGAGTTTGTGAGTTTTTTTATACTTTGAATAAAGTCACAACTTAAATGTTTTCAGATTTATGAAAAAACGCAAATGGAAACAAACTTTCTGTAATCGGGGTGAAAAAACAGAATACTCAAGCGAGTTTTTGGTAAAAAATTTATTGCGTTTTCGAGCACTAACCACCGAAAAAAAACAAACATCATGAAGGCTACAAACATCTTCAAATAGTTCAAAAAACCTCTGCCATTGACTTCTACATGACCTCGACAGGTTTTAGCTGGAGTATTTTCAGATTCAAAATATTTCCAATTGCGGGGTACAATAAACCGAATATTCAGTTTGAAAAATACCCTCAAAAACTCAAATTTTTCAGGGGAAAAAACAACTCAACTAATCCCCATTTGAAAGATGGAAAGAGTCAGAAGAAGGCAAATAATTCATAAACTATAAAAAGAAAAGATAATGGACAATTGAAAAGTTGTTTAGAATTAACCATTCTATAACATAATAAAAGTTAACTGAAAGGTAAACCACCCTTTAAATATCTGGTGGCAGAAATAGGCATGCACCGAATCCAGGATTCGGTTCGGGATTCGTCTTTTTTCAGCAGGATTCGGCCGAATCCTTCTGCCCGGCTGAACCAAATCCTAATTTGCATATGCAAATTAGGGTTGGAGGGAAATCGCGTGACTTTTCGTCACAAAACAAGGAAGTATAATATTTTTCCCCTTCCCACCCCTAATTTGTATATGCAAATTAGGGTTCGGATTCGGTTCCAAAATAGTGGATTCGGTTCATCCCTAGGCAGAAATAGCTGCTACAGGTAAATACCAAGGCATGAAAATGCCTGTGTTGCACTATATTGTATTATATTCCTATTATTTTTTTTAAATGTCTCCAGCAAATCCCATCAACCGTTTGTGCCATGTTTAGATTCTTAACATACTTTGTATTTAAAAAAATAAGCCCAAGACAACTAAATGTGGGTGTTTGGAGACACCCCTTTGACCTTTATTAGTTGTGTAAGAGGCCTTGTGGTTTCATATAAAACAGAGTTAGACACTTTGTCACATTGATGGTCACAGCAGACAAAGCAATTATGATAATATGGAAAATGTAGGTCTTTTAGAATCTGCCAAAGGGCAAGTACCTTAAACCTTAAAAAAAATCTTATTCCTGAAATGTATGCATACAACTGAGCAGAATAGGGTGTGCAAGAAAATCACCCTACCAATATTTCCCTTAATCTGTATAAGTGGATCTTACTTAGTTACACATTTAAATGGATTCAAATGGACGTAAATGCCCTGATTTCTCACATATCTACTGTTGGCTTCCTATTTTCTGCTAGTCCAGAGGATTCCTGAAGCATTGATGGAAATGTGAGTGGGAGTTAAAGGCAGATGGTTGATGGAACAGAGGTCACATTAGTAAAGCTACTCTTTATGTGGCAATGATACATCAGAATAGCATTATACTTGTAGAATCTACATGCCCAGGAGCACAAATATTGAGTGACCAAAGTTTCTAAAGAGTTGTTGATGTTTGTTTTTACATTTGATGACCATTACTGATTTAGTATAGTTACAGATGGTTCTATCCAAGATAATAATCCAAATTATCTGTGATAAATGGCCAGGTGTTTAGTTGAAAGTCACTTATTTTCCAGTAGAAATTGTCCTTTTCTATTCATTTAAATTTTGATTGATATACTGTATCTAATTGTTTAGAATGGTATATGTTTGTACTGCTGGCCAATGACAGTGATGTAGTCTTACAGAAATCTCATTTCTCAAAAAGCCAAGATCCACATGTTGCTCATGGTCTTCAATTCATAGTGAACTGGGAACAAAGTTGTTGAGATAGTATGGCTTGTTGTAGAGGATGGAAATGAATGTCCATTTACATAGACAACAGCATATACAGATGTATTAAAGGTTGCATTTTCATTTCAACAATGTCATATAGGTCTACATACAGTATCTAATCCCTGTTGCACCCAATATCCAGTGCTGTCCAACTTTATGTAGAGTGGGACAATTATTTGGCATATGAAATATTTGTTGGGTGGACGATATCAAAATAAAGAAGTCATAGAGGGAAATTTACTAAAGTGCAAAGTGGCTAACGCTGGCGAAAATTTACCAACGTGACGCCATTTCGGCACTTTGCTGATTTACTAACGGTTGCTGGCGTAAAAAAGTTGAACATTTTTCCCAAAGTCCCAAAATGCTGGCGTCTTTTCCTTTTTACAGGGTGATAGTTTGAAAAAGATCAAAAATTTTTTTGGGGTACCCTCCTTCCCCCTGAAATTTGATAACATATGGCATCTAAACTAAACTGTGGGCACATGTGTAGGGCAACAACTCTATATAATTTTATTAAGGTTCCCTGGCCTTGTGTAGTGTAATTTATTTGCTGCAGTATATACGCCCATTGTACTTTAACTGCACGCTGTATGCAAATTAGCCAACGCTAGCATAACTTCAAACTGCTGGCATATTTTCGCTAACGAGACTTCGCCAGCGTTCGATTCCCTGTGTGCAAATTCGGTTCTTAGTAAATTAGCGTTGTCCAGGCCAAGTTATACCTGGTGAAGTGTTGAGATGTGCACAAAGCCAGCGCTGGCGAATTTTCGCGGGTTGAAAGCTAAGGGGTTATTTATCAAAGGTCGAATTAAAGAGCTATGTGAGCTTTTTTAGACCTCGAATGAAGTCGAATGAACACACAACTCGAATGGTTTCTAAACTAAAAAAAAACTTGAATGGGAAAAACTCGTGTTAGCAAGTTCTGGGTTAACAACCCAAATACTGTAATTAATCGAGTTCCCAGAAAAAAATAAAATAATTTATAAACAATTCATGTTTTCCCCTGAATTCCAGTACAGTCACAATCAGATAAAACCAGGGAATAATTAGGGGGTCGAAGAATTTTTTAAAGAGACAATACTTCGACTATCGAATAGTCGAACGATTTTTAGTTCGAATCATTCGATTTGAAGTCGAAGGTCGTAGTCGAAGGTCGAAGTAGCCCATTCGATGGTCGAAGTAGCCAAAAAGAAATTCGAAATTCGAACTATTTTTCCTTCACTCGAGCTAAGTAAATGGGCCCCTAAGACCTCGAATGAAGTCGAATGAACACACAACTCGAATGGTTTCTAAACTAAAAAAAAACTTGAATGGGAAAAACTCGTGTTAGCAAGTTCTGGGTTAACAACCCAAATACTGTAATTAATCGAGTTCCCGGAAAAAAATAAAATAATTTATAAACAATTCATGTTTTCCCCTGAATTCCAGTACAGTCACAATCAGATAAAACCAGGGAATAATTGTCCAGCTTCAAGCTTTTCACCAGGAAGTCTTCCTTGCACTGTTATTATTTTAATGGGACCTGGGCATATTTTTGTCTGCAAAAAATGTTTATGTGGGCACAGTGAACAGTGGGAGTCATATAGTTGAAGTTCCCGTAGTACTTTAATTAACTGGCATATTTAGAACCCTTTTTCTAGGTGCTAGGATTGTGCTTATTGGTTTCTAGCCTTCTTCATGAATACTAGATGTGCTCATCAGCTCTGCTTAGTGATAATCCATCTTATCTATATAAAGTAAAATGAGTCTTTATAGTACATATGTTTTCTACAAGGGAGGAAGTGCAAAGGAGTGATTAACAAGTGCAAACGTAATGGTCACATTTAGGGGCCCATTTACTTAGCTCGAGTGAAGGAAAAATAGTTTGAATTTCGAATTTCTTTTTGGCTACTTCGACCATCGAATGGGCTACTTCGACCTTCGACTACGACCTTCGACTTCAAATCGAATGATTCGAACTAAAAATCGTTCGACTATTCGATAGTCGAAGTATTGTCTCTTTAAAAAATTCTTCGACCCCCTAGTTCGCCACCTAAAACCTACCGAGGCCAATGTCCCCATAGGCTTCCTAACAATTTTCTGATCGTAGGAATAGCGGTAAATCCTTCGACTTCAATATTTGAAGTCGAAGGATTTTACTTTGACGGCCGAATATCGAGGGTTAATTAACCCTCGATATTCGACCCTAGGTAAAGGTGCCCCTTATTGTACTTCTGAATTCAGTGTAATAACTGTACAAATGCATTAAAACACATGTGACCTATTGCTGTGATTTTCTTACATGGACAGGCTGGCTCATGCCAAAGTGAAAATGATTTCACTCTAGTCAATAAAGATATACATTCTGCCTATTATTGTATTATTTTCATGCACCCCTGGTTCTGCTTCACTCAATCAAACATTCAGTGTGTTGAGATTAGAAATGTGATCATACATTTTCCTTCCTATCTATTCTGCCTGTGAAACAGACAGATATCTCAATGTGCATGAGCTGATTGAATTCTGCATAAAAGCAAGCAAAGCAGTTGAGGAGCCATGGACAGCAATGCTTTGAGCTAGACATCTCGTACCGTAGATAATGTCATTACCTAAAGTGCTGCACATAAGTCTTTGAAGATGTTTTTATAGATTTCATTATTCCAACCAGAGCTCCTGTTAAAACCAATTATGAAAACATATTATCTTCTCTTTAAATAAAAACCAATCTCTTTTGTTTATAGTTGTTTAGAGAAAAGAGAAACTTCCTGACATAAATCTTATAAGAACACTAACTCATATAGATAATGGAATAAACAAATGAGAGCCAGTTTTATATCAAAGAAAACTGTGCCATGCCCATGAACACATTTTTAAATAATGGTACAAAAAAACCCAGAATCCCAGAGAAGTAGGAACAGGCAAACTGCCCCACGACGGTAGAGTGTCATGTATTCAACTCTTCTGTAGCCCCCCCAACCACTATACCCTTTACCACAATAAACCAACATGACACCATGGTTTGAGTTATTTAATATTAACCTTAACATGTAACATCAGTTAATATATGTAACATTAGCAACTTATCCTTAACCAACTATAACCAGCTTAGTGCCACTGAGCCAGAATGTAAGAAATGTAATGCATGATTCCTGTCTCCTTTTCCCCAGCTCATATCTGAAGCTAATTACTCTCCCTTGAAACCCCAGATGTACCAAACTAGAGTCTCTCTCTCTCTCTCTCTCTGCTAAATACCCCAATTAACCCTGGGGTTCAGAATAAAGTTACCCCCCACCACCAACTGTGAATTTTTTTGTAATTGAACCATGCTAGGAGGGAGGGTGATAAAATGAAAGCTGAAGGTCCCTATGCTGTCTAGAGCCAATATGCCCTTTGCGAGGGAATTCAAACCACCCAATGCCAGGAAGGGAGGGGGTGGTCAGCACTCCTATCCCTGTCCTGCTTCCCTACACTGCCACCATTGGGTTTCAAGACAAATAAATGCAATGATTAAACAGAAAGTTTATATATCTAAATATACCATATATCTAAATATGATAAAGGCAGTGCATTCTCTATTTATACAAAAAGAATCCCTCCCAAAATAGTGGCAGTCCTACCACCACAGATCTACATAACCCTATTCCTAATGCACCTAAACTCCATCTCTTTAGTTTGAAGCTGTGCCCCTTTTCCTGGCAGTCCAGTTCCCCTTTTTGGACTAGGTCCCTGACAAGACTCCTGTCTATCCCACCCTTTGGTGGCCCTGTTCTAATTTGCACAGCTGGTATATTGGTGTACAGTGCAAGTATAGAAGAGCTCAAATAAGTTAAATTACTTTATTAAATGCCTTTTTACCTGGAGCAATTTTAAACCAATATTTACAGCTAGCACTGCACCTTGCAGTCATAGTATAATAGCAAATGATGATCCAACACCTTGTTACTGGTATTTTATCCTGTCCAACCTTGGGAATAGATACACATAATTGTACACTGCTGGCTCCGCAAGGAGCAAAACCTTAAGTGACCATGCTCAGTTTTGCATAGCAGTCATTACCACATTGTAGTAAAAATTATGGGTGCGTTGTTACTGCAGTGCAACATATTAAAGGAGTTGTTCCAGTTCAGTTGGTTTCAGACAATTCTGAAACTTTCAATTACTTTCTATTTTCTATTTTTTTAATAGTAAAGTTCATTTTTTACCTTCTAAATCAGCTCTGGAAGGGAAATGGGGTTGCTGACTCTCTAAACTAGAGTCCTGCAGCGGGTCGGGTACCCGCAAATACCTTCGGTATCCTGTGGGTAGAAGTTCCGGGTGCGGGTATAGACGAGGGTCGGGGGTTCTGCAGCTTTGCGGGTCATAGGTAGGCCCGTGGGTCTTCTCCATATCGATTTTTACTCATGTTTTCTGACCACGCCTACTTCCAAGGATGTCACTTCCAGTATACAATGACAGCACTTCCTGGTTTACTCCCTTTTTCTGACCACACCTACTTCCGATGATGTCACTTCTGGTTTATAATGACATTACTTCCTGATTCTTGATGGTCAGTGGGTCCGGGTTGTGGATAAAGTACTTGCGGGTCGGGTAGCGGGTCCAAGAATGCGGGTTGTGGGTCCATGTTGCAGATTGCAGGTTGCGGGTACAGGTCGGGTTCCAAAAAATGGACCCATGCAGGACTCTACTCTAAACTATTCTAAATTGATACTTTTATTTGATACATTTCTTATCGTTGTCCCTGCAGAGCAGAATCTCTGAATTTCATTACAGGCAGCTGTTAGAATTGATACAATAGTTGCTAATACTCCACAGAGGCTGCTGATAAATGTATCAACAAAATGTTGCAAAATTGTAAATTTAAAATGTGCACCTGAATTACTGAGCTGCTGAAACACTAGAGATACGAACATTAAACTTTAAACTTAGATTGTGGAAAAACGGTAAATAATGAAAATATAGAAAGCAAATTAAAAAAGTCTTTATTTCTGGAGCATAATCTGAAAACAATTTATCTAGAAACAACCCTTTTAATCTCAGCTATGGCTACAATGGAAACTATTGATGTCACAAAAATTCCATTAGGTGGTTAAATAGGCAGCAGTAAGACTCGGTAGAACTATATCACCTGTTTTCATTGTCTGGCCTTTAAGGTTAAGAATAGTTTCAGCAAGCGCTATGGATTCGGTGCATCTCTGCGTAATACACCAAAAGGATTGCTTCTAACATAAGGATTTTCAGCCTGTGGCTTAGAAACACCAGAAATATAACGTGTTGCCTATTTCTTTGCTTTTTAATGAGGACTTAATTGACCAATCCTGGATTACACTAAGGGGCCGATTCACTATGGGTCGAATATCGAGGGTTAATTAACCCTCGATATTCGACTAGGAACTAAAATCGTTCGACTTCGAATATCGAAGTCGAACGATTTAGCGCCAATCCTGCGATCGATCGAAGGATTTTTCATTTGATCGAACGATTAAATCCTTCGAATCGAACGTTTCGAAGGATTTTAATCCAACGATCGAAGGAAAATCCTTCGATCAAAAAATCCCAGGCAAGCCTATGGGGACCTTCCCCATAGGCTAACATTGACTTCGGTAGATTTTAGCTGCCGAAGTAGGGGGTCGAAGTTTTTCTTAAAGAGACAGTACTTCGACTATCGAATGGTCGAATAGTCGAACGATTTTTAGTTCGAATCGTTCGATTTTCGTAGTCGAAGGTCGAAGTAGCCCATTCGATGGTCGAAGTAGCCCAAAAAAACTTCGAAATTCGAAGTTTTTTTAATTCAAACCCTTCACTCGAATTTAGTGAATCGGCCCCTTAGTGTTTGATTTTTAAAAAGTCGAGTTTTGGTTATATTACAAAAAAATATGGTGAAAAAACATGAATATACTTGAAAAAATTCTTTAGAAGCTTGAAAAGTTGGTATTTATTAAAGGGAAAAAAAGTCGCTCAACTTTTATTTATTTTTTCCCAGTTCATTAAAACATTTAAGTTTTTTAGCCTTATTTAAATTGAATGAAACAATGTGATTATTTTTTGTCACGGATTATTCTTTAGTAAGCGAGCATTGGAGAAAAACAGAGCAATATCTGTGATCTAAGAAGTTTGAATCAGACCAACTATGCTCATGATTTTGATTTTAATTTGCGCAATACACTATTTTTCTGCCAAAAAACTCATCAGACTCTTTGTTTTAATTAAAATTATTTAAAATTTATTTTCTGGTATTTTTAAATTAATTGTAAACTTTACAATTATAGAAAATTGAGAAAAAAAATATTTCTAATAAAATAAAGTATTCAAATTCTTAAAAGGATTAAAGAAACACAATAATTGTTCATTTTTTTAAATCAATATTTTCTTCAATGTGGAGATTTTGTTTTTCAGTCTTCACTCTTTCAGGTGTTTTTGTGGATCCTCGGGGGACTGGGCTTCTCATCTGAACATCCAATCCCTGTAAGCTCCCTGTATATGAATAGGTACCACTGAGCCTAATAGCTGATCAGAGGGTAACAGTATTATCATGTGCCTGCAGGTGACAGTTGTTGGTTCCTCAGGGGACTCTACATCAGTGGATCCTTCCCTCTTGCATATCCAGTCGCCTTTTAGGCTTATGGGCCATATTAGAGTCAGGTTCTGAATAGAAGTAAAAAGTAATGATGAGCCCTATACATTTATTTATATATATATATATATATATATATATATATATATATATAGCACAGAAATATCTGAGTTCTTTTACTGACCTGAAATTCCATGGAATAAGTTGGCATATAGAGGAGAAGCCCAAACATTCCTGCCCACTCCAATGTTGCAAGTGCCGTTCTCTATTAAAAAAGGAAAAAAACAAAAACTTATTTTATTAGAATAATTATTAAGGGTTGGGACGTATATGTTTTTTTATTTATGGCACAAGTGGCGTTCAGCCATACAAGATCAAGCAATAACAGGTCTGTGATGGGACATTTTTTCTTTTCCTAGGACAGTAGGAGTTCTATAACCGTATAAGGGATCAGGCTGCTGCCAAGTGCTTTATACATATCATGGAACCCAAGGTGGCTCCTTATCAACCTCAGTACAATAGGGAGACATTATTTGTTATAATACACAAGTTTTACATAAAATGTAAATGTAAAATGACATACCAAATAGTGTGGATTGCAGCTCGTCAGTATGCTACAAGTCGTCAGTGATGTTGTAACTAAAAGATGGAAAAATACATTGTTAACACACAGACAGGGAGCAAGACAATACTAGGATGGACTGCATAAATGTAAGAAATTCTCATTAAGGGGCAGATTTATCAAAGGTGGAGGTGAATTTTTGAATGAAAAAAAATTCAAATTTCAAGCTATTTTTTGTGTCCTTCGACTAGGGAACAGTCCAAATTCGATTTGAATTTGAAAATTGAAATATCGAAATGTATCATGTACTGTCTCTTTAAAAATTTGACATCGACCATTCGCCATCCAAAACCTGCCAAATTGCTCTTTTAGGCTATTGGGGACCTCCTAGAACCCATTTGCAGTCAATTGGTGGTGGACTTTGAAAAATTTAAATTTTTTTTGGGGAAAACTTCAAGTCGAATTCGATCCCTTCCATTCGTCCAATTCGAATTTGGACGAATATGGACCTTTTTGATCGAAAACTGACCTATTCAACCAAAAAAAAAAACTTTGACTTAATTTCGGTTGCTCTTTTTGAATTCGAATTTCTAAGCTTTTTCAATTTGAAATTGACCCTTGATAAATATACCCCTAAATCTTGGTAGAGATTCAAAAATGACTGTGCATCAAGCTGGAATACTAGAATGTAATACTAATTATACGTCAGGGGTGTTCATACTTACGTGCTATCATTGGGATAACAGTGATCACACAAGCAAAGAACCGGTAGTAAACCATCCTTCGACTTTTTCCGTTGGGCTGGAGTATGGCGTACAGTATACATTGTACGATGTTGTATACGCATCCCGTGCCAAATCCCACAAATGCTCCTGTAAGGTGACCAGTTTCTGAATCCTTTCCCTACAATAGAGACACAGAAATCAGTTCCCTAATTTTGAGTTTCAATATGAAATTTAGTAAATAGGAAGAGGTTTTATTTACCCTAACATAACCAGCCAGGAGAAAGCCAGCACAGGATAGGAGTCCAAGGCATAATATGAGTCTATTGTAGACACCTGTGACTTTGGGTCGGTACAGCTTGATGAATTTATAGTTCAGGAGCTTTACAGCAACATCTGAAAATAAAAATACATTTTATTAGTTTATGGGTTAATTAGCAAACTATTTAACTTTATTTATTGAAAGCAAAAATACTACACATTGCCTAATAATATATGAAACGCTGTTAGTGTCACTTACCTAGAATGCTGGAAATTGTTCCTGTTATCCTACTAACAGCCATCTCTGGTAGTTTCGTTCCTAAGTCACTATAAGATAAATAGAAATCATGTTATTAGTTGGTTTCCTGGCTGCTATCCAGCCCAAGTATATTCCATATAGGTAAAGAACATAGAATTACCTTATAAATGGCACCAAGTGTATGTGTCCCTGAGTCAGAGCTGCAGTATAAGCCACTAGCAGGCCAATGGTAGTCCAAATCACTAAAATTATTGGTATTAAGGCTAATCCTGTTAAGCAGTTTTTCTTCATAATCATATTAAAAAGATAAAATAGATGAATAAATGATAAATAGAAAAGAAATAGAAGTAAATAGAAATAGAAGTAAATAGAAATAAAAACAGTGACAGAGAAGTGAAGTCAACGCTATCATTCGCCGCATCTCGGATGTGATTCTGTTTGCCAACACCTTGATTCTTGTCATTGTGATGTCACAGACATACATCATGTGACTGATCTTCGTGGGTGGTCATTACATTGTGATGTCACAAACGTATGTCATGTGACTGTGATCTGAGTCGGCAGCATCTACACATGGTGATGTCACTAGCTGTGCCTTACCCATTGTTAACCCTTGGTGTACCATCAACCTTTTGTATGGGAGAATCCTTGAGGGATACACACCAGGCAGAGAGTTGCAGTTCAAACATTTTGTCTTTATTTTCAAGGCCTCCAGTTGAGCAGCAGCACTTTCACAGCTTTCCACATATGGCATTTTCAGTAACTGCACACTGCTAGTGGCCAACCTAAACATCTGTATTAACCATTACTTAAGCATTTATATTAAACAATTAACATTTTACCCTATTGCATCTCACCCTCCTGAAAACCAGACATGTCCTCGTGTCTGCCAATTAAACTATTACTTTACATTAAGACAATCTTGCCACCTAAAACTTGCTGAGATTTTTAATTTTTCTTTTTGAAACCTTGAGCCCAACGAAATGAATGCTAACATGGACAAAAATGTTGCACTTAATGACCTTATTAGTTAAAATTACTTGCATCTCCTTTCACTTAAATGTGTGGTTCACCTTCAAGTTAACTTTTAGTATGTCCTAGAATGGCCAGTTCTCCAAAGAACTAGCATTGGATAAAAGCTTTTTCTTGACGTCGAATATTAGTAAATAGGCCTCCGAGAATATTTGTATTTGTATCTGTTAATGGAAGGAAGGTGCCATATTGATCATTGTGCTGAAGCAAAATGGTGTTGCTTGAGCCATAACGAAAACAAACGATATAACCATTCCTACTCAGATGTGTTAATAAAAATTAACAGAGAGTTGATGTTCTGTGTGCACATTACACTGTGTCCTGTACCTGTGGGGGCCTATTTATCAAACGTTGATTTTTTATGTTTTTTAAAACACGATTAAACAAACTAACTCTAAAACTATGAATGTTGTGACATTATTAAAAAAGCTTTAAAAAATGTATGAACAAAAATTTGCCGTCACCGAAATGTCGCCGATTAAAGTCTATGGGCGTCAAAAAATTTTTGTCACGCGTAAAAATTTTCTTTGACGCAAATCTTTTTACAAGTCTATGGGCGTTTTTTTTTTTTTTTGGCGAAACAAGGCGAAAAAATTCGCCCATCCCTACTGAAAGCAATTGAATTGAAAAAAGTTTTAGAAGGTGAACAACCCCTTGAAAGAGAACATAAACTTTCCATAACAGAGCTCATTAGACATGGGTTACTTATATGTTACATCTCTAAGGATACTTGATAAATATCAAGGAAGCTGCAGCCCAGCAATATAATGAATTGATTCTTCAAGGAACACTTTTTTTGAACAGTCTCAATCGGGTCTTTAGGGTTAAAGGTCATAAAATTAGATCAGAAAAAAAAGAATAACTGTGTCAAGCTACTTAAGGGCCAACATCTCTGATCAGGCTTTACTGATATACGATTTGATATAATATTAATAATAATATAAACTGCCCATTTCTCTTTTTTTCTTCCCTATTAATAACATTAGCATCAAGTATCTCTATAGGCAGAAATAGATGTCTCTTAACACCATGTAACAACATGGATCCAAAGGCATGCGAGTGCATTGTATCTGACCATGGCGGTCCTGCAGCTATGTAAGAATACTGGTGATTGCCACAGGTTTCATCACACATTTAACACAAAAACACAAGGCATATATTTAATTGTGTGACAGTCACAAACCAAACACAAGGGAGGGCTAAGTATTACTTCCCTATGTCCAGGCCCGGATTTACGGCAAGGCCGCATAGGCCGCATAGGCCTAGGGCGGCAAAAGAATAGGGGCGGCATGCCGCCCAGCCGCATTATGGGGACGCGTGCGTTTTTTCGCCGGCGCGCTGGGAAGGGGAGGTGAGGTGGGCGCTAGGACCGTGCGGCCGCCTGGTCGGACCGCGCGGCCTAGGGGCGCCCCTTATTGAAATCCGGCGCTGCCTATGTCAGAAGAAATAGACCTAATGTCATTTAAAATATTTAAGATTTTAGTAAATGCTATTTGCAACAGAAAATAATGTCTATGATGTCACAAATATCCCAGAGCATATTTTTGCATTTGGGAGACATTTCAGTGTCCATACTCTTTAATAGACAGGTAATGAAGAGGCCACCACTAGGCCTGAGCAATTTTGTTTTCACGTTTCTTTAATGCATGCTGCTGTTAGTAATTGCATTTTTGCGCCCAGGGGGTTTCCTTCTCCTTTAAAGGAAAACTATACCCCCAAAATGAATACTTAAGCAACAGATAGTTTATATCAAATTGAATGACATATTAAAGAATCTTACCAAACTGGAATATATATTTACATAAATATTGCCCTTTTACATCTCTTGCCTTGAACCACCATTTCGTGACTCTATCTGTGCTGCCTCAGAGATCACCTGACCAGAAATACTACAACACTAACTGTAACAGGAAGAAGTGAGGAAGCAAAAGGCAGAACTCTGTCTGTTAATTGGCTCATGTGACCTTACATGTGGTTTGTATGTGAGCACAGTGAATCTTACGATCTCAGGGGGCGGCCCTTATTTTTTAAAATGGCAATTTTCTATTTATGATTACCCAATGGCACATACTACTAAAAAAGTATATTATTATGATAATGGTTCATTTACATGAAG
This sequence comes from Xenopus petersii, assembly GCA_038501925.1. Lineage (NCBI taxonomy): Eukaryota > Metazoa > Chordata > Amphibia > Anura > Pipidae > Xenopus > Xenopus petersii. Next base: position 124,901,588 of record CM076682.1, read on the forward strand.
CAGGGTTTTACATATGAGCTGTTTTACTCAGTATCTTTTAATAGAGACCTACATTGTTTGGGGGGTATAGTTTTCCTTTAAGTATGGTGCAGAGAGAGATATTTTGAGACAATTTGCCATTGGTATTCAATTTTTATTTGTGGTTTTGAGTTAATTAGCTTTTTACTTCCAGTTTGTAATTTCTAGGGTCCAAAGTACCCGAGCAACTATGCACTGATTTGAAGAGATGGATATGAATAGGAGAGGGCCTAAAAAGAAAGATGAGTAATAAAAAGTAGCAACAACAATGAAATGATAGCCTTGCAGAGCATTTGTTTTTAGATGGGGGTCAGTGACCCTCATTTAAAAGCTAGAAAGAGTCCGAAGAAGAAGGGAAATAATTCAAAAACTACAAAAAGAAAAAAATGAAGGCCCATTGAAAAGTTGCTTAGAATGAACCATTTTATAACATACTAAAAGTTAACTTAAAGGTGCTGTTCACCTTTAAATTAACTGTTAGTATGATGTAGAAAGTGATATTCTGAGATAATTACAATTGGGACTCATTTTTTATACTTGTGATTTTGACTTATTTGGCTTTTTATTTAGCAGCTCTCCAGTTTGCAGTTTCCGCAATCTGGTCGCTAGGGTACAAATTACCCTAGCAACCACACACTGATTTGACTAAGAGACTGGACTATAAAGCAGAGAGACCTGAATAGAAAGATGAGTAATAAAAAGTAGCAATAGATATAAATATGTAGCCTTACAGAGCATTTGTTTTTTTAGAAGGAGTCAGTGACCCCCATCTGAAAGAGTCAGAAGAAGAAGGGATATCATTTAAAAACTATACAAAATAAATGATGAAGACCAATTGTAAAGCTGCTTAGAATTGGCCAGTCAACAACACACTAAGGGGCAGATTTATCAACGGTCGAATTTCGAAGTACAAAAAACATTGAAATTCGACCATCGAATTAAAAAACTTTGAATTCGAATATCGAATTCGAAGTTTTTTCAACAAATTTGGCAATCCTGCGGTCGAATAAAAATCGAACGATTCGAATGATTTTAGCGATTGATCAAAGGATTTTTATTCGATGTGTAAAGACTTAGAAAAATGTTGTAGAAGGTCCCTATAGGCTAACATAGCACTTCGGCAGGTTTAATTTGGCGAAGTATTGAAGTTAAAGTTTTTTTAAATAGACAGTACTTCGATTATCGAATGGTCGAATATTCGAACGTTTTTTACTTCGAATTGAAGTCGAAGTAAATTCGAAGTCTTAGTATCCTATTCGATTGTTGAAGTAGCCAAAAAGTTACTTTGAATTTTGAATTTTTTTTACTTTGAAAATTCCCTCGAATTCACTTCGAACCTTAGTAAATCTGCCCCTAAAAGTTAACCTAAGGGGAAACCACCCCTTTAAAGGTGACACATGTGCAGGAAAGAAACATCATGATTTGTAAGTATCTAACTGCCAATGTGTTGTCTGGCACCAAAAACCTCAGTGTCAAAGACAACATTTAGGATCAATGCATACCAGCTAAGGACGAGGTTACAAATCAGTCAAAAGTTATAGTGAACTTTTTTGTGTTATTCAAATTTTTTGCTTTTTCAGATAGCTGAATATGTCTCTATATATACAGTATTATAAAGAATCTTCTATAAGATGCATTATAATGATGATTGGAGCAATGTGTATGTCATCTAGAAGATCACTGAAGAGATCTATTTAGCATATTTTGACATTTGTTATTAAAGTATCTGCAAACTCCATAATTTTTCCTGACCGGACAAGATGTATGTAAATCTATTTGACATCTTTTACAACCATGTAGCAATATGGCTGAGGTTCTGTTAATACAATTTGGCAGCATAAAACTACAATGGATTCCCAGAGGAATGTTTTTGTCTTGCATCAAGGAAAACATACATAGTAGCCTTTCCCTTTGTGACATCACTGTTTACCTTAGTGTCTTGTTATCTCAGATTTTACAGAAAATGTTCATTGTGGTATATGCATAGAGCATGATGTGTTTATGTTTCTGCTCTGCAAATTGCTATTTAAACCAATAGCTGGTTGTTAGGCACATGATGGGCAGTGATTCAAATAACAGCTAGCAGAGAGCCTGATCAAAGAGCTAAGCAATGCAAGCTGACTTATAATGAACTTTCATTTTTATAACTAGATAAAATTATTGGCATGGTATGACATGATTCCATTAATTAGCAGCATATATTTTCCTTTATATATATGGGCTTTACAGAACATCTTCTAATTCTAAAATCCTAGACTTTTCAGTTAAGTGTAAAATTGTTCAAATCAAAATGTAAAGGGGTTATTTTAAAGGAGAACTAAACTGTAAAAATGAATATGGCTAAAAATGCCATATTTTATATACTGCACAGCCAAAAGTTTCAGCTTGTCAATAGCAACAATGATCCAGGACTTCAAACTTGTCACAGGGGGTCACCATCTTGGAAAGTGTCTGTGACACTCACATGCTCAGTGGGCTCTGAGCAGCTGTTGAGAAGCTAAGCTTAGGGGTTGTCGCAAATTATCAGGCAGAAAATTAGGTTGGCCTGTAAAATACGCTGATGCTACAGGACTCATTATTAAATTCTGATGCTAGTTGCACTGGTTTCTTTGCTGCCATGTAGTAATTATCTGTATTCATTACTAATCAGCCTTATATTGTGATATTTCTATTCCATAGGTCCTGTATATTGTGAGTGGGTCCCTAAGCTCAGTAAGTGACAGCAGCACAGAGCATGTGCAGTGAATCAGCAGAAAAGATCATGGGGAGCTACTGGGGCATCTTTGGAGACACAGATCTTAACTGCTAAAGGGCGTTGGTTGCCTTGGGCTAGTACAGAAGCCCAAAACATACTGTACAACATTTCTAGCTACTTCTTTAGTTAAGCTTTATTTTTCCTTTAACAGTACAATCTATATCACCAGCAAGAGCACAATATAGTGGTGGCTAAGTGCATGTTGGCTTTAACCAGTAGTGGCCAGACAATATTTCCAAGCAAAAACATCTATGAATACTAAATTTAACAATGGTGCAAAATGTCTCTGAGTTCCTTTATTCACTTCAAGGGGTTGTTCACCTTATAGTTAACTTTTTATATTATTTAGAGAGTGATAATCAGAGACAATTCGCAAATGGTTTCCATTATTAATTGTTTGTTATTTAGCTTTTTATTCAGCAGCTCTCCAGTTTGCAATTTCAGCTATCTGGTTTCTAGGGTCCAAATTACCCTAGCAACGACCCATTGATTTGAATAAGAGACTGGAATATGAATAGGAGAGGGCCTGAACAGAAAGATGAGCAATTTAAAGCAGCAATAACAATACATTTGTAGCTTTACAGAGCATTTCTATTTGCAGATGGGGCCAGTAACCCCCAATTTGAAACCTGAAAAGAATAAGAAGAAAAGGAGAAATAATTCAGAAACGATAAAAAATAAATAATGAAGAGCAATTGAAAAGTTGCTTATAATTGGCTATTCTATAACATACTAAAAGTTAACTTAAAGGTGACCCACCCCATTATGTGAAAAACATAGTTAGCTAGACAAAACATTTGTGAGTTCAGGTACAATACTGGTCAAGTGATAAACTTATAGAAGTATTATCACACAAATTAGGACAATTGTGGTCACTTTTCATTCCTGGGGGTGTAAGTGCTTGGGCAGTCGTTTTGTGTCCCTGATGAAGATACAAAGGGGCACATTTTCTAAGGGTCGAATTTCGAAGTGCTAAAACTTCGAAATTTGACCATTGAATTGAAAAAATTAGATAGTCAAAGCTTTTTTTTTATTAAATTTAGCAGTTTTCGATCAAATTAAATTTGTTCGATCGATCGTAGAAATCGTTCGAATCGAATGATTCAAAATATTTAATGAATCGATCGAACGATTTTCAAAAAAAAAACTTTGACTTCTAAAAAAAAAAAAGTTCTAAGAGGTCCCCATAGGCTATCATTGCAATTCGGCAGGTTTAAGGTGGCGAAGTATCAAAGTCGAATTTGGTCTATTCGGTGGTCGAAGTACCCAAAAATTACTTCGAAATTCCAGTTTTTGAATTAGAAAATTCACTTCAAATTCACTTCGACCCTTAGTAAATGTGCCCAAAATGTTGTGAATGCTGCACACTGTTTGCACTGTATAAGTTATACAAGATTTTAATGGACTGAAATAACTGTAATGTCTATTTGGTTGCCTCTTTTGCCTTGGTGATGTTGCTTCTACTCTATGGCATATGCCGAAATGGCAGAAAAATGTACAGTGTCCCAGGTTCGATTGTGTTCACGGTCCTTTTGCCGGCTTTTACTTGTAAAAATCACAATATCTATAAAAGAAGCCAGCGCCGAAATGCCTCTGGTCCACTGCCTTGTGCCTGATTATGACTTTATTAAGTTGGCAACAATGGTTATTACCAACTGTGATCTGTGCTGTGTCTATAGCTGCTAGCTGCTGTGCATTTGAAGTGCCCATTTGTGTGCAATTTACTAACGGATGCTAAACTGTGTGACTCTGGTATCTGGTACCCATATTTGAATCTAAGTGTATAGTAACAATTATGTTTGAATTCTGGAAAGGACTGCATTGTGGGTATAACACAAATTCAGCTTTGCACTTTATAAATGAGCCTTTGTGTTTACATAGTGTATATTTTCTACTGTTTAATGTAAAATATTGTTCAGCAATATTAGACCACATATGTTTGGTAGAAAAACTGCACAGTATAAGATGTAACCCAATATATTTCCTGTCTTAATCTCTAAAAATCAGAATAATTTGCACTGCTAGTGCCTTTTTCTTTTACATGGATGTCAAAAGAATCTTAATTTCAGCTAATGCAGTAATATGACACATTCTTCTGAGAGGAAACCTGGTTCCAAAGAAAACTGCACGCTGCTTTGCTAATATTGCCACTGAAATATGAAGTTCTCCCAATCAGACTGCCATTATTCATTATTTTGCCACAAATCCAAAAGACCAGAAAAGTTTAAAAGACAATATTCCTCCCAAAAAGTATTTTGTCAGATTTAAAGAGTATACACGGTATGCTGATGGGAATAATATGCGTCGGGAATTTTGGCCAAGCTTGCAGTCAAGATTGACATTTCATCTTTCTATCACATAGCTAATCAGATTTTTCAACATAGTTTACTCTTTAATGTCATAAGTTATGCTTTGTTAATGTTATGGCTCTAAATCGTTTTCAAGTAAAAATCTATTTTAATAGATTTCAACCCTGTACATTACACCCAAGTTCATGGATGGATGGGGTGTAGTGGGCCAACTTGGGCATGTGGTCCATTAGTGCTGCAGAATACCATGGTGTCAGGGTATTGCAGCAGATGGATAAATAAAGACATGCATGGGGGAAATTTACTAACCTGCAAAAATTCACCAGCAGCAGGTTCGCCACACTTCGCCAGGCAAAAATTTGCTCAGACAACGCTAATTTTCTAAAATGTAAAATTGTGTCCACGGAAAGGATGGCTGGTGAATTTTCGCTAGCGTTACATTGGCAATCAAAGAGAAGATGCGCTAGGGTTCGATTATGCCTAGTGCAACTTCGTTAGAGGTCTTCGCTCAGGCTAATTTGCATACGGCGGGAAATTATCAATTTTAATGGACGTATATGTTGCAGCAAATACATTACATTACACACGTCCACTTAATAAAGAAAATAGAGTTGTTATAATGCTCTACACATGAGCCCACTGTATAGTTTATGTTCCATATGTTAGAAAATGTATGTGGGAACCCGGTTACCCAAAAAACATTTTTAAGGACTTTTGCAGCCTATCACTCTGAAAAAAGGAAAAGACGCCAGTGTTTTTTGGGACTTTTTCCATTAAAAAGGAGGAAGTCCTATGCACTCCATTGTACTTCGCCTGGTTTGAGCTGGTGAAGGCAAGTCTGACAAAAGTGGTAACGTTCAGTAAAATCCACATCTTAGTGAATTTGCAGAGTTACGTCCATTCGCTAGAGCGCCTGGAGTTAGAGTGCGAAGCAACACTAGTCACGCCTGTGCCCGTTAGTAAATCAGCGAAGTTACAAAATGACATCACGCTGGCGAATCATCGCCAGCATTAGTCACTTCACCCTTTAGTAAATGTGCCCCATGGGCTACTGAAGGAAGGCCCAGTGCACAGGTTTGTAATCCCAGGATCACTTGCTCGGTGGCCTTAGGCTAGGGTTAGAATTAGTTAAAATAAAATGTTGTGGTGGTTAAATGTTTTGAGTACATTGTCTGTTAATAAATCTTGCTGCGGCCATTATTTTCCAATGAATTTTTCTGTTTTATTGATAGTAATCATGGGGTAAGGGTCTTGTGGCTGGGAGGTGATATGGTGTAATTGGAGAAGTTGGCTGCTGTCCTATCAGACTGTAAAACATAACTATCAGAATGCAGATTTACATGAAAACAGTCTTCCCACCAGTCTGCTGTCAGTAATAGAGCTTCTAAAAGCATAGAATATAGGGACAGACAACAGGAACAAACCATCCTATGGTAAAAGATGGCAAAAATGAGATTGGGTGATAAATGTAGACATATAAGAGAATTATAAGAGGCAGGAATTAAAAGAAAAAGAATAACAGCAACTCATTTGCAATTCTGTTATAAAATATCACAACTAGTGATAACACAGACAGATTGGAGGTTGTTTATAAGTCAGGATATGAAGGTCATACAGCACATAAGTATCCTGATGGGAAGTCTAGCAATAGAAACAGAATTAATATGATAGATGTTATCCAAGTGGATAATCCTGTTGGGGGCCATATATTTAACTCTCGGTTTGTTACCCAGTATTTTGGTTGAGTGATTCGCATTCATAATATTTTCAAGACATGCTGGAGACTAATTAAAATGATAATGTTATGATAAAATCTGTTTTAAAGAAAAATATAAAATATGCTTCTCCATCTATGTTGTGGTACACAAAGGGCTGATTATGAAAGGACAAAAAAATGGATAGTGCAGAAGTTCTTCTTTCAGTCTGGATTATTTTAAATTATATAAAATGCGTAGGATTGCATGATAATTTTTTTTTTCCAGATAATCCATCTATGCCACAAGATTAGGCTCTTCCAACTGAATTGTTATTCAATTCATTATCCTAAATCTACACAATCATTGTTTAATTTAGAAAGTGATGTTTCACAGGGTTGGAAATAGGAATGCACCAAACACTAATTTTAGGGGTTCAGTGAAATCCTGAATCTGAAATCCTGAATCTGAATTCTGTTCTGTGGCAAAGAACTGATATATGTGTGCCCGAACAGATAGGTACATCTTTAACATTTTGTAGATTTCGTATTTGGTTTGGCTAGGTTCTTGGATGAGATTCTGTTTTCTTGCCTCAGTTTCCTCAAATTGTGAAAAAAAACACAACCTCAAATTTTTAATAGATTTGCCTCTTAGTTTTAGCTTAGTTTCATGCTTTACAAAACATTCAGACCACAGTGGACACAGTAGTTCCTATTGACTATCTGTGTCAAAGTCATCATTGTTCTGGCCAGTCCTGCACTCACTTTCATCTGATTCATTAAGAATTCTTCTATTTCATTATACATTTTTCAAATGGACTTAATCTTATCTGCAACTTTGCAAGGTTAAAATGATTGCTCTTTTGTATTGGCCACCACTGGGATCACCTGACTGTAGTTGGAAAAGATGGGAGATGTACCTGTATAAACTATAGCAAAAACGACAGTTGTGCTCAGCACTAAACAATTTTAAGTTATTAAGTGGAGGTGCAAAACTCATACAGACAGAAAAATCCTTTGTCTCCACTATCCCATATCAATATATTTAGGACATTGAGGCATTTGTGCATAAAGCTACCAAAAAAAATGCCTTCCCCTTTAAACAAAACAGGGATTGTTGGTCCATATATTGCAATATATTTATGCTGGACAACTACATCAATGTCATTCCTGATCTGGCCAGTCCTACACTTATCTGACTAATTATAAGGATTCTTCTGTATTTCTATAGGAACTATACACGAAGGATCGGATTTGTGGCAAGGCCACAAAGGCCTGGGCCTAGGGCGGCAGAAATTCAGGGGCAGCATGCCGCCCAGCCGCATTAAAGTCAGTTGTGCATGCGCATTTACACTTATTATTATATGTGCAGATTCGCGCACATACAATGTGACGGGGAGGGAGATGTGGAAGGGGAGAGAGACGCCGAGGGGGAATTGGAAGCCGAGGGGAAAGCAGAAGTGTAGGGGGACACGGACGGAGAAGGGGATGCGGAGGTGATGGGGGATGCCTACGTGGAGAGGGGCGATGAGCAGGGACGGCCTAGGGTGCCTGGACACATGCATACTGTTAAACTATAATACATTATTAAAGTCTGCACCATCTTTAAAATACAGGTATGGGACCGTTTATCCAGAATGCATGAGACGTGGGGTTTTCCGGATACCAGATCTTTCCGTAATTAGGATCTCCATGCCTTAAGTCTATTAGAAAATTATTTAAACATTGAATAAACCCAATGGGCTGGTTTTGCTTCCCTTAAGGATTAATTATATCTTTGTTGGAATCAAGTACAATGTACTCTTTTATTATTACAGGGAAAAAGGAAATTCTAATTATTTGAATAAAATGGAGTCTATGGGAGACGGCCTTCCCGTAATTTGGAGCTTTCTGGATAACAGGTTTCCAGATAGCAGATCCCATACATTCCTATAATACAGTCTTTTTTTGTTGTTTCTACAAATAGAAATTGCTGGTAAACTTTATGGTATGCAAAAACATACAAGGCCTTATTTTTTAAGAAAGGTGTAATGCCCTAAAAGGCAGACTAACATGTCATAAAATATGTGGTTCTGCCTTTTATGGGGAGGGTATCTGATTTTTTTGTGTCCTTCAACTTCATGACAGAGCTCCTTGACATTTTTTCTTCAAATTCACTTCACCTATAGCTGGCTTGGACAGTTCTAGTAGGGCAGACATTTGATAAACTCTCTTGTTGGAGAGTTGACATTTCACTTCATCAAAAGATTTGTGAAACTATGGGAAAATTCACAAAATGGTAAAATATCCACAAATGCATTGGAGCAGGAAAACTGCATCTTTTCAGTTTAAACAATATACTAAAACATGAATTTTGGTGTAAACCTGTACTGGGCAAAACACTTTACATATGATTAATATAGAATGGATATGTAGGCGTGTTGCTGGCACCCAGGCTTAGATTAATCAATAGAAGTTCTCCTACAAATATAGAACCATCGTTTTAGTTTATAGGCCAATCAAAAGCTGTAAGCAGTCGATTCCTAGCTCTATACCTATCATCAGAATTGTACTCTCAGTATCAGAACCAGTGGCCCACAACTCAAAGCAAGATCAGTTACCTTCTCTAGGAAAGTTTCCCTAACATTTACTTCACTTCTGCTTTGGAGATGTCTGTGACTGATTAAACAATGTGACCAAAAAGAATAAGAACACTTACCAAAAACACTGGATTTTAAAACAACATAAATATATATACAATCTATTTCTCTAATGAGACAAATAGCACTATACTGTTTAAGGTTTGTGTAAAAATGAAATGGTTGTAAAACAAAGGGGGTACGTTATGAAATTGCTTGGATGACTTGGAAGAGCGCATTAACTGCAAGGTTCTCCATTTGCACAGAACTATTTAGGTCAGTTGGATCCGCCCTTTCATGGGACTCTGGTTAACCTTAAATGTTTTAAGCAGATTGAGATGTAAGGTTACACAGCCAACATGCACCCTTATCTGTTGATGTTCCTACATGATGTCTCCATAAACAAGCAGTACAAATGACCAAATGGCGCTCTTCTTAAGTAGTATGGATGCTTTTTACCATAAAGGATGCTAATGTTATTGTTAGAGGATGCAAAATGTCCTGTACTACTGTATATAAAATGCAATTGCACTATACATTTCTTAGTAATGGCAGTAATTTAGCTACTTAGGAACTAACAGCATAGATTAATACAGATGGCTTTCCTCGCCATTTTATAAATCCAGGTCAAAATATCACTGTTGTTGGCACACATGGTCTATATGTTTTCCTGAGTAAGAACTTAATCTAAGTTTGTAAGTTGGAAAGTTTCATTTTGTGTAATCAAGCTCTAGTTTACCGTGATTGCTAAATTATTTCTAAATTGAAGACATATGTCTGAGCACTAGGCTGACCATATTATTCCAACATGGTGTCTATTAGATTCTGTCCATTGGGGCTGACCTAATTATTTGTCCATTCCTTATGCCGTTGTGAGGAAAGAGCTATTAATATAAAGACTTTTAAAAATGAATATGCCTCGTTATCATATACTTCCCATCCACAATATCTTAGCCTTACATTGCAACTGAAACACATATGTTCTCATTTTCGTACCTAAGAATTTCCATTAAGCACAACATAACCTTGCATTGTTGTGTATCCTGAATCATTTCAGGCTTGTTAATTACACATCGGATGATTACCATACCATATGCTACTCAATTTTAATTTCTTTGACCTCTATATTTTGCTAAAAATGTCATTAGAGACTTTGCCCCAAAGCCCTTCTGCACAGCAAAGTGAATTATGTTAAACTGAAAAATTAGTTTAACAGCAATTATAACTTGTGAATGTGATTCCTAAATGAGTAATTCATTTCTAAGTGTTTTAATATTGTTTCATAGAGTCTTTTCTTCATGCCTTTTTCTCTGTTGTTTAACTCTGTTCCTTTCTACCTTTCCTTAATGGCCTGCCAAAGAATATTTCTGAGGGCCTGCTTCTAACTTCATTGAGGCCAACACAACTGTACTCATTCTTGGTTTATGTATATTGCAGTATTATTCTGTAGGAAGCTTGGTTAACCAAGTAGCACCCACGACTCCTTTTTTAAATAGAGTTATTTAGCCTTTCCTCTTATGTCTTCTTTAAAACAGTATTTCCCAAACTGTGAGGCTAGACACCATTGTCTCACTTGCTTTTCTGCTGAAGTTGCTTCCTGTGCTTTTTCATAGACTGTATCTCTTCTCTTTTATTTGGAATGCCTGGGACCTGGGTACCTTTCTGTAATTTTAATCACAATACCTTAAGTCTGCTAAAACATTTAAACATGAAATAACCCAATAGAATTGTTCTGACATGAAAATATGGATTCATGCAGCTTAGTTCCCATCAAGTACAAGGTACTACATAGTAACATAAGTTAGGTTAACACGTCCACAAGTTCTATCATTTAGATCTATATATAATCCAGCCTAACTGCTAGATCATTCAGAGGAATCATCAACTTCTACTATGAACTCTCTTTCATAACTCTGTATTCCCTCATTTGCTTAAAAGCCACCCAACCCCTTCTTTATTATCTAATGTATCAGCCAGTATGACTTATTCAGGGAGAGAATTCCACATCTTCACAGCTCTCACTGTAAAAACTCCCTTCCGATTATTTAGGCGGAGCCTCCTTTCTTTGAATCTGAATGGGTGCCCACGTGTCAGCTGGAAAGACCTACTGGTAAATAAAGCATTAGAGAGATTATTGTACGATCCCCTTTTATATTTATACATATTTATCATATCCTCCATTAAGTGCCTTTTCTCTAGCGTGAACAACCCCAACTTGGCCAGTCTTTCCTTATAGCTGAGATTTTCCATAACTTTTGCCAGCTTAGTTGCTCTTCTCGGGACTGTCTCCATAGGCTTGCAAACACTTTTTTGATCGAAGGATAATCCTTCGATCGATGTATTAAAATCCTTTGAATTGTTCGAAGGATTTAATCGTTCGATCGAACGATGATTCCTTCGATCGTTCGATCGTTCGATCGAACGAATTGCGCAAAATCGTTTCGACTTCGATATTTGAAGTTGAAGGATTTTAATTCGGCAGTCGAATACCAAGGGTTAATTAACCCTCGATATTCGACCCTTGATACATCTGCCCCACAGTGTCTCATGGACAGAAAATGGGGCAAAAACTGACATAATATCCTGTTATACTGGTTTTTCCAGTCTGAACTGTGTTTTGTGACCAGAGGTGCACCCAGTATGAAGTTGCACCTTACTATGTATGGAGCTCTGCATACAGAAGGTAGAGAGGCTTCATGTGGACATACCCTGGAATGTCCCTAGTTTAAGCATCATTTATAACATTACCGGGGATGGCCAGGATGCAAAGCAAAACACCTGCTATATGGTTCATTTGTGCATGTGTGACCTTGCACTGGATTCAATATGGTGCAAAAACCTGAGTGCAGATTGCAGCCAGCAATAGCTCGTAGTGATTGGGGGCATTGACAGGGCTGGGATGGAGCTTGGTTGAGCATATTATAAGATGCAGTCAGAATACAAAACCACTGGACTGGCTTGTTGGCATAAGCCCTAAGAGACTTTGTGGACACAGAAAAGTCTTGCAACAGGACATACGGAATCCTGTGAGCATTAATTTGAGTGCAGCAAGGTATTCATTTATAGGTGGTTTGTTGTCTTACTACTCAGCACTTAAAGGGGTTGTTCACCTTTGAGTTAACTTTTAGTATGATGTAGAAAGTGATATTCCCAGACAATTTGCAATTGGTTTTCATTTTTTATTATTTGTGTTTTTTGAGTTATTTAGCTTTTTATTCAGCAGTTCTCCATTTTGCAATTTCAGCAATTTGGTTGTTGGGGTCCAGATTACCCTAGCAACCATGAATTGATTTGAATAAGAAACTGGAATATGAATTGGAGAGACCTCAATAGAAAGAGGAGTAATTAAAAGTAGCAATAACAATACATTTGTAGCTTTACAGAGTTTTATGGTTTTTAGATGGGGTCAGTCACCCCCTTTTGAAAGCTGGAGACAGTCAGAAGAAGAATGCAAATAATTAAAAAAATATTCAAAATAAATAATGAAGGCCAACTGAAAAGTTGGCCATTCTATAACATACTAAAAGTTAACTTAAAGGTGAACCACCCCTTTAATGGAATTGCTGTCTTTTTTAAAACTTCAGTTATAGTGAATTGTATGGCCTAAACTATGTTTCCTCAACTCTTTCGAGTAGCCCAAAACTGATCTCCTGCTCTGTGTACAACACAAGGATTTCTTTCTGCACTATGTTTAAAAATCTAATTTCTAAAATAAGTAAATGATGTTCTTTAAAGAACTTAACTTGGCAGAATGTTTATACTTCAACATATAAAATCCTGCTTGTTATTACTGCCCGTTTCCTTACTCTCAATTAGACTTTATTCATGGAAAGTGGGGAAGACATGAACAAGAAATCTCTGCTAATTGATCCTCTGCATGTTATAAACACTATTAAGAAAGTAAAAATTTCATCTAGATGAAATACATAATGTTAGCAAAGAAGGAGGAATGTGATCAATTTCTCAAAGGTATAATTGGAAATGTTACAATTAATTTTTTTCTACTGCATGCAACTGCTATTCTTTTGTAATTGATTTATATATGGCAAATACACAGGGCTCTGCTCATGCAGCCATTAGCTGTAGATATGTTGTCCCAAATGCTTCATTCCACAATTAATAAGGTCGTCATTCTGTTTATGTCTTCAATTTGACCATTCTCCCAATTGCTAATTGTGTTTTGTTCATGGTTGTGTCATTAATGTCATTTCATTAAACAGTTTAGACTATGGGGGTTATTTATCAAGGTCCGAATTTATCTCAATATCAGCTGCTACAAACTCCGATCTAAGCCTCTCGGGTTTTTAATGCTTATTTATTATTACATTTTCCAGAAAATTACCTTTGTGGGAAAAGCTCAGATTTTCACGATTTTTTCGTGAATTTTCACCGAAAGCTCCGAAAACAAATTGTGAAAATTGCCTGAAACCCCTGACACAATCAAAAATCAATGGTACTGTTCCCATTGACATTTATGCAACCTCGACAGGTTTGAGATGCCGTGTTTTTATATTCGGGCTTTTTAGCCCACGGGGTTTAATAAATTCGGAACAATTCGTGATTTTTTTAAAAACCTATTATAACACAAAAAATCTAACATTTTTCGGATTTTGGGGTATTCGGAGTTTAGTAAATAACCCCCTAAATGTCTTCTTTTCATTTCTGTTTACCAGCACATATTATCGATCCTAAAATGGTATACTTTTGCAGAAAAAGATTGTGTATGTAGACTAAAGATGTACTTTTTGATTCTGATTTCTAGCCTTGCTTAATCATTTTTTACGGATCTTTCCAAAAAAAATTTAAAAAAACAGATGGTCAACAGCCAATCTAACCACACAGGGGCTAAAATAAGTTTAATTTTAAATCTTAAAAAAGAACCATTTGAGCTTTTAGGCGTATAATAACTGGTCATATAGTTAAAGATCCCTGCCTATGTTTTTGGCACCTTAAGAAGCATTGGTGTTTAATATTCCTAACTTATATGTACAGGTATGGGATCCATTAATCGGAAATAGTTATTCAGAAATCTATAAGAAGGACATCTCCCATAGGGGCAGATTTATTAAGGGCCAATTGTCGCCAGCGACTGCTTCGACCCATCGCTTCACTTCACCATGCACAAATGCGCTCAGACTAAGCTAATTTACTAAAATGTGGAGTTTCGTTGTGGGCGTCGAACATGGCGGCTTTTCGCTAGCGTTACGTCTGCAATGCGAGCATTTGATAGTTATTTATTTATTTTGAAAATATTTTATTAGATTTTCATGTTAAACAAGCGATAACAGTATAGCAACAAATATTTTGCAGATGAAGACAGAAATGCTGAAATCGATACAATGACATAGTATTATTAAAGACTACATATCATTTAAAACATTTGATAGTTAAGATGCGCTAGCATTAATTTCTGCCTAGAGAAACTTTGCTAGGGTTTACTTAGTATTTAAACAGTTTTTAGTATACTGAATTTGTGGTGATCCAGATTACAGAAATACCTCTAAGACAGAAAACACCAGGTCCCAAACATTCTGCATAATAGATCCTTTACTCGCATATATATGTGTACAGGTATGCAACCTGTTATCAAGGTCCCATACCTATTGTTGTATGCTTTACTCACAGTATCATGCTACAAAAAGTTTAAGCAAACTGCTTTTTCCTCTGCACCTTGTTGGTCCTATGGGGTCCAGTTCATCAAGTTGGATTACATGTATCTGCCTAGGTTGGCACACTCCCATGTTCAAAGGGTACTGGTTCTGATACTGAAGTACAGGTGCTGGTATCACCTGGAAGGATAAGAGATTCAGTGGATAGACTTAGGGATCTGTATGCAAACCCTGGGCAGTATTACACATATGAAGGCTGTCATCTTTGTACAGCTTATTTTGACTCCTAATCTACCAATTAACTTCCCCTGCTTTAAAAACTAAATAAAACTAAATAGGGATACAACTGCAAAGTTTGCAAGGGTGTTGTAATCCTTTGCAACAAATCAACAGTTACTGGTCAGCTGGTTGAAAGGAAACATCTAATTGCTTGTTTAGTATTACCAGATTGTGCAAATGTTGTGCCAGTATCTTCTTTGAGTGCTATATTGTTTAGGATATTTTCTATTTCCCATTTGATGATGCTGTTTGACAGTGACGTAACTAGAGGGGGGCAGGCCCTGGCGCGGGACGCGCTGCCGGGCCCCCCGCCCCCCTCCGTACACCCGGAACCGCCCGGAAATTGTGGCACGTGAGCTGCCGGGGGCCTGGAGGGGGTGCGGGCCCTGGCCCGATCGCACCCCCTGCTACCCCGCTAGTTACACCACTGCTGTTTGATTCTACAATCTTTCTTCATTTTTTCTTCCTTCTTACTCAACTATTCTTCCACCATCACCCACCCTTCGCTGTCTCATCTAGTATTCCTTCATATTTTACTTGCTTGGATCCATATATGCATATTTATCAGTTATTTGAACTCATGTCTGGGTTCCAAGTCAATACATTTTAAAATCAGCAGACCTCTGTGACCTAAACACTTACAATTGGATTTAACAGGGAGATGCATGAGCTATTTTATACATGTGGCAGTATTTGTACCAGCAATTACATTGAACATATAATAACAGTTGCAAACTAGTTTCAGATGGATGGTTCGGTATTGATGAATTATCAATCCTTTTTTAACCACAGCCATTCTCTTCCATACAAACAATATGGGTAGCAGACCAAATAGAAAACACATTGACCATTAATTTAAGAGTACCATTTTTCTACCTACGATTATATGTTTGAAACAGTATACTTCTTCCTTATGTTGTTTAAATATCTTGAAAACATGAGTCCTTCAAAATAAGATTGCCAGACTGAAGTCACTGTTGCCTGTACTTCATCTCTTTCCAGGTATCTGCAAGTGCTTGGTTCCTCCAAATGGGGAAAATTAATCTGTCAAAATATCTATGACCACCTATACATGTTTGTTCTCTTTCTGTAGACTATTTAGATATTACTACTATCCTTAAAATTAAAATAAAATATACTGTATAACCAAATCAATACATAATTCTGCCTTCCCTATTTACTTATCTTAAATATGCCATTTATTCTCAAGTAGCATACCTTCATCACATTTAACAGGTATGATATAATTATCTGCAAATGACATTTTTATCAGTTTGGATGGCACTTTGCAAAACAGTTCCCTTAAAAAAGGGTCAAGGAATTCTCTAGGAGGTAGTGAAACGGATACTTGCCTTGCCACAGCGTCAAATAAATGAATGCTTTAATTAAACCTTCGGAATAAAAATATTGTCCTCTCTAAATGCTGGTCACTGACATAGCTTTTTTACCGGGATCCTACAACCCCTTTTACATAATGTCATTTACTACACACCTTCATTAGTGTTGTATCATAATACAGAGAGAGTAGGCTTCAGTGATGAATCTGGTACACATAGGGGCAGATTTACATAGGGTCGAATATCGAGGGTTAATTAACCCTCGATATTCGACTGCCAAATTGAAATCCTTCGTCTTCGAATATCCAAGTCGAAGGATTTAGCGCTATTCCTACGATCGAACAATCGAAGGAATAATCGTTTGATCAAACGATTAAATCCTTCGAATTGAACGATTCGAAGGATTTTAATCCATCGACCGAAGGATTTTCCTTCGATCAGAAAATTGTTAGGAAGCTTATGGGGACCTTCCCCATAGGCTAACATTTGCCTCGGTAGGTTTTAGAATAGTCAAATGATTTTTACTTCGAAGCGTTCGAGTCAAAGTCGGAGTCGAAGGTCGAAGTAGCCATATTCGACCATTCGAAATTCGAAGTATTTTTTCTTCTAATCGTTCACTCGAGGTAAGTAAATGGGCCCCATAAAGTCTATGGCACCATTCAATCTAATAAGAACAACAGTAGAGCTTTGTGTGCCAGGTGCTTGGCTTGAGCCTGCTCCTTCAAGGGCATCAAGAAAAGGTTAATTTTCCTTTGAGAAATGATCTAACTATTTGTAAAGAAGACCATATTCTGTCCAGAATATATTTATGCAGCCTTTCTTAAACTGGACCAGAATAGAAACATAAGAAGTCATAATCACATTTCAGTGTAAGTCTAGTCTTAATAACCACCAATTGGTGGAACTCACAGTGTTTTTAACTCTCTTATGTGCTGTTTTGGTTGAGACCTCTTCCCCTCTGCTAGGTGGGTGTTTCAGGGAGGTACAGTAACCTGTTCCCTTATCCCTTGTCACACTGGTAACATGTATATTTGCCTTGTTTTAACCATTGTGCAACTACATTATCTGTAAATAGCATTAGGTTGTTCTAGCCTTCATAACTCACTTGTTTTGAAACCTTAGCTCCCATCAAACTCATATGAACTAGAGAGAGATGTGGATAAGCACATCTACATTTTTGTCATATAAGGCATACCATTATCCATATCAAATAATGCATTTTGTTTTAGAATTCAGTATCATATTTTACAAATCGTGATATCATTAAAATATGGCACATGTTTTCATTGAATACTGTGATTCCTTCCTGTTTTCCTTCCTCTACTATGTACTTCTTGATATCCTTTAATCAAGGGGGTGTAGAGCCAGTGACCAATTAGGAAAATTCAATGTAACCACTTCTGAAAGAGGCACCATTCATATATCTAACTTGTATACAAATATCTTTTTACCCACACATGTTCTGTTCATGTTTATAGAGTCATTAAGAAAATGAAAGGTTAGAATACAGAAAACTGAAAGATGTTTAGCCAAAATTTCTCAACATACAGGAAGAGAAAAATAAGTAAAAAATTCAACAAACATAGAAAGTGGTCTGCTGTCTTTAAAAACAGATGCTTTAAGTTCACCCATGAATTTACATCAGCATGTTCTTATTTAGTATCTGAAAACACACACATAGTCCTAGTGACTATGGACATAGTAATAGGCACTAATAGTATATACCCAACCAGTATTCAAGAGTTAAATAGGTACTTCACAAATCACAGGCGTACCATAAATGTGTTGCAAATATTTTGCATTTGAAGCTGATTCAACATAATTTCTAAAAGTGTTGACCAATGATCACCAAACCTTGCATAACTCTGGTCTACATCCAGTTTGAATGATTTGGAAGTTGCCATTAATTTATCAGGGCAAGTTATAAGACCATTGGGTGCTAACATTGTTTTGCTATCCTTCCAGACAGAATAGATGTTGCTTGTAACTTTTGGAATTATAAGTAGATAAACATCCAGCCTCATGCAGTGTTTTCTCTAGTTAGGACATTATACAAAGGGAAAACCGCAATTGGGGGAAGCCATTCAAGCACAAGATACACAGTAGGCAAGAAATACATTCTAAAGAATCCCATTGTATGCTAAAAATCATATCTGTTATCTGCTGTGTAACCTGGGCCTTTCTCCTTTTCAGCTTTAAATGGTTGCTAGCATGTCTACACAGAAGCTAGTTTATATAAACTATAGAAGTCTTTCTGAAGCAAACACACCCGTTTTACCACGGGCAATGGTAAATTATATTGTCATTCCATTAAAACTCTTTCATTTTTTGGTGTTACTGTTCCTTTAACCCCCATGGAGAGGAAATCACTACCTTAGCAAACAAAGGACCCTCTAGGGCAGGGGTCCCCAACCTTTAAGATCCTTGTGCCACATTCAAGTGTAGAAAAAGTTGGTGAGCAACACAAACATGAAAAAAAGTTCCTGGGTATGCCAAGTAAGGCCTGTGATTGGCCTGTGATCTGGTAGCCCCTATGTGGACTGGCGGCCTATGGGAGGCTCTGTTTGGTAGTACATGTTTTTATACAACCAAAACTTGCCTCCAAGCACAAATCCAAAAATAAGCAACTGCTTTAAGGCCACTGAGAGCCACATCCAAGGGGTTGGTGAGAAACATGTTGCTACTACTACTGCTCTAGGGCATCTTAACATCTAATACTTCCTATATGAAAAACACTGAAATATTGGGTTTTCTACATAAACAAGCACTAAGAGGTGCAGTCTTGTGCCCTGTGTTGCTCTAGCACATACAGCTGGGGATTTCGTAGTACTGAGAAAATAAATAATTTTACAGCATAAATAGTGAACACATCCAGTTGCTGTATAACTGGATATAGTGGTTTGCTTAGCTCCAAACTCTACTAAGTTGTACTGAAATGGAGCGCACATATTCCACGGCAGCTGCCTGCCATTCCAAAAAGTTGGAAGTGAAAGTCAACATAGAAAAAAAACCCACTTGATTACATTAAATTGCATGATTTATTAGGGTGGAGTTTTTTTTATTGAACAGCAATGATGGTAACTGCTTTGAACAAAATACTGAACATTTCCAAATTAAAAACATGCATTTTCTGTGCAGTAACCAATCATTTTTGCCGAACCATTAATCTTCTCTTGCAGTTTGCACTGGGGATTAACAATCTGGAGGGATGTTAGAGCTTATCTGATAAAACAGTTGTGATAGCCCAGCTACCTCTTCGTTGCAACAGTGCAATACACATTTAAATACAATACAATCATAGCAACACATGCAAGGATTTGAGCAATTCACAACAAAAAAATATTAATGCACATCAAATCATTACAAAAAATATTTACTACATCAATGGGCCCCCAGACTTTGCTACTGTGGTAATGCTACTAGTAATAATGTCTTAATTACCTTTTATTTTTTTAAAATCAACATTATTCACCAACTGTATTTTAATAGATGATTCCCTATTTTACTCTCAGCCCATTTCCAACAACTATTCCAAATTGTGTAGGACCCATAGGGTTAACTATCCCCTGTGACTTTAAATGCCTATACTTCCTTGTGCTCTGGTTGCTGTGCAAAAGCCCATGTATGTACTTTTGCTTATTAGCATAATGTGTACAGTGTATGATTGGCTGATGGCAAGTTCCTGTCACACTTCAGTACAGTGCTGGGCAGAGGGTGGGACTTCCTCTTTCCTCTGGCACTCCAGGAGGGAGTGGTTGGTAATGGGAGCCTGGAGTCTCAGTAAAGAGAAGGATTGGTGAAGTTAGGGATACAGGGACCCTGTGAATGAGGTGAAGTCAGGACAGGGTAGTTCTCTGTAACAGTAATTTCTAGGAAAGTGAAGCATATAGAGCTAATTTAGCAAGAGCAGCCTGGCTCCAACTAGGAGGTATAGCAAAGGGGTAGCTCTCCCCTCAGGCAATACTTGTATTCTGTAGTGTAGGGCTATCACAGCCAAATATGGATTTAGGTTTAGTGAGTTCCCTGATCCCCTGTGTGAGGATTCAGGTCACGGTACAGAGATCCTGAGGTTGCATCTATCCAGTGTGTTACGCTATCTCCACAACTGTGTCACAAGGTGCTGGCTCTGAAATGCTGTGATGTTACCTGGCATGTGATAACCCTCAAAGGATTGTGGAGTATCCAAACCCTGATTTGCGCTTTAAAGGAGAAACAAACCCTTAATTAAAAAAAAAACTACCCCCTACCCTACATAGACCCCCTCCCTCCTCCTCCACCCCAGCCTAGCTGCTACCTGGGCAAATGCCCCTTACTCTTTACTTACCACTCTGTGCAGATTCTGTCCAGCTGAGTTCACGGGCTCCATCTTCAGCCACTTCGGTAATCTCCGGAATGAGACCGTCGCTTCAGCACAATTTTCGTGAGTTTTGGCGCATGCACAGTGTCATGGTCGGCTCCCTAAATCCAGAACCGATTCCAAGAACCCTGGTCTCGGGTCATGCTTCTGCCTGTAGTAGCCGCCTTTGGCCTCGGGAGGAGCCCTCAGCTACTCAGATGCTGCCAGGTCTTAAAATGAGAGGTGCAAGGTGAGGGGTTCTGGACAAGCAAAGGGGCACGACCGGATAGCAAAGTCTTTTGGTCAAGGTACAAGGCGATAGGCAGAGTCGTAATCAGGACAGGCCGAGTCGAGGCAGGCAGAATACAACAAAGTCAGGCAGGCAAGGGTCAAACCAGGAAATCAAGCCGAAGGCTTAAACAGGAACAGAGTCGGATATCAGGCAAGGGTCAAACCAGGAAGTCAAGCAGAGGGATGCAGCAGAATCAAAGTCAAATAACAGGCAAGGGTCAGATTTTAGAAGGTAGAATTGTCAGGAACAGGCAGAGGTCACAACAGGTAATCAAAAGCAGATTTCAGGAACAGAATAGCAAAAGCTAAGCACCAAGAACAAACTCCTATAATGGGCAAATTGAAAATCCAAAGTGTGCCTTTAAATATTTTTACATTTCGCGCCTTTAAATAATGAACGCGCACCCTAAGGGAAGCCGGCACAGGAATAGACTGGACGCATGCGGCGGGCTTCCCTGCCAGAGACACAGCAGACGCCCCCGCATGCCAGGGGCACACCACTAGACCACCAGGGTAAACAGATTTTATTACACACCCTTGTCGAGAAGCAGAAAATTGCTCCAACTGCGCGTACGCCAATCTCATTCCGAAGAGAAGAAGATGGTTGCCATGAACTCTGCTAGACATAATTTGCACGGAGGGGTAGGTAAAGAGTTAGGGGCATTTGCCCGGGGTAGCAGCAAGGCAGGGGAAGGAGGGGGGGGGGTCTATGTAGGGTAGGGGGTTAGGGTTTTTTTATTAAGGGTTTGTTTCTCCTTTAAGAGAATTAAGCCTGTTGATTTTTGTTTTGTTTGAGAACTATCTGGCGTCCAAATCTTTTGTTTAGTCACACAAAACCATTCCTTCACCCTTTCCTGTAGCAAAGGCCCATCCTGTGGAGAGAGGGTCAAATGTAACCTGTGCTCTGCCCGTTTCCTAGCCGGACAAGGTTTAGCCTGGCCTAAATGGGGTTACTATTGTAAGTTCTGACACCTCTCAAGGTGTTACATGAGCTGGCAGATTCAGCATTGCCTAAGAGATCCATAGTTTGACCCTAATGTTCTCTTTCCAAATCACTTCAGTCAGTTTATGTTTTGAGTCATATGTTCTCAATAACAATCACTGATGGTGGCCTGTTCATTGAGGTCTGATGTCATTAGTGAGCGAAAGCACTGAAAGCATCAATAGGCAAGAGAAAGTCAGACATTCTAGGTTACTAATTTACAGAACTAAAGCGAACAAAACTGGCATGAACTAGACAGGGCAGTTAGAATGGTTGAAGGTTATAATACTTCAAAGAGTAACAAACACCAAGATAAACAACACCATCCCTGACAAAGCCAGTTGCCATTGGTCATTCATGTACTCCTGCTTCTCCAATTCTTGGGGGAATTATAGCTTTCCTTTACAATTAATAGGGCACTATACGCCACTAAATGTAGTTAAAACTGGTATAACTGTATTCCAAAATGCAGTCAAAATTTTGTGACTCCTTAATGTATCCAGCAGGTTTTGGAGGAAAAAAAATCAATTGAACGTCTCTCACCTGTGATGGAGTCAAAAAGCTAATGTTCATTATGACACCATGGGGCCTATTTAATAACAGTCTAATTTTCATGGTTTTAGTGGTTTTTGAAACCACGACCCAACTCACAAACTTGAAAACTACGAATGCCATGAGATTTTTTTTTTTAAGAAATCAGAATAAACAAAGCACAAACAGAAAATTACACTGAACTCTGCTCTAAAAAACTCAAAAAACTTCTAGAAAGACCTATAAAAATCTGAATTGATTTAGATCGGTCTAAAAAGATTAGCTCAACTCCCACTGACTTCTGTAGGACCTGGTGAAGTTTTTGTCTTAGTGGTTTTTGTGGTTTTTACACTTAATTAATCTTGAATTTTTAGAGCTTTTTAAAATAAAGAGAAACCCCCAAATTTTTATAGATTTGTGGATTTTTTTTTGAAATCTGATTGTTAGTAAACGATCCCCCATTTGTAAGGGGACTTTATCATGCTTTCTTTAGTTGAATGTAGATGTAGTATTGTGCCAATCAAAGCACATATTTTATTTATAACTGTTGTTATGGCAATGCTGATGTTTTATCACAATTCCATGCAGTGTG
The DNA here is from genome assembly GCA_038501925.1 of Xenopus petersii. NCBI lineage: Eukaryota > Metazoa > Chordata > Amphibia > Anura > Pipidae > Xenopus > Xenopus petersii. Next base: position 124,924,938 of record CM076682.1, read on the forward strand.
TTTTATGAGATATGTACTTAGGATTATTAATACCTTAGTCTCCAAGCACATAATGGAATGTATTCTGATTACTTTAATTACTATAATGGTTTCCACGGAAATATTAATATATTTCTTGGACTATTTTTTGACTTTGAAAAGAATAAATTAGCCAAAAAAAAAGATATGTAAACAAACATTTTGGCATAATATATCTGTAGTGGTTTAAAGAGTTCCAGATTTGTAAATATAACTAAAATCTTAAAGGAACAGTAAAACAAAAAAAAAATATTGTTTTAAAGTAATTAAAATATAGGGGGTTATTTATCAAAGGTTCGAGTTTTAAAGGTTTGTGAGCTTTTTCATACTTTGAATGAACTAATAACTCAGATGGTTTCTAATTTATGAAAAAAACTCAAATGGGAAAAACTTGAATCATTGAATTTGGGGTGAAAAACACAAAAACTCGAATTAATCGAGTTTTTGGCAAAAAAAAAACCTCAAATTGCTTTTTCGAGTTCAACCCACCAAAAAAAACCCAGAATATCATGAAGGCTATGAAAATTTACGTTTTGACTGAAAAATACCCTTGAAAACTTGAATTTTACAGGTAAAATCAACTCAAACTTTGATAAATAAACCCCATAATATATGGCTATTTTGCACTGGTAAAACTGGTGTGATTGCTCCAGTAACACTACTATAGTTATATGGTGCCGTGTACACATGGGAGGAAGCCATTCAAAGAGAAAAAGGCTCAGGTTACTTAGCAGATAGCAGATAAACTCTGTAAAATATAATAGTGTTCTACATGCTTATCTACTTATCTCTTATGGTCTTATCCACTATTCAGCCTGTTCCATTTAGCCATATTTCAACTCTCTATCACTAAACAACAGTTTGTTTATATAAACTATAGTAGCGTTTTTAAACCAAACACACTCATTTGCACGTGTTTTTGAGGGGTGTAAAAATCAGGAAAATATAATATTAGGCAAATGTGTTAAAGTGTGAAACCAATCAGTGATTCCTTTTTTAAAGCCAGCTGCAAGAACAACAATGACTGCAACAATATGATTGGCTGCCATGGGTTACTGCCCATTGGCAAATTTGCCCAGTGTTGGTAAATGACCCTGATTGTTTCTTTGAAATATTTCTGGCTGCTGTGGTGTTAGTCTCTTGGCCCAAGCTCTCCTCTCTGTACTATATTATCAGCTAAAAGGGTGGTTTTGGTTGGAGCCTGCTCTTGCTTTAGATTGATGGTTGTTCTGGCAATTCTCAAATCATGTAAATGTAATTATGACAATCCTTAGCAATTCCAAAGAATTACAACATCCATGGATTATTAAAGAGCACTTTACTTCCCAACCATCAAGTTAGAAATAGCCATGGAGCAGCAATAGGCCCGTCATCACTGCATTTCTGCTTTATTACTAGCCAAAGACTTGTTTTTGCAGTTCATCTCACTAAATACAGTGCTGTAAAAGATAGTATCTGAATGATTTTCTAACTCCAAAAAGAGAATTAGCTCTGCCTCTGCAGTAACATTATACTGAGAGTATTTATACTGTATCAGTAACATTGTGTTTTTCACTTGATTCCAACACCATCCCCTGCTTGAAGCTATGGAATGAATATGTGAGTACATTAACTTCAGTGGGTGAGCTCTACAGCTCTCATGCTAAAAACAATTGTTTGCACCTTGAGATGAAGCCTTCTTTTAAACCCAATCCTAACATATAAATTAGTCCCATGGGTTTTGGTCCTTATATTCTTTCCTAAGACAAATAAATTTTAACCCTCTTACTTTCAGCACTTCATACTGCTCCGCAAAGAGCTCATTAATAAGCAGTTTTCCCATAGTATAGAAAAGAATTTGTAAACATAGATTCCACTTTTAGGCAGTTTGGAAATCCTTTAGCCTTGTCAGTGATGTAGAGTCTATGTGATTGGCAGGGAAAAGGTTGTTAGATATTATTATTAACATGTATATTATGCTAAAGGTTAGCCATTTTGTGTGATAAAATACCACCTTTGCTCTAAAGTAATGATCTTAAAGCGATACTGACTAAAAAACTACTTTGTAAAATATAAATGTACAATAAGGGGGTTATTTATCAAGGTCCGAATTTATCTCAGTATTTCTAACTCCGAGCAGCTCTGAATTCCCGATTGGACCTTATTTATGAAGAAAAAAGCCTGAAAAACAGGGTCAGACAAAACTCCGAAAACTTTGGAGCTTTTCCGGAAAACTCAGGTTCGGAGTTTTCTGCAAAAACTAAGATTTTTTCAGACCATTGGATATCGGTACGGGCATCAGTGCAGACACTGGGACCTTCCCCATTGTCTTATACAGGACCTCGAGAGCTTTTAGATGCCAGGGTTTCGGATTGTGAGTTTTTAGACCGTCAGAATTTAATTAATCTCGAATAATTTGTAGGTTTTTTTTTTTGCTCCGAAAACTATGAATTATTCGAAGTTTGGCTATTCGGAGCTTGATAAATAACCCCTAAAAGTTACCTTTAGGTCATGTTGATCGTTTTTTGCCGAGAGGTTTGTTTTTGTAAGCAATTGTTAGTTAAAATTTCTAAACCTGACTGTTTTGCAAACCTGACTGTCCCATCTCAGCCTGTCAGTTAGACTCTAATGCTAACAGACTCCTGTGGCACAAATATGGCAGCCCCCTCATAGAGGAACATGGGGGATCAGACAGGTACTGAAAAGCATTGTGCAAATACTTTATGGCAAGGTTGCTTTCAAAGGCAATATTATGATAGATGTAAAAAAGAGTTTAATTTCTGGTACCGTTATCTCTATAAAGTGGTTAGATTTGCATAGCAGAAGCTTAGGGGCAGATGTTTACATTTTCCCCTGATAGTGACTTATTGTGATGCTAGCACAAAAAAATAAGATTTCTATTTTTAACATTTTTTTTTTTACATATTTGATCTGAAAAATGACATGGTAAAAAACTTTGCAGCATATGTGGCTAAATCACAACTTTGAATATGAATAAACCTGCCTTTGTTGATGGAGTTTATGCATGTTAGTTTTTTGTAACATATAGTAAATATCATGCATTATACCATATAATGCTCATTCAATATAATGCTTAACTATGCAAATGTAGTATCATTTCTGCCTAGGTCAATGAATAAATTGCTTCAAATGTATTAATTTACTTCCACTAAGTTTTTTGGCAGTTCCACTCTTAATAAAAATCCCCAAATGTGTAGCATTCCTATTTACTGTATGTGTGTGTGTGTGTGCAACAAACCACTACAATTAAATTGCCCGTTACCTTACAATCTGTGAATATATGTGTATATGGCTTCAGGATCAAAATTAATTAATTAATTAACTAAGTAATACAGTTTGTGATGTATTATTATTATTATTGAGGTTCAGCCTAGAAAAATAGCCATCCTCACTGCATACATTTCATAAATAAATATATATCTATATACCTATCTGCTTTATTCCTATGGGTTTCAAAAAGCCATAATCAAATGATAGAATATTTATATAGAAAAAATTACAATTGGGAGAATTACATTCTATATCATTTTGATTGTGTCTGTATGTACAGATAAGTTGGCGCAAATATAACCGTTGTTCTGTTATAAAAGAGAAATGGAATGCAGACGTAATAAACAAATGAGAAGGAAACGGATTAAAAATTATATTGTGGATTATAGAAAGATGGTATTGATAGATAAACAAATGTCACAATTTCCATACCTTGATAAAAGAGAATAAAATGCAATACAGGTTCTCGGTTTGGGCCTAAATTTGCAATGGAATGTGGATTTTTGCTTAAAATAGCATTATGCCCCCAAGTTATCACAAAAATATCCTTACGCAATCTTCAAGAGAATCTGGACTAAAATTCCATGGCACTTAAATGATCTCCATAAGGTCAATTTATCATAGTTTGCCACAAACAACAAAATTGATAACACATGCAGTCTTTATCTTTTGATCTTTTCTTTCCAATTTTGACAAAATTGCTCAGAAACATTTAATCTTTTGGTTATTCTTCGTAATCATAGTACATAAATGGTGCATGAATGGCAAATTCATTCTTCCTTTTGAAAACATTATGTATCTATCTTTGATGAAAGAACAGAGATTGTCTTTCTAAAAGTGAGAAGAAGCTTGGTAGACCTTTCAGTCATGAGACACAATGTGTCATAATCAATAATTCGGAACTTCCATTGATTTTTTGTATTTTTTGTTGGTTTTCAAATAGAGCCAAAGGCATTCCCTTAATTTACTGCCCCGGTAAACCATAAATATCATCCTGAATCATTAAGTCAAAACCTGAAATGTGATCCTGCCCAGTTCCCAATCAGACAGCCATCTGGAAGATGAAAGGGGTCTATTTCAGTTTCAGAATGATCCAGACCCTAATTTGTAGTAACAGTCTTAACAGGCTGTTTCAGAGACATTAACCAGAGGCCATGCTCTGCGATTCAATGTAGGTGCACTGTTTGCTGTCTTAAACCATTAGCAGTCAGCACAACCATGTACATTTTTTCAGACTACAATTCTCAATTGCCAAATTCCAAAGGGTCTCACACATATAGCCAGGAAACTATAAATTGTTAGGAAAGTAAATCATGCTTGGCCCCAATAAAATGGTCACTCAAAAGTCAATAGACCATAGTTGTGCTTGGTTCATGTACTGCTAAAAAGTTTGGAAACATGACATTTGCCCTTGTTTTTTCTACTTTTACAGGACACTGTCAACATAATGGAGACAGAGCAACAATGCAAATGCTATATGTAAAGTAAATTTGCTTTGACTTTTAAAATGTATATGAAAAAGGATAGCCATTAAATTTTCGCTTCCAATACAAAATGTATGATATACAAAATAATAATTCAGTTTTAATTATGTAAGTATTTTACTCTGGGGTTTGCACATGTAAGCATACATAAATGTTTTGTCTTGCTAGAAAGCTTAAACCCTGCAACCTGGTCTCTGACCTTTTTTCCCCTCATATCCAACAACTTATTTTGCATATGTATTGAATGATTGAAAATCTTAAATGTGTCTGACTTTCTTCACTGTCAGTTGATTGTTTATCTAGTAGCAATAGCAGTGACACAGATTAATAGTTAAAGGCAAACTGTCAAATAACTGGGAAAAGCTGGGTCACTGGAGACCAAGCCCACCTATCAGCAAAGAGCAAAACGTGCACAGATTATCCAAAGTCTTAAAACCAGAATTAAAGCAATGTCTGTGTGAGCTATACACTTTATGTAGGTATCTGATATGAGACAATGCTGAGAGAGCTCAGACATCAGAGACTGGCTCTAGACTATCAAGTAAGGAAGTCTGTTTTTAACATGCCTTCTTCTTGAGGCTTTCATTTCATCTTCCAGTGCTCTGACATCAAAGTTATACTGCAGACTCTATGGGACATGAACTCATTTCAAACTTAAATATTCATCAACAATAAGTAGTAATATATAAGAATGCAGATTAACAGTTAACAGTATGCAAATGGCCTATACATAAATGCAGAATTGGGAATGTGAAAAGCTTTCTGGGTTGAAACAGCCAAAGCGGCAACTGTGAACTATGCCACTATGCAATGCCTTGGCATGGTTTTACTGCTACTATGTGCAGGCCAATCACACTTGTTGATTATTCTAAAAAAGAAGAAAAGTTATGTCCCCTGTCAATATGGATACCATCAGAGAGGCAAACCATGCAAAGATTGTTATACGGGTATGGGACCTGTTATCCAAAATGCTCGGGGCCTGAGGTTTTCTGGATAGTGGATCTTTCCATAATTTGGATCTTCATATCTTAAGTCTACTAGAAAAGCATTAAATAAACCCAATAGTCTGGTTCTGCTCTCAATAAGGATTAATTACCATAGTTGGGATCAAGTATAAGGTACTGTTTTATTATTATAGAGAAAAAGTAAATTCATTTTAAAAATCTGGATTATTTGATTATAATGGAATCTATGGGAGACCTCCTTTCTGTAATTCGGACATTTCTGGATAACGGATTTCTGGATAACGGATCCCATACCTGTATCAATATTTTGAAACCTGTCTGATTGACTAAATGACTGAACGCCATGATGCGAAAATTAACAGGATGATTATTCAGAGCAGACACATGGTCTGAAAAATCGTACGAAAATATCTGGCCAGCTCTACTGTGGCCAGAGACGGGAACAACAAGAACTGCAATATATGTTACACATTTAACATTGACTGAAGTTGCACATTAGCAACCAGGTAACCTTTAATGAGATTCTGAAATAACAACCTGTCCCTATTTTATTTTGCATTATACAGTATATTTGCATAGCATACTGGTTGACCTGTAATTAAAGTGCTCCTATTTTTCTAAGCCCTAGTCTTTGTTCTTCTTTCATACCCCAATATGAGGTCAAGAGCACATTGCCCAGAAGCATAACATGCGATACATGACCTGTATAGGTCTCCTGAGACAGGCCTACCATTTTATTTCCAAGCTCCAAATCCTTTCTTTGGGTGGCATCTTTGTTATAACTGAGGATGCCTTGTAGGTAGTTACAGTAGTGCAGGTCTAGATATAAAATACCAGAAAAATATAGACATAGAAGGCCCATGTACAAATCCTTTAATGGGCTATAGTGGTCCAAGTTATAGGATTTTTTTATGGGAAAAGGCCTTTTTGACCTTTGCACTCAACTTCAGTACTCTTTATTAAAACATCTTAGTTTAAAGGCAGGTGTGGACAAAACTGCAGCATGAAATTTGGCCTAAACTTGGAGCACAGTCCTGTTTCCTTATATGATCAGTTCTCTTATCGCCAGCTGCTATTGAACCTCTGCTTCCACCATTCCCAATTTCCCAGCCATCCTTTGTTGAGAAACAGATTCTTTTTCCAGCTTCTATGTGGGCCAAACTGGTTTTAAAGAACTTTTATTGAAACTGAAATTGTGCAAAAAAAAAAAAAGGCAAGTTTGACAAACTACAGAATAAATCACAATGATTAAACAAGCCATGGATATATTCACCACCATGGGAAATTCATGTATTATTTTTCATTTGTACATTCATCCTCACTATTACAGACAGAAAACTAAATCTGCACCCAAAAGAAGAAAATAAACAGACTTTAAATACAGATCTGTTTTTCTGCAGACTGGAGGAATTAAAAAAGAAAAACATTTGAAAGAAGCTGAGAAACATCAAGGGTGAAGTTGAGTAGAAAAAAACAATTATTCAACTGAAAACATAAAGAGTCCTGTTCAATCAGTCCCCATGCATATTTTGACATATTTTAAATAAAAAAAAACTTTTCGTATTCTCTGGAAATATCCATTTTCATTGACGCATGACGAGTAAAGAAGGTAATTAGTCTACATTTCAGGAACCATTTGTACTGGCCAATGATTTTCTGATGAATCACCCTGGCTGACACCCTCCCCAAAAAAGCGTTGCCATAAAAGTTGTTTCTTTCTGTAACTGTTGCAGTTTAGCAAGTCAGTAATTGTCTGGCAAGACAACATTTGACCTAGAAGCAGGCCTTATAGCACCGTGTATTCATCTATAGTGGCTTGCAGCATGAACTAAATATTACAAAGAAGACCTGGCAGTCCTTTGGCAACTCAGAGCACAGTACAATTAATGTAGACTCCAACAGCTACTGTTCATCACCTAACATTAATGTAGGAGGCAAAGCCTTCAGTGAAACACTTGATTCAGAGATGCAGTTCAATCACGTTCTCTTTATTTGTCATGGCCCTCAGCAGAACAGCAGCACATTCACAGGGCTCAATCTCCCAGCCTTTTGCAGAACATTGCTCATAACAGCACACTGCCAGGGGGGACACATGATCACAGGCACCCCTCCTGGGCCCTGGCCTGCTCAATCCAGATCTAGCCTTTCCTCTTAAACCCTGGCTGATGGGATTCCCTCTGGGAACACTATGCCCACTCACTCATATTTGGGGCCATAACTGCCCATGCTAGTTACCTCTCTAACTTACATTCCCTAGAGCATACTTATACACCACTAGGCCTTATACTACCTAGGCTCAATACCTCTTCCAGGAGATGACTCTACTGCTGCAGTGCCCTCTGCTCATCTTGCTTCCCATGACACATTTCTAATATCACTTCCTGAAACCTTTACTTATTTTACTTTTTATTCTCTAGGGACTTTCCCTCAACAATTGTTATATTCTAGCTCCCCTACTGGTCAACTTGAAAATATTTATTAACCATTACTTAAAGGGCACCTGTTGGGTAAAAATGATACCGCAACCAAAGGTGCGGGATAATGGAGAGCGCGTTCTGGTTGTGGATAACAGTAGTCTTTTTTCTAAAAAAAAAAAATGCCCCCCGCCAGCGCTACACTTCTCGCACCGGGAGGCAGCTTCCGATGTGAGCAGCTATGTCTGGTCACTCGCATGCACATAATGAAAGCATGCCCCAAAATGTGACGTCACATGTGCATTATGCGCATGCGAGTGACCGGACATGGCTGCTCCATGGGAGGGAGCTCCCGGTGCAGGAAGCAGGTGGGGTTTTTTTTTTAAAAACGACTGTTATCCCCAACTAAAATTAGCCCGCACCTTTGGTTGGGGATAACATTTTTACCCTAAAGGTGCCCTTTAAAGATTTATATTAAACCATTAACATTTTACCCTATTGCAACCGTGCTCTAACAATTTTTCTTATTAGTTTTGTGAACAGTTAATAGAATGCCTTCAACCTGCCTTTTCCTCCCAGATAGTGATGAGCAAATTTTTTGCCAGCAATGGATTTTCGCCACGACAAAAGTCACCAAGACAAAAATGTCGCCATAATAAAAATGCCCATTGACGTTAATGCATTTGGAGAACTGGAGCACAATGTAATTGTATCATGTGGGTCCTTACTCACCAAGTCCTCATTAGATGCTGGAAAAATGGGATAAGTTACTGGTGGAGCTTAAAAGTCATCTATGGCAGATCCCTTCATTTTTTCTTTTACCAGACTGCATATTCTGAAAGATAAAGTTTAATTCTGCTAGATTATAGTGGTTTGATTTGATTTTACTTCATTAGAAAAAAACCCTACATTTAAATTCTGATTTGTATGTGCATAGCATGAATATAAATACCCAACAGTGTGTTCATGATCATCAACAGTTTAGCCAAACATCTTTGGGGAATATTAAGGATGGTTAAAGAGAGCAAAAAGGAAAACTTCAATTTGCTTTTTGATTAAATTGAATTGAACTAAAATGTTTTGCGCTTATTGGTTACCAAAAAAAACACACCATAAAATGCAGGAGTCCAAGAGTCTCAGTTTTAACAAGGACCAGCTGAATTGCGAAGGCAGGGAGCATACAAACCATCTTATGTCTGCCAATTCATTTCCTGGCCCCCAAAAAATACCTCTTGTTTCCTCCCATGCAGGCCAAACATGGCAAAGCACCAGGGGAATTCTAAATGGAATCAATTGCACTTGTTACCAACTAAGTTCCCTTTTATTCTTATGTTACCAAGGAATAGATTTTCAGCTGCAAGCAATTACAATGAAGAGTTACTGAGTAATGGTTTCCAGATTTCTCCATTATGGGGAATTAATTGAAAGAGACAATTTAAGAGTTTAAACCATGTAAATGCATGTCTTACTCTGTCAGATAGTGACGTCTCTAGATGCCAAGGGCACGGATGTTAATAAGATGATAAAGACGTAACAGAGGCTTTTTACTTTGCCATTCCAAAAATCCATTTTAATGAATCCGAGGTAACAAAGCAAATATAAACACCTGTTTTTAATGCACAAGATTTAAATACTGCACATTTCCCCCCACCCCCAAGTTATTAAGGTGGTTTTAAAGCAAAGCAAGATTTACTGTGCATGGGACTGGAGATGAGTCACATTTTCCATTTCATCTGTGTTCAGCAATTTATAAATACAAATATTTTAATCTTAATTCTACTATAATACTATTTGTTATTCAGCTCTGCAACAGCGACTCTCCATAACAGGGAGTCTCTACCAATTTAAGTTTTGTGCCTCAGGCACACATAGATTGTGACCTACCCAAGGTCACAAGACTTTACCTCCGGAATGGAAACCAGACTTTCATCAGTCAACTGAGAGAACAGCTGAACCACTGAGCCACTTCTCAAAAAAAGTATTTCAAAAAAAGTTCTATAGGTGAGAAGTATGTTTTAAACCTATAAACTAATATAATCTCTACAGTTTTGTAAACATCTTGTAAAAATCTGACATTTAACAAATTGAAAAATCCTGGCTGAGATGATCAGGAATCCCATAGCAGTAATATTAAGGCACATTAGTGAAATGATCTGGCACGTAGACGTGCTGTTTTCGCATACTTCTTTAGGGCTGAAAGTGTCAATAGACGTACTGACGTGCCAGTACAGTAAACTAAAGAAGTATGGCGTCACTACGTTCCAGTACGTGTCTATTGCTAACACCTTCAGCACACAGGCAGCAGTATAGACCAAGTGGCAGTTCATGTGCCCAAATATTACTGCTACAATTACTCGATTCCTGTAATTTAATGTTAATGGTTCAAAGAATGTCGGTCTGAATTGTCGGCCCCCACACATTTTCACCTCACCAAATTTGGCCCTCGTTGCAAAAAGTTTGGGCACCCCTGATCTAGCGTATAATGGCCTTTAAATAATATTAATGTTAGAAGTCACCAATAGGTTTCATGACAGGTTTTAATTCAGATTTGCAACATGAAATTTTAATAAAGTGATGACTAACAACTAGGGAGTGGAACAGTATGGGGGTTATTTATCAAGGTCCGAATTTCCGAACCTCAAATAATTAGTGGTTTTCAGAGGAACAAAAAACACGAATTTTTCGATTTATTAAAGTCCGATGGTCTAAAAGCTGTCAAGGTCCTGTATAAGTCAATGGGGAAGGTCCCAGTGGCTGCGCTGATGTCCGTACCGATATCTGATGAGTTTGTGGTTTCTGTTAAAAAATCTCAGAAAACGATGAAAAAATTAGAGTTTTCGTGGAAAGCTCTAAAATTTGCCCGACCCTATTTTTCTAGGGATGCACCGAATCCACTATTTTGGATTCGTCCAAACCCCTGAATCCTTTGCAAAAGATTCTGCCGAATACCAAATCCGAACCCCTTTTTGCATATGCAAATTAGGGGTGGGAAGGGGAAAGAATTTTTTACTTTACTTTACTTTACCTTGTATTCTGACAAAAAGTCACACAATGTCCCTCCCCGCCCCTAATTTGTATATGCAAATTAGTATTCGGTTCAGCCGGGCAGAAGGATTTGTCCGAATCCGAATCCTGCTGAAAAAGGCCCAATCCTAGTCCAATCCCGGACTGAGTCCTGGATTCAGTGCATCCCTAATTTTTTCGGGCTTTTTTCTTCATAAATCAGGTCCATTCGGAGTAGCTCGGATTTCTAACTTAGAAATACTGAGATAAATTCGGACCATGATATATAACCCCCTATATCTTGCAATTAAGCAGGGCTGGAACTAGGGGTAGGCAGAGTAGGCGACCACCTAGGGTGCAGTCATAGGGGGCACAATTTTGAAAATTGAAAACATTTTTTTTTTTATTTCTTTAATTTTTACCTCCCTTTTCCCCAATGCGGCGTTTGATGCATTTGTTGTCACTATAACTGTATGGCTGAATTGCAGCATCATGAATTCTTACTATTGAGAAGACTCAATCTTGAATCCTTAGAAATGTTCGTTGGTGAAATTTATTCCCTATAAATGAGTGATCTTGGCAAATAATAGTTATAATCTTACCACTAAGCTGTGATCACTGCATGGCTGTATGAAGACTGCTAGAACCTATGTACTATGAAATAATATTTTATTAGTTGTCACTGAAGAGTTCAGAATTTCAAGGCCTATTTTAAAATAAATATACTTCATAGAATGTGTATATAATTTCATATAATGCGTAAATATGTTTAATATCAAGTTTTCACTTTGAAGGAGATGCTCGACTTAATTAAATCTGGGTCCTCAGAAAAACACATGAGAATCTGCAAGCCATATTCTGATAAAGCAGTAAACTTAATAGTCTTTCAGTGAGAGTAGCGGATATGGAAAATTCTGTTAAACCCACAGACCAGTTGTAAATACATTAAAGTTTCATTTTAGATAATGTGACATCAATTCCGCCTCAAGAGTTTGCTGCTATAATAGGTACTTCCTCATAGGACTTGGAGCGCCTGCCGGGCTTGCAGATTTTCAGACTATCCCCACAAAAATTGGATATCATTTGAGCCATGTAGTTGAGCACAGAAGATATATGTACATTTTCATTTCCAAATCGTAGGTCATTTTAATGTGCTTATCTCACAAGTACAACTCTTTGGTTGTATTAACCAGGGGTGTCCAACCTTTTGGCTTCCCTAGGTCACATTGGAAAAAAAATGGTGTGGGGCCACACATGAAATACACAAACACTTTTGATTTGTAAAATTAAAGAAAATACACAGAAAAAAACTACAATGCCAGTTGGATAACCAGATGGAGCTATACATTGGAATATGGGACACCTGGATATTAAACAGACTTATTATTATATTATTATTACTAACTGGGCAATGGGAAGAGTCCCCCCTCCTCCCTACTCCATAGGTCACCACATTGTTACAACCTGGCATAGTAAGCCTGTTCCTAACAAGACAAGACTGAGGTGGTTCATGTGTCTGAACTTAGAGAGCAGAAAGTGTTATTTCACTCTCGTTTTTTCTGTATTTCCATACATTTATTTCTTAATTTCTTTCTTTTTTTCCCTTCTCTTCCTTTTCTGTCTCCTTCAAGCTGGGCTGCATTCATATCCATCCTGGGCCGCAGGTTGGACACCCCTGGTATAAATGGTATGAATAGTATATGTTATAATAAATAGAAATTGAAAGAGTCATTAAGGAATTCAGGCTATGGGTGGCCAGATTTAAAAGAAAAGATGTATTTGCATTGTTATTGGTAGGGAATTTTATTATTATTATTATTATTATTATTATTATTATCAGAAACATGTAATTATACATACCAACATATATCCTGCAGCTCTGTACAATAAATGGGTGCATACATTGAACATATGGATTACATACAAAAAACAACAACATACACAACAAAATAGTGGGTAAAAAGGGCCCTGCACACATTTAAAACACTAAAGGGCACAAGAACATACTCTTTAGTGCTCACTTACCAAGCACTTGAACCCCATGGGTTCCTGCTCTCTGCAAGTTAGGGGCAGTTGAGGGGATGCCTATGTGCTCCCCGATCTGGCCTTCACCAATACTTCGCTGACTAACACAGTCAAAGCTGTATTCATGGAGGAAGCCACAGGCCCTACACTTATTTTCTTCTGCAATACTAGAATGGCAGAACACAGTGTGCAAAGTGTGGCCTTTTTTTAACTTTACACACTGTGCTCTGCATATAAATGACCCCCTACAGTGTTAGAACAGATAAAAGTGGTACAAAATAGCACATAATTGGAGTCAAAGAATGAATTTACCAAAAATATATGTATGCGTCTAGACTGAATTTAAGGCTTGCAATGGGAGACCCAAAGATAAAATATAAGCCCCTGTATTTTGGGAATGCCCTAATTCAGAAATTAGACAAGTAATTCCAAATACACTTTGATATACTGCAATAATATGCTGGTATTGTGCTAAAACATATCGTCAATATCGTCTGGATCTAAATAAAAGTTAATGATAATACAACGTAATATCTAACGGGTATTGTAGTGCACAAGGTAACATCATTTATAACTAGAGATGGCGCGAACTGTTCGCCGGCGAACTTGTTCGCGCGAACATCGGGTGTTCGCGCTCGCCGGAAGTTCGCGAACGTCGCGCGACGTTCGCCATTTTGGGTTCGCCATTGTTGGCGCTTTTTTTTGCCCTCTCACCCCAGACCAGCAGGTACATGGCAGCCAATCAGGAAGCTCTCCCCTGGACCACTCCCCTTCCCTATAAAAACCGAAGCCCTGCAGCTTTTTTTCACTCTGCCTGTGTGTGCTGAAGAGATAGTGTAGGGAGAGAGCTGCTGCCTGTTAGTGATTTCAGGGACAGTTGAAAGTTTGCTGGCTAGTAATCGTTTTGATACTGCTCTGTTATTGGAGGGACAGAAGTCTGCAGGGGTTTGAGGGACATTTAAGCTTAGGTAGCTTTGCTGGCTAGTAATCTACCTTCTACTGCAGTGCTCTGTATGTAGCTGCAGTGGGCAGCTGTCCTGCTTCTGATCTCATCTGCTGACTGCTGCAATAGCAATAGTCCTTGTAAGGACTGCTTTTATTTATTTTTTTGTTGTTTTACTACTACTACTACTACTACTACTACTACTACTATAAGAGCCCAGTGCTATTAGTCTAGCAGTGTTGGGGAGTGGGACTGGTGTGCTAATCTGCTGCTCCTAGTAGTTCAGCAGCACCAACTTTAATTTTTTTTTTTTTAATATTCATTCTTTTTTTATTTAACTTTTTTTTATTTTACTACCGCTGTAGTAGTGTATAAGTTGACCTTTTAGGCATTATTTGCCCTGTAGGCATTTTTTGCCCAGTGTGTTATTCAACCAACTGCTATCTAGCTGTGTGACCGTGTTCACATTCTGTCTAAATATCCATAATATTACCGTCTCCAGAAAAAACACCGGAGTGACTTTTTTCAAGCAGCCATAATAAATTTTACGTAATCCGTATCCATCGCTGTAGTAGTGTATAAGTTGACCTTTTAGGCATTATTTGCCCTGTAGGCATTTTTTGCCCAGTGTGTTATTCAACCAACTGCTATCTAGCTGTGTGCCCGTGTTCACATTCTGTCTAAATATCCATAATATTACCGTCTCCAGAAAAAACACCGGAGTGACTTTTTTTCAAGCAGCATTCTTATATTTTACGTAATCCGTATCCACCGCTGTGTATACGTTGACCTTGTAGGCATTATTTGCCCTGTAGGCATTTTTTGCCCAGTGTGTTATTCAACCAACTGCTATCTAGCTGTGTGCCCGTGTTCACATTCTGTCTAAATATCCATAATATTACCGTCTCCAGAAAAAACACCGGAGTGACTTTTTTTCAAGCAGCATTCTTATATTTTACGTAATCCGTATCCACCGCTGTGTATACGTTGACCTTGTAGGCATTATTTGCCCTGTAGGCATTTTTTGCCCAGTGTGTTATTCAACCAACTGCTATCTAGCTGTGTGACCGTGTTCACATTCTGTCTAAATATCCATAATATTACCGTCTCCAGAAAAAACACCGGAGTGACTTTTTTCAAGCAGCCATAATAAATTTTACGTAATCCGTATCCATCGCTGTAGTAGTGTATAAGTTGACCTTTTAGGCATTATTTGCCCTGTAGGCATTTTTTGCCCAGTGTGTTATTCAACCAACTGCTATCTAGCTGTGTGCCCGTGTTCACATTCTGTCTAAATATCCATAATATTACCGTCTCCAGAAAAAACACCGGAGTGACTTTTTTTCAAGCAGCATTCTTATATTTTACGTAATCCGTATCCACCGCTGTGTATACGTTGACCTTGTAGGCATTATTTGCCCTGTAGGCATTTTTTGCCCAGTGTGTTATTCAACCAACTGCTATCTAGCTGTGTGCCCGTGTTCACATTCTGTCTAAATATCCATAATATTACCGTCTCCAGAAAAAACCCCGGAGTGACTTTTTTTCAAGCAGCATTCTTATATTTTACGTAATCCGTATCCACCGCTGTGTATACGTTGACCTTGTAGGCATTATTTGCCCTGTAGGCATTTTTTGCCCAGTGTGTTATTCAACCAACTGCTATCTAGCTGTGTGCCCGTGTTCACATTCTGTCTAAATATCCATAATATTACCGTCTCCAGAAAAAACACCGGAGTGACTTTTTTTCAAGCAGCATTCTTATATTTTACGTAATCCGTATCCACCGCTGTGTATACGTTGACCTTGTAGGCATTATTTGCCCTGTAGGCATTTTTTGCCCAGTGTGTTATTCAACCAACTGCTATCTAGCTGTGTGCCCGTGTTCACATTCTGTCTAAATATCCATAATATTACCGTCTCCAGAAAAAACACCGGAGTGACTTTTTTTCAAGCAGCATTCTTATATTTTACGTAATCCGTATCCACCGCTGTGTATACGTTGACCTTGTAGGCATTATTTGCACAGTGTTTTCTTCAAACCGCCATCTAGCTGTGTGAGCTTGTTCACATTTTGTCTAAATATTGATAATATTATCGTCTCTAGAAAAACCACTTGAGTTACTTTTTTTCAAGCAGCATTCATATATTTTACGTAATCCGTATCCACCGCTGTAGTAGTGTATACGTTGATCTTGTAGGCATTATTTGCACACTGTTTTCTTCAAACTGCCATCTAGCTGTGTGTATTATCGTTTCCAGAAAAACCAACTGAGTTTTTGTTGTTGTTGTTTTTTTAAAAATAATGCCAGGCAAAGGCAGGCCGCCACGCAGAGGCCGTGCTAGGGGCCGTGCTGCTATGCAATCCTGTGGCCCTAGCAAATTGCCCAGTTTTAAAAAGCCAATGACCCTGAACTCCCAAAATGCTGAAGAGGTAGTTGACTGGCTTACACAGCACACCCCATCCTCTACCGTTTCTAACTTTACCACAACATCCTCCTCATCCTCCACTGCTATGGCCACCCCACGTAACACTTCCTCCACCACCGGTGCCCCTTCTTCACTGGAGTCAGAGGAGTTATTTTCCCATGAGTTTCTTGAACTGAGTAATGCGCAACCATTATTGGCAGAAGAAGATGAAGGAGATGAGGACGTTACACCAGATTTAATTCTGGCAGAGAACACGACAGAGATGGACATAATGATGAGTGATGAGGAGGAGGAGGAGGTCCCCGCTGCTGCTTCCTTCTGTGATGTGTCAGAAGAAATTGATGCATCTGAGGAGAATGATGATGAGGAGATTGATGTTTTGTGGGTGCCTAGTAGAAGAGAGCAAGAGGAGGGTAGTTCAGATGGAGAGACGGAGAGTCAGAGAGGCAGTAGGAGAATAAGACTTAGAAGAAGCAGGGAGGCCAGCCCGCAGGGATCAGTAGGGCAACAACATGTATCGGCACCTGTGTTCAGCCGGCCAACGCACCCGCCATTGCCGCCAATGCCGCCAACTTCTACTGTTACCGCCAGATCGCAGACTTCCAAAAAGTCAGCAGTGTGGCATTTTTTTAATGTGTGTGCCTCTGACAAAAGCATTGTAATTTGCAATGAGTGCAGTCAGAAACTGAGCCTTGGTAAGCCCAACAGCCACATAGGTACAACTTCTATGCGAAGGCACATGAGCGGCAAGCACAAAGCACTTTGGGAGCAACACCTCAAAGGCAACAGGCAAACTAAAAGCCACACTCCTTCTGGTCCAGCATCTTACTGCTCTACCTCTGCTCTCCTTGACCCATCTGAACCACCCTCCACTCCGCCTTCCACCTTGACCACCTGTTCCCATTCCCAGTCATCTGCCACCAGCCAAGTTTCTGTGAAGGCCATGTTTGAGCGTAAGAAGCCAATGTCTGACTGTCACCCCCTTGCCCGGCGTCTGACAGCTGGCTTGTCTGCACTCTTAGCCCGCCAGCTTTTACCATACCAGCTGGTGGACTCTGAGGCCTTCCGCAAATTTGTAGCAATTGGGACACCGCAGTGGAAGGTACCCAGCCGCAATTTTTTTTCTAAAAAGGGAATACCACACCTGTACCAACATGTGCAGAGCCAAGTTACCGCATCTCTGTCACTTAGTGTTGGGCCAAAGGTCCATATGACTACTGACGCATGGTCCTCCAAGCATGGTCAGGGCAGGTATGTCACCTACACTGCCCACTGGGTGAACTTGGTAATGGCTGGGAATGGGAAGCAGGGAATGGGTAGCTCAACAACAACAACAACAGTGGAGTTGGTGTCACCGCCACGGATTGCACGCGGTTCTGCCACCACCTCTACTCCTCCATCGCTCTCTACCTCGTCTTCTTCCTCTTCTTCTTCTTACTCTGCTGCTGGGTCCTCCTTCTCCTCCTCCACACCTGTGCACCCCCAGCTCCCCCTAGGCTATTCGACGTGCCAGGTACGCCGTTGTCACGCTGTCTTGGGGATGACGTGCCTGGAAAGCAAAAACCATACCGGATCTGTACTCCTGTCATCTCTGCAGTCACAGGCCGATCGGTGGCTGACCCCACACCAACTGCAGATCGGAAAAGTGGTGTGTGACAATGGAAGCAATCTGTTGGCAGCGTTGAGACTGGGAAATTTAACACATGTGCCCTGCATGGCACATGTGTTAAATTTAATAGTCCAACGTTTTGTCTCCAAGTACCCAGGATTCCAGGACGTTCTCACCCAGTCCAGAAAGGTGTCGGCCCATTTCAGACGTTCCTACACAGCCATGGCACGCCTTGCTGACATTCAGCAGCGCTACAACATGCCAGTCAGGCGTTTGATTTCTGACAGCCAGACTCGCTGGAATTCAACGCTCCTTATGTTGGAACGTCTGCTGCAACAACAAAGGGCCGTCAACGAGTACCTTTTTGAACTGGGTGGTAGGACTGGATCTGCAGAGCTGGGGATTTTTTTCCCCCGTTACTGGGTGCTTATGCGCGATGCCTGCAGGCTCATGCGACCTTTTGAAGAGGTGACAAATATGGTCAGTCGCACCGAAGGCACCATCAGCGACCTAATACCCTTCGCTTTCTTCCTGGAGCGTGCCGTGCGACGAGTGACAGATGAGGCTGTAGACCAGCGTGACGAGGAGCTGGAAGCGCACGATTTATGGTCGCAATCACCAGAACGAACCCAGGCACCTGCTGCAACGCAGGGAGAGGTGCCAGAAGTGGAGTCAGAGGAGGAAGGTGGCTTTGTGGAGGAGGAGGAGGAGGACCAACAGGAGCAGGCTTCCCAGGGGGCTAGTGGTGACCTTTTGGGGACCCCTGGTCTTGTACGTGGCTGGGGGGAGGAGACCGTGGGTGATGCAGTCCTTGATAATGAGGAAGCGGAGATGGATAGCTCTGCATCCAACCTTGTGAGAATGGGGTCTTTCATGCTGGCATGCCTGTTGAAGGACCCCCGTATCAAGAGGCTTAAGGAGAAGGACCTGTACTGGGTCGCAACGCTACTAGACCCTCGGTACAAGCATAAAGTGGCAGAAATGTTACCAACATACCACAAGTCCGAAAAGATGCGGCATTTACAAACCAGCCTGCAAAACATGTTGTACAATGCTTTTAAGGGTGATGTCACTTCAGGAACTCATCAACATTCCAGGGGCAGAGGTGCCAGTAATCCTGCCACGAGCACACCTGCAAGGACAAAGCCCTTTGGCCGGTCTGTAACATCAGACATGCAAATGTTTTTCTGTCCAAGGCAGCGCCACAACCCTTCTGGATCCACCCTCAAAGAACGCCTCGACCGGCAGGTAGCGGACTACCTGGCATTAACTGCAGATATCGACACTCTGAGGAGCGATGAACCCCTGGACTACTGGGTGCGCAGGCTTGATCTGTGGCCAGAGCTGTCACAATTTGCCATGAACCTCTTGTCTTGCCCAGCCTCAAGTGTGCTCTCAGAAAGGACCTTCAGTGCAGCAGGAGGGATTGTAACTGAGAAGAGAACTCGCCTAGGTCACAAAAGTGTCGATTACCTGACCTTTATTAAAATGAATGAGGGGTGGATCTCGGAGGGTTACTGCACGCCGGAAGACTTGTTCTGACTTCTATGCAGCTGTCCTTCTCTTCAAGCCTCATGACTCCACACACAGCTGTCCTTTAGCGTCCTCCTCCCTCCGCCACCGTTACAAACTAGGGTGCAAACCCTACTGGTTTAATTTTTTCTGGCCTCTGTACTTCAGTGGCTGCGTCCAAAAAAACGGGGCAAACAATGTCTACAAGGTCAACGTATGGCGAAAAATTACTATTTTCAGCATTTATATGGCATATTTTTTCTGGCAACTGTGCTTCAGTGGCTGCGTCCAAAAAAATGCATATTTTCTGCATTTATATGGCATAATTTTTCTGGCCTCTGTGCTTCAGTGGCTGCAACCAAAAAAATGCATATTTTCTCTATTTATATGGCATAATTTTTCTGGCCTCTGTGCTTCAGTGGCTGCAACCAAAAAAATTTATATTTTCAGCATTTATATGGCATAATTTTTCTGTCAACTGTGCTTCAGTGGCTGCGACCAAAAAAATGCATATTTTCTGCATTTATATGGCATAATTTTTCTGGCCTCTGTGCTTCAGTGGCTGCAACCAAAAAAATTTATATTTTCAGCATTTATATGGCATAATTTTTCTGGCAACTGTGCTTCAGTGGCTGCGACCAAAAAAATGACTATTTTCAGCATTTATATGGCATATTTTTTCTGGCCTCTGTGCTTCAGTGGCTGCGGCCAAAAAAACTGGGCAAACAATGCCTACAAGGTCAACGACGTTGACCTTGTAGGCATTGTTTGCCCAGTTTTTTTGGCCGCAGCCACTGAAGCACAGAGGCCAGAAAAAATATGCCACATAAATGCTGAAAATAGTCATTTTTTGCCATACGTTGACTCAACGTATATGGCAAAAAATGACTATTTTCAGCATTTATATGGCATATTTTTTCTGGCAACTGTGCTTCAGTGGCTGCGTCCAAAAAAACTGGGCAAACAATGTCTACAAGGTCAACGTATGGCGAAAAATTACTATTTTCAGCATTTATATGGCATATTTTTTCTGGCAACTGTGCTTCAGTGGCTGCGTCCAAAAAAAACTGGG
This sequence comes from Xenopus petersii, assembly GCA_038501925.1. Classification (NCBI taxonomy): domain Eukaryota; kingdom Metazoa; phylum Chordata; class Amphibia; order Anura; family Pipidae; genus Xenopus; species Xenopus petersii. The sequence continues at coordinate 124,945,683 of CM076682.1, forward strand.
CAAACAATGTCTACAAGGTCAACGTATGGCGAAAAATGACTATTTTCAGCATTTATATGGCATATTTTTTCTGGCAACTGTGCTTCAGTGGCTGCGTCCAAAAAAACTGGGCAAACAATGCCTACAAGGGCAACGTATGGCAGTTGTTTAAAGAGAACAGTAGATTACTAGCCAGCAAAGCTACCTAAGCTAAAATGTCCCTCAAATCCCTGCAGACTTCTGTCCCTCCAATACAGAGCAGTATCAAGCAGATTACTAGCCAGCAAACTTACTATCATCTGTCCCTGAAATCACTAACAGCTCTCCCCCTACACTATCTCTTCCAAGCACACACAGGCAGATTTTTCAGATAAATTTTTGCCCTTGATCCCCCTCTGGCATGCCACTGTCCAGGTCGTTGCACCCTTTAAACAACTTTAAAATCATTTTTCTGGCCAGAAATGTCTTTTTTAGATGTTAAAGTTCGCCTTCCCATTGAAGTCTATGGGGTTCGCGAACCGTTCGCGAACCGCTCGCATTTTTGCGCAAGTTCGCGAATATGTTCGCAAACTTTTTTTCCGACGTTCGCTACATCCCTATTTATAACTTAGTTTTGCTTATGCAATAATACGTTACGTTGTCTGCATTACTCTTAGGGAATGATGAACTGAAAGAACCAAAAAGCATGTCCTGCTAAGTAATTCAGTAATCTCAGTAATTCACAGCAACCAATCAGATGTTTGCTTTCATTTTTCTAGCTGGGCTAGACCAGGAAATGCTACTTGCTGATTGGATAGGTTAAAGGTCAATGAACTCAGGCAAACTCTTGCTTTTGTGCTGGGTGCAATTATTTTGTCAAAGTTTTCTATAACAATTTTTAAAAATAACAAAAAAGAATCTAATATGTATTAGGGCACAGAGACTTACAGAACTGACAGTTACAAAATGAATGTGTTTGCAAGTATCCAGTGTTCCATGTTCATTAAAAAGTACATTATATGATTGTGCAACTACATCATTCCCTCTGTCAAGATTGTTTAAAGAGATTTATGAAATGGTTAAGGAAGGATATATGACTGTCTCCTTTTTTTAAAGGTTCAAGTCTTTTAACAGTTACAGATATCATGACAACAATTTATGGCAGGCCTGGGGCTAATTGGAAAAAAAGTTGGCTTGCATTAGAGGCTGAGGTAGTTCAAAATCCAGATTTTTTAGTCAGGCTACAAGTTCTACAGCTGTGTCTCAAAGGAGGTACAGCCTACAGTGTTGACATAATATAAATATTCCCACAACCTCAAGTGCAAGGGCTATAGTTCCCTTTTTTTCTCCTTGTCACTGTAATGTAGACATAACCATGATATGCATTTACAAAAACATTACATGCTATACACAGTCCTTTCCAGTAATGGAAACCATGTGACGAAATGGACAGATTCTGTCCCTAGTGCCTCAGTGAAGGCATGCAATACTATATGTGAGTGGTCAAGTCTCTCAATAAAGAGGCAGTGCATTCCAATCCTTCATCATTTCTTATTTGTTTACAGCTCATCTGTACTACTCCAGGTCAAACTGTAAATATAGCAATGGAAGAATCCCTTTAGAATATGCTGAAAAGGAGATGAAAAACAGTTTTATCACTTTTGCAGCTGTAGATTTTTGTGCAGCTGAAAAAGAAAGGTATTGAATCCCAATTCACAGCTTGATTCTCAGCATTTCTGAACATAGGTAGTTAAAGATGTGGTTTCTTTTCTCTTCCTTTAGACCAGGGACTTAACTACAGAGGAACCAGACCCAGCAGCTTCAGGGAGGCCCAGAGGTATAGTGGGCCCCATGATACCCTAATAATAAACAAATATAATATTATATATTGATAAAATAGTAGAAAAACCAACCTCTGGAAATTTTGGGGGCCTGACAAATTGATTTGCTGTGTGACCCGAGTAGTAAACAATTTAGGGAACCTCAGTTTTCATTTTTGTGTAGTGCAAGGGTTCACTGTTCTGACAATAAATTATAGATGGTCAGGGCTGCATCATTAATGGTATGGTGTAGTTAATAAATCAAAGTAAATGTTTTAGTCTCAGTAAGAATGTACTATGCATAGAATATGCAAGTTTAATGTTTGGTGGTAATTGTAGACAGCCATGGACCGACACTGAAAGAATTTGGGGGCCAATTTAACAGTTCAGTGTGAAAATAAAAACTACATGGATAGCTTGTGCAAAATAAAAAATGTTTCTAATATAGTTAGTTAGGCAAAAAGTAATATATAAAGGCTAGAGTGACTGGATGTCTAACATAATAGCCAGAACACTACCTGCTTTTCAGCTCTATAACTCTGAGCTAGTCGGCGACTTGAAGGGGGGCCACATGGTACATTTCTGTTCAGTGAGTTTGCAATTGATCCTCAGCATTCAGCTCAGATTCAAAAGCAACAGTTATGACCCATGTGCCCCCCCTCAAGTCTCTGATTGGTTACTGCCTGGTAACCAGGGTAACCAGTCAGTGTAAACCAAGAGAGCTGAAAAGCAGGAAGTAGTGTTCTGGCTATTATGTTAGACATCCACTCACTCCAGCCTTTATACATTACATTTTTGCCTAACTAACTAAATTAGAAACATGTTTTATTTAGCACAGCCTGTCACCCAGTTTTTATTTTTACACTGAACTATTCCTTTAAGAGCGCTCATGCCTTTAGGCTAGAGCAGTCATTAAGGCAACCCCACGTGAGTTCAGGAAATCACACAAGGTTTTGGGGGGGAAAACCTTGTTAGTTGAGGTATTTTTCCATAGGCAGCCTTTCTTAAAGGGGAACATCACAAAAATAATTTGTGTTTTTCGAAACGTAAACATAATTTCAAGCATCTTTGCAATATGCATCATTTAAAAAATATGCAGACTTTTCATGATTTTTAATGGTTTCTGACAGTTCCCTAAGTCTAGTCCCTTTCTCTCCTGCTGATCTCTCTGACTACTTTCCTGAGCTGGCTGACTATTGTTACTTTGTATAAACAGCCAGCTGTCCTTAGCCTGTATCCTCCAAACCCCACAATTCCCTGCACACGTGATTTCAATAAGCAAAGGAATGTCACAGTAATGCAATGCATTATGGGTTATGTAGTTCCTGCATGCTGTCCGTAAGCTGTGGAGCAGTTATTACAATTTGTAACATCAGTATTTAGTCCCTTCTTCCCTGCCAGGATTTCAAATGATGCAGAAAGAGAAGAACTGTTAACCAGCTGGATTTCAGCATAAAAAATGAAATTTATTCATACTTTTTGAAGAAACAGTTAACTGTGATGGGTATATAAGAATGCATTAAGTTATTAACTGGTGTGTAGTAAGTAGTGATTAGAAAAATTGCCCCATTTTGTTTGCTGGAAAAATTAGCAAAACCACAGAAAAATTTACAAAATTTAGGCAATAAAAATTGAGGCAAATCATAGAAATGTCTCCATGTACTGGAGTGAATGGATGTTTTTTGTTGCATGTTTTTTGCTGTTAATACATTAGCATCAAGCTGCAATTTTTCTTGTGACAAATGCATTGTAGTCAATGTTTTTTTTTCTTCTTGGGACATTGGAGTCAATGGGTATTCTATTTCCCCACATTAATTTATTTCTGGCAAAACAAAAGACATGGCGGATTTCTAGCACAGCTTTATAAAGTTTTTTGGCACTTACAAAAATGCAAATTTTCCCACAAATCTGTATCATGCAAAAAATGACTTCTGTTTAATAGTAAGTCTTGAGAGTTATATTTGAATAAGGCCAAGCTAGAAAACAAGAGCAACTGCTTGGCACATCCACCGCAATTAATCAAGGGCGAATATCTATGTTAAATTTTATGTAAGGGTTCATAATAAAATGTAAGACAATATCTGGTTCATGGGGTCAGCAACACCAGAATGTGTTCTTCCTAGTTCAACATTTTTACTGATAATATTATTTTTGAAACATGTCTTTTTGTTCTCTATCCATTTTTGAGTAAATAAAACTTTATCCCCCAGATGGTTTACATCTCAAACTGGAGAGGTACATAAAATAAAGTTTAAAAATGTCCACAAAAAATAATCACTACATTGTTCATTGCATCAAGAAAAGACTCATTACATTACAACATTATGGAGAATGTGCTGTGAGTTTCTCATTCATTTATCGGAGGACACGGTGAATATTTTTCATAAAATGTAGAATTAGGCATTCAGGAGCAATTGTGTTTGTTAGGATTAGATTCCCATTGGCCAGTTCTTTTTCTGTTTACTGAGCAACTCTGTCCCTGGAATAGATGCCTGGAATGACCTCTGCTTGTCACCAACCCCTTAAATTTTTACTTATTGTTTTTTTTTTCTTCCCTTTCTAAACTTATTTTGCTTGTGTGCCAGAATCGCACACAGTCCTTTCATATAAGAAGAATAACAAATGTATGCTGTTTAACTTCCGGTCTTGGTGCAATAAATAAAGAAAATCTAAACATAATAAATAAAGACTAATTGCAAATTGTCCAAGAATACATTTGTCTGAATCATACTGGAAGTAAAGATTACGTTGAACTGTCCCTTTCAATCATGTATAACTGTTTATATGATAAACATGGATAAAGAATGTACATTACAATGATGTGTGTACTGATTACTATTTCATATGTGGTATTGCCCAGACAGAAATGTTATCACTCGGTGTGTGGGTGATTAATTAGTATTTGTACATCCTCGGATGTTTTTTTAATCTGTCAAGCTCTTTTAAGGATGAAAGCAGAAGTAATTTATAGTAGCACATGCCATGCAGAAATGTATCATATTTTCATTGTATTAGAATAGAAAATAGATTCATTGATTAAGGAAAGTCCTTTGTATAGGCAGTACTATTTTTTTAACCTAAATATTCAAATTAATAGTCGAATTACACTGAAATAAACTAGAAATTCGAATTTTCAATTCAACCCATGATAAATCTGTTGTTTTTAAGGTTGTGTTTACTTGATACTATAAAGGACACTAATGTGCTTCAGAGTGAAGCAAACCAATTGATAGGGCTGGGGCTGCAAGTTAGTTGCAAGAGTTAAACTGTACATCTAAGCATTCATTCCTACTAAGAAACCCAGAATGAAGCATGAATAAAAGTGACAGTCACCACTCAACAATGATTTTTTATGCTGTAACTGTGTCCCCTAATGAAATATATAATGGATAAAGTACACTTTGTTCCAATAGCATACAAAGAACTGTTAGGGGCAGATTTATCAAAGGTTGAGGTGAATTTTGTGTATTTCGACTAGGGAATAGTCCAAATTTGATCCGAATTTGAAAAAAATTTGAATATCGAAATTTATCATGTACTGTCTCTTTACAAATTCAACTTCGACCATTCGCCATCGAAAACCTGCCGAATTGCTGTTTTAGCCTATGGGGGACCTCCTAGAATCTATGTGGAGTCAATTGGTGGACTTTGAAAATCAAAGTTTTTTGGGGAAAAACTTTGAATCAAATTTGATCGAATGCGCTATTCCTTCGATTCATATGATTCGAATTCGGCCAAATACGGACCTATTCAATTGAAAATGGACCTATTAGACCAAAAGAAAAACTTTGACTTCATTTTGGTTGGTCTTTTAGAATTCGAATTTCGAAGTTTTTTCAATTCGAAATATGCCCCTTAATATGATGTTGTAATTGTAGACTTAAAGGTGTTGTTCACTTTTAAATTAACTTTTGGTATGATGAAGAGAGTGATATTCTGAAATATTTTGTTTTTTTATTCAGCAGCTCCTCAGTTTGCACTCAGTAATTTGGTTGCTATGGTCCAAATTACCCTAGAAACCAGGCAGTGATGTGTATAAGAGACTGTAATAGGAATCTGAGAGGGCCTGAATAGAAAGATGAGCAATACAAAGTAGCAATAACAATACATTGTCTTACAGAGGATTTGTTGTTTAGATGGGGTCGGTGACCCCCATTTGAAAGCTGGAAAGAGTCCGAAGAGAAAGGCAAATATTTGAAAAAGTATCAAAAAAAAATAATGAAAAGCAATTGAAAAGTTGCTTAGAATTGGCCGTTCTATAACTTACTAAAAGTTAATTTAAAGGTGAACCTAAACCAAGATCCAGGAGCTGTTTCCTGTTATATAGCACAGGAAATTTTAAGTACAAAGAAAATTCTCTTCCCTTAGATCACTGCTCATTCCCAAGAAACAGAAAATGCTGAATCTTATATTTCATGAATTTCTGCAGCTGTTACGATGGATAAATGCTACAAAAGACTCTTTCATATAGGAGCAGCTTGCACTGAGCCATGGTTACCCTTTAATCTTTGCATAAAAGAAGAGTTTTAAGGTCTTGGCTATAAACAGGAAAATAACTAAACATATCATTATTGCATATATTGGAGCCTGCATAGTGTATTGCCAAGGGATAATGGAAGTTTCAAGTCATACCTACATCTAAAATTTCACACACCACGTATGTTTGAAAGGTAAGACATGTGTTTATTTACTGAAGCTTTCTGACCAGAGCTAGCCAAATTAAGACACAAACTTTGTTTTCAACAGGGACCGTGGAAGTGGCAGGCTGCAAGTAACATGATTAGTAACAATAAACAAGGCTATTTTAACAGAGTATCCTAAGTACACTATTAGCTAGACAAAACATAGGAAGACAGACAAAATGCGTGCTGTTTGTTCCTCTATGCCCCTGGCATGGATTTGTCCGTCAGGATTCAACTTTTAGTTCAAAGCTATTTTTTTTTCACTTACTCTGCCTGAACATTTATCAGTTTGATGTGCAGAACAGAGACCAGGAAATGAAAGGTAAAGTGATCTCTTCCAAGTGTTAAAATGGAAGGGACTGACCCATATGGAAAATACAAAGTTTAATGAACATATAGCATTTTGAAAGTTTACCAATATACTGTACATTAAATTAGTACTGACACATTTTACCGCTGATAGATAGATGATAGAGAGAGAGAGAGAGAGCGAGACAGACAGACAGACAGACAGACAGATAGATAGATAGATAGATAGATAGATAGATAGATAGATAGATAGATAGATAGATAGATAGATATAGAGATATATATATATATGATGATAGATAGATAGATAGATAGATAGATAGATAGATAGATAGATAGATAGATAGATAGATAGATAGATAAATATATGATGATAGATAGATAGATAGATAGATAGATAGATAGATAGATAGATAGATAGATGATAGATAGATAGATAGATAGATAGATAGATAGATAGATAGATAGATAGATAGATAGATAGATAGATAGACAAATCTTATTTCCAATTGCAAAGTGAGGTGCCAGCATATGTATCAAATTTCCCCAGGTAAAATAAATTCCCTTAAAGGAGAAGGAAAGCTCCAAGACAGTTTATTGCCAATAGAATAGCCACAATAGTGCAAACTAGAACGCTATATTTATTCTGCAGAATGCTTTAACATACCTAAGTAGACAGCTCTAGACACTGTCTCTGTTTGTTTAGGATAGAAGCTGCCATATATGCTTGGTGTGACATCACTTCCTGCCTGAGTCTCTCCCTGCTTACTAACAGCTCTGAGCTCAGATTACAGTAGGGATGGGAGGAGGGAGGGGGAGAGGAGCAAACTGAGCATGCTCAAGGCCGTGCCCTGGAGGTTTAAGCTGAAAACAGGAAGTCTGATACAGAAGCCCATGTATACACAATAAAAGCAAAGAAATGTGGTGTTTCTTTTGACAGAGGACTAAGAGCAGCATTACTTTGAGGGTTTACTGGTGTATTTATATAGACCTTTCTGATAAAGCTTACTTAATTTTAGCCTTTCCTTCTCCTTTAAGTAGTAGCACTTGTCTAATGTCTGTACTTTATTGTATTTTTTCATTGTCCCCTTTTTTCATTTATATTCTTTCTATTCCTTATTTTTGATCTACATTGTGATGTATTTTTGTATTTCTTTTGTTTTGTTTTGTGTGAGCAAATTGCAACCTAATGTGTGAAGCCTGTATGTAAATAGGTATTTAAATTGGCAATTTGCTTTTACCTTTTGTGATTGGCTGAAAACATATGTTGCTTTGATTGGTCACAACCCCTATATAAGAAATGAACAAGGGGTGTGCCCATAAGCCTATGAGTAAGTGCTCCACCAGGCATGAGACGCTTTAGGCCTTCATCTATAATGTCCCAATAAATGCTTTTGTATTTGTATCCATCCTTGAACTCACAATTATTGCTGTTTTCCTACATGTCCTTGACAGATTTTCAGATTCAAACAACTTCCAGGGTTGGGGTATAATAAATCTGGAACAATTCAAGGTTTTTTTTAACCAGAAAATGTGAATTTTGACCAAAAAAAAATGCAACTCGAAAACTTGAATTTTCGTTCAAAACACAACTGAGGTGTTGCTGTTTGGTCTGCCATATAAAAATATGGCTGCTCCCATTGCTGTAAATTATCATTCATTAGAGAATAAACAGGATTGCTTGCATAGAATATCTTTTTCCACTTTATTTTATTTAAAATATTTGACTGAAACCCCTTTTTAAAAATGAAGGTATTCTCCCTTTAATTTGTAATTTTAAAATGTGTTTAACAATAACAGGAAAATATTAATTGAAAAAAAAAATGGAAAAACCCCATAAAATTATTTTCTTCAAATTCCAACATAATTTGAAGCAGTGGGATAAACTGTGATTTTCTTATTAATGCGCTGATTCTTTATGTCATGTTATAGAAAATGTTACTTTCCGTAGTTTTTGCATATTTAAATGGCTGGATCATAAAATGGAAATGTCTGCTTACTCTTACATTCGGTTCAACCCACTCCTCCCAAAGAAAAAAAAAACTCCTGGGTTGCTTTTCTTTTCACTGTTTATTAGTTTGACTTTTCCAAAGTCAAAATACACTTTGAAATGTAGCATGTCATTATGTAATTTGTAGTTACAAAACCCAGGGCCATTTGCAGGAATCTGAGACAGAGCAGAGCCCTTCCCTTTCTCAGTGCGTTACCTACCCTGTGTTTTTTCTCTAAATCATATTATCAGCCAGCATAAACATTAAGCCATCCAGAACACAGAGCAGCACCAAGTCAGGGAATCTCAACACAAAAAGGGAAAGAAACGTGTATTTTAAACTTCGATGCACCCAGAAGTCAGAAAAGAAAAATGCTTATACCATGACATGTAATTAGAGTCAACATCCTCAACATTTCGGCCAAAAAAAAATAAAGGTGAAAACAATGAATTTTTTTTTTTAACAAACCAATCCAAAGTATTTGCTTTGTTATGATGGGAGAGGTTTCAATGTTATTACAAGCCAGACAGAGGAAAAGATATTAGGCCATTATTATCCCTTAAAAGGATGTTAACTTGCTCCAAGGGAAGGCAGTTAATAGTTAAGTGTTCTGGAATCCTTTTGGAATGGTTCCCAGTGTATCAGAGGCTGTAGTTCTGTTTGTGTTTGGGGAAAACAATACGTGTGGATAGAGCACAGAACTTTGTGAGCTGGAGACAATCGTTCTCTTTGTTCTCTCCAAATGCCATCATTTCTCTGGCTGGAGAGTACGCTCAAAGCACAATGGAAACTTCTATCCCGACATGAAGGTCCAGAACTCATGGGGATATCTTTTTTTTATCTTGTTACTTATTTCTCTTGTTATTTCTAGCGTGTAACATTGATGCTCATATCTTTGAGCTTGTGCTGTAAAGTTTGTGAAAACAGCAGCCAAAATAAGAACAGTTAAGATGTACAGCGTACTCAATGTTTCTAATCTGCCCTTGTGTTCTCAATGTGTTACAATCTTTCGTTGTTCAATACAATTCGATGGCTAATTAAGAAATCCAAATAAAAAGCAAAATGAGAAAAGTTGAAAGTCCTGCGGGTAACACGTACAATGTAGTTGGCATCTAGTTATGTGTATAGAATAAAACAAGACATTTGGAGATGTAAAACTTCCATAGCACTATTGCTCTAGCGGAATGTTGTTGGTCCACAACTTCCAGAATATTATCAAGGGTTAACTGATGCTGAGATCTGTAGTTTAACAACATCCTAGTTAGAAGCAATAAAGCATTTCCGCCTATAGGGCCATGTGTCTCCTTGCTGCCCTGTGTACACCCATCTCCCTGTTTTCTGTTCATTGCCAGAGGCATTAAAGATAATTCTTATGAAGACTTAGGCACCACTGTGTCCACTCTTCTGGTGCTTGATTATTAACTCCAATATTAGCAAACAAATACTGCATTATATTCTCACTAAGTTCATTAAGGGGCCGATTCACTAACTTCGAATGAAGGATTCGAAGTAAAAAAACTTCGAATTTTCAAAGTGTTTTTTGGGCTACTTCGACCATCAAATGTGCTACTTCGACTTCGAATCGAAGGATTCGAACTAAAAATCGTTCGACTATTCGACCATTCGATAGTCAAAGTACTGTCTCTTTAAGAAAAAACTTCAACCCCCTAGTTCGCCATCTAAAAGCTACCGAAGTCAATGTTAGCCTATGGGGAATTTCCCCATAGGCTTTCCTAAATTTTTTTGGTCGAAGGATAATCCTCCGATCGTTGGATTTAAATCCTTTGAATCGTTCGATTCGAAGGATTTAATCGTTCGATCGAAGGATTATTCCTTCGATCGTTCGATCGCACTATTTGCACTAAAATCCTTCGACTTCAATATTCGAAGTCGAAGGATTTTAATCCCCAGTCGAATATCGAGGGTTAATCAACCCGGCCCTCCCGCAAAATAATGCCATTGTAAGAACCCCCACCCAGACCCGATTTCTACTTAAACTGCCCCTAGGCCAGTATGTCCCCCACAAGCGTGCCCTCCCCTCATGAGCGCCTGTAGCACTGGTGATTAGATGCGCAGAATTGCTTTTAGGATCCACCGAATCCACTATTTTGGATTCGGTCAAACCCCCAAATCCTTCACGAAAAATATACCGATTCTGAATACTAATTTGCATATGCAAATTAGGGGAGGGAAGTGGAAACATTTTTTACTTCCTTGTTTTGTGACAAAAAAGTCATGCAATTTCCCTCCTGCCCCAAATTTGCATTTGCAATATAAGATAAGATTCAAATCAGAATCCTGCTGAAAAAGGCTGTATCCTGAACCGAATGCTGTATTCGGTGCATCCCTAATTGCTTTCCCCAGAGCTTCCGATAATATTGCATTGCGGCTGGGCAGCATGCCTCCCCTAAAATCTTGCCACCCTTTGTAACCTTGCCACAAATCTGGGCCTGCCCCACTCTTTGTGATACTTCTGTTCACACTTCGGGTTCCAAGACAGGGAATCTTCAGGTCTGACGCACACATGGCACAGAACACAGCCATCACAAGAGATCACTGGGACAGGCAACAAAATGACATTATGGCACTAATCTCCTAGTGATCAAGCCTTTTCTTGTAATTTAATTATTTATGTCTAGGACATGCACTTTGGAGAGTTTGGATAAGCAATACATGCCATTTGAAATATAAATAAACACACAAAGCTAAGTGAACCACTAAAGCAAATGCTGGCTAGCTGGTTACTGGACCTGGCCCATAGCTTGGTTTATACTGCATGAATCTGACCTGTGCCTGTTGTTCAGCTGATAACTCATGTAATAATACCATATTTGGTGGAGCAAAAAGTGCAGTTATCCAAGCATCTTAGGGTGTCTCAGGGGTTAAAACTACAAATGACACCTTATATTGTGCAATCAATTGTTAGATATTTGCCTGACAGGCCGTATATATATATCAGACATGTCCATCCAGCATTGCTTCTATTGTAGCTAATTTTTAAATCCATGGGACAGATTTATCAAAATGTAATATTGGAATTTACAACAAAAAAAAACCCACTTTCTATTCCTTCCTATGGGATTTTCAGAAGTGTATTTGTCTATGGGTGGCAGATAGAGTTCACCATCTGATAACACACTTCTAGAAATCCAATAGGAATAAATAGAAACTGTGTGAGTTTTTACTGCTGTAAATGCTAATTTCACATATTGATAAATCTGTCCCAAGTGTTTATCTGTTAGTGGCAGTGGTGTAACTATTACTGGGCCCCCAACATAAACAAGTTGTCCTGTTTTACTAATACATATTGAAATTGTTTATTAATTAGGGCCGCATGGGCCCCCTATACATCCGGGGCCCCCTGCAGCCGCAGGGTCTGCTTCCTCTGTAGTTACATCCCTGGTTAGTTGATTGTGAAAGTTATAATTCAACAGCAGCTGGAGGGTTTACAGAAGTGATATACACATTTTATTCTCTTCTTGCTTTGGGGCCCCGGCCTTTCTACATCGCAAAGGGCCCCTGTTCTTTATCTATGGCTCTTGTGAAACAACAACACTAAAGCATTTTCCTCCATAAAGTTTTTGTGTGAAAACAGTTTGCTTCCCAACAAATACTTCTGAGCCCAATTTATTGGATCTACCACTGAGTAAAGCACTTCTCACCTGTTTACAAGAAGAGCTTGCTGGGATTTGCAGAGTGCTAATGCACAGTATCCCGGCCTCAGTCTCGCCAGACTCATTTTTATATATTCCAAGTCTGGCTGGAAAAACGGCTTTTTCCACCACATTATTCCTTGCCACAGCAATTCCCGTATGTTGTTTTACTGAGTATATTTATAAACGGGTGGTATCCCCCCGAATCTGCCCTTGTGTCACAAGCCAAAAGCTTTTAATATTTACCAGCTAAAGATCCATTGAACACTGAGGGACCGATTTATTACACCGTGACTTTTTCGGGTAATGCCGAAAATCTGAAAAAGCGCAACAAAACTGCAACAATTCTGAATATTATAATACTCCAACTTGAACTTTTCTAAATCATATAGAAGTCAATGACAAATGTCCCTTTTACAACTGGAAGATGTTTCTTTGATTATTGGTTTTAGAGGTTTCCTGGGGCTTTTTGTGTGACAACATGAAAAAGTTATTGTGTGACAAGTTGAAAAAGTCTTTTTTTTTCAATTTTCTTTCTCTTGGAAATATATGTATTTTATTTTTTTTTGTTAAGTCATTGTATTTTATTGAAACTTCAATAAAAAGAATTTTAAATGAAAGAAAAGTCTTTTTTTCGACTTTTCCCCTTCATGCTTTTTCAGTTCAGATCTTTTAATAAATTTCATGACAGTCTTGGTTTTTACCGTTTAGTCGTGGTTTCAAAAACCTTGAAACCACTAAAATGTTATATTTATGCAACAGAGCATGGCATATACTTCAAAATCATGTATTGGATACAATTTAGATCAATAGCTTCAATTTTTCTTTGCTTGTCCTTTAGACCATTATGACACAGCATAATCTGTGCGAGGCATCTTGTAACAGTAATTTGTGGCTAAATCCATGGATTTACGCTAGATTTCTCCATTCCTAAATTGTGTGACAATGGCCATTTTTACAAAGAGAGTACATCTGCTTGCATAAATGAAAAGGCTTTCTTGTAAGCCAGTTGCGGCAGAGCTTATTGTTTTACAGTAACTGCGGGTGATCTCTAATGCAGACTTTACAAGCGTGTGTGAATACTAAGTGACAGACACACACTTCTGCACACAGAGGAATGAGGCCTTCTGTTGATCTGTCTACATCACCTCATTTTCACAGTCGGTATTCATCACCATTGCTCTATGCTGATGGCAGTCATCACTCATCATTTCCACTGTCTGCAGTCTTTCCCTTTTATCCTGATCTTGTAGACACAATAACACGTAGCCATTTGCACAGAAGATAGCCGCTGTTCAGCACGGTGAATAAAAACACTTGCCATTGGCCTACAAATTCTCTCCAGGATATGTCTTTTGTTAGCATCTGACAAGCACACTCAACACATTGCAACCTGGACATCAAATTGCTATTGTCTATATTGTAATAATGCTTTTGGGGAGTCATTTTGAGTGGCTATGGCTTATGAGATTTGTAGTGATTGTGGTTAAAAAAATAAGGATTAGATTTCCTCATTTCAGGAAGTATAATGCCAATAATAAGAGAATCAATATGTACCTTTCAGTGTAAAAAGGTGTTGAAAATGTATGGTGCCTATTGTTCTTTAATTACTTGGTACATGTGAGGGGTCATTTATGTTGGTGAATGCAGTGTGCAAAATGCAATTGTTCAATTTATTTATTTTTTTACACTTTTCTGTTTTGGAGTACAGAAACCTGAGGCTTGAATAGAGTACTGCCTGTGTTAGGAAGCACTCGATTTAAAAAAGGGGCAGTGGGAGGGAGGAATGTAGGCTTCCGCCCTCTCCACCTACTAAGTTGTTCATCATTCAGACATGCAAGTTAGAGAGCAGCATGAGGCACAGATGCTACTCTATGCTCCTTGTCCTTGTGTGCGGTGCAGATTGCAGCTTTTTCCTTGAGAAATTCAAAGTATGTAAAGTTTGTACACTAATGCCTTCTGAAGGGACTCTAGATAAGATTAGTTCAAATCAGCCTCCAACAAACTCCTCCATATTTATTATATCCACCAGAACAAGTCCAGCCATAGAGATGAAACGATGAGCGATACCATGGGCCCCCAACGTTTTTTCTTATGAGCCACATTCAATTGTAAAGAGTTGGGGAGATACACAAGCAAGAAAAACATTTGTGGGGGTGCAAATTAAGTGCTGTGATTGGTAGTCTCTATTTGGTAGTCTCAAAGAGGCTTTATTTGGCAGAACATCTGGTTTTTATGCAACCAAAACGTGCCTACAACTCAGGAATTCAAAAATAAGCACCTGCTTTGAGGCCACTGGAAGCAAAATCCAAGGGGTTGGTGAGCAACATGTTGCTTGTGAGCGACTGGTTGGGGATCACTGAGCTAGACCATACATTCCAACTTGACTTTAAAAGGAAATTAATAGAATCAGAAATAATATTGAATCATTTAATTGTTTTTCCCCACAGTCAATTTTCCATTATTTAGCCCAAATATCAAGGCATGGTTTGTTCACCAAAAAGTGTTCTCCAGCACTGACCAAGCAAAACCCTTATCGTCAAGTGAGGTGAAAACCATAAAATGTTTTTACTGCTGAGGGATAATTAAAAGCAATGGAATTGCAATTATTTTTTTCACTGGTGATATACATTTAAAAAAAGTAATTTTTATAAATGTATTGCTAAGCTTTAATACTCATAACTTGTCTTATGGGCAAAAGAGGGAGTCTTGGTGACATTGTCTACTGCATTCACCTATAGCACCGCTAGTTAACAAGGTAAGTTGTATTTCATCATTACCTTTCTTGTGTTTCTGTTGTTTAGTCCCTATATACAAGTCTGGCATTTTTCACGTGGAATGAAATGCACAATGATGTCACTCACTGCTACTACATAAAAGAAGTCATGCTCCTTGGCTCCAGCGAGGAAGGCAGAGATCTCTTGCAATCCGACATAAAAGGTGGAAAACATACAATCTCTACCACCTGCCTGCCTCATTGGGTTGATGTTCAAATAGTTGAGTATATAGTAAGTGTAACTTAGCTAAAGTGTAGCTAAACATACAGTATGTAGATGACTTATTTGTAGATGACTTGAAGTTTCCACTCCAAACCCTTTTCGTCTGGCACATTTTTTCCTTTCTCATGATCCTACCAAACCAACTGTCATATTTAATTTTTCTATATGTATAAGAGAAACATTTTAAACAAATACTGCTAGCTACCATACGTTTATAGGTATCTATTAAAGTATTTAAAGTTCCCACCATCCCCAATCTTTCTACAGCAATCTTCTGGGTTGTCATTGGTAGGAAATACATTAACACATAATATATTCTGATCATTTATTTCATTTTTCATTTAGAACTGTATTTCATTTAAATTTCAAATGCACAATCCTGCAATGCGACCCATTGCAAGTATGCACTTAAATTGATACCTACTATTCCCTAAGTTACACAGCAGTTGAGATGAAAAAAAAACATACATGGCCATCAAGTTCCTATATGTTATTCTGTACTCTGAATAAGACAGTGATCTGTATCTTAGGACAGAGACACGTGAAGATTCGAGGAGATTTAGTCGCCCGACCGACAAATCGCCTCTTCTTCGGGTAACTAATCTCCCCGAACTGCCTTGGCACTCGTTTTCCGAAGTTGCCCAAAGTTGCCTCACGGAAAACGAAGCTCTCCAAGTGCCATCCCACCGGCGATTTAGATTCTAGCTGGGAGATTAGTCACCCGAAAAGAGGCAATTTGTTGCCGGGCGACTACATCTTCCCGAATCTTCATGTATGTCTCTGCCCGTAGGCGTCACTTTTATATGTAAGTGCAATTGCAGATACAAATTGCTTAACTGCTGCAGTGCTCCAAGTTGCATCTGGCACAATTGCACTCAATGCATCAAACTAGATGGAATTGTTCTTGGTTTTTAATACAGATCCTGTGTAAGCAGCATCTAGCATTTCCATGTTGTGACTAATGGGGGCTGTCTTACTTCTGTGTTGTTTGTTTGCATTTGCTTCCAATTTAGTGGGTGCAAGTCTGGTGCACCTATTGATGAAAGCTTCCAGGTCAGGGTTGGCAAAAGCTTCAGATTTCACCTGTATCAAAAAGCACAGTTGCACATCATTCATCAGAAGTGGCAGAATGCATGCATGCAACCATGTGGAAGTGCAGATGCATTTTTTAACACAAGTATGAATTGTGTCAATAAGTGCATGCCATTGTGTCCATATTAGAGTACCTGCCCTTGCAGGCTCATTAATAGACCTCTTGTGTTGTATAATGAGCTACCAAACTACTTGTATTGTTGTTATATATTCCCGGCACTGAATGACTGCAACATTACAAAGCCTCACTTATCCGCTGGAGCTACATAAATAAGCGTATGCTAACATACCTACAGTATATTACTATTTTAATCTGGAAAACATGACATAAATCATACATTCTAACATATGCACACACTCAAAAAAGAACATTGTGAAAATCATGAATATCTTAACAGAGGTTAATATCATGCAGCTTTCAGTCTGTTTGACCTAGAAAGCGACATTTGTTGCTGCTTAGTGTTTAGTGCATGTCATCTGAATTCCATGTTTGCCTCCAATCTGAAAAAAAAACCTTCTAAGGGGAAACTGGTGTTTTTCAGCCAGTTCAGCATTTGTTCCTGAAGCAATTTGCAAAGGCTACTTACCACATCCTGTACTATTCTGAAGGTTGTCTTGGTCAATTAGCAATATGTCAGAGCAGTATGAAGTTATTGTAACTCCAGCTGTGAATTTTTAATAATAAACTTACCCACAGGACAAGCCAGCCATATGCTTTGTGGCCAATCAAGGCTACAATATGCATTAGAAAAACGCATTCCTGTCAACAGTAAGTGGGCATAGGTCATGGGATTTAATGCTGGATTTGAGGAGCAAAACTGCAATTTTTCAAGATATAGTCTGCTACAGTATGTAATAGGCACTGTATTTGTATAGAAGTTAAGATCTGATGAAAAAGAAATGCAGCTTATGTTTACTGTAAATATCTGGCACACTAAGCAAAAATGGTTGGTTTATAAATGTCTACTAAATACTAATTGTTTATGTTAATATCAGCCTGATTCTTTTAATGTCCTAGAAATATTCTCATACACAATGATGCATACCAAAGGCAGCCTTATTAATGGCGCAGTGTAACTAAATACTGGCAGTTTCACTTTGCTGCCCAAAGCATTTATTATTTTTAAAGTATACACATACAGAAAAACACAGTTGCTGTTTCATGATGTATTCCATCTGTTTGTGCCTTTTTAGACTATATAATTACAGTTGTTTCACTAGTAGCTACTGAAAGCCAGAACCGTTTTTACAGTGAAATATTCTCATCCACCAGGCAGGAAAATAAAGAAAACACAATAAATCAAGGCTGGGGCAAGAGAGGAAGGGCCACGGGGCAAAGTATAATAATGATGCCCAAGCCCCTAATTTAAAGGAAATAAGAAGCCAAGTAAAACAAAGCCAATTGGTTGAATTCAGCCTTTTCTCTTGTAGATCCCAGACATGCTCAGAAGGTCTTAGACATCTGCAGCTAGTTTCATACATGTGTATGATGTACGTAAATATCATAAATATATATATAAATATATATGCATGTGTGATGTGTGAGTAGAAATCATTTGACTAAACAAACTTTTTGGAATGCTGGTCCATTTTGAAGGATAAATAAATATATATATATATATATATATATATATATATATATATATATATATATATATATATATATATATATATATATATAACATACAAGGGCAAGTTGTGCTCACCACTAATTTTTAAAACCATTAGGCGGGGGTGCAATGAGGCTGTGACCACAAAATACATATAGACAAATACAAGATTCCTCTGCACTCAACCCATTATCAATATATTTAAAGGTGGCCATACACGTGCAGATAAAGCTGCTGATATCGGTCGTTTGGACCAATTTGACAGCTTATCTGCCTGTGTATGCGGGCTTCTGAAGGGTCTTCCCGATCAATATCTGGCCACGATATCAATCTGGAAGGTTTGATTTTTAACCGACCAACCCATCGGAGCACCTTGTCGTAATTCGATCATTCATCCATATGGCCGAACGTTCGAATTACCCCCGATGTGATCTTTGAGTCTATGGCCAGCTTAAGACAGAGACATTTTGTGCATACTGCTACTGAAAAATGCCTTACCCTTTAAACAAAACAGGGATTGTTTGTCCATATATTGCAATATATTTAAGCTGGCCAACTACGTCAAAGTCATCCCATATCTGGCCAGTCCTATGCTCAATTTTCATCTGATTCATTAAGAATTCTATTGCTTCATTATACATTTTACACAGGGACTAAGTTTTACCTGCAACTTACTTGCTGCTTTCAAAGTAAAACTCCCAAACTTGGCTGCCCTTTTATTAGACACCAGTGGGATCACCTGACTATAGTTGGGAAGGGTGGGAGCTACAACATGGAGCTGGTCACTGCTCCTGTATAACTATAACAAACAGGGGAAAATGTAAGGGAAAATGATTTGCCATCAAATCTGGTGGCTTCCATAACTACCATGGGGTGAGGACTTATTGCTCAAGCCCCTACAAAATTAAATATACAAGTCTGTAAGAATCTCCTACTTTTCTTCCAGGTTGTCTCTCTTGCACATTGAAAACTTAGCTCCTTTTCTTGAGACACCAACTCCTGCAAAACTGCAGCCTAATAACCAGGCTCCTACCTGGTTGGGAACCCAGATCACCTGGACTGGCCTGCTGGTATGGAGGACTTACCCACTCTCCTCCATTAACTTTTATCTAAGCTGAATGAAAAATGAAACACATTGCAAAACGGATATTTGTTAGACTTGCCACTTAACAAAATTCAGCAGCATGTTTTGGCCAAACAAGTAACCCAGCCTTTTGTTTATATAGAATAATAGGGAACAACTTCAGTATAAATACAAGTATATAGCATTCAATAGTAAAAACTAGGCTGGTGTTATTGAAGTGACAATCTTTACAGGCTGTGTGCTATACAGCAGATAGCCTTGATTTTTTCACATCGGTCTTCTCAGTTGAAAAGCTTACAATTTTCACTTTGCCTTGGCTGTGTGTCTCTGAATACATTTTGAAAACTAAAAATATTGTTTGTCTGTTTTACAATGAAATATGGTTTTGCAATACAGAATGATTCTAGTATAAGTATCACATTTATAAGGCATTAACAGCTAGTTCTGCTACAACATAGTAATAAACTTTATATATTTTCTACCTTTCTATATTTACTATACACATTATATAAATATAAATACCCCATGTATGTACATTTGCATGCACCATGGAGTGGCTGCCAACTTAATGATACTACTGATCGAGATGCATTTTTTAGAAATAATCACATACTCAACACCAGAGTAGCCCAGAAAAGCGAGCCTGGCACAGGTAGAGTGGCAGGGGCCATGACAGGGGAGGAATAGGGACCCAGGAGAGAGAGGGTTGATGGGATTTGTAGTTGGAAAAGCTGTAGTGAAAGGGGAGGACTGAAGTGAGGGCTTAAATAGAGGAGCAGAAAAGGGAGAGCCATTGCTAAGTGGAGATTACTGCGTGGACATCTGAAGGGAGAGGACTATATTCCCTCCATCCCTCCCTTGAGGTAGAGAAGTGGTACGGCTGCCCTAGTGGTGAGCCAAAAGGGGGTAAATAGATTAAGGTGCAGGTGCGTGTTATGGAGGGGTAGGCCTGGGGCTAGGCTTTGGAGCAGGAAGTGGGAAGTTTGGAGGCTGGTGCTTAGTCACAGGCTTGGTGTGGTGTTAAATAGTTTATGTTAATTAAAGTTAAGTTATTGTTTAAAAATTGAAAAGCAGCCTTCAGTGGCTAAATATTACGCTACCATGTTCATGTACTTGTTTATGGAAAGTGGAGTGATATCAAAGTTGCTCATATGTTTATGTATTGTTAATAAACTGTGCTGCTGCCTTTCCACCCATGAATTCAGATTGGAATGTGGTTATAGGTGTAATTGTGTAATTGTCAAATTCCGCAAGTGCTCTTCCTATTATGCCATTGTGACCAAGTTGTTCATGTTTCTATTGTTTACATATTTTTTACATAAGTACGTATATAAGTAGTAGACACTCCTCTTTCCACACCCTATATTGCTTTGAGGAGTGTCCCATATATATAATAGTGCGGCAATAGACATTACTTGTACTTATAGCGCGGCAATAGACATTAATTGTACTTTGTTGTTGGGTTTTTACTCCACTAGTTAAGGCTACACAAACCCTGTTGAACTGTTGTATATTTGCTTTACATAGTGGCAGGTCCACAAATTCTCTGGAAAGCAAAGAGAGACTTATGTCCCAGAATCCATCACTTCACAATGCAACAAGATGAGGAACGAGTTGAATGAGTCAGGAAATGGTTTCTCTGATCTAATTATTTTAACAGAACAATCAACAAAATTAGTTAGATACTTTTTATTTTGGTTTCTCGTTTTCCCATGAAAAAAATATCACAAAATCCAAACCTTCACTGATTTTACAACTTAGACTTTTTATGAACAACACCCTAATGTTTCTGATGTAAACCACTTGATTTTGCTAGGAAGTGGACCCCCCAATATCACAGGAAGTCTCATATAACACTAGGCCTTATTTCAGATAACTGCACTACAATGAATTTGAATATTTCTGTTTTAAAAACAAAAAGGCATTTATCAGTTAATCTTTGCATAGTAACAGATTCATTTACTTAGACTTAACTGCCAAAATTTAGCTATTATTACATTTCTGATCTGATGATTAGGAAGGTAATGGAGCGTCTGCAGAACTGGTTACCACTTCCACAGAAGGTACGGATTATGAATATGTTCAATGGAACCTTTCATCTCCTCATCAAAACTGATCTTAAAGAGGACAAAAAGGTCAGATCTCACCCATGCACTGGCTCCAGCACAGCTAAATAGCACTTTTCTTTTATTTTAGCTTCTATTTGGAAGTCTTTGAATCAGTCTGAGGCATTTCTTCTGTGTAGATGTCAAACACAACACTATTTATTGCACAGAAGCATCTGATATATGATACACATTAAGGTATCTTTGAAGCAATGTAATGTTGTTGCTCTTCCATGGATGATGTGAAGGCTCAAGAAATGCTGATTCTTCTGGCTATATTTGAAATTATCCTCAGTTTTTTTGTAAATATCCTAATAATTACATTTTCTATGCAATTTGTGATCTTTATAATAAGATGATGATAACCTATTTACATTGTTAAGATGGCCATACAATGGATGATAAAATTTGCTTATTCAAATTTGTCCAGATGTCTATTTTGTCTGTCCTCGCCTGATGGGTCGGTATAGTTCTCGATTGTGTTTTGATTGTTGACCCTTTTTAGACTTGTATCACACAGGGAGATTAGAAACTGTTAATACTAGCTAGTTTAATGGTTTCCCATAGGGCAGGGGTCTTGGGTTTGATGCCAACTAATATACTCTTGGAATATGTATATTCTGTCCTTGTTTGTATGGGTTCCTCTAGGTGCTCTAGTTTGCTCTTGTGGTCAAAGTATAGTGGTCATTTCATAATGAAACTGACTATAGTGTTGGGGAGCATTTAGTAGGGAAGTTACACCGCAAGGCCAGCTGGAGGGGCCGATGAAATTCTTTGTAAAACACTAACCAATATGAAGGTGCTTTAGGAATAAAGAATGACAATAACGAATGTGGCACTTTAGAAAGAATTATTCAGTTCCAAAAGCTTTGCATGTATTTTTCATGATCACAAGAAGACATGCTGTTGCTCATCTACACCACCAAGCATACAGCAATAGTTTTTAGATTGTAAGCTCTTATCGGCAGAACCAGCTTCACCTCTTGCATTGGTTATTATTTGCTTTGTATGTAAATATGTATGTTCAGTGTATATACTCATTTGTACAGAGCTGCAGAATATGTTGATGCTTTATAAATACATGTTACTATTATTAATAATAATAATAATAATAATAGTTGAAAGGTGGTAGGATTTGCTTGGACCTAAACTTGACCAGGGCAGAAGGTCCTGGCTGGGAGTGAAGTGGAATACCAACAAAACAGTTTGTTTCTAATCAGGAAAAGAGTTCTGAACCAAATGTTAGAAAACACGTAGAAACACGTTCTCATTTTAACCAGTGACATTGATGTTGTAACACAAATGGGTATACATTATTTAACATAGCTATTAAAGCAGTGGATGGAGTTATAAAACATCTTTGTTTGGCAGATCTGAGTAAGTAACACAGCTGTGGCTACATCATATTTTCCTCCTCTCTGGGGGAAATGGCTGTGACTTTTGAAGTGACAGAGGATTTCCCCACAGATTTGCAGGAAAGGGCCATGAACTCTGATGGTGACATACTGGCGACCATCACATTCAGTACATAGACATCTGCGAATGGCAGTGAGACTAGGGAGTGACACCATTCAATTTGTTAATATGACTCTAAGAGCAACAGGTTGCACAGTTCTGACCTTTTCTGTTACTTTGTTTTCTGTAAATATAACGACATTGTGCTTCCTTTGCCCATATTCTCCCTAATTATAATCAGACATGGAATACCTACTGAAGCTGATTTGAAATGCTACCAAGCAGTTCCATACCATCTTGCCTCTGAATTGTTTTAAAAATGCAGCTAATTTGACTCCCTATTCAAAATAGAGGGCATAGCCAAAAATCACATCAAAGAACCTGGGAGTGCAGTAGCTTTTCCTGCCCTGTGCATAGGGTACTTTGCTGAGCAAAACATGTATTTAATTGCCAGAATTGCAGTTTTGGGAGCAAAAGTATAAATCCAATGTTTTGTCCTTCTGTTTTGGTGAATGCAATTTTTTTTGCTGCAGACATAAATGAGAATTTCAGTTGTAAAGTCTATATACTATAATTATCTGGCTATATTTGGCCCAATTCTCTGGTTCAACTGGCTGGCCCACAGGTTGGAATTGGATTACACATTGAACAATTTTCTATGACAGAAACAGATAGAAATTGCCAGCACTCGGTCTAACCCACACTGGTGCTGACCAGCTGCTAGAAGTGACAAAAAGCCAGTTTTTGTACACAAAAAGAAGGAGAAAGTTTGCCTATTACTACAAAAAAGGAGGTGTTAGTACACACAAAATATTTAAGCTCATGTGCCACGCCAAGGCCCCTACACTGCCTATTAGCATTCTAAAGCTGGCTATAAAAATGTCGGGATACTCCACACACTGGCCGAAAATCGTATGAAACGGAGATTCGTCTATGGCCAGCTTAAGACTATAGTGCATTTAAAATCATGACCCCAGCAAACAGTGTGACTGAGTAGTAAGGCCATGTTGCCTTTAAAGGAGAAGTAAACCCCTTATTGAAAAAAACCCTACCCCTCTACCCTACATAGACCCCCCTACCCTACTCACGGCATCAGAGTTCACAGGAGCCATCTCCTTCTCTTCGGTCTTCATCAGAAAGTAAGTTCTGTATCGGTGCATGCGCAGTTGGAGCAGTCTTCGGGCTTTTGTCAACTGCGCATGCACCGAAGGTCAGGAAGCACCAGAAGAAGACATGATGAAGACCGAAAAAGAAGAAGATGGCGCCTGTGAACGCCAATGCCGTGAATCTTCACCAAAGTAAAAAGTTAGGGGCATTTGCTTGGGGTAGCAGATAGGCTGGGGGGGAGGGAGTGGGGTCTATGTAGGTTAGGGGGTAGGTTTTTTTTTTAATAAGGAGAACTCAACCCCACCCAATTAAGAAAAGCCCTACCTACTAACCTACTAAATAGTCTCCCTGCTTCCCGCGCATACTTCAATGGCCCTGAAAATGAGCCTAAAATAGTTCTGTTTCTGTTGCTTGTTTGCTCTTTGTCAAGAATGACAAACATGAAGTATATGGGTATTTGAGGCAGTACAGAAGTTAGTAACACCATTATAGATGCCAGGGAAGCCCTCTCATGGAAATTACATTTTACATTCATCTCTGAATACTGCTGTTAGATACTAGCACTTAGGGGCAGATTTACATATGGTCGAATATCGAGGGTTAATTAACCCTCGATATTCGACTGCCGAATGTAAATACTTCGACATCGAAGTCGAAGGATTTACCGCAAATAGTTCAATCGAATGATTAAATCCTTCGAATCAAACGATTTGAAGGATTTTAATCAATCGATCAAATGAATTTTCTTCGAACAAAAAAAAACTTAGAAAGCCTATGGGGACCTTCCCCATAGGCTAACATTGAGCTTTGGTAGGTTTTAGGTGGCGAAGTTGGGGGTCGAAGTTTTTTTAAAGAGACAGTACTTCGACCATCGAATAGTCGAAAGTCGAATTTTTAGTTCGAATCATTTGATTCAAAGTCGTAGTCGAAGGTCGAAGTAGCCAATTCGATGGTCGAAGTAGCCAATTCGATGGTCGAAGTAGCCAATTCGATGGTCGAAGTAGCCAAAAAAAAAATTAGAAGTTTTTTTTATTCTATTCCTTCACTCCAGCAAAGTAAATGGGGCCCTTAATGTTAGTAAAATA
Source organism: Xenopus petersii (assembly GCA_038501925.1). Taxonomy (NCBI): domain Eukaryota; kingdom Metazoa; phylum Chordata; class Amphibia; order Anura; family Pipidae; genus Xenopus; species Xenopus petersii. The sequence continues at coordinate 124,970,633 of CM076682.1, forward strand.
TAACAGCTTACATTTTAATCTAAAATACTGCCTTTGGATATGAGTCATTTGTAAACTGACCTGAGCCCGAGATGATTTCACCATTACCTGGTTTGTGGGAATGGATTTATGGGAACCTCTGTCTACAGCACATTTCCCTAGTGATCCATGTCCAGATTTCAGAGCTTTGGCGAATAATTCTGTGGCCCACCCATGTGTCAATGTGCTGTTCCTTGCTTGGATTGCATGATGTCAGCCTTAAAAGTTTTCTTTTGCCTAGTTACAAAATACAGTTTAAAAAAAACAAAAAAAAAAACATGAAATTAATGTTTATTTAGTCGCTAATTATTTTGATGTGTGACAGAAGCCAGCCCCCATAAAATATGTTGACACAAAGTAGATTTTAAAAATGAAGCCACTTCAGCAGTTCCAGTTTATGATGATGTAATGAACAGGACCCCGAAAGCAAGTTGGCATCAGTCAGACCTGACCGTTCGAGTGACAGGATGGCTGGCAATGCTTAACGGCTGTAGCGGGATGTACTAATATTTACAGGAAAATGGGGTCTCTGGCTTCGCTGAAATAACACCACTTTCCCAATATGATTGCTCCTGCGTGGCAGTCCCTAACAAACAGCTACCATGGGAGGAGGAAACTGAGTAAGCTTTCAACAAGCACTAATATTTACTTTGAATTTTAAAAAAGTCACAATTATATAAACCAGACTCACCAGGGCAAAGGATAAATAATGACATACTTCTGATGGAATATTCTGATTAAATTTCATGTGAAAAACTAGGAACAGGCATGGACGGTGTATACAAAAAGAAACCTAAAACTTGAAAACGCGCTAGCCTTTTCTCTCTTAATAAATGATCTTTTTACAAGTTCCTTTAAAGTGGTTAACAAGTGGGTACTTGCTAAATAGTTTGCTTAACCTCAGACATTTATGGCAGACTTAAGCAGCGAAAATACTCTGCTAAATGTTTAAAGCCAAATGCCCTGTCTTGGGGCACAATAAAGAAAAGCAATTTAAGAATTCTTGTTTTGGCTTGTTTTTATTTGGTGGTTGTAATGCAACATGTGCACAGGATAAACAGCAAGTATATGATGTAATAACAGGTGCAACATTTGCTCTAGTTCTAGTAATCCAAAGCCACCAATCAGCAAGAAGCAATTATGATAAAGTGCAGACTTGACAATACCTTCTCAGATACTTCAAGACATCATATAAATATGTTATAAAGAAATAAGCTAATTAAAACTGGGAGATGACTAAAGGACATGTGTTGGACATACTGAGGTTAGAACATGAATCATGTAAATATTTAGATTACATGTGGAGAATGGAAAGGGAGGGTACAGCTAGACAGATCGAAGAAAGTTGGCCAGGACTAAGGATAAGGAACTGCTTAAAGGGACGATTCACCTTTATGATAACTTTTAGTATAATATAGAATGGCCAGTTATAAGTAACTTTTCGATTGGTCTTCATTATTTATTTTTCATGGTTTTTGAATCCTTATTATTCTGCTTCTGATTTTCCTGCTTTCACTGACCCCATCTAAAAATTAAATGCTCTGTAAGGCTACACATTTAGGGGCAGATTTACTAAGCTTGTGTGAAGTATTCGAATGCAAAAGAATTCGAATTTCTAAGTATTTTTTTAGGGTACTTCGACCATTGAATTGGTCAAATTTGATCGAATGGAATGATTCGAACGTTTCGAAGTAAAAATCGTTCGACCATTCGATAGTCGAAAGTACTGTCTCTTTAAAAAATATTCCTACTTCATATTTCGCCACTTTAAACCTACCGAGGTGCAATGTTAACCTATGGGGACCTTCCCCAGCACTAAGCTTTTTTTGATTGAATATAAACCCTTTGATCGTTCGCTTAAAATCGATCGAATCGTTCATTTCGAAGGATGTTATTGTTTGATCGAACAATTTTTATTAGAAGCATTTGCGCTAAAATCCTTCAAATTCGATATTCGAGGGATTTTACTTCAAGGGTGGAATTTGAGGGTTTATTAACCCTAGAAATTCGACCCTTGATAAATTTGACCCCTATTGTTATTGCTACTTTTTATTACTCATCTTACTATACAAGCCCTCTCCTATTCATATTCCACTGCAGTCAAATCAATACATGGTTGCTAGGGTAATTTGGATCCTAGCAACCATTCATCCTATTCAGAAGCTCAAAATTGCAAACTGGAGAGCTACTGAATAAAAAGCTAAACAACTGCAAAAAAATTCAATTAATAAATAATCGGGGGCCATCTGAAGCCAATCGGGCGCTCTAGGCAACCCAGCAGGCCACCACCCCTCACCAGTGCGCAAGCATGGGAGGATAAGGGAGGGAGAAAGCGCAGAGGGGAGAGCGACAGAGGGGAGAGCAGCAGAGGGGAGTGACCAGGGTTAGGCAAAAGCCCCTTTAACAGGTACCTGCCCAGCATCATTGTGCCTTAGGCATGTGCCTCTTCTGCCTACCCCTAGTTCCGGCCCTGAAACCAATTGCAAATTATCTCAGAATATCACTCTCTAGTTTACTCTCTAGTTATCAAGTTAACTCAAAAACGAACATCCCCTTCAAAGAAAAAGGAGTTAGAAAAGCAAAGAATGAATAGTAGACCAGGAGACAACGACGTGTTGAGACAACAAGAAAGAATAAAAACCAGCAACACCGTCTATTCAAATTTACATGAAGACTTTGGAATTTGCACAATATGTTTTGGTGTTGCTGGTCTTTTTTGCAGTATATAAACTGTTTACTGTGCACCCGAGGCAAGTATTTAGGTATTTGTTACATTGTATGTCAAACCAACGTTTCGGTCCCCTTTGGGACCTCTCTCAAGGTAATAATACATACACAACCATTTATTTAAATAGTTACCACCCAAATCACGTGACATCATGCCTGTGACATCATGTGTGAATTAACCCATTGTATGGCCATAATTTAGCAATGGTGCTTAGTGTACTCATTATCTCTATAACATTATCTATAACAAAGTGTATAGTATTTATTAGTATGTTGTGTAACCCAAATGTTAAACGTATCTAAGGTATGTAGTACACTGTAGGTGATAAAACAGGTATGGCTTAAGTGGTTTTAAGTTCTTTTAAGCTAATCACTTATTGAAGCACGTAGCACTTGGGACAGAGTCACCTTTTAAATAACTTATGGGAAAATGTTTTGTGAGAGATAATGAGTATACTAAGCACCATTGCTAAATTATGGCCATACAAAGGGTTAATTAACACATGATGTCACAGGCACAGTTACGTGATGTGGGTGGTAATTATTTAAAGAAATGGTTGTGTATGTATTATTACCTTGAAAAAGGTCCCAAAGGGGACCGAAACGTCGGTTTGACATACAATGTAACAAATACAAGATGTTTTTTGCACAATAAGTCCCTTGGTGCTGGTTTTTTGTTGTGTATGAAATTCATACAAGTTAGCTTTTTTGGAGAAAAGGTGCTATGCATCTATATATATATATATATATATATATATATATATATATATATATATATATATATATATATATATATAGTATTTCTGAAACAACCAGCACTTTTACTCCTCAATCCACTCGTCGGTGCTTGGTCAATTAATGTGTATATTTTCAAGATGGACCAGCATGCCAATGGAGTGCTGGTCCATCTTGAAAAAATTAAATAAATACATTTAAAAAAATTAAATATATAGATAGATATATATGTACCCACACTCTTACGCCTCAATCCACTCGTGGGTGCTTTGTCAATTATTGTGTATATTTTACGTTTGTGCCTATCCGAAATTCCCTAGTGATCTTGCGCTTAGGTCAATTTGCATACGGCGGGTAATTTAAAGTTAAAGTATAGACGTCTTTATTTTAAATGTTGGTGCAAATGCTTGAAACACTTTTTATGACAAATGTCCAGGGAACCTTAATAAAGACAAGAGAGTTAATATAATGTCCTACACATGAGCCCACTGTAAAATGAATGTTCCATATGTTATGAAATGTCTGGAAAAACCGGTTACTTTTGCAGGCAATCCCGCTTCACAAAAGGAAAAGTCGCCACATTTTTGGAATTTTAATGCATTTTCGGCTCACAGGATATGATGTAAGTGACAGAAGATTGAGGAAGATCTAGCTTCTTTATAGCACTTCAGCTGGTCTGAGGTCGCGAAGTCAACTCTGGCAAAAGAGGTAAAGTTCCGTAAAATCTGCACTCTAGTGAATTTGCGAAGTAAAGCAAATTCGCCTGGCGTCGCCTAGCGATAGAGTGCGAATGAATGCTAGCGATGGGCTAGCGAATTGGCGGCTGCGTCTGTTTTAATTGTGAAAAGTGAATTGGCGATGTCCCTGCTGGTAAAAAGTCGCTAGCCACTTCACCCTATAGTAAATCTGCCCCCAAATATGATCCAAGCCATTTTAATTTTACTGTTTTTCCAACTTTTATGAAGTCAGAGAAGACAGAGCTCACGTGTTCTAATTTGTATTTTCTGGCTGGGCTTCATTTTCACTTTTCAAAGTGAAATGGATGAATGAAAAGTGAAATCAGACCTTAGCCAGATTAAATTCTCACTAGTTCAACCGTATCTGAGCCGAGATCAAATAACCAGCAGCAAAAGTCTTTCATTTTCTCTTTCTGTCAGGCCTTTCATCCAGAAAGGTTATGAATGCATTTGATTCCTATATCTTTGTTAATAATTTTAATGCTGAATTACCCAACTGATTTATTTTAAGTGGCCCTTCCAGCTAGATTATACTGCATTATATTACAGTTTTCGGGACCAGCTGGAATACAAATTATAGCTCTCATGAGAAAGGATAATTTGGGTGTCTTTAAATGTCCTAGAGTTAAGGTTAATGCACCAAGAGTTTCGACATCTCATATGTAACATTATCTGATACAATAATACCAGAAATGATCTTTGGAAGGTTGAGAACATAAAACAACCTTTCACATTCTTTTAGAAACTATGTGCAATTACACTTGACAATCCTTAAAAAATATTATTTTAAAGTAACCAAATCATTTATTCAGATGATAGAAATATGGAGAGCTTGAAAGCAAGAGAAGTCAGACGAGAATAAGGCAGGGAGAGAATGTGTAATACGATGGAGTAAAGACTGAGTTAATTTATTTTAAAGGGATAATAAACCCTGAAATATGCATTTGTTTTTTTCGTGGACACAAAACAGATCTATTGCAGATTTGTTTCCACTTCCCAGGAAGTATCAGTGTGTTATAGTTAGGCTTGTTGTTCAAGTCTTTGACTGCACGGGATGTAATCATACTAACAAACATCAGAGTTACTTAACACAGATCAACAGCTCTCTGGTCAATGTACCTTGATGTTTATGAGCTGGCAGTTTTGCCTCATATAAATGTGTGAAGCAGAGATGAGACCAGAACATTTTATGGCAATTTATAATAAATGGAATAGGTTGTTTTTAAATCTTAAAGAGGTTGTTCACCTTTGGGATAACTTCAAGTATAATGTAGAGAGTGATATTCTGAGACAATCTGCAATTTGTTTTAGTTGTTTTTTTTTGTTATTTAGCTTTTTATTCAGCAGCTCTTCAATTTGCATTTCAAGCAATCTGGTAATTAGGGTCCAAATTATCCTAACAACCATGCATTGATCTGAATAAAAGACTGGACTATGATTTGGAGAGGGCCTTGAATAGAAGGATCAGTAATAAAAAGTAACAATAACAATACATTTGTAGCCTTACAGAGCATTTGTTTTTTAGAAGGGAGTCAGCGACGCCCATTTGAAAGCTGCAAAGTGTCAGAAGGCAAATAACTATAAAACTATAAAAAATAAATAACGAAGACCAATTGAAAAGTTGCTTAGAATTGGCCGTTCTATGATATAATAAAAGTTACCTTAAAGATGAACCACCTTACCTTAAAGATGAAGATTTGTACAGGTATGGGACCTGTTATCCAGAATGCTCGGGACCTGGGATTTTCTGGATAATGGATTTTTCCATAATTTGGATGATTGTCTACTGGAAAATCATGTAAACATTAAATAAACCCAATAGGCTGGTTTTGCTTCCAATAAGCAGTAATTATATCTTAGTTTGGATCAAGTACAAGCTACTGTTTTATTATAATGGAGAAAAAAGAAATGATGTGAGATAGCCTTCTCATAACTTAGAGGTTTCTGGATAACGAGTTTCTGGATTACAGATCCCATACCTGTATTTTTCAACATTTGAAAAAACTGAGGACTATTAAATTGCCATCAAATACTAATTATATTTTTCTGCATTTGCTACTTCTATATTGTTGATGTAAAAGTCTTAAACAAAATACCATTTTGCCATTGGACATTTCATGGGTTATTAGATTGCTGCTCTGCACTGTGCATTATAAATAGGGTGCAAGACCAAAGTGCATAGGCATTAGGTAGGAAAAAAAGATTAAAGGGTAGTAAATATGTATGCAACACCCCTTAAAGTGCCATTACACATTAAAATTGTCCTGGCGACTGTATCTGCTTACAAAGTGTTATGTCATCTCTCTGTACAAGTGTAAGAGAAAACAAATGCTCCACCTGCTGCTGTGTCTATATTTTTCCATTGCCAGCTGTATTTGTGCAGTCCAGTGATTCCAACCAGTGGCTCGCTGACCACTTGGATGTTGCTCCCAGTTGCCTGAAAGCAGGTGCAAATTTTTGAATTCCAGGCTTGAAGGCAAGTTTTGGTTGAATAAAGCTCAGGTGTACTGCTAAAGAGAGCCCCCTGTAGGCTGCCAGTGCACATAGGGCTAACAAATAGCCAATCAGAGACCTTATTTGGCACCCAGGAACTTTTTTCATCGTTGTGTTGCTCCCCAATGCATTTTACATTTAAATTTGCTCACTAGTAAAAAAGATTGGGGTCCACAGGTGAAGTCAGTAGATGCCAACTGACAACCCCACATGCCAGGGATAAAGGTTTTAGTTGCACAGTGGGTGGGATTAATGAGCTGGGTATCACTAGGCACGCCATTGTTTGGTTATGGTTACAAGGGAATCCTGCATGTACCTCTTGCTACCCACCTGACAAATACAGGCTGAAAATTAAAAAGTAATCTACAGGCTGCCAACCTCTTGTAATATGTAAAATTTAATTCCATAAATTAATCACTGGTTTGTACATGTTCTCTTTTAGGACTGATAAATGTATTTATACGTACTTATGTTTACATTTGGCCTTCCTAAGATTTGTTCAACTAAAACAAAATGTAAGGATTTACTATACTGAAAGGAAAATTCTTATATTGGAAAATACATAAAATATAACATATATTGTAAATTGTTCCATTCCATGTGCTAGAAGAATAAGGTAAACTTTGAGATTGATTTTAGAATGCAATATATTCGCATAAGGGTACGGATATGGGACCTGTTATCCAGAATGCTCGGGAACTAGGGTTTTCCGGATAACGGATCTTTCCGTAATTTGGATCTTCATGCCTTAAGTCTACTAGAAATTCATTTAAACATTAATAATGGGCTGGTTTTACTTCCAATAAGCACTTATGATATCTTTGTTTGGATCAAGTACAAGCTACTGATTTATTATTACGGAGAAAAGGTAAATCATTTTTAAAAATTTGGATTATTTGGATAAAATGGAGTCTATGGGAGTCAGCCCTTCCGTAATTCGGAGATTTACTTATTCCTGATAATGGAAAGTGTAATTTGTTAGAAATGATTGTGACGGCTGCTGTGGTTTGCGACTGATTATTTCTGCACAGACGGATCACCTTGTAAATATATAAAATGCCTAAAAAATATACATGTGGAGACATGAATTTAGGCTGGGTGGGCTCGGGGAGAAATAACTTAGCTCCATTCCATTTGGCTCCGTTCAATAAAATGTATCAAGTGCTTCAGTCATAAATCTTTACAAATCAAAATGCATCCCTAAAATAATCCACACAAAAAAAGGAAAGAAATCTTTTTCTTAAATCCCATATCTTATATTTGCTGGAAAGAATTTCCGGTGACAGTTAGCTAGCAATACATCTGAAGATAACCATAGATCAGCATTAGAAGTGTATATTATAAGTAAGAGTAATGGTGTCTGGGCAGAATTACCATTCATCAATGCAAAAAAAAGTTCTCAGTTACTCAAAGGGGTTTCCAATGGATTTATTGTTTATTTTATATTATTGCTCTCTTGATATATTGTGCTGCTTTATATGAGATCTGTTTCCATTCATTATTAACTGTACGGCACAAAGAGAGCCAGAGCCAGGGAATGTGATTCAGTGAGGTACACCCAGACAGCTAATTTTCATACTGAAACCCAGGCTCCCCTGTACAAACACAAAATACTCTGTTGGCCTCAACTGAATGCTTTTCAGGTTCAAGATTTTCAGTGGGACCTGAGACACAAAGACATTTGGAATGTTATTGAATCAATCCTATGATCTGCTTCAGTACTACATCTATGCCCATAAACAGGGACGATCCTGGCCCCTCTGCCGCCTGAGGCAGCTTGCCGTGCGATCACCTTTTAGCACCGGGGGTCCACGAGGGTGGCGGCAAGGGCCAGAACGCTAGCGCTAACAGCATAATTGCGCTCTCTGCGCTAGAAAAACCAAATATCCAGTTAGAAAACCAGAAATTTGGCTCTTAAAGTACCAGGAGTGCATTTTTGCGCCCATGGTACTTAGTGGGGCGCTGCCGCCTAAGGCGAGTTTCTCAACTCGCCTCATTGGCGCAGCGCCCCTGCCCATAAAGAAATTTACTCCACAAAGAAACCAATGTAATGGAAGCCATTCATTCCAAATTGTATTTCTTAGATCAGTGGTCCCAGTGGCTCGTGAACAATATTTTGCTCACCAGTGACCTCAAATCAGGTGCTTATTTTTTAATTCCTGGCTTTGGTTGCATAAAAAACAGGTGTAATGCCAAACAGAGACTCCTGTAGGCTGTCAGTTCACATAGGGGTTACTAAATATCCAGTCAGAGCACTTAGTTTGCTCCACCAAGGAAAAGTTTTCATGCTTGCATTGCTCCCCAACTCTTCCAAAATGTGAACGTAGCTCACTAGTTAAAAAGGTTGGGGACCCCCTGTCTTAAATAATGGCATTCCAAGAATTCCTCAACAACTAGTTCAGATATTATAGAGATCCCCATAGGTCCAAGGATGATGCAGGGCGTTGTAGTTTGGCATAGGCTCATAGGGGATGGTTAATCTGTTTTGGTTCATTTTCTTTTAGTGAGGTTTTGATCTGTGGGACCAAGGTGGAACAGAACAGCATATTCAGGCCTACAGCTTTAGTGTCATGGTATAATACTCAGATCTCATTCATAGGTAGGTATAATTGTGCACATTTTTTTCCTGACCATCTGTAACCCGTAACAACCAACTGGTAATTCTTTTCTAGTTTACCTCAATTCACACAGTTTGCTATTGGCTGTTTTTACCTGCACTATATCTTCTGTTTCCAGATCGGACATTGTCTCTCAGGGAGAAACATGTTTTATTAATTGAATTTACATGGAAGAGCAATTAGGGTCTCCTTTAAACAAATTGAAAATTTGCATCGGGATTTGTATCGGTTCTACTGACAAACCTTTCTTTACAACTGTCATATTACAATTGATTGGAAATCTCTCTAGGCACACAATGTCTGCAGCACAAGTCCTCTTTTTTTTTTTTAGTCTGGTCTGTAGCCAGTTCTTATTTCCTTACTTTTAACAGAGGGACTATGTTACCCCACAATTCCTTCTATATGATGCATACACTAGCATGTCTGAAAGTGTGCAGTATTAAACAAGTTGTAATGATCGGTTACTGCTTTTTTAAATGGGTATTGTTTTTAAATGCAATGCATCTATTAAACTTCAATAAAATATATGATAAAAATCTAAACATTAGAACACCAATGTTATATAAAGAGACACATGGATAATTCTATCAATTAATTATGTTTAGAAATGAAATTTCAGATTTGTATTTGTGATATCTCTAGGCCAGCCGCTCCTCTTACCCCTCAAGTGAGAGCACTTTTTCAACTCTGGTCTTCCCACAAGCCTGGGTTTTTTTGAAGAATCTTTGATTGAGCTTTACACTTCTTGAAGTCCGTATTTATTGACTGTGGATGCACATTGTTCTATAGTCTAATTGGCCTTCAGATCTCTCCTTCTACTGCTTTAGTTTCCCTCATGGGCGTCCACTACACAGTTTAGTAACATAAGCTTAAGGGCACAGACATGCGGTCAGATTCGGGGAGATTAGTCGTCTGGCGACAAATCTTCTCTTCTCGGAGGAAACTTCGTGTGACTTTGGAAAGCGAATCGCTCCGAGTGCCATTGCGCTGGCAATTTACATTCTAGCTGTTGGGAAGGCAGTTTGGGAAGATTATTGCCCCGAAGAAGAGGAGATTTGTCGCCGGGCAACTAATCTCCTCTTATCTGACCGTGTGTCTCTGCCCTAAAGCTTACAACATAAATTCATTAAGGATACAGCTTTACATGAGGTAAACTAAGAAAATAATTTTATGTTCAAATCTATGAAGTCCGGCTTTAGGACTGTTATTTTGACTTGGGCGATGGGCTAACCTTGCATTAGGCTAGTGTCTGTGACCTGTATAAATACTTTGGTATAATCACAGTTATAAAGACTCAATTGTAGCAGAGAATACATCATTCTCTATATAATCTTATAAAACTAGCATGGTGCCTATAGAGTTTCCTCCTAAAAAATACACCTTTAGTATGCTTTCGTTTGCATATTTGTGCCATATTAAAACTTTTCTTATTTATCATCTTAAAAGCTTTCCTTCGGACAGTCATTTTTCTCATTGCCATTTAATTTTTATTCAAATGCTGAACATCTGAAATAGGGCTGCAAATTGGGAAGTTAATGGGCAGCCAAATTACCATCCATACAGCTCAAGCTCGGTCTGGCAGACTCTTCATTCTATTTAGAAAGTCATTGAGCAGTGTGGAAATGATAATTGGCTGAAAAACATGATTGGGCATTTGCCTGCCATTACTTTCTGAACATTAAACACAGAAATATTTCCCTAGACAAGCAGTTCATTAGTGGAGCCAGAATTTTTTTTTTCCGTTTTCCGAAGCTCTCAGCTGGCGATTTGTTCAGAAAAAGACTGACAAAAAAAGAAATAACTTGGGAACTAACAAAGGTTTTGTTTGATGCTAAATGTATAAATTTTGCTACTTCTCCTACTTGGGTGTCTATAGAGCGCATATCTGTGCCAAGTCACCGTTCTTGTAGGTTTTTTTTGTATATATTAGTACCTTGCCAAAAGGTAACTAACATGGCCCTGAACTATACCGTGCAGTGGATAAATCTCTTCAAATAAGAAACAAAGCTTGATTTTCTAATCCAAAAAAATGCATTAGATACTTGTGTACAAAGGTATCTTTCACATGGGGTATGTAAAACAAACAAAATGGGGTAAGTATTCCAAGAGTATGATAAGCAGGTTCAAAATACAGGTATAGGATCTGTTATCTGTAAACCCTTATCCAGAAAGCTCTGAATTACAGAAAGGCCATTTCCCATATAGTCCATTTTATCCAAATAATCCAATTTTTTATAATGATTTCCTTTTTTCTCTAGAGATCCGTGGCTACCTCCTTGAGTAGAGCACTGTCTGTGTTCATCAGCAATCTATTCAAAACATACACATTCAAACACATAATTTAGGGAACAGGACATAAGGGAGCCCTGTCCTCACCACCTACCCGCAAAGGCAGTAAAGACAGGGCTGATGTGCTCCCCTGACGCTGTAAACCTTTGAAACAGAGCCATTCCTCCAGGCAAAAGTGCTGCCTGATAATGATGTGTGGGCCGGCCCGAGACCTGTGGGACCCGCACGTCGGGCGGGTTTGGCCCAACCTTGCACTCCTCTTCGCGGGTGGTGAGTTGAGATTTACTCCCTCTCACCCCGTCTGCCACCTTCAAATGCTGGCTTCAGACTTCCGGCTTTATAGCCACGCTCCTCCTTGCCCCACCCCTTTTGTGACATCATTGGCGGCGTGGGTCTATAAAAGGAACCCAGAAGTCGGATGTGGGCGGGCATGGGCTAAGGGATGGCAGGTTAGGGTTGGGCGTGGGCCGGGAAAAACTCGACATGCATATCACTACTTCCTGAATAAGCACTAAGGGCGTTCATTCAAATGGCCCCTAAAGTTTCCCTTTAGCTCTCCCCTTAACTCTCCCTTTAGCTCAATGTGATAAATAAGCTAAGTTTAATTCATAACGCTGTAATACCTTAATGTACAAATGGGTGAAAGCTTTATAAAATAGTTCCATATCTACTTAAAAATCTTAAGCTTACTCATCATATTGTTGTGATTCAAAAAGATACTATTCCGAATCATCACTACAACACATATGTCAAATTATTAGCCACAATATAGAGGCATTTATATATATGTTTCATACCTAATATACAGCCCCTACACTCCATATAACAGTAAGGGAGATGTAAGAGAGTAGCCTAAATTCCTGGGACATTTACATAACAGTAAAAATTCAAAAGTCTGTCTGATTATTGAAATATTGGAAATATGACTGGAGTCTGGTCTGAACAGTAATATTTCCCAGATCCCCCTTTGACATAACAGGTGTGTAAGGCCACAGTGCCTGCAAAGCGTTCAAACATGTGACATTCCTGCTGGAGCTTTAGACTTCAGTTATTTATTTTCACGTGCTGTATCACCTTGATTGAAATAAATTACTCTGTTATATTGTTAAGTAGGTTGACACATCTGTTGGCCCTTGAATGTTCAGGTTCTCAGGGAAGGTTTATTATTTCAAATAATTACTAGCATGTGCATGTGCAAGGGTGCTCAGAGAACGAAGAAACTAAATGGAAAGTGAAGTGAAATATTCAGACATGCTGAAAGTACGTTTGTGTAACTTTTCATGCTTCAGTTTCCTTCCAAAAGCTGTTCATTCAGAATGTAGGCTTTATTAAAAAAAAAATAGATATATTCCCATAACCAGAAAGCAAATGATGTCTCAGCTCTCTCCCCTGCATATTGAACTGAGTTAATAAGAACTAGGTTTAGAAGGAGAACAATAAATTAGACATTTTGAAACATTTTACGCAAGTTATGAGGCAAAACATATTTTTCATTTGTACATGACACAAAAGGATCAGGGATTTACATACCAATATTTATTCTTGACAGCCATATTATCTCTATCTAGAGAGGTTCTCAATGGACTGTACTTGAAGACAGATCCTTCTCATGCCCCAGAATTGAGCTTCACTCAGAATTGTTCATCTGCTTTGCTATTCCCGTCAAATAAATGCAGGGTTCATCAAATCCACCTTCATTGACAATTCTCCTTTGCTAATAACTGACCTAGTTTAGTAAGGAATAGTGAAGGGCGAATGAATTAGCCTGGCGCAAATTTGCGGTGAATTTCCGCATTTCACTGATGGCAAAAAAATTTGCGAAAATTCACCAGCGTCAAAAAAATTTAGCACGCATGTCCGAGAAGTCACTTGCTTCAAAAATTGCCTCACGAAAACACTGTTCAGACGTCCATTGACTTTTATGCTGGTGTCAAAATTGACGCAAGCGGCTTTATGGACATGCGTCCAAAATTGACAATTTTCGAGTTTCACTCATTTTTCACTCATTTTTACAGGAGAAATTTCCCCGCCACTTGTAAAGAAGATTTTTTTTTAATAGTTTTCTGGCTTTGGCCAAACTTTGACTGAACACTTTTATTGTATAAGCTCTGGACAAATCAATGTGATGCATTTTTGTATTTCTTATTTACTGTATATCTCAAATGTATCTTAAATGACCTCAATATGCAACGTAGGGTCAAATTCAGTTAGATATCAGGTCTTGTATGAAGGCTTTCTCTATATCAAAATTGTATTCAGGAGATAATGGATTCAAACAAGCAGTTCAATCACAAAGTTTCCGTCCAACGAAACCAAGTTAATCAGGATAAACAAGATGTGAGGAACTGTTCAAACGCAGTGGGTTGCTGCAAACTTCAGTGCTTTATTTCACACGACATGTTTCGAGCATAGCTCTTTATCAAGTGTGAGTCAAGACACTTGATAAAGAGCTATGCTCGAAACATGTCGTGTGAAATAAAGCACTGAAGTTTGCAGGAACCCAATGCGTTTGAACAGTTCTTCACATCTTGTTTATCCTGATCAAAATTGTATTGTCTTTGTTCACTTCTGCTTCTTAAATAAATTACTCATAACATCCTGGATGTGGAGGGGACCGTGTTTGCATATTTACACAACCCTCAACTGGTATTGGGGACACAAAAGCAAGTTTTTACATAATGGCTGGTCAGTAGCAGGGCTCACTTATGCCTATCATATTCATTCACATTAATATAGACATTGACTATTGCTTGGTAGGGGAACAAATCCCAAAACTGCTTAATCCCAAAACTCCTAGATCACACACAGATACACACACTTTCACATCACTGCTGGGTTGATCCTAACGAACGGGCAGTCGGATCGTGGGACCCCATCAAAGAACAAATTTTTAGTCCCATCCGATCGAGATCTGGCAGACTTTCGGCCAGATCTCGATCGGGGAAGCCCGTCGGGGGCCCCCATACACGGGCCAATAAGCTGCCGACTCAGTCTGTCGGCAGCTTTTATCGGCCTGTGTATGGCCACCTTTAGTTGTTTAATCTTTTTGCATTATTAGGGTAAAGATAAAACCACAGTTTACATTTGTTATTTGCAATTGATTTTTTTTCTCAGATGAAACATTACCTTAAATTTTTTGTGTGGCCTGGTCACCAGAAGGAAAACATTAAATACTGCCCCTGCACTTTCAACTATCCTTTCCTGATCCTTTCCCTTCAGGCATGCCTCCCCCACTTAGCCATCCTGTCAGATGGATGTAATTACATTCCCAGTGTTTTAATTTTCTAAAGTCCCATTCTGCACTCTAGATATCTTCACCTCTTTCGCAGAAATCAATACCATCTGCTACATGTCCATCAGGCGAAGGGGATAGCAGACACATTTGTGCATAAACATGAGCAGAACAGCATAAATAATAATTTCATTGGTAGCAGAGAATGATGATACAGACACAAGTTATGTATTTAAATATATATTGATTGTTTTTAATGTATTTCTTTAGTATTTTCTTAACTTATAGGGGTCTCTTTCAGGAAGGTGTGAAGTTTCCTGCCTCATACCGAAAGAGATGCTTAAATGATCTGGGGGTTAAGAAACATTTACTCCGGAATACAGAAAATCTTTTAATTGCCACCACAGTGTCATCAGGAGTAAAGCTCTTATTATAGGAATGAGTGGTATGCTTTTAATTAAAAGGTAAGTAGACATATGATGGAGGCTTTTTACGTAAGAGGAGGTTGAACATTCAACAGTTCTTTAATACATCTATATTTATAAATGCTGTTTTGCTCAAAAAAATAAATATGCCCATGACTGTTCATTTTCAGTTACAAAAAATATGTCGGGAAACACTAGTGCCAGTGTGGCATTAAATCTGTTCTTGGGTCTCTGTGTAAACATACGTTTGCATTGATATAATATCATCTTATAGAAGTTTTTTTTTACAATTAACTTTGTCAAACTGAAATGACTTGCTCTGCCCTGTGAATTTCTTTAGGTTGACCCAACTTTTAGATCTAGCCCTTTCTTTTGACCTGTAAGAAGTCCCAGGTATTATATATTATTGCTCTGCATTCAGCCAATATTAGACTGGGCCTTTTTCAATGCAGGAAATGGTGGATCTGCTGATTTTTAACTCGTAACACCTTCACCGCAAAACTTTATCTTTCAAGGCAGATGAATAAGATAGATCAGAACTGTACGTCCTAATTGCAAACAATTTATTGGAATATGACAGTTATAATAAAAATGTGAATCATTATTACATATCATTTAACATTTATAAAGACTTTTGACTTTTATCATATTGTAAGCTTTTCATAGTCTAAATGTCTTTGAATTTGAGTTTTGTGTTTGAGACAATGGTAATGGGGAAAGTTCCTGCAGGCTTCCATTGCTTTTTCTTTAGATAATGCCACAAAGCTAGGGTCCATGCAACAGGCCAAGAACAGGTAAGGGCAGAAGTTGCAACATCTGCTGTACAAACAAGTTATTCCGTTATTCTTGCTCCAGGAGTTTGGTTTCTTCATCCTCCTTGTTTCTGAACCACCCTGACTTTCTTATTAACCTCAGTATGCTCCACATTTTATTTTATTCTTGAGCCTTTTGCTTTGGTTGTCCTGTGCAGTTTTGTGTTTACCCTGCCTTTTTTATACCCTTCTAAACCATCCAAACCTATATTCGGCACCTTTGCCTCTCAGAATAGCAATGGCAATCAATGGTCAAACCACAGGTCAAAGGTAACCTTTATATGCAGAAAAACACAACAGGGTTGTAAATGATACCAGAAGGTTTGAATCACCTTATGAGACTCATTTTGATTGTTGTAATATTTGCTACAGCATTTGCCTTGTACCTTTGCCTTTATTATTCAAAATGGTGAATAATCTCTCTCTGTATAACAATTACTACTTGGGGTGAGGAAACAGGTATACAGCTCCAAACAAACCAACAGGTAGATAGCAACAGACTGAAAAACTAAAGTACAAGTACCACATATTACTTGTAAAGATCTGATATATACATATATATTTGAAGTTTTTACTCTCTTTCGGTCTCCTAATTTTCTGGTGGAGGAGTTTCAAGATGATCACGTTTCTTGACTTCTTGCATTGAAATTTACAGTACACATCTTGTGAATTAGAGGACATACTTACTTCCTCTTTGGCACTACAGTCCATTAAGAGTCTTAAGGGCAGATTTACTAACAGGGCAAAGTGGCTAACGCTAGCGACATTTTGCCAGAAATCCCATCCGCAGGTGTAGGCGACAATTCACTAGCGAATGGGACCGTCACTAGCATTCATTCACTTTCTATTGTCGAATGGTCATTACTCCGCAAAGTTCAGAAAATTCTTTCTCCGGAGTTGACTTTGCCAACTCAGACCAGGCATACTGCTAAAATGAAGCTAGATCTTCCTCAATCTTATGTCACTTACTTCATATCCTGTCTGCCGGAAATGCATTAAAGTTGTAAAAACGCTGGCGACATTTCCTTTTTTAAGCGGGATTGGCTGTAAAAGTCCTTACTATTATTATTATAACTTTTTTGGGTTAACATTTTCCCCCAGACATTTGAGGGGCATGGAACATTCATTTTAGGATGGGCTCATGTGTACGGCATTAGAGGATCTCTTTTGTCTTTATTCAGGTTCCTTGGACATTTGTAATAAAAAGTGGCCACTTCAAGCATTTGCACCAACATCTCAAATAAAGACGTCCATATGTCTCTTATGTATCCGCCCTATTCCAATTGACCAAAGCGAGGCAGAAGCGATCGCTAGCATAATTTTGCTTTGAAACACTCACACTGCTGAAGTAACGCTAGCGAAAAGTCACCAGCAACTTCGCATTTCAGTGAATTAGCGTAGTGGTAATGAATTTTTGTCTGGTGAAGTGTGCGAAGAGGTCGCTGGCCTCCTTAACAATTTCTTGCCAATCTTCTCTATTCACTACTCTAGTTCTCTGTCTTCTGCCCCCCATCTCCCTTAAATGCTCCTCCTTATTATTCGTACATCTTATCCTGTGTCTTCCCCCATAGCTTTCTTTCAACAATATCAGTCCAATTTTTTTTTATTTTAGATAGTATAGCTTGGTTATTGTACAGATTCCTCTGCTCCTTATTCTTTTTAATTCTCCAGAGAGACGCCCCATCCCATTTCCAATGCCAAAAACGTTCCTCTATCCAACTTCCTTCCTCTCCCATCTACTGTTGTAAACATCAGACTAGTAAATGATCTGTATTAATTTTATGCTAAGGATGCGTATTTTAAAATTGTTTTGCAAAGTAGCTGGGGTTACTGGACACAATTTTATTGTTAATCAATTCTCTCATGTTGTTAAAATCACTGATCCAAGATACATGAGTCTTTGACAGCATTTATAGTTGACTGCCTTCAACGGAACAGTTCTACCTTTCCCCTATTATAGATGAAACCATATATTTGGTTTAGCACAAATGTTCACCTTCAAATCCATCTCAGCCGCACCTCTCTGTAGTCTCTTGAGAACTTCTTCAAGGTCCTGCAATCTTTGAGACAGGATATCAATGTCAGCAGCCTCTGCAATGACTGAATGGCGTGACACTAGGGTTATTGTTATCTTCCCTTCTTATGACTACGGTGACATTAAACAAAAGAGTTGACAACCCATTATCGTGTCCTTGTTTGGTTTGAAAACCCTTTGATAAAACCTCTTCAAGCTTTACCTTTATCTTTTTTTTTGGTCTTAGCCGGTATTCTTAGCCCTTTCATGGCTTGATATAACTTTTCAAACACGTACATTAATATTATACTTATAACAATTTTCTAAGACCCCTGTGAAAACCATGAAACCGTGAAAATAAGGTCCTATAAATTAACTGTAAAATTCTGAAGTTATATTGATAGATAGACCCCATTATACTCAAATGATCTGGTATTATCTTAATTTCCCATATGTCTACATTACATGTAGATGTGTGTGTGTGTTTCACAAACTGGGAGCACTCACAGAGATGAAGAAAAAAGGTTTATTAAAAATTCACATAATCTCCACATCTTTGGTGGGGGAAAAAATGTTGGAGTGACATCTGCCCTTTAAGGGTTGCGTTGTTTCCCCTGGGACCCAGAGACACTTAGGGGGTTATTTACTAAACTCCGAATTCAAAAATCACAAAAAAATTCTGATCTCTTTTTTATAAAATCAGACTTTAAAAAATCACAGATTTTTCGGAATTTATTAAACCCAGAGGATGGAAAAGTCTGAATCAGAAAATCTGGCATCTCAGACGAGGTTGCATATAAGTCAATGGGTGAAGTCCCAATGATTTTTTGATGTGCGATGGGTTTCGTGCATTACCCCAAAGTTTTCGAGCGAAAAATCTGAAAAAATCTTGAAAATCGGATGAAAAATCGGAAAAAATCTTGACAATCGGATTTTTTTACCGTAAAGCAAATTCTCTTGAAAATGTAACAATAAATAAGCATAAAAAACCTGAGCGGATTTGATTGGAGTTTGTAGCAGAAAATATTGAGTTAAATTTGGACTTTGATAAATAACCCCCTAACTATTTGTTTGGAAATATAAACATACTACTTTCAAGTACAAGTCATAGTAATTTTACATGTTGAATATTTATGCTAAAGCATAATGAACGTAAGCACAAAATAAGCACCTCCTTCACTCATATTGCACAGGACCATATTTAATGTAAAGGTTTAATCAATTACAGTTTCTATTGGGAAGGAGTCAAAAAGGGGAATATTTGTGGGCGTGCATTACCAAAAGTGTTACACATTAATGAAAGCTACCTATAGGTTGTTCACTACTTTATACAGTTGCTATAGTGAAACACCCAATCAACTATTCTCTTTCATCAGCCATGCAATTAATGCATGTTTAGCAATCCAGCGCATCATTTTTAACATTTTGTTTCTGATTCTTTTAATATGTATGGATTTTTTATCTATTTGCTGGACGCTGGTTACTGTGTGAGAACCAGTGGCATAATTAACTACCCCCCCCCCCCAGAAACAAATGGGAGGATGGTGACAGCTGCAAACTTTGGCCACACTTTTGCTGTTTTCCTTGTGATGAAGGAGTATATGGCAAAGAGACCTGGGGCAGATATCCTAAAGGGTGAAGTGGCTAATGCTAGCCTAAATTTGCTAGTGTTACCGCCCGCAAGGACTTCGCAGATTTCCTAACGGGCACAGGCGTCACTTCGCTAACAATGGAGATAGACGCTAGCATTGGTTCGCACTCTAACGCCAGGTGAATTTTCTCTCTGGCGAATGGACGTAACTACGCAAATTTGCTAAGATGCGGATTTTACTGAACGTTCGCCAGACTTGCCTTCTCCAGCTCAGACCAGGTGAAGTGCAATGGAGTACATAGGACTTCCTCAATTTATAGTGCAAACATTTTCTAAGCCCAAAAAACCTCTGGTGTCTTTTCCTTTTTTCAGAGTGATAGCCTGCAAAGGTCTGTAATTTTTTTTTGGGTAACCGGGTTCCCCCCTCCATTTCCTAACATATGGAACATAAACTATACACTGGGCTCATGTGTAGGGCAATATAACACCTCTATTTTATTTTATTAAGGTTCCCTGGACTTGTGTAGTGTAATGTATTTGTTGCAACATATAACTTTGTGACTTTATCATTTCCTGCCACATACAAATTAGGCAATGCTAGCGCATCTTCGCTTTGATTGTCGAAGTAACACTAGTGAAAATTCCGGGATGCAACTTTGCACTTTAGTGAATTAGCTTTGTCCTAGCGAATTTACGCCTGGCAAAGTGTTGCAATGGCTGCAAAGCCGTCGCTGCCGAATTTTTGCCGGTTAGGGAATTTGCCCCCTGGTGGAGGAAAAAACCCTTGGGGTACATTTATCAAAGAGGATCTCCACAGTCCGCTGAGTTAAATACCACCTCTCTCCATTCATTTCTATAGTATTTTTAAAGGCGTATTCATCAATGGGTGAAAGTGAAAGTTCACCATTTGATAAATACGCCTTTAGAAATCCCATAGAAATGAATGGAGAGAGGCGGTATTTTACTCCTAGACTTTCTGGGGCCCCCTGGTAGTTATAACAGTGGTGAGAACAGATGCTCTAGAACAGATTTCTGGTTAAAAAAAAAAAACAATTAAATATTCTGTATATTTGATAGGCTTTAGAAATGGAAAGACCATTGAGATTTTTGAAAAAATAAATCTACAATGATGCCCTGATGGCACATCATATTGCATATTCTGTAGCAAAAACGTGGTTCGTCAGTAAGAAGAGCACAAACCTCATCACCAATATAAGGTTTAAAAGCCCTTTTTATTAAAAATGAAAGAATCCTTTCTTTCTAAAAAAAAACATAAAGAAAAAAGTCCACACGAGTGACAGGTGGAACATCTTATGTTATTTTGTTTTTAAACAAACTTGAATAGTATTTTTTAACAGTTTCTGACAAGCACTAAATATTTCAGCAGGAGATTTATATATATATATATATATATATATGGCTAAGTGCAAGCTGGGACATGTTATATGAGTCTCGTCTCAGATGTATGAAGAAGCATTAAAGCAAAAGTGTAACTTATACTTTAAAAGTGTACACAATAAATGTTTTCTTTATCTCAGCACTTGATATTGGAGCCTGAAAGCTTACAATGCACTTTCTAGGAGCTTAGAGTTTCACCCTTCATTGGTGCCAGTGACAAAATTAATTTGCAAAATATCAGTAGCAGACATCTGTGTCCACTGTCTTTTAGGACCACACATTGCTACTCAACAATACTGGTTAGGAAATGTTCTATATAACTATATGTATAGAGGCTAGAAAATGTTTTCTTTCAGCAGTTGGCTTTAGGAAATGTTATGATCCCTAAGGCTCTTGACAATTACCTGCGTGGAGTCAAACCTTCTGTACTAATAAATAACAGACTGGCTATTACTAATATCAAATATTTTCCCCTAAAGTGCCAAAAATATATTTAAAGGCCACGGATGTATTTAAATAATATTGAGTTTCATTTAGTAAGTATGACAGATGATTATAAGGGTAAATCTAATATGAATCATAAGGATTTTAGGCAAGAAAACCTTTTTTAATTTGTCTCTGTGCATGCCTCTTGAAAAGGTCTAAAATAAAATTTGGTGTGGAGTTGTAGGTAAGAACAAACTGGCCCATTTAAACTGATTTTTTATTGATTTTTTTTAAACATAACAGAAAGAAGTAAAGGAAAGTGTGAGAAAAGAGAAAAAGAGAAAAGAGTGGGCATTCCCTTTATGTTATATGATGGGGCACATTTACCTAGGGTCGAATATCGATCGTTAATTAACCCTCGATATTTGACAGTCTAAGTAAAATCCTTCGACTTCGAATATCGAAGTCGAAGGGTTTTGCGCTATTCCGATTTTACGAACGATTCGAAGGATTTTAATTCATCAATCGAAGGATATTCCTTCGATCAGGAAATTGTTAGGAAGCCTATGGGGACCTTCCCCATAGGCTAACATTGGCCTTGGTAGGTTTTAGGTGTCGAACTAGGGGGTCGAAGAAATTTTTAAAGAGACAGTACTTCGACTATCGAATGGTCGACTAGTCGAATGATTTTTAGTTCGAAGCGTTCGATTCGAAGTCAAAGGTCGTAGTCGAAGGTCGAAGTAGCCCATTCGATGGTCGAAGTAGCCATATTCGACCATTCGAAATTCAAACTATTTTTCCTCTATTCCTTCACTCGAACTAAGTAAATGGGCCTCAATGTATCCTATGGTAAAGATCCTGGTTAGGAACTTTCATTACCAAAAAGTCTTACGCATTTTGATATCAGTCTCAGCATTACATTTGAAACACAGGTCAGGGTAACCTTGGTATATTTGTGCCAGCCTATGTGGGATCAGGTACACTCTATTTAGAAACTTGGTGTGTATGTAACTGTCCATAACTGATATGTTGGTTTCTGGTCTTTGTTCAAGAATGTCTTTCCAAGTTCCTTCCTCAAAGGATGGAAAGTCTTGGGCCCATTTATTGCAGATATGTTTGATGGGATCAAAGCTATCTTGTAGCAGAATAGTATATAACCTATATAACCAGCTTAGGGGTTTGGACAGTTCTGTTTTCCATAAGTAACCTTCTAGGGTTGACTGGGTAATACACGGGGTGACCTCTGGGAATTGGCCAGAAAATACATGTCGCTGTTGGAGAAACGTATAATTTTGTAGCCCATACTCCTCTTTCAATTGTGGAAACTGCTTGAGCTCCCCTGCACTCACCAAGTCACCCAAGTGTTTTATACCCGCTGTGGCCCATACACTGGCATCTGAAAGGGATTGAAACTGTGACAAAGATTTGTTGGCCCAAAGTGGGGACCATTTTGGACCGGCCGCCTGACGTCTTATAGGCGTAGACTACCGTTTTGTGAAAAATTTGGGTGACAGTTTTCGTTGGAGGTGTTAGGGTATATATAGAAGGGAGACCTCTATGTAGCTGATTGGCCAGGGCCTCAAAGGAGGTAACCACTGCTGCTTCAAGGACTGTAGCCTGATTGTTGGGATCAGGATTAAGCCACCACCAGGCATAAACCAATTGACTGGCATAATTGTAAAATGTAAAGTTGGGAAGTGTGATCCCCCCTTTTTTGACTGGCGCTTGAAGCATCTGCATATTAATTCTTGGGTGTTCGCCCGTCCAGATAAATCCGGGGGACCTCCCATTGGGGAACGTTTGTTTGTTTTAAAACATTAAAATTATTTTATCTCTATAAGAAGTTTAAATGTCTTTAACAATCTTAATGTAAGTATATGTTTCATACAATTTATTCAGATGGTTTTTCCTTCGTTCTTTCTCAACCCACGATCACAGTACACCTATTGCTACCACTTTGTGAAAACTTTTATCCAGGCAAGGCTTGCATCATCCATTTTGAGACAAATTTATCAGTATAATGAATAGTTAACTAAATTAAGTAAGTTGTTTCAAAAAGTTTACACAGAATGTAAAACAGAAAGGCTTTTTTTGCTTGGAAGATCACAAGAGCATCTCCAAACATTCTGTTCCTGTCTGGCTGTGTAAACCAAAGTGAGACTAAATAATGTGACAGAAAAATCAACTGAATCCTGGTGCATAGTTGCTATTTATAGAAGAAGAAAACGGATAATCCACGGTGGGTGCTAAATTTTGGCGCCCATCCCTTTTGTTATAATCCCTTACCTGAGACACCGGCTGATGTTTCTATTAACTAAAAACTTCGGTAGGAGCACCACCTCCCAATCTTTTTCTGCTTCTTTATTCTTTTCTGGGGCTCCAGGACATGTTTGCATGTAAAGTGAAAAGCCAGCATTTTCATTCTAAGCTCGGCCGTTCAATGTACTGCACACATGTACCAAGAATGGAATGGAGAGCTTTAGAAACAAGAAAAAAATGATGGCATGGCCCTTTTACAGTAGCACCCCAGGCCAGTGAAGTTTTCAGCTAATAGGAGCACCAACTCAGGGTCTCAGGTAAATGATTAGAATCACTTGGGGGGGTGCCTAACATTTTGGCACCCCCCCTTCATTGATTATACCTATCCTCCTATTATGAGAGCATGAGACTGTCCAGCTAAGTAGAAAAGTGAAACTTTGGCTCAAGAAGTAACATTTGGATGTGGCTGATTGCCCCCTACTAAATGAAGCCACCTTCCAATATGAGTCATCTATTTAATGGCATATGTGTATATGGGCTGTTATAACAGAATCTGCCAAATATAGGGGCAGATTTACTAAAGGGCAAAGTGACTAACACTGGCGACGATTCGCCAGCGTTACCGCTTTCAGGCACTTCGCGATTTACTAACGGGTGCAGGCGTAACTTTGTGAAAAGAGACAGAGCGCTTATTGCACTCTATCGCCAGGCAAATTTTCGCTCTGTCAAATGGACGTTACTCTGTAAAATCACTAAGATACGGATTTTACTGAGCGTTACCTCTTTCGCCAGCTCAGACCAGTCGAAGTGCATTGGAGTGCATAGATCTTCCTCAATCTTCTGTTACTTTCATCATATTTTTAGTGGAAAAAGTGCTGGCGTCTTTTCCTTTTTTCAGAGTGATAGCTTTTATGTAAAAGTAAGGAGGGGTGTGTGTATAGACGCTGGGTTTTCATTTGGAGGGGTTGAACTTGATGGACTTTGTCTTTTTTCAACCCAATTTAACTATGTAACTATGTAACCCCTATACATGTCCTAACATATGGAACATAAACTATACAGTGGGCTCATGTGTAGGGCATTATAACAACTCTTTTTTCTCTATTAAAAAGGTTCCCTGGACTTGTGTAATGTAATGTATTTGCTGCAACATATACGTCCATTCAACTTCATAATTTCCCGTCGTTTGCAAATTAGCCTTGGTGAAGACCTCTAATGAAGTTGCGCTAGGAATAATTGAACTCTAGCGCATCTTCGCTTTGATTGCCGAAGTAAAAATAGCGAAAATTCAGTGCCCTGGATGCAACTTCGCATTTTAGTAAATTAGCGTCTGAGCAAATTTTGGCCTGGCGAAGTGTTGTGATGGCTGCGAAGCCGTCACTGGTGAATTTTTGCCGCTTAGTTAATTTATCCCATAGTGTCCTAGGTTGCAGGAATGCCAGCTAAAACACAGGGGGGGGGGATAAACATGATATATTTGTCTTTCCACAATATAGATAGATACCACATTGAATTTATACAAATACAGTCAATTCCACTGATCCTCAAACTAAATAAATGGTACGATAACAATCTTGATATCAAATGAGTTTGAGAAAAAAATTACTTCATTACACAGTTGCATCTTTAATTATTTAACTGAACAAATAAACTATTTTACATCATAATTCCGTTTCAAATATTTACACATTTTGACAGAATCCAAAGTTAGTACTGATAAAGTCCTGTTATACAGCTCACTCACATGGTATCATACTTTCCACCTCTAAGGGCGTTTTGAAGTTTGACAGGTCTTAAATATTTCAGGGAATTAACTAGCTCTGTGCAGAGTCCTAGAGAAATTATATAGTTTGATGTAATCAAAATAAGTCCCAAAATGAAAGAAATGTGTAATTCTTGGCTACTTTTTAAATGATATTTTGTAAGAAGTGAATAGTAAAAAGAATATTTTGGACAGGCACAAAGTCAAACAAATGTTACCTAAGCAGACAGTAGAGGGAGTAAATGGATTGAATTAAAACTTATATCTAAGAACATTGATTCTGAGGAGGATGAATCAATTCCATTCTCTAATAAATAGGAAGCTCTGTGTGAGAATTGTGCCTCTACTGAGTAGCTTTACATCACTGGTAAAGTCAACACTCCCTCAGCTTTCATTGCCTTATCATGGTTTACATAATATTATTTTCAGGCAAAAAGTTAAAATCTTTATTATAACCATTATGCAACTAACACAGTAATTCACTCAGTGTTGGGCCTAGTTGGTCAGGAGCCCTAGGCAACCTGGCAGGCTAGTTGACTCCCAACTGGCGCATATGTGGTGATGGAGTGCCAGGGAAGCATGCATGTGACCATTTATGTGTGCTGATGTCGGCTGAAGAATGAGGAGATGAGTTTGTGGCCGAGAGATCAACTGGTAGCCAGGTGATGAGGGCCCAGAGTAGGGGTAGGCAAAAAGAAAAAGTACGTGCCTAGCGCCCCCTCCCATTCCCAATGGGCCCTAGGCACATGCCTCTTCTCCCAACCACTAGTTCCGACCCTGAATTGGTAACTACATTCATCTCTTAACTTTCAAAGCCCATTGGTCTACCACACCCCAATACATCTCCTCACTTCTGTATCCATACACAGTACAGATATGGGAGTCCTGATCTGGAAACCCATTATACAGAAAGCCCCACATTTTGGGAAGGCTATTTCCCATAGATGCCAATGTAATAAAATAATTAGAATCGTTTTTCTGTGTAAGAAAACAATACCTTGTTGCCAATTAGGATATGATTAATCCTTATTGGAGACAAAATGATACTATCGAGTTTATTTAATATTTAAATGATTTTGAACAGGCTTAGCATATGGTGATCCAAATTACAGAAAGACCCCTTATTTGGAAATCCCCAAGTCATGAGCTATAACGAGCTAGAAAATGACCTGTTATTGTGGAATTATCCAGGTGATCACATTCCGGATAACAAGCCCCATACCTGCACCATTTACTTCCACTCCTATGTCTTCAAACGTAACTCTTTTTTTCTTTAGTCAATTTTGCAGGGGTAACATGGGATGGGGGATAAGGAAAAAATATTCAATATTGCAAAACTGGTGAGTAGTAAGGTACACTTATCATCAATACTAACAGGGAGTCCAGGTGCTCAAGCCCCAGACCTTCATCTTGGGGAGGTAGTATCAGACATGTAGAATTCAGTGGTAAGCTGGCACAAAAACTGGACTTCACTTCAAAATAGATGCAAATAAAAAGTTTTATTATGCAAAAAGGAACATCTCAGAGGGTGGCCTTAAGCATTTCGTGCCTTATGGGCACTTAGTCATAGGCTAGCCACTGAATTGTACGTCTTTTTCTCGTTAGTCTTGGAGCTCTAGCACAGTATTTGATTTACTCTTTGCAATTAGGGACCAGTGTTTACTTTAGCCACTCATTTAGAATCTAAGCTCAAAGGTGCACGGGCCTCTGCGTTCTTGTTCTGCTTAACTTTTCTATAATATCAATACATCTTAAGAAATATTTTCAAGATATACATAATTAACATTTAATATACTATAATATCTTTTACATATTTTTTACATCCCATTAACCACACAATTTGGCCCTGTCCTAACCGACATGAATTGATAACTGGATCCTACAGATATT
This sequence comes from Xenopus petersii, assembly GCA_038501925.1. Lineage (NCBI taxonomy): Eukaryota > Metazoa > Chordata > Amphibia > Anura > Pipidae > Xenopus > Xenopus petersii. The sequence continues at coordinate 124,998,059 of CM076682.1, forward strand.
AGGGTAACAGCGTTAATGACATAAGCCACCCTCCTTTATCATACATCTAACTCTGCTTGTAGTTGACTGGTAGCATGAAGTTATTACATATCTACCCACCCCCCTGTTTGAGCAGAACTGAGAGTACGGGTGGGTTTGAAGGTACTTGAAAATATCTATGTAACTTAGTGCTGTTCTTGAAACTATCAATATTTTGAGAAATATCAATACAATCAATACCCTGGCTCCAGATTTTATCAATCATCACATTCTGAGCCCGTGTGTACATATTTTGTTTATGATCTTAAAATTGCAAAACCATCGTTCCAAGGTAAACAAGCTGATCACCCAAACAGATTTTGCCACTACTCCTCAAGTCAGAAAACCTGCTTTTACCTTCACAGCCTTCACAGGTTACTCTGTTCACCTCTGAGGGGTACAGACCAAGGCATTTTTCCAGCAAAAGGTCTGTCACATAGGATCTATTTAAATGAAAACTATACATTCAAATCAGATATTTAACCAACAGATATTTACACATCAGTAAGTATTTAACATCTTTTAGCTCGAGCCATCATTTTGTAATGTTCTGTAAATCACCCACTAATCACCCAACAGGAAAAATATAGGTTCTAAATGTAACCGGAAGACATGTTAGAGTAAAGACAAGCTTCTTTGGCTCATTGGCTGCAGTAACCTAGCATGTTATGTGTGCCCTTGGTTTGTGTGTGTGAGGATAGTGACTCAAATGAAACATAGGGCAAACATTGGTGCTTACAGGGGAACTATCATGAAAATGAAAATTTTATACATGCTTCATCATATTGAAATAAGAAACTTTCTATATACAATCAATTAAAAATTCTGCATCATTACTGAAACAATCAAGTTATTTTCACTATTCCTCTCTCAGCATCTGTTTCTCTTTATTCTGTCTTCATGCTGGAGTTGGGTGTCAGATATTCATTCAATATATATTATAGGGGGGCTTCCTTTCCAGGGGCAGATTAATTCCTAAACTATAGCCTAGGTCTCTGAACTCCCACACTAGGGGCCCACAGTGCTGAAGGGCCCATGAGGAGGCAAAAACATGCTCCGACTCACGAGTTCCCCCCATGTTCCACTGCTGGAGGCAGGGTCGTCCTGCCATGAGGCAAGGTGAGAACCTTGCCTCAGGCGGCAGCGAACGGCCAGTTACAAGGGGCGGCAAAAAGCCGCCTCTTGTAACCTTAAGAGCCGAACTTCCATTTTAACCCAGAAATGCGGCTCCGCTAGTGCCCCTCTTTTACCGAATTTGATGCTGCTTTTTAAGTGTGGAGCAGGAGATGGGGGCGGCAGCAGCCCCAGAATAGCCGCTGGCTGGAGGTTAGGAAGATGAGCAAGGCTCTTTCTTCCAGACACATGAACTGCTGCCTTCCCGGTGCTGCTCACTGTCTCTGGGCGGGGCCGATCGGTGGGTGGGACCAGAGGGGACAGGAAGAAAGGGGTAGCCTAGGGGCCTAGGGGCCTCACTTACTATTAATCCGCCACTGTCCCTTTATTAGCAGATGTATTAGAGCTCACTCAAATAACTGATTCCAGTAGACACAAAATCTAACAAAATAACTGACTTGTGCACAAATTCTGCATGTAGAGAGACATGATGTCTGGTGATTTGAATAGAGTGAGCTCTAATACAACTTCTAAGCAAAAGGAACCCCCTTATAGGATATATTGGATCTAACTGTCAATGAATATCTGACACCCAACTCCTGCCTGAAGAAAGAATCAAGAGAAACATATGTTGAGAGAGGGATACTGAGGGATACTGAAGATAAACTTGATTATTTCAGAAACGGTACAGAATTTTTAACGGGTTGTTCACCTTCCAAACACTTTTTCCAGTTCAGTTGTTTTCAGAAAAATAATACTTTACAATTCAATGTTAGAAAAATGGTCACAAATAGAAAATAGAAAGTAACTGGAAAAAGTCATTAGTTCTGGTAATATATCTGAAAACAACTAGTTGTTTGAAGGTGAACAACCCCTTTAATTGTTTATATTTAGAAAACGTATTTCAGGATGCTGAAGTTTATATTAAATTTTCGTTTTCGCGGTCATTCCACTTTAAAATGACAGGTTTTCTATATAGGAATATCCAATGTAACATGCTACTAGAAAAGTATTTTATATGGCCTGTTTTATATAATAGATTAGGTAGAGATCTGCAATATTCAGAAGTATACAGTAGTTGATGCTCCCCTAATGGCATCCATGCAAACCTAAAGTATCCTTTGTTGTTGTAGCAGAGGTTTGGACCCTACATTTTTACAGTGACCTGCTCAAAACTAGGGCCCAGAAAAGTCTCTGAGGTGCTGAAACAAATGCACCCAACATACTAAAATATCTAAGCAGTGTAAGCTCTGCTTATAGCCACTACAAACAGTAAGAAATCCTGGGTCTTCTAGTTTAGTCTTACACAGTTAATAGCCTCTAGTGTCACAACTAAAAATATTTAATATCCCTAGATAAATAGTCAACATTGTATATGTTTAAATACTGTATGCCATGACAATGTTCATGCTCCAGGTAGTTTTGCAGCCCTGACACAGTCAGCTTCTAATATCTTCTGCATTAATGCTGTGTCTAATAGGTAAATGAATAATATATATATAACATGGTCTTTTTAAAGATTTTTTTCTGAAAGTAGATTGAAGAAGCAAATATGTCATACTTATGGTCTCTCTCTTAATAAATGATCCGATCCACACATAAAGAATACTGTGAAAGATTGCAATGATGTACTAAAATCTACATCTAGATTTGCCAGATGGTTCCATCAGTGGCAGTCATGACAAGTAAACAGTTGCTGTTGTTTTATTTGCACAAAAATATTGGTTCCTAAAGTAACACAGTTTTCAAAAATATTTGGCTTTTACCACCACCTGCTGATCGCGTATATGGCCTGTAATTGCACTTTTTGTCAGTCTCTCCTTTGATCAAGAAGAAAGCTTTGTGATAAGTGAGCATAGGTCAACACAACAATGCAACTGAATAGTTCCTCCTTGATATGTGAAACTGACTTCAGCACCAGGAACCTGAATTAACAAGAAACGAGATTCCTGTGAAAGTTGACCTGTGTTAAAATAGCTATTGAAAGGCTATTCTTAAGGAATGCGTGAGGCTCCTTCAATTAAAAAATGCTCCAAAATGTTACCTAAATCATTACATACCTCAAGTTTATTTGTGACCAAGCACTACCTACGTATGTGGGGAAACAGAAAACCAGAAGACTCCTTTTTGTATCCTTCCAAAATGCCCCTACTCTATGCGCAAATGATTTTCCAACATGAGATGTTACATTATTTAATGTATTAAAAATATATTTAAAACACCAATTGTATCAATAGGCTACAGTGGTAATTCCCAAACACACCCATGACTGCAGGTGTTCCAAAATGGATGCAGTGGAGGCTGATGCAGTTAATTGCCTCTAAACATGGTCCTGCTCTATCATATGTGTGTGATTGTGTCCTTCCTGAATCTTATGATTAAAGGAGAAGGAAAAGTTAAAACTAAGTACCAGAAAGGACCACCTAAATATACCAGTAAACCCTCAAAGTAATGCTGCTCTGAGTTCTCTGTCAAAAGAAACACTGCATTTCTTTCCTTCTATTGTGTACACATGGGCTTCTGTATCAGACTTACTGTTTTCAGCATAAACCTCCAGGACAGGGCTTGAGCATGCTCAGTTTGCTCTTCTTCCTCCCCCCCTTCTCTGCTGTAATTTGAGCCCAGAGCTATAAGTGAGCAGGGGGGAAGTGATGTTACACCAAGCTAATACTGCAGCTGCTATCCTAATCTAGATCTCTTTACTCAGGTATGGTAAAACACTCTACAGAATAAATATAGCATTCTAGCTTAGCTTCTCCTTTAATGGTGCAAGTGCGTCTACTGACGTTGGGAAACCATGAAGTTGGATATAAACTGGATACACATGCAAACTTTAGTGCTACCATCATTCAAATGGGTAGCAAAACTCTTGGATGGCAATTTTCACTAAATGTATTTCTAAATAGCAATTTACAGTTCATCACATTGATTAAGTATGGGTTTACCTTGCTTCAAAATACAAATACCCTCAAATCAATGCCCTGAAGCTAAGATAAAATGCAGGTGAAGACCACAGTGCTATTTAACTGTCCCTGCTCACTTGAGTACTTCTGCTTTGCCTCAGAAGAAATATGTTTTAATATTTTATTATGTCACATATGTGATATGTGCATATCAGTCTAACAACAGGTAAGATTGACTTTGACCGTGACTGGCTTGCCTTCTGCTTGCACAGATATGAATGTGTGCTTGAGAAAAAATAAAGGGTTACCATATCACCCCTTAAAGAAAGACACTTATTTAATTCACATGCAGCAATTTGGATGCATGACTGTGCATAAATCCTTGATACATGCATCTGACTTGAAGCATGTGTATTCAAGTGTTCTTCTTTAAACAGGTAAGATAGTAACTCTAGAAAAAGGTGGCTGCTCTGTCAAAGCAAACCTCTGGACAGGGCCATTTAAGGCCTTGGTGGGCCCTGGGCAAAGAGCCAATTGGTGAGCAGAGCAGAAACATTTTCTAAAACCATGCCCACTTTTGGACACGCCCCTAAATACAACACCAATTGTACAACAACACAACCCAAATGAGCCATTATAATTACTATATACAATGAATAATGAGGATACTAACCCTAAACGTGTCAATTAAATCTCAATATAAAAATAAAATGGATAATGGGCATGTGAACCTTAGACATACCAATACCAATATACTTCTATAGAAAATGAATATTTGAATCAGCATATTAACCCCAGGTGAGCCAGTATAAATACTACAGAAAATAAATAAGGAGGTGATAGTGAGATGCATAGCTAAACAAGCTTACTATGACAATTCCAAGCTATAGTGTATTCCTACTGTCAGCAAGTTTACAATATTATGGTCAATGACACAGAGGGCCCTATACCCTGGGGAAAATACCAATTCTCCAAGCAAAGAAATGTCCTTACTAAGATACAAAGGAGATGAAAATAATACAGCACAGCATCAACATTTCATGTCCAAAATAAGGCACACATGGATTTTTTTTAAACCACATATTCAGTAGTCTCTCATACAGCTTTGATGAATTTTTAAGAACCAAATAAAAACTCTTCTTTGCTGACATGTTTCATCCTCAATCATTATAGGGATTATTACCACAGTAGCCTTTATAGGAAATCATTTAAAGTGTTAAATATTCTGAACTGAATATATTATCATAGGGCCCAGTATTCCATATTGGAATTATTTCCAAAGAATTCCATCTCAAGTGCAGGAATTCAAACCACAAAATCTTGGAAATGAACATATTTATGGCTAATCATAATCATTGTTTTTTCTTTCCGAACATGTGCAGATGCCATAAACGGTGGTAGATAATTGATATTGACATAATGGGGTTTATATACTAGTGACATGTGTGTTTCTTGGAATAAAAGGACATTTGCTTTCGATCTCAGAAGGTTGTTTTCTTTTTCTTATGAGTTGTATTAAAACTTCTAAAGTTAACACACACCAGAAACCTCAGAAAAATGTTGACGAATGACTTTAGTTAGCGTGAGTAAGTCCAGAGACACATGTTAAAATGAAGATACCATGAAACTACCAGATGGGGCAGGAGTCATTTTTTGTGTAACAGGTGGGGAAACACATGCAAAATGCCATAATTGAAGGCCAACATTGTAATAGAAAAAAATATATACCTGAGTTTTTTAGGGTGGTGGCACACGTGGCTACTCAGGGAGATTAGTCGCCCAGCGCCTTATCTCCTCTTCTTCGGGCGACTTATTTTCCGAAATGCCTTCCAGCTGCTAGAATGTGAATCGCCGGCGAGATGGCACTCGGATTGCTTCATTTTTCCTCACGAGGAAACTTTGGAAAAACAAAGCAATCCGAGTGCCATCCCACCGGCATTTTGGGGAGCCACGTGTACCACCAACCTAAAAGTGAAGGTCCAAATTGGAATCCAGTTTATAAAACTCCCAGCAATGTTTGCTAGCTTCCTAGCTAAATTTGCAAAAAAAGAGAGTAAACAAATGTCAAAACTTGTTCTTTGGAATTCTAGTTAATCATAGTATTTCCAGAAGTCACTACAGGTATGGGATCTGTTTTGCAGAATGATCAGGGCCTGGGGATTTCCAGAACTGTTATTTAGAATGCCATAAAATGAATAATATAAAATCAGTTAAAACATTAAATAAACCCAATAGGATTATTTTGTTTCCAGTAAGTATTAATTATATTTTATTTGGGATCAAGTACAAGGTACTGTTTTATTATTACAGAGAAAATGGAAATCATTTTTAAAATTTGAATTATTTGAATAAAATGGAGTCTATGGGAGACGTAATTCAGAGCTTTCTCGATAACAGATTTCTGGATAAGGGGTCGCACGGCTTTTTAGAGAGTAAGGGGAAACAAACACAAGACATAACAGTTTACATATGCAAACAATATCTTATTGAAGCAGGTACATGTCGTATCATTTGCATAGGGGTAGTGCCATGCTCTAAAGGTCAAATTTTTAATTTCAAATATTAGATAATTGTTTTTCATTTCTATAAGGGCAGAGACACACACAAAGATTCGGGGAGATTTAGTTGCCCGGCGACAATGCCTCTTATTCGGGCGACTAATCTCCCCGAACTGCCTTCTTGCTGACTAGAATCTACGGTTAATCTGCGGCGGGATGGCACTTGGAGCCTCACGAGGAAACTTCGGAAAACAAAGTTCTCAGAGTGCCATCCCTCTGACGATTTAGATTGTAGCCAGCAGGAAGGCATTTTGGCTCGATTAGTTGCCTGAAGAAGAGTCGATTTGGCGCCGTGCGACTAAATCTCCCCGAATCTTCACGTGTCTCTGGCCTAAAACATCAGATACTTCAAATTCAGGGTTTTTTGTAAAAAAAAAATATAGTGTTACTAATATCAATAAAAAGGCAATGGAAATAGGAATTCCATATATTGTTAAAGCACCTATAGGTAGGCTGAGAAATGTTTTAATTAGGCCTGCTTCATCACAGACTGCGTGATTAAATTCTGTTGCTATTTTTATAAAGCTTCTTGTTAGCAGGTTCACCGTCTTCTTTTCTGCTGTTTAGATCTCAAAGGAAATCTATTATAGCATTACCAGCATTTTCATTTTTGTAGCAGGTACTTCGCATCCTAGATTTTGTGCACAGTGGGACCATCTGTACAATTGTCTGACAGCACATCTGCACTGACCATGTTCCATTTCTTTCTTCTGTGAAGTTTATCATACCTACTGATGTATTTAGGGTACTTTGTACTGCAAAAAAAAAGTGAAAACATTTGCTCTCCAGTACAGCAGGCCTTTATTATGACAGATGATAAGTAGCCCAAAGTTACTACATTGTCTAAAAATGCATCTGTTGGTTTTACTCCTGTCTGTTTTTTCCCCGTTGCCTGCGGGTTAACATTCAGAAACTTTTTTAGAAACAAACACATTAATTGCTGTAATGCCATTCCCACCAGGCTTTTCTTTAACACATTCAGAGAAGGGATTCCATGTGTCGGCAGTGAATAGACATACAAGTCACATCTAATGTCGTCCTCGGAGCACTGCAGAGAATTGTTTTTCTCTTTGTCTTGATGTGTCTGCACATTGTCATCACCTACTAAGAACAGCAGAACTAAAATAACCTTAAGTCCCCTCTGACCGCTGTTTGTCAGTACCTGGGTTTTGGGTTTCTGTCAAAACTGACTGGAACACTGCATAAAAAGCATCCAGCAGTACAGATCAAGGAGAGCTGACTGCCAATGTCATCGCTGAAGCAAACCTGGAAACCTTATCTTGCCAATTTGAGCTTATTATAGATTTTGTAAGAACAATGTGACCTATATTTATGAAAAAGTCAAGCCACCAGACTGTGGAAAAAGCTAATTCCTATATTCCCATTACTTGAATAAATAAACAACAAATAAACATTGTACTATATAAAATAAATGAACAGCCTGCCTCTGAGACAAGAGGGGGAATTCTTACTTGCAGAATGTGGTTGCCCATGGTGGTTTTAGGGTAAGGCACAGATATCTGGGAGCCCCAACATAAAAAGTTCCCCTTGGGAAAGAAGCATGTCTTTTATATTGTATAACTGTTGCAGTATGTTATTATTATTTACAACAGGGATGTCTAAACTGCGGATTTTGTTAAACTGCATCTTTCAAGCATTCAACCAACAGCTGGAGGGTTATTCAGAGAGGGGAATAGGATCTGTTCATGCCATGCCATATATTGATATTATAATACTATACAAATACAGGCATGGGATCTGTTATCTGAAAATCTGTTATCCAGAAAGCTCTAAATTAATAAAAATGATTTACTTTTTCTCTGTAATAATATAACAGGACCTTGTACTTGATCCGATGTAATTAATCCTTATTGAAAGTCAAACCAGCCTATTGGGTTTATTTAATGTTTCAATGATTTTTTAGTAGATTTAAGGAATGAAGATTCAAATTATGAAAGATCAGTTATCCGGAAATCCCCAGGTCCCGAGCATTCTGGATAACAGGCCCCATACCTGTAGTATCAATGGATTCAGCATGGAAGTCTTCTTAAGGACTGCAAGTATATGAAAAAAAAAATGATTGCCTAGATTATTCATAACTTAACCATAAGGCAGTTAATTGTGTGCTTTAAATAGTGGGTGATAATTTTCTTCTCACCACTTTGCAAATGTTAGCTTTCCACTATACATTAATAATATTTATTTAGGAAAAGTGTCAAAATACATATGTATAGTGGTTTTTGAACTTCAAGTTCCTGCGAAGGCTGTAACCTCACTTCTGAGAGCAGACATTCTGCAAAGGCTTAGCTTACCAGATTTCCTTTCAGTCTATGCCCCTTTTGTTTTGGCGTCAGATGAGATGCCAGAGGCAGGGAGAAGAGGGCAGGAAAGGAAGAAGCAGAAAAACTGGGGCCAGGATTGAAAAAATGTGTGCAATGCCTAGCTGGGTGGTATAAGAGTAAAGAATGAATTTTGTAGAGGAGGTTGGAGCTACAGTTCTAGGCTCTTCAGACAGCAAGGCACGTTATATTTTGTGCAGCAAAAATTGTGTAGTACAATTAGCTGGTGTATGAGAAGATAGAATTGCAGCCTGCATTGCATATAAGATATGCCTTATGATTGTCCCTTCCTTTCTTTTTTTATTTGACTGTAGTGCCTGGCTGAGATTTCATCCATTCCTTTAACTTATTCAAGCATGTCTTTCTAAAAAATATTATATGGTTATAATCCTTAGTTCTGTTCTATAAAGCAGATTACATACAAGCTCTTCCCAGTTATATTGCATGACTCCTGAGTTCTCCAACACACCCACCAGATAATTATACTATGCCACACTAGTAGGGTTATACAAGTATGGGACCTGTTATCTAGAATGCTCAAAGGTAATTTGGATCTGCTAAGAAATTATTGAAACATTAAGTAAACTCAATAGGGTTGTTTTCCTTCCAATAAGGATTACTTTAATATTAGTTTGGATCAAGTCCAAGGTTCTGTTCTATTATTACAGAGAAAGGGGAAAACATTTGTAGAATTTGAAATTATTTAATTATAATGGAGTCTATAGAAGATGGCCGTCCTGTAATTTTGAGCTTTCTGGATAAATGGTTTCCAGATAATGGATCCCATACCTGTATGGCATAACACACTAGGGTCTTCTACTGCTGGGGAATGGGGATACTTTTGTAGGAATATCCCTGTATCACAACCAATTACTGAAAAAGTATACAGTCGTGTAAAGCTGGATAAATTATCCCCATTACAGTAGATTGACATATTATATAAGCCAGGGAGAAAAATATCCTCTTTTGATAAACCCTTTCATCCTGCCTTTCTTTTTAGTTATTACCTGTATATTATATTTTTACATATAAACATAGAAGTGCAAGTACACAAAGGGCAATATTATTAGTTCCATTGTCCGCACAAACTCTTATAAACATCACCAACCAATCAAATGTCTGCTTTTAAGACTTGACTACCTAACGAGGAAGAAAGCCACATGGTCCTGTCTATCACAGGCAACCCAAAGTACTTCTACCCCTGGGAAACATCCATCCTGCAGGTAGATTCCAACACACATCTAAAGGCTCATAAGCAGGAGTTCTAGTTTACATACCCACTAAATAAAAGTATGACCTGAGACACATACAGTAAGGGGGTTATTTATCAAAGTCCGATTTTATCTTAATATTTTCTGCTACAAACTCCGAACAAATCCGCTCGTTTTTTTATGCTTATTTATTATTACATTTTCCTGAAAATTTGCTTTGCGGGAAAAAAAAACAGATTTTCAAGATTTTTTCGGATTTTTCACCGAATAACTCCGATTTCTTATGCTTTTTGCCCGAAAACTTCGAGTTATTGCACGAAACCCAACGCTCATCAAAAAATCATTGGGACTTCTCCCATTGACTTATGTGCACCTCGACAGGTCTGAGATGCTGGATTTTCTGATTTGGACTTTTCCATCCTCAGGGTTTAACAAATTACGAAAAATTTGTGATTTTTTAAAAGTCCAATTTTGTCAATACAAATTACAAAATTTTCAGAATTTTTGCATTCGGCGTTTAGTACATAACCCCCTGAAAAGTAAGCGGTGATGCATATATTTTTGCCCCAACTCTTAATGATTTAGGAGTATTTTGAAGAGAAAAGATGGCATATTGCTCCCTCGAATAAATAAAATTCCCATTTTATAGTTGGCCAGTGAATACCTCTAGTGATCACAATGATGATGTTGCTATCATTCTCTAACTAAAATGTTAAGTATGATGATACTTATGTTTTACCGTGTCCATTATAAAATAATATATACTGAGCCCTACTTGTGCTTAAGGGTACATTTTCTATTTGACATTTTTATGGTTAATATCTGTTTGATAATGAAGCACAACATTCATTTGTGGCTAATTGTTGGCCTATATGTGGCCACATTAAGGAAAATATTTGACAGAAACACAAGCAGAAAATTACAGTCATATGTAAAATAGAAATACTTCTCCAAATAATGGCAGCATTGTGTTGGAATCTAATTCGAAGTAGGCTCTGTAAATGTGTACTTCTCAGTAAAAGCAATCACTGCATTGCGGTTTTCTCATTATTTTTGTTTCACTGGGTGATCACAGCATGCTGAATTGTTTCTTCTCAAATGTTAGGGAAAAAAACTCTTGAAGGAAATGAAACAATAAAAGTCTGTGGCAAGATCGCAGTCAAAAGATGTAGCCGTTCAGAATTGGCTCTAGTACAACAGGCTTCTACAAATGGCACAGTGTCGGCTGTGTGTATGTGAATAATTGATGCACTGTGATCTCTGCCATTTCAGTAGTGTTAGTCTTTAAACACAGAAAACCAGGCTCAGCAATGGCATCCTGCTGTGATATTAAACTCTCCTGGACTGAAAGCAAGGGAATGTTTAAGAAATTAAATATCTTGAGGGATGTTGTGAAATGTTCTCAAAATCTGCACTCTAAAGCAAAAACATGAAAATGTTTATGCCACGCTGTGATTGTGACCACAAAGGTGTTTTTTTTATTATAACTAAGTATTTTCTTTATAGTTGAGCAGGCTAGTTTCTAACTTAACCATGAATTTTCCCATGCTATGGACCTGCGCTGTCTCTGATTAAATGTTTCTCTAGATTTTTCAATTCATTAACATTTCATTTGGAGGCTGATTTACTGAAGCTCAGTATTTTTTACAGCTTAGTAACAATGAGTACAGGCTGGTAAAAATGCAGAATACTTCTTATTTAACAGTCCATTCCAGCATGGAAGAAATGTGATAAACCATTCATCTATTCTTGCAATCTTATCAGGACCACACAGCCTTGTTGTCAGGACTTGTCGCTGTAGAGTAAGCCAACAGCAAGATATCCAAAGGGCTTATCTGTCTCAGCATCAATTTACAGGCAATGGTCAGGCCAGTCAATAATCAACAAAATCAGAAACAGACATCCATGACTTTGGAAAATAACACCTACACAAGTATTGAACCCAGGTTTCTGGCAGCTTTTTCATTGAAATTTTGTGTTTGAAATTACACTCTGTTTGGTCCCAGTCGAGTAGCCAATGGGGTTCAAATTTGCAATGTTGTGGTCCCGGGTGGCGTCATATTGGAGAAGGCTGCTGAGCTCTAACAACTGTGACAGAGTGCATTGGAAAATGCATTGAAAGGAGTGCATTTAAACTGCATTGTATGTGTTGAAAAGGAATACTCGTCTCAGATAGGGTTAATATTCCCTCTCAGCAATGTAATTAAGTGGCAGCTGAGCAACCTAGGAAAGGGAAAAGGGCTGCGTTACCAGACCTGAGAGCTCTCCAGATACCTCCTAGAGTGGAGTGAATTTTGGTGCTGCTGGGAGAGACAGTGCCTGGCAAAAGGTGTCTTGCTGCCAGCAAGAGTGTTGCAGAGGCTGGTGAGCCTTAATCCCTAGAGGGGAAGCCAGCAGGGCTGATTGAGAAGTCCAAAGGCTCTGAAGTTCCAGAGGGTGAGAGTTTCCCTTGACGGTGAGCAACCAGAGGGGGGAGACCCCCGAAGGTTTTGTTTTGAACTGTACCCTGCATGTTCTACATTATTGAACTGTACCCTAAACTATATTCTGTTGCCTTTTGTTGGGAATGCCCAGTGCTTAATAAACCTGTGTTTTGTCCGAAGCCTTGGTGTCCTTGTCTCTAAGCTCAAAATCCTACGCTACCTGCCTACCAAGCGCTAATTCTCCCATAAAAGTGCATGTGCAATACAGTGGCATGTCACACAACCCATAGATCAACAACTGAAAAAAAAGCACTCAAATACATTTTGCAAAATGAAAAGATGTATCTATATTGATAATGTAACAAGCCGTTAAGCAACTGTATGGAATCCCAACTATATGGAGAGTTTCATAGAAGTAAAAAAAAAGTGTTTTGTATATCTGCCAAAACTGCTGGAAATCCTTAAGCATTGACAGGCCTGTTGCATGATGAACTGGATAAGACTGCAATTTGGTCTCACATGTGGGCCAATCCATCAGATTCTAGTTCAACTAATGACCTCCCCCCCATGCACCCCAATGGGTTCCTCGGTCTGGCTTTCTGTTTTAGTGGCATGCTATTGGGCATTTGATTGTAGGCCAGTCCGAAAGAGCCTAGATTTCAAAGCAACAACTAGGAATAAGAGTTGATATTGTATGATCAATCACAAATCAAAGTTACATGACCTCATATGTGTTTCTTTGTGGCACCAGAGAAAATATTTTTCCAGGTTCTCCATACCTACAGTATTTCTCATAGACCAGACAGGAGCCCAAATATTGCTGTGACATCATTTTGTAATCGCAATAGTAAAACACTGACATGTGGGCATCTTGCAGCTATCAAAATATCTAGTGAGGTCTCAGAAAGGTGGAAGAAGTTAACATGTTCTGTTCCTGCAAATGCAAAAGTTCAAAATGCAAAAATGAATGCAAAATTGAGTATTTGCTTTCATACAAACTCCTGCCTGATCTAGTTTGCAAATGCACTCATTGATGCAAGGAAACCCTGGAATATCCACCAGCCCAGGCATTGTGGTAGTTGCAGTATTCCACTAGCAGATTACATCAATAGACACTAATACTACAAGCCAGAAGTAATTATATTATTATATCATTATATGTGGAAACAGGCATTCTGAATTCCTTTCCATCTACAGAGTTGATAGTAAATTGTAATAAGTGTTACGCAAAACATATATGGCCATGATTAGCAAGGTACGGGGTTACTTTAGGCTTCAAGCACCTAGTTGACTTGTGCTAGGCAAAGTAAGTAGGAGAAATAGGACAGGCAGATCATAAAAGTATTTATACTGTATATGACTTAAGGTGTTCAGCAATAACTTAACTAGTTGGTAAAGAAGAAAGTAGCTTCTTTCGACGAAGCAAAAGGCAATTTCAAATAACCCAAGAATCCAGACCAAATCCCAAATTGAATCATGGATTCATTGCATCCGTTACACAGTGCAAATGTAAAGAAGGGCACACTACCCTAGTGTAATTCAGTAAAATATGTTTTACTTCTATTAGGTTAAAATGAACTTACAGATGCAGCCACTTTGGTTTGTCTGTTTGACACAGAATAGCTAAACACAGATATCCCATTTATCTCATTTAACACAGAAAACTGCGTCACAACATCCCATCTAATTAAAGCATTCACCATTGTGAACAATGGAGCTTTGGTATGCTAATGAAAAGGTTAAATGCATTAAATGAGTTAAGATGACTTAAGATAACACAGTTTCTTCAATTACCCCTGAGTCATGACGCATTTAACTCACAAATCCAAGTGGCTTCATCTGTACAATTATGAAGACATCAAAGGTTCATCAATATGTATCAATATAGTACAACGCGTTTGGTCACTCATATGTGATTTCTTCAGGGACATACAATCATTGTAACTCGTAAACACAAATTGCTCCGTTGTTCACAAATGAATCGGTGGTCACATACAGATGAGCTAATTAAAGGGTTTAACTCATTGCGTAATTAATGGGAAACAGTGTATCTACATTATTATTCCCTGAATCGTATTGCTTTATGCCAAGGCTTATAAGGTGATGGATAGATGGATTATAAAAAAGACCAGCCACACCAGGATTTAATTGTCAACAAATACTGTGTATTGAAAATATAGCCAACATGATATTTTAGTCCCCACTGGGTCCTTGACCTTGACATAAAGTAATACATCATTAATTTGTCAGTTGGAGAAACCTACTGGTATTGCTTAGGGACTTATAATCATTTGTTTAAATGGGTTAGTGCTGCCAAAAAAAGAGAAAAAAGGGCCAGAAGGTACTTTTTGACCAAATTTTTACAAATTTGAACCCTAGTAAATCATGAATGATAAATTCAATCACAAGATCACCAAAAAATAGGAGACATTTTGCCCCATCAGCAAGCATATACCCCCAATTTAAACTACAGGTATTTCAATAAATTAGCCTGTAGTATCCAGAAAATAGCTTATCTTCATAAACTATATTCACATTTATCATATTATTTTCTATAGGCACTAAGCAAATGATTATTCATTATATCTAACGATCAGGACACCTATATCTCTAGAGATTCATATATATATAGATATGTATATATATATATATATATATATCAGGACTGCACGTAAAGTCGGCAAAGGATGCCTACAAGTCAAAAAGTGTCTGTGATTATTCATAAAAATCTGCTAAGAAGTCACACACTCGTAATAAAAGCCACAAGGGCACATAATAAAAAAGACAACGTGATCTGAAGTACAAGTCAGTCAATGGCAAATTTTAAAACTCTTAACTTTATGGGGGTGAGAGAATGTCAGTACTATGGAACAAGTAGTACTCACCACCCTCCCCCATTCAAAAAATCTAGAATATCTACCATATCTTTATGTTAGGTCAGATTGACTTGACTGGCATAGACAAAGCATTAAGGCTGACTTTGAACGATTGAATTCCAACATGGTCTCCATGCCAAATAATAAAAATGTTGTTGATATACTGTACCTACAGTAAAATAAATACTCCTTGTACCCAGGATAAATATAGCAACATTGAAAAAAAATCCATAGATAGATTAGCGTAAGAGGGGGCCATGTTGGAACCTATTGCCGTGCATATAAAAAGTTTGTTCAAGATGAAAACAATTACACGTCAAAACCAACTCAAGTAAGGAACACAAAAAATTGACTGTGGGCTTCCCACTGTGTCCTTCAATCAATGACCTCCTAAAAGCAGATAATCCATTATCCAAAGGAATTATCAGATACAAGTTACATACATCCAGAGTAGCAAAAATTTCCTATAATAATAATAATAATCATAAAGCAGTACATTGTACTGGATCCCAACAAAGATATAGTAAATTCTTATCGGAGGCAAAACAATCCTATTGGGTTTATTTAATGTTTAAATTATTTTTTTAGTAGTCCTAGGCTATGAAGATCCAAATAATGGAAAGATCCCTAATCTGGAAAGCCCCAGGTCCTGAGCATTCAGGTCCCATACCTGTACTTAGACAAGAATTAGGATTCCATAAAAACAGAAGTCTGTACTAAACAAAAGTCCCTTGCTGTGTTCCACTAAATGTCTCAGTAACGGAGAGACGAAATGGCCTCCCCACTGGGAGATTCCATTCCCCGCAGGCTTTTGCTGCTGCACGGCTGGAAATGAGATCAACTTCCTGCTGTTATAGATATATATTTATAATTTAACAGCCCCTCCAGTTTCTAAGTTGGTGGTCTTTGATTTCCCTTATTAAGTAATTATTTGGAAAGAGCTGCTGTTTAGGTGATGTGTACAATAAATCACAGGCTTAAAAACTTAAATATGCAGATTATAGTAAAATAAAACAACGTAGAAGAAAAGAGGAAGGGAGGATAGCAACAGTGAATCTGGAGAGCATGACTGACTGCCTGGAGGATTTGGGACCTCAAAATGATTTTCATGTCCCCCGAATTATATATATTTCTTTGGATGATGCCATCATTTTAATACAGTTTAGTCCACCTGGTAAATTGGACAGCACTTGACTAAGAGAAACATCTTTCTTTCTCAGCAATAACCAAAAAGGACAAACAACTTCCTTACCCTGAAGTTCACTTTACACATTGATGAAATATAATCTTCCCCATACAGCCCAATACTTTTATCCTTTGTGTCTCACTTATCCTGCCTGCTTATCCTTGTAAGCCTTACCAACCAAGGCCCACCTTATTGTTTTGATGCTTCATTTAGAAAAGGTTATTCTAAACCAGTGATCCCCAACCAGTAGCTTGTGAGCAACATGTTGCTCTCCAACCCCTTGAATGTTGCTCTCAGTGTCCTCAAAGCAGGTTCTTATTTTTGAATTCCAGGCTTGGAAGAACATTTTAATTGCATAAAAACTAAGTATAGTGTCAAGTAGAGTCTCCTGTAGGCTGGCAGTCGATAGGGGTTACCAAATGGCCAATCACAGCCCTTATTTGGCATCCCAAGGGACTTTTTCATGCTTGTGTTGCTCCCCAATTCTTTTTACATTTGAATGTGGCTCACAGGTAAAAAAGGTTGGGGACCCCTGTTCTAAAGCCATCAACACCTTTAATTTTTCTCCATGCTATGTCTGCCCTGCTCTGTTTCTCTCTACCCTGTCTGCATAGTCTAATAAATTACCTGACGTGCAAAGCAGAAGCAAAAATCATTACAGGGCTTCAAACAAACAAGATTTCAACATTCCAGGGCCAAGGTACTAGCTAAGGGCATCGGTTTAGATAGACTAGACGACCAGCTGAGGCCAGGGCCCACCTGTAAACTCTATACAGGTTTATGTTTTACAAAAAAAAAAATACAAAATGTTTATTACTGGATTAATTGTGCCTGCTACAAGTTTTGGCATTCAATTTTGCATGGATATTTCTATAGAGCTGATACATTTCTGCACTTTGTCAATGGAATTATATATCCTTCCCTGTCCCAGTGGAATTTACAATTTAAGGTCCCTATCACATACAGTAGGACCAATTTTATCAGGAACTAATTAATCAGCCTGTAGCAGTGTTGGAGGAAATCAGAGAACTTGGAAGAAACACCAGCAGGCACAGGGAGAACATACAACCGCCTACAGATTGTGCCCTGGCTGAAATTGAGACCCCAGTGCTGCCTACTGAGCCACTATTCTGCCCATGCAGATTTGCACCTGTTAATAAATGTCACAACATTCTTAGCATCATGTAGTCAAGTCAAGTACAAATATTTACACACCTCTCAAATGTGTGTGATTTCATGGGTACAATGTATAGGACACAAATGGCAAGGCAAAGACAGTCTTGTATTTTGCATCTGGCTTTATGTCTTGCTGTGCCTTCCTCTTACTGCTTCATTTGCATTAATAGGCACAAGCAGTGCATCGGAACTACAGTCGTGTGAATTGATGCACAAAAAAACTTGTACCTATACCAGTAAATGAAGCTTAAAGGGGCTATTTGCCTTTAAATTAACTTTTAAGTATGATGTAGAGAGTCTTATTTTGAGGCAATTTGTAATTGGTTTTCATTTTTTATTATTATTTAGCTATTTAGCATTCTTTTCAGCAGCTATCCAGTTTGCAATTTTAATCTGGCTACTAGGGTTCAAATAACCCAAGCTACTATGTATTGCTTTGAATGAGAGACTGGAATATGGAAAGGATCTGTATAGATAGATGAAAAATAAAAAGTAGCAATAACAATTCATTTGTAGCTTTACAGAGTTTTTGTTTTTTTAGATGGGGTCAATGTCCCCCATTTGAAAGCTGGAACGAGTCAGAGGAAAAAAGGCAAAACTATAAAAAAAAAAAATGAAGTTCAATTGAGAAGCTGCTTAGAATTAGCAGCTAATAAGGTACTAAAAGTTAACTTACAGGAGAACCAAACCCTTTTAATTAAAATCCACTACCCCCTACCCTACATAGACCCCCCTCCCTGCTCCCCCCAGCCAAGGTGTTACCCTGGGTAAATGCCCCTAACTCTTTAATTACCCTTGTTGCAGATTCAGGTCATCAGAGATCACAGGTCGACATTTTCTTCTCTTCGTTAATCTTCGGGTCTTCTTCTGGCGCTTTGGCCTTTTCCGTGGCTTACGGCCCATGCGCAGTTGTTCTGGGACTGGCCTGTGAACTCTGATGCCCTGAATCTGCAATGAGGGGTAAGTAAAGCGTTAGGGGCATTTACCAGGGTAACATCTAGGGTGGGGGGAGCAGGGAGGGGGGTCTATGAAGGGTAGGGGGAAGGGGATTTTAATAAAAAGGGATTGGTTCTCCTTTACAGTTGAACCATATTAGTTGCAGACACAAGTAGCTGAAATCTTAGGGCAAATATGTATAAGCTTCAATGCTGGGTCCAGGTGCTCATGCCCCAGACCTTCAGCATAAGAGACACAAATTGCAGGCAGGCACCAATTCGGAACACCAAAGAGTAGAATCCACGAGCCAAAAGTTTAAATAATACAAAAGATTTCATTTTACATAATGTTTAAAAACAAAAGCCTTATGCGTTTCATAATCATTTAGGCGCTTATTAAGGGGGTTATTTACTTTACTCTGAATGCAAAAATCAGATTTCAAATTTGTGATTTTTTTTTTTTTTTTTTTATAAAATCTGACTTTACATTGAGGATGGAAAAGTCCAAATCTGAAAATCCGGCATCTCAGACCTGTCTTGGTTGCAAATAGTTCAATGATTTTTTGATGTGCGCTGGGTTTCATGCAATACCCCGAAGTTTTCAGTGGAAAAATCCTAAAAAATCATGAAAATCAGAAAAAAAATCCCCAAAAAATAGTGAAAATCATTTTTTTTCCCGCAAAGAAACTTTTCAGGAAAATGTAATAATAAATAACTGTTTAAAAACAAGAGCAGATTTGTCACAGAAAATATTGAGATATTAGTGTCTCTTGGGGACATCAAACATGTTAAGGTGGCCATACACGGGCCAATAAAAGCTGCAGACAGACCGAGTCTGCAGCTTATTGGCTGTATTGGTGTATGGGGCCCCCCGTCGGATAACGGCCGCATTTGTTCATTGATGTAGTCCCGCAATCCGACCACCAGTTCCCATTTATTAGGATCCGATCGTTGGGCCCTAGGGCCCACGAACGGATCAGCCCAATATTGCCCACCTCAAGGTGGGCATATCGGAGAGAGATCCGCTCGTTTGGCGACATCGTCAAGCGAGCAGATCTCTCTCCGATATGCCCACCTTGAGGCTTTTGTTTTTATACATAAAGTAAAATAAAATCTTTTGTATTATTTAAAATTTGGGCTCCTGGATTCTACTCTTTGTTGTTCCAGATTGGTGCCTGTCTACAATTACAATTTCCTGTAATTTAAAGGTGAATGACAGATAGGGGGTAAAGATGCAAAGCAACTCTAAAATCTTTTATTTTAGCATTTCATCAAGTAACTGCAGTTTTAGGGTGAAAAATTCAGACAAAAACTAACACTGGCAAAAGCAGAAGCGCCGCTGTGTGTCCAACACCTGTGAATGGCTATTTTCTGGGTCTTTCATTAACTGGAACAGAAGGGCTATCATTTTGCTGAAATGTTTTCACCAACAGAAACATAAACATGAATCACAAGCTGTTTGCTTGCCTCTAACCAATACGCATTTTAGAGCCAAAAGAACATTCGGTTAAAAAAACAAAAAACATGAAAATATTCATGTGGCTGGCAGATAATGCAGCTCTGTTACTAAAAGATTATGGAGAGTATTTCACAGGCAAATGAAAAAAAAAAAATACTACAATGAAAAGGGCCCTTTCTTATTCCTCTATATTTTATTTAAAGCATAGTTCAAACATTTGTGGTAAAGTTACCCTTTTCTGTAGAGTTAAAACACCCTAGTGAAGGGCTTTACTTTAGCACACATTAGAAGGCCCTGCTCTTTAAAAGCTTGCTGTGAGACATTCTGTGAAACACTGCCCACACACACCTCACAGTTGATTGCAAAGCATAATGCCTTGGGGGCTTTGACACTCTATACCTCACAACTGTTCAGCATTGGTTGACATTTTGGCTTCACCACCTGGATTTGCTAAGGCCTCTGTGCTGCCGCTGCTGGGAATGTGCCCTAGCCAGACCCCACTGCTCTACTCTATCACCTTTCTGACAGATTAAAACACAACAGAGTCTGTTGGATGACTGACACATTCCTCCCCTGTCTCAGGCTGAAAGGACTTCATTTAGCAACCCTGGGCCTTAGCTTTTGACTGACAGACTAAGGAGGGGAAAAAGTCATTGAGTTCCATTAAGCTCAGTGACTGCCGTAGAACAAAACACCTTTACAAAAAAACGGAATGTGAAAAACAGTGATGGGGAGAGAGAAAGGGGGTAGGGGGGGTTGGATGGAGCTTTTGGGGGAAAAGGAGGATTCTTTTCAGGTTCAAAGGCAGTTTTTTCTTTGCATTCTGTCTATCAATTAGGGCAGCATTCCCAGAGGGAACACTGGTCAGCTCTCATTGGTGTCATTCACCTGCCAATCTCTCTGACATGAACACCAAAGGGCCTCATGTTGCGCTGCGGAAACTGTCTGTCAAGCAATCAGCAGCTGCTATGACATCACCTTCTGTGTTTCTGGGACTTTCATAAGCAAAAAAACCTTGAACCAGAGCCGGGAAACTTTATGCACATTTACTCATATTAGCTTCTCACTCTGCTATTCTATGTCGCAGGAAACAAAACATTCTCAGTGCACTATATTTGAACGCCAAAGCAAACAAATGCATTTTATACGGGGTTTGACTGTACGCCCTGAAAGAAACAAACAAGCATTGTGCCGTGACTGATTTCGGGTGTCCTTTACTTGTCCTTTTGAATGACAGAAGGGTGAACATTGTATCCTTCTGACACTCAAACAGTTAATTAACCCTTTCTTTCTTCAAGACTTGAACCACAAATGAACTGGAACAACTGAAAGGACAACTTGAAATGCCGTTCAATTATACAGTAGGGTCTTCCTTACAATGTCAAATGGGTCTGCTGCAAAACAATGTTTTTTGGCTCTACATAATGTTGAACTGAAATTTGCAGAACTCATCAGCAACCATAAACCACAGTTGGCAAACACTAATACAAAGGGGAATATAGGCATGGGATCCATTATCTTGAGATCCTTTTCCCAGAAAGTTACAGGAAGGCCATCTCCCATAGACTTCATTTTAATCAAATAATTACAATTTTTAAAAATGATTTCCTTTTTAACTGTAATAATAAAACAGTAGCTTGTATTTGATCCAAACTATATAAACTATTAGAAAGATGTAATTACTCCATATTGGTGGCAAAACAATCCTTTTGAGTTTATTACCTTAGTAAAATGCAGCTGTCATGGTGAATTTTGGTTTTTGGTAAAAGTTCTTTAATATATGACATTATGCACTAAAGTAAATCTGCCTCAAAGTATTTTTGTTGCCCATATTGCCCTACTGTCACCATCTTGCCAAATTATACCTGCCATCTCTACCAGGCTGTATAAATCTAATAAAAATAATTTTTCTACCAAAATTTCTTTACGGATTTCACAATGCGCCAATCATACCTAATAAGGGGTGGTTTAAAGAGCTAGATTCATGCATCAGAAACGATGTCTGGGCAGGGGACCGACCAATCATTTCCTTACAGATGCTACAAGCCCCGGTAAATAGGGTAGGACTAGCTCTCCATAATTTTCTACTAAACTTTTATGCTAGTCAGTTGGTTTATGCCTGGTGGTAGCTCAACCCAGATCCCAACAACCAATCCACTGTACTCGAGGCAGCAGTAATCTCCTCCTTGCTAATCAGCTCCATAGAGGTCTCCTCTCAGTATATCCTTTGACCCCCACTATGAGAAATGTAATTCAAATATTCTCCAGAACAGTGACTGCAGAGTATAAGAAAGGGGACAAGTGTTCCAAATGGACCCCATTTTGGGGCAACAATAATCTCACCCACTGTTAGTATATGGGCTAATGAAGGGGTAAAATACCCCACGGGGAACCATAAGCAGTTTGCCCAACTGAAACAAGAGCTTGGGTTACAAAACCACATGTTGTTTAGATTTCTACAGATCAGGCACGTGTTCATAGACCAGTTTCCACTGGGACCTTTGAGTCTGACAGATAATACCCTTGAACGCTATCTACGTAGGCCTGAACTCTCTAAAGCTGTCAGCTGGTTTTACGCTATCCTCCTGCAAGGAGACTTTGATCCAATAAAGCACTAGTAGCAAGTGGCCCCAGGACCTGCCCGCGTTAGATGAGGGCTCCTGGAAGGATATACTTGAACAAAAAAAATAAACATTTCAATAAAAGTCATATACATTGACACAAAATGTTTGAATAGGGTTTATTTAACTCCACACAGGCTGGCACAGATATACCAAGGATATTCAGATATATGTGTAAAGTGTAATGTAGAACAAGGAAACTATCTGCATGTGTTCTGGGAGTGCCCATAAATACAACATTTCTGGACTTCAATACTCAACTTTATGGATTCTTCCTTGGGCCTACCTAACATCCGGACTCCGGAATTTTGTTTATTGGGATATGTTAGTGACTTAAGTCTCCCCTCTAGTGACAGATTATGCCTCCATCAACTTCTCCATTATGCCCAAAAAGCAATACTCCTGACATGGAAATCTATGGAACCACCAATTTGGGCTTCTGGATAAAATTAATAAATTATATTCTTCCACGACAGAAACTAATTTACTTAGCCCGGGGGTGTCCGGAAAAATTTGCAAAAATGTGGGACCGTTGGATGGACAATGCGCACACTGGTATGGCAAACCAAGAATAGAGACAAGTGTTTACTACAAAGGACTTTTGCTATAAGATACATTGCACTGGGAATACCCATCATTCCTTCATCTTGTCTTTACTTCTTCTTTCTTTAACTTCAATCTAAAATAAATAGAAAAAAAAAGTAAATAAAGAAAATCTTACAAAAAAAATGTATACCTGCCATGCCCTATAACCACCCCCAATCAAATGCTGCTCTTTTACAGCAGACAAGAGAAAACAAACCTTCCAGTTAGTGTTTTAACAGACTTCAGCCTTACAGCCGGCCGTATGAAATAAAATTGTGCTGACTTGTTTTTAAAGGGAAGTTCCTCTATAATTACAAGGTCTTACCTTTCTGTCCATGTAATTTTAACTTTATCATCACCTGTTATATTAATTTTGCTTCCCAAGAATGTGCTGGAGTTTTCAAATAATGAATAATAATTGTACGATTTAAATGTGTAAAAAGCGCATATACTGTATAGTTCTACATATAAGGCTATATCTTTGTTGTTCTTCTATTTAACCACATATTCTTATTCCAAATGCATTAAAGTCAATGGGAGTTTTTTCTTGTATCAACTTTTTTTGTCTAAATGCGTTAAAGTCAATGGGGTTTTTTCTTATAGCAACTTTTTTGTCTTTGTGACATTTTGTCTCTGTGAAAGTGAATTTTTCCGCTGCAACTTTTTTGCATGGCTGGTGAAAAAATTTGTTCATCACTAGTGTTGGATTAATATCGGTGCTCCAGCACGCCTCCTCACTTCCCAATTACCAACAAAATTTGGCACATGTGAAATACAGATTGTACAGCTCTGTTTTCATCTATTATCTATCTACTTATTTCTATTTAAAGTTCAGAAACCATTTCAGTAAACTAGAAAAGCAAATGAACATTCTAGATGAAAATGTATGAGGAGTAATAAGTCAGCTGCTTCTTCTGAAAAAATCGTAAGTGAGCCTCACAAGTTATGGCGGCCAGACAGTTTGAGAAAAACGGCCCTAGGCGGTCAATGTTTATCTTGACAGGTATCCAGGCCCATCACTCAGAGCTGGAAACTTTCATACTGAAAAATGTTTTTTCTCGACAGCCTACTGTAACTGTGAAAATAATATTTCATTTCTATCTGGAATTCACTTTTGTGCATTGCAGAAATGGGCCTGTTATTTATGAATAGTAGGGATGCACCGAATCCAGGATTCGGTTCGGGATTCGGCTGAACCGAATCCGAATTTGCGTGTGCAAATTAGGGGCAGGGAGGGAAATTGTGTGACTTTTTGTCAGAAAACAAGGAAGTAAAAAATGTTTTCCCCTTCCCACCCCTAATTTGCATATGCAAATTAGGGTTCGGATTCGGTTAGGTATTCGGCCGAATCCTTCGTGAAGGATTCGGGGGTTCGGCCGAATCCAAAAAAGTGGATTCGGTGCATCCCTGAATAGTAGAGCTCATGGCAGCCAGATGCAAAGGCTGATCTCACTTACTTGCTATAATGTGCTCTGGGCCCCTATTAGACAATACAAATCTCTGGGCAAAGAACAGAGTTAGTGGGGCAAAAAGCAAAATTTGCACCCAAGTCTCCTCTCCCCTGCATGCCCACACCCTGAACATGTGCTACGTAACTGCAAATCTCCAATGCATTTAATAGAGAGCCAGATCCTTCTGCAACACAATAGTTCAAGAAGAAAAACATTATAAAAAGAATATACTGTATCTGCCCAGTTATGACACTGTAAGACAACAAAGTCCACAAAACTTTAGACCCCTTCTTTTGATACTATATCTCCCAGCATACTTCAACATTCGAATGATGTACAGGAGATGGTGGAAACCATTCAACAAAGGCCAGAAAGTTCCAGGCAGAGCAGACCTCTTAAAAAAAAGTTGAAAAAAGAAAATAAAACAATGGAACCTATAGGTGTTTAGACATCGCAAGGAAATGTCATTGTTTCTCTTGACAGCAGTAGTGTCATTTCCAGAAATAGTGGTCATTGTGTTCCAACTGTTCAACTGCCTGCAGTCTATTTACTGTTCCTTGATATACGAGTGGAGCAAGCTCTGTATGCTATTTGAAATCATGTCAGGAAAAGATAATAAACAAGGAGAACATGTGGCATCTGCTTGATTGTGTGTCTCTGTGCATATTCCTATCTAATAATAATATAGTTGTATACAATAAAATGCAGGCACTTCACGAATAGTCTGCTCAGACGATAAAAAGTGCAGAACTGTTTAAAAATAGGAAGGAGATGTAGTCCCTATCCATTGGGTGCCTTTTGTTGTCCCCTATGAGTTTCAATAAGAGGCATCAGTGGGCTGGATTTTCTGGATCAACAAGTTCCACTATGATCCAATCACACTTTACTGAAAGGTCCCTTTCTGGGGTGGTCATTTTAACTTAATGCCACCATAAAATAATACCCTTGTTAATTAGCCATACTCTGCCTTGATATTACTCTAACTAGAATTTTTACTGCTGGATTTTTTACCTCGGGCTCGAGCCCCAGAAATGGGATCACATTATATTTGGCATAACAGAAAGAACTATAGTTAAAGGAGAAGAAAAGGGTCTAATTTGTTAGGCACCCCCAATCAGAATAATTGCTAACCTCAGATCCTGGCCGATCCTGGGCCAACTTTCAGTAAAAAAAAGTACTGGTCTGGGGTTCTAGTCTAATGAGCCCCACTGTTATAATTGTTTCTGTCCCCAAGGTCTTTGCTGCAGCCCTGGTTTGTGCACATGTGCAGTAACTACAGATTTTTGCATCCCAATTTTACTCTCATATGCATACTCAGAGTCCAGATCAGCTTTAAAAGAATCATGGGCCAGATGAAATGTACTTGTGCAATGTTCACTAGAACAGTTATTTGGGCTGTTGCATTTTCAGACATGAGTAGCCCTTGCCCAGGGTCTGAGGTAAATCAATATAATCCCTGGGGGGGGGGGGTACCTAACAAATTGGAACTCACAGTGGTACCCCACCTGTTCCTCCCTTAACCACTGTGCAAAGTTTTGTTTTTTTTATACAATACCATAAGAACTTATTTTGTTTTAAAAAAAACAACAACAGGACATTTACAACTGGATTTATAATTGTATGCACTAAGTAGGGATGCACCGAATCCAGGATTTGGTTCGGGATTCGGCCTTTTTCAGCAGGATTCGGATTCGGCCGAATCCTTCTGCCCGGCCGAACCGAATCCGAATCCTAATTTGCATATGCAAATTAGGGGCAGCGAGGGAAATTGCGTGACTTTTTGTCAGAAAACAAGGAAGTAAAAAATGTTTTCCCCTTCCCAACCCTAATTTGCATATGCAAATTAGGGTTCGGATTCGGTTCGGTATTCGGCCGAATCCTTCGTGAAGGATTCGGGGGTTCGGCCGAATCCAAAAAAGTGGATTCGGTGCATCCCTAGCACTAAGGTTTGTGTTTAAAGCCAAATTACTCTGGCAGACCCAGATTTAACTTCAGGCTCCCCTGGGCTACACTAATCTCACACCCACCCGTCATTGCAAGCTCGCCCCCCTGTGAGCGAACGCATGCATGCGCCAGAGCACTGGGGATTACAGGAGAGTAAAAGAGCTGCATTTCCCCAGTGCTCCTTAGAATGCGGCTGGGAGGCATGCTGCCCCTGAAATCTTGCCACCCTAGGCCTGGGCCTTTGTGACCTTACCACAAATCCGGGCCTGCACTCGGGCCACAAACGAGCTAAACTGTAAGCACCAGTAACTTTCGAAGTATAGTTATGCAATTCCCAAGGCATCAAAATTCATTCAGTACAACTGTGTTTTCAGGGGCTCTTAACAAATTCAGCCCCCCGAAGCTGATTGAGTTCATGATAAAAAAAGGTAAGCATAGTTTCCCTTTAAGCTTGCAGGGAAAGGTTGACTAAGTTCATAATACATTTTACATGCATACCTACATACATATATTTAAAATTGAATAAACCTATTCTCCAATAAACCGTTAGACAACCCCAAGTCTCAGAACAAGCCCATGTTCGCCGTTATCCTCGCCTTTTTTTGCCTTTCTTGTTTTTCGAGGCTGTGCTACGAGAGCTAAAGAGTGTTTGTGCAGTAAGCAAATGAAAGCAGCTTTCAGCGTCGGAGCTGTGAATGTATCGACAGGGCTTTTTTCACACATTTTCTGCTGTCAGCAAAATCCTTTTGGGTTGTTTTTGTTCATTTTAAACTGAAATGCAATAACAGAATTGATTTTAGGCTGATGACAGAATGTGATTTCTGCCAAACAAACAGACATATCAATTCCAATTCATGTAGTGAATATCTTTCGCCAGCCAGCGTTTCTGAGCTGAGAAGATAAAAGAAAGTTCATACAGTTTTTCTCTCAGTGAGAAAATATTATTTATTTTCCATTGGGAAAAGCGGCCCCCTGCGGCAGAGATGAGAATGTTATGACATGAAATTTTAAAAATGCTAAAAATGATGTCTATAGTTAATATATATTGTTTTTGTTACCACGTCCCAGTTATTCCCATTGTCCACTATACCTTAATTTAGAAGGAACCAATACACGCGTACAAACTCCTCTACACAAATTAATAACTTTGTTATTAACAGAAACCTCTAGATCCACTGGCAGTGAGCGACTACAAGGAACCTTCTTCCCCTTTAGGGTAGGACTACACGGGCGTTTTCTGTGCCACAAAAACGCAGGCGTCAAATCGCATGTGACGGAAATAAGGTAAAAATGCATTGTTGGATGGTGTCGCATCGTTGATCCGACGCAACGCAACTGTCGGATGCAGATCAGTGCCGGGCCATGCTGGGCAGGCGCCCTAGGCAGGCCTGGCAGTCGCGGGGCCTGTTGAGTGTGCGAATTTGCGCTCACGTGCGCATTTGCGTTATAAGACAAATGCGTGATTTGAAGTTCGCACGCATGCGCAGAATCGCAAAAAGCGAGGAGAAACTCAGAGAGTCGGGCAGAGAAGGGGTAGGCGACAGCGGAGGTACGTGCCTGGCGCCCTCCTAGCTTTGCGCCCTAGGCACGTGCCTACTCTGCCTACCCCTAGTTCCGGCCGGCCCTGATGCAGACGCAGCGCGGATCAATGCTATGACACCATCCGACAATGCATTCACTTACCTTATTTCTGTTGCATGCGATTTGACGCCTGTGTTTTTGCGCAGCGCATCGGATTGCACAGAAAACGCCTGTGTAGTCCTACCCTATACATTTTAAATAGACTGAAGTTACTACCCACTATCTGTAGAACTTAGAACTCTAAATACAATGCATAGTTTATATTTAAGTTCTTTATTGTATGTATTTGAATTTGCTTAGGTTACTTGAATTTATCAAAAAATTATGAAAGTAATGAAATGATGAAAGTAATGAAAATCAAAACCTGCCATATGAATATATATATATATATATATATATATATATATATATATATATATATATATATATTTATACAGTATATATATATATATATATATATATATATATATATATATATATATATATATGACGAAGAAACCTGGAGAGCCTTCCAGTGTGAATAAATGTAGTTTTTATTGAAGCACTACATGTTTCAGACTTCAAGGGTCCTTCCTCTGGTGCAAGTTAAGTGTAAGTGTAACTTGCACCAGAGGAAGGACTTTTAGTATGTTATAGAATGGAATAAGCAACTTTTAAATTGGTCTTCATTATTTAATTTTTATAGTTTTTGAATTATTTGCCTTCTTCTTCTGACTCTTTCCAACTTTTAAATGGGGGTCACTGACCCCCTCTAAAAACACAAGCTCTGTACGGCTACACGTTTGTTGTTATTGCTACTTTTTATTACTCATCTTTCTATTCGGGCCTCTCCTATTCATATTTCAGTCTCTTATTCAAATCAATGCATGGTTGCTAGGGTAATCTGGACCCTAGCAACCAGATTGCTGAAATTACAAACTGAAGTGCTGCTGATTAAAAAGCTAAATAACCCAAAAACCGCAAATAATAAAAAATGAAACCCAATTGCAAAATGCCTTAGAATATCACTCTCTACATTATAGTAAAAGTTAACTCAAAGGTGAATAACCCCTTTAATTCTTTGTCACTTGGCGAGATAGGGAAATTACCATTGCCATTCTATTATTGCATTACAATCATAAAGGCTATAGGCAATACAAGCAATGACTTGTGCATTCAATTTGTGTTCCATAAATATAGAAAGTATTTTTCTACTAGCTCACTATAAATTAACTGAACTATGATGTTCTACATGACATCTGCATATATGTCTATAGATCTAGTTCAGATTGATCACCTTACACAAAGCTCATGTTATGTGGCCTAAACACTGACCTCGTTAAATTGCGTTTTTGTCTTCGGAATGAAGTCCAGTGAGACTCTATATGATATGTGAGCTTTGCAATTAGTGGATCATTACAAGTTCTTCTGTTAGGAGGACAAAATAAATACCAATCAGAAGTGTGAACATATTGACTGTCCGTCGGTCATGTTTAGTTCAAGCAAGATTCATTAGTATTTGTGCAAATTGTGCAAATTAAGCACATGGTCCTCAGTTAATTCTGACAAAGACTACAGGGGGTGCATTTTATTTTGTGAAAAAAATTTTCCCCTCAAATCTGATATGTTGTAGGCAACAGTCACCTTTTTAAAAGGCAAATAGACTCACCTGGGGTCATGTAATTCCACAGAGTGAAAGAAAACTATAACACTCAACAAACCATTTCCTATCCCCATTGGCTCACAGTGTAATGCAACCCCTAGTTTCAGTGTGCAGTTATCTATTCTGGAATTAAAAGTCCCTTAAATTCAATACTGGCCCTTCACTAAACAGGATATGGATGATAGTACAGGTATGGGACCTGTTATCCAGAATGCTCGGGACCTGGGGTTTTCTGGATAACGGATCTTTCTGTAATTTGGGTCTTCCTGCCTTAAGTCTACTAGAAATTCATTTAAACATTAAATGAACCCAATAGGCTGGTTTTGCTTCCAATAAGGATTAATTATATCTTAGTTGGGATCCAGTACAAGCAACTGTTTTATTATTACAGAGAAAAAGGAAATCATTTTTAAACATTTGGATTAGTTGGATAAAATGGAGTCTATGGGAGACAGCCATTCTGTAATTCGGAGCTTTCTGGATATCGGGTTTCCGGATAAGGGATCCTATACCTGTATTAGTATAATTTCCTTTGCTGGTCAATGGCACTACTGATGTAAATGTTTCAGGTATTGCAGATGGTATAGTTACACTATTTAACAGTATGCCATAAGGGGTTATTACTGCAACATAATTCCTCCTTTGCAGTTAATAACTAGATCTCCATGTGCATGGCACAATGCCCAGAACCTTATAAAAAATACAAAACTATCTTTTAGGTTTTGCTAGGTTCCTGTTTTCACACATTTCCAGTGGGATCCAGAATCTCAGTCTCTCACACCTGTATTGGACATTAGAATTCTATTTCCTAGGTTCATGCACTTCTTGAGCTCAGTAAAACACAGGAATATTCTCAACAGGAATTAATATGTGTAATTATGGTATGACTGGGTATTGTGTTATTGTTAGTGTTTCCTCCATTCCACTTATTTTCATATAAACTCTAATAAGCACAAAGTTACTCCTTCGATCAAATGTATTTTTATTGCCTTATGCCAAATATATACATATATGCCCTAATGCAGAAATGCCAGTGGTGTTCTAAGAATATTTGTAGTTGATCATTTTGGAAATTTAAGGGGGTTATTTAGCAAAGTCCCAATTTTATCTCAACATTTTCTGCTACAAACTCTGATCAAATCCGCTCAGGTTTTTTACGTTTATTTATTATTAAATTTTCCCAGAAACATTGCTTTGAGGGAAAAAAATCAGATTTTCATGGATTTTTCACCCGAAAATTCCGATTTCTTATGCTTTTTTGACCAAAAACTCTGAAAACTTTGGGGTATTGCACATCAAAAAATCATTGGGACTTCTCCAATTGACTTATATGTAACTTCGACAGGTCTGAGATGCCGGATTTTCTGATTCAGACTTTTCCATCCTCCGGATTTAATAAATTCAGAAACTGCTGGCTGATAACAGTTAGGGGGTTATTTACTAAACTTTGAATGCAAAAATCCTGAAAAAATTTAGATTTTTTTAAATAAAATCGGACTTTTAAAAAATCACAACATTTTTCAGGATTTTTGCATCCAGGGTTTAGTAAATAACCCCCTAACTGTTATCAGCCAGCAGTTTGATTTGAGTTGGAATCAAACTGGTTGAAATATTTGGAACGACAAATCAGAAAAAGAATAGAGTACGATATATTATAGAAACTTACCGCTAACAACGAAAATGCAGTTTAAAGAGGTCGTTCACCTTTGAGTTTACTTTTGGGGAGTTACAGTATTTATCATACTTTTTGACAACAAAAAAAAATCTGATTTTTTTTGGAATTTATTATACCCGGAGGCTGAAAATATCCTGAATCCAAAAATCCTCCATCTCCAAGCTGTCGGGGTCCTGCAGAAGTCAGTGGCAAAAGTCCCATTTCAATTTCATGATCCGCGCTGAGTTTCAGCCAAAATTCACTTTCTGTTGGGAAAATCTGACTTTTGGCGAAAAAATCTAACTTTTCGGATTTTTTGAACCAATTTTAGAGAGCTTTTTCTATGATAAATAAGGTCCAATCAGCAATTCGGAGTTGGTCGGACTTTTTTTAATAGAAATAATGAGATAAATTCGGACTTGATAAATAACCCCCTTGGTATGATGTAGAGAGTGATATTCTGAGAAAATTTGCAGTTGGGTTTAATTTTTTATTATTTGTGTTTTTTTAATTATTTAGCTTTTTGTTCAACAGCTCTCCAAATTGCAGTTTCGGAAATCTAGTTGCTAGGGTCCAAACTACCCTGGCAACTATGTATTGATTTGAATAAGAAACTGGTACATGAATAGGAGAGGGTCTAAATAAAAACATGAGTAATAAAAAGTAGCTATTACAATACATTTGTAGCCTTACAGAGCCAGTGTCGGACTGGGATGCCAGGGGCCCACCAGAAAACCTTAGGCTGAGGGCGCACTTTTCCAAACTATTATTCCTCCTCTTCTCACTCAACCTCTTTATTCCTCTAGTCTTTTTTCTTTACATACTATACTATTTTTTATATTTTTCCATTATTAAACCTCTTTGTTCCCATAAAGAAATCTGAAATAACCATGAAATAGTCGAAATGGTTAGAAGCAAGAGGCCCTGACACCTGGACCCAACGGGAGTTTTCCTGGTATCCAGGTGGGCCAGTCTGACACTGTACAGAGCATTTGGGTCAGTGACCCCCATTTGAAAGCTGGAAAGAGTCGGAAGAAAATCTCAAATAATTCAAAAACTATCCCAAAGAAAAAATGAAGGCTAATTGAAAAGTTGCTCAGAATTAGCCATTCTATAACAAACTAAAAGTTAACTTAAAGGTGAAGCACCTTAGCAACCAGGAAGCAGGCTGAAATGAAATTTATATAGTTGTTTAAAAAGGTAGAAGCAAATAAAAAAATTGGAAAACATTAAAGGCTGTTGCATATTTGTTTAGGTTTCTTGAGTCTACAAAAGGCAAAAGTTAATTTTAGGCTGAATGTCCCATTTAATGGAAAAAGGCACAACATAAAACTATATAATGTAAGTATTCATTCTGATTATACAGCAGCACAGTTATACCCGCTGGCAGTCTAGAATAGGTTCACATTCATTTCCTTTATTTTTCTTTTTTGATTTTGAATCATCCAGATTGCTCTAAATGGGTTAGCAAATATACAACCTCATAATTTCACATCATGTTGTTTATAAAAGGGAAAAGTCAGATTCACTAATGTCATTCGTGTGTTAAAGGGGAAGAAGACACATTATTTAAAGCATGACTATCCCATTGATGACATGTTAGTAAATTCTGCTTAATGTCTGCACAGTTTGTCATTCCTCATGAGTGGTTTGTTTATCATTTCCAGAGATCTCCATGTTCTTTAGCTGTGCCAGATATTAAATTGGGCTGTTCGGGTTGAACGTTACAGCTTCTTGCTTTGTCACTTCAGATAAGCTGCTCTCTCGTGGCTATAATTCAAGTTTCCAGCAGTACTGGAGAGCAGAGCATGACACTGGATCTATAGCTGAGTATGTCTTGGCTTCCCTCCAGTGACTCTCTGTCAAGTCGGTTATCGTGTAAATAGATTGCAACCATAGTCTATGCAGCAAAACAAATATGACTGCTTTGGCTAAATTGGAAAAAAAATCAATGCATCATGAAGATTCTGACAGAAATTATGCATTTCTCCGCATTGTAAAATGATAACATCACAAGCAATGCCCCATATAATTTCTTGCAGACCAGTTGTGCAAAAATGACCTTCGTCTTCAAACAACTAGCTGTTTTCAGAGAGATCACCAGAAATAACGACTTTTTCCAGTTACTTTCTATTTTTATGTGTTACAGTTTTTCTAATATTGAAGTGTAAATTGTCATTTTTCACCTTCTAAAAGCAGTTCTGGAAGGAGAGGAGGTCGCCGACCCTGTAAACTGTTCTAAATGAATAGATTTAGTTGATACATTTCTTATCTTTGTACCTGCTGAGCAGAATCTCTGGGTTTCATTACAGGCAGCTGTTAGAACTGATACAATAGTTGCTAATACTCCAGAGATGCTGCTGAGAAATGTATCCACTAAGGGGCAGATTTATCGAAGGCGAGGTGAATTTTCGAATTGAATTGAGTTTTTTTGGGGTACCTCAACTTTGCAGAAAATTTGAAAATCTGAATATTGAAATTTATCATGTACTGTCTCTTTAAAAATTCGAATTCGACCATTCGCCATCTAAAACCTACCGAGTTGCTGTTTTAGACTATGGGGGACCTCCTAGAACCTATCTGGAGTCAATTGGTGGACTTTGAAAAATCAAAGTTTTTTTTGGGAAAAACTTTGAATCCAATTCGATCGAATACGATATTACTTCGATTTTTACGATTCAAATTCGGCCAAATACGGACCTATTCGATCGAATACGAACCTATTCGACCAAAAAAAACCTTCGACTTAATTTCGGTTGGTCTTTTTGAATTCAGATTTCGAAGTTTTTTCAATTCAAAATTCGACCCTTGATAAATATGCCCCTTAATGTTGCAAAATTGTAACAGTTCAGAATCTGCACCTGAATTACTGAGCTGCCAGACTCAAACACAAGAGACAGGAACATTCAACTTTAAACTTAGGTTTTGGAAAATCAGTAAAAATTAAATAATGGAAAGTAATTGAAAAATTCTTTATTTCTGGGGAACAATCCGAAAACAACTGAACTGAAAAAAAAAACTGTGTGTGCACTAAATGAAATGCATGCATACGACTGTGTGTTTATTCCATAATTTCTTATGCAAGTTTAGAGGGATTAAAGTGCTACTATTTCCAGATGACAAATATGGTATTCACTTTACTAAGGGCCTATTTACTTAGGGCCGAAGTGAATTTCAAATTAAAAAACTTCAAATTTCAAAGTAATTTTTGGGTACTTCAACCATCAAATAGGCCAAATTCGACTTCGACTTGAATTAAAAATACTTCACAAATTCGATCATTTGAAAATCGAAGTATTGTCTCTTTAAAAAACTTCGTCTTCAACACTTCGCCACCTTAAACCTGCCGAATTGCTATGTTAGCCTATGGAGACCTCCTAGAACCTATAGCCAGTATTTGGCTAAGTTTTGAGAAGTCGAAGGATTTTTTCGTAAAATTGTACGATTAAATCGATAAATTCGACTTTGAATGTCGGCTACCCTATTCGATGGTCGAATTTCGAAGTTTTTTTCACTTCGAAATTCAACCATTGATAAATCTGCCCCTTAGTATGGAAACAAAACTATAGTACAGGTATATCAGTGCCCAGCACTGCGTGCTCCCTCACACTGTCTGCTTTTTTCAAACAATGAGTTTTACTAGACTTTGAGAGAAGGGGAAATGTTAGCAAATCTAAAATTGAAGTTCAAAGTTTGAAGTTGAAAATGGCAGTGTTCCCATTGACTCCAATGCACAAAAAACATAAATATTTACTACAATGCATTCAATGCAATAAAAAAACATAGGCTCATTTATCAACACTGGACAAATTTGCCCATGGGCAGTAACCTATGGCAACCAATCAGATTTCTGCATTCATTGTACTGCTTGTAAGGCATAACTTTAAGTATTCCGAATAGTTTTTCCATTACTGACTTTTATTACATTGCTCCTCCACCTTTCAAATATCAGTTTTCTATAACAGAATGGTGGTTTATCACATGAAAAGCATTGTCCATCTTTCTATTGACTAAAAGTGGGATCAATATAAACGGTGAAATGGGTTTGTACTGGCGCACCGGTTCACTTGGGCCAATGTGGTGTGAATAAAAAACAGTAATCAGAAAAATGGCAAAAAACTGTCCCTGCAGCATAGTGAGTGTTAATGCACTTTTTGTACATAACCCCAATTAAATGAGCTCAAGTAAAAAAGTATATTCTTCAAAGTCCAGGCTTCTATTTTCAAATTAAAGTGATGCTCAAAAATTGCAGGTTTTTATGACCTGTGTAAAACAGCTGTGTCCCACTAGTAAGTCAGGCCTGGATAGCTCGTAAGCCAGAAGATGTTGCATGTTTCTTCCATTCAGCTACAGAAAACATAATCTTGACTACAAACTCCTAATAAGAAAAAAAAAAAACCGTGATGTGAAACACAATTTATTTGAATACATAGAATAACAAAAAAAAACACAAAAAAAAATGACCAAAGTCAGATGGTGACATTTTAAAATATACTCAGCTTTCACAAATCTAATACAAGAGTTCGTTTTGGTGTGTGTTCTTAAAGGTTTGTGTGTGTTTGTTTTATGCTTTGACTTTAAATAGCTGGTTGGCCTTTGATTAAGGGGCAGATGCACTAAATTCGGGTGAAGGGTTCGAATATAAAAAACTTCGAATTTCGAAGTTTTTTTGGGCTACTTCGACCATCGAATGGGCTACTTCGACCTTAGACTACGACCTTCGACTTCGAATCGAACGATTCGAACTAAAAATCGTTCGACTATTCGATAGTCGAAGTACTGTCCCTTTAAAAAAAACTTCGAACCCCTAGTTCGGCAGCTAAAAGCTACCGAAGTCAATGTTAGCCTATGGGGAATGTCCCCATAGGCTTGCCTGTGATTTTTTGATCGAAGGATTTTCCTTCGATCGTTGGATTAAAATCCTTCGAATCGTTCGATTCGAAGGATTTAATCGTTCGATCGAACGAAAAATCCTTAGATCGATCGATCGCAGGATTTGCGCAAAATCGGTCGACTTCGATATTCGAAGTCGAACGATTTTAGTTCACAGTCGAATATCGAGGGTTAATTAACCCTCGATATTCGACCCATAGTGAATCGGCCTCTAAGTGTTTTGCTGCACATGAAACGTGTTAGGTTTTTTGTGGACATGATAGTTGACGGAAACATTTTTTTACTTTTTGTGCTTGGCCTGAATGTGAAAAGTCCATTTTGTTTCTGAATGATTTGGGGGTGACTGTGTGGATCTGCATGAAGCAGGGTGCATGTGTATATAAGTAGGAGTGTTTTATGCACATGAACAGTTGAAGTAAGATATGGTTTAGGGATTCACCGAATCCAGGATTCGGTTCATGATTCAGCATTTTTTTCAGCAGGATTTGGATTTGGCCGAATCCTTCCGCCTGGCCGAACCGAATCCTAATTTGCATATGTAAATTAGGGGCGGGTAGGGAAATCACGTGACTTTTCGTCACAAAAGAAGATTTTTTTTCCACTTTTTCCTTTCCTGAACCTAATTTGCATGAGCAAATTAGGATTCGGATTCATTTCGGTGTTCGGCCGAATCTTTCACCAAGGATTCTGGGATTCAACCGAATCAAAAATAGTGGATTCAGTGCATCCCTAGTATGGTTTAAGCCTGAAACAAAACCAAGTGGAACCTATAAAGAGGCCTGACAGAAAAGCTCAGCCACCTGTTGGAAGTGACTGACTGACAGAAAGGAACGTCAGTGTAATTTGGGGTTTTAGTCATGCTGCAGTGGGTTGAATGAAGGGCAGATATTAATCATGCTGACGGCATTTAATACAGTAATATGGTATCTGTAGCAGTTGTGGGGTTAATTAAGGGTCTCAAAGTAAGAATACGTTATATTATTTGGGGTTGTTAACTCTTGTGAATCTAATATGAATAAGTCAAAATATAATAATAACAGGTATTTGGGGTATTGGAAAAATATTACTTTGTACTTGAGTGATCTTGCAAACACCTGCAAAAAAGCAAGTAAATGTTCTAGGTGGAAAATGATATTTTTGTATTGAATGCAACTTAGTGAAGCCATGCAGACATCAAACTGGAAACCAGTCTTACTCCACTAGCACAGTGCTGTCCAACTAGCAAGTTATTCACTATACTGCATGTTCAGGGACCAAATTATAAGGAAATAACAATGTCATACAATACAAAGAGATCAATGGAGCTCCTATGCAGCCTGGGGGCAGACTCCATCCTGAGGCCCTCACATTGGTTATCCCTGCTCTAGCACAGCAATTTTAGACAAAAACAGAAGCATATTCTTTTGGTGTCCAATAATATATATATAATATATTGCCAGCATACATTTAAAGGACAATTAAAGTCATTTCACATTATTTTATCTTGGCCAGAGGGCATAGATTTAATTTGCTCCATGACCAGCAGTCCTATGCTGCAGAAAATACAGGCCCAGCAATCTACCTTATGTTCCCTTGTTGATACTCTCAGCCTCCAAACCCAGGACTCATTGTGAAGGGCATGTAAACCTTATTCAATGTTAAAATAATTGCACCGAAGCTGCTGGCCATGAGAAGTGTTATAGCAGATTTTCCCTCTGATTTTTGCCTTTTTCCTTCTGACTAGTGCTAGATACCCATTAAAGAACATGACAGACTATATTATTCTAAAACTATTTTATTTAAAGTTAGTAAATAAATGACTGGTATCCAGTAGAATTAAATCTCAAGCAACTGGACTTTTCTGAGATTTCTTGAAAACGTTTCACCACTCATACAAGCAGCTTCTTCAGTTCAATTGAGGGTAATGAAATGAGGAAGAAAGTCCAGTTGCTTTAGTTTTAATTCTACTAGATACTGTATTCCATCACCTGGATGAATAATAATAATAATGAATGAAAATATTAATAGACCTAAATAACTGATGGATTTTCTACTCGAAGTGGGGGTAAAATGGGGATTCGAATTTGAGGCAATTCTAAAAAATTGGGGATATTAATTAGACTGGGGCAATAGTCAACAACCGTCAGCATATTTATTAGAAGAAGGTTTATGAATCTAATGCATGACAGATAGTTGAGGATCCAACCGGAAATGATGCTATATTGTAACACAAAACAAACATAGACTGGGGAAACAAAGACAATATATTTTTAAGAAGAAATGTAAGCTCCCCCAGATCATTTGCTCAGCTTGTGCACTGGAACATTAGGCTGTGTGAAAATTAAATAGTTGTCCTTTATGTATAAACATATCAAATGACCATACAACCAATGCTGCACTGGACATGTGCATCATTACAGGCCCGGGGGTGGGTTTGAATACTGGTGGATAAGGCTATTGGAAAACTCAATCACTTGCACTCAGATCAGCATGAATGGGTTATGGGTTCTTGCTACTGGTCTGGCCAAGTTAGCACTCTAATAGCCAACCAGGGCCCCTGTATGAGTGGCAACATATTTCTGTCTGTCTGTGCAGAGAAGTCTGCCTTTCACATTTAAAGATTTAAGGATATGGAAGCACTTTCAGATATTTCTGCTAAGTGCAGTGGTGGCTGGCAATGTATGATTTGTCTGTTTGAGCGAATGCAGGCTCCTTTATCACAAACAGAGTAACTTTGTTGTTTTTTTTTTTTGCTTTATGTCAACAGCTTGAAGGCATCCTGATGAATCTGGCAGCTGTAGCCTAATATATAAGTCAACTGTAAGTTGTGGTTCCCACTGCTATTTCCAATATTTATGTGCCTGTAAATCATGCCTCAAGGTGGCATAAATGAAAACTTTTGGATCAAGAAAATGATTCAAGGCCAGATTCTCAGTGTGAGATATTACAGAGACGTTAAGATATTTCCTGAGCATAATTACTGAATATTACATCCTGATACTCCAGTTTGGTCTGTCTTTTAGTAGTGGCAGGGCTGATATTGGTTGCTGGGAGTTGTCTTTTGATGAAAACTCAATACTAATATAATGTGTTAATCAGGGTGGCTGTATGTGGGCGCACAGAGTCTGGCATTATCCATACCTCCTCCCCCTTTAAGATTGCATGCACATAGGGGGCAGGCCCGGACTGGCAATCTGTAGGTTCTGGCAAATGCCAGAGGGGCTGCTATAAGGTGCCATAGAAAGCCACTATTTAGTGGGCTGTTTGGGCCTCTGTGTGGGCTGATTTGGGCCTCTGTATACCTGAAATGCCAGGGCCTATTTTAATTTTCAGTCCAGCCCTGGGAGGGGGATGGGACATGCAGGCAGGAATCCTCCACTGCCTCCCCACCAGGATTGTGCGCAAATCAGAGTGGTCGGGAATTGCAGAGACCTGTGTGCCTAGACCCCAGAGTGTTTCTACATGTGGCCCTTTATCTGTGCTGCCCTAGGCCTGGGCCTTTGTGGCCTAACCATAAATCCAGGCTTGGCCTCAATCTATAGCCTAGCACAATGTCCAGCTATTAAATATCCCTACATCATGTAGTCTCTATGGGTGACACTTTGGCTGAAAATGTAAGGTTATGACATCTAAAATAGAAAACTCTATCGCCCAAATCACTAGTATTTAAGTCACACAAAAATCCAAGGCACAATCTGAATGACAAACCCACAACAATTTGCAATAGGAACCATAGCATTGTAATTTCAGCCATTAATTTGCCTTCATGGTAAATAATTAGGGTTAACACCTTCTTTACTGCAGAACTCTGGGCAGGGGGGCAGGGCTATGATGTATGGGGGCAGGCCCATAACACAAAGGGTGTGTCACTGCATGAGGGGGCGGGGCTATGATTTCGCAATTGGTCGATCGATACATCAATCTTTAGAAATCCTGCCCGGTTTTCCTTATTTAGAAAACTGGGCAAGCAGTTTTGACACGGACTGTCCAGGTCAAAATAAGACAGGTGGCAACCCTATGTGTAATTCCCCTTGAGCGACAAATCCTCATTGCTTTACTAGAACAATCAAATGCCCTGCAAGCAAACATATTCCATTTTTTGGTACTTTTATTTTGTCTCCTCCTAAAAAAAGTCCAAGGAATTTCAGACCAGTGTCACATTTTCAGGTGAGGCAGAGCTATAATCACACAGGAATAAAAATAAAATGACTTCCAGGAAATGTAAATTCATTTTGCAACATTCACAAAATCCTGTTTATTTAATAGGCCATATGTTCCCTTTAGCTCGCTAAATGGAGGAAAGACAGGTTTTGAAAAGAGGAAATGTAGCCTATACATGATATTCTTCAACTGCATTAGCAGCACCATCAAAAGAAAGAATGAATACATAAACTCAATGCAAGGCAATTAAGCGACAGCTCGAAAAAAAATCATATGATTTTTGTGTCAAATTCAAAAAAGTTGTAAAATGCGATTTTTTGTACGATTTGGTTGAGACGTTTCACACTGATTTTTTTCAAGCTCATTATTTGATAAATGAATTAAATTTGTGGATGGGAATTAGGTCGACTTTGTTTTAATAAAAATATTTAGATACATTTTACATACATATTAAGTATTTGCATTGAATTAAGTTGTAGGTAGGGGGCAATAAAAAGTACAATCTATGTCAAATACAAAAATTAAAAGAGTTTTAAATGTTTACACTGAGGGGCAGATTTAGCAAAGGTCGAGGTAAATTTTCGAATAGTCCAAATTCGAATTGAATTTGCAAAAAATTCAAAGTTTCGAATATCGAAATTTATCATGTACTGTCTCTTTAAAAATTCGACTTTGACCATTCGCCATCTAAAACCTACGAATTGCTGTTTTAGCCTAGGGGGACTAGAACCCATTTGGAGTAAATTGTTGGACTTTGACTTTTTTGGGAAAAGCTTTGAATCAAATTTGATCGAATGCGCTATTCCTTTGATTCGAACAATTCAAATTCAGCCGAATACAGACCTATTCGATCGAAAACGGACCGATTCGACCCAAAATAAAACTTCAACTTAATATCGGTTGGTCTTTTTGAATTCAAATTTAGAAGTTTTTTCAATTTGAAAATCGACCCTTGATGAATATGCCCCTGAATATACACGAGGAAAGAGCTGGGTGGGTAATGGAATGTAGTGAAGTGACTCGATATTTGATCAAAGGTGCCCTTATTTTCTAATATCTAACACTATTGCCATTTAATGTATCAGTTTGCTATTCCTTTTATGTCTTTTTTTATTTGGTTCATTCACACCACATATGTGGTTAAATGTTTTTCCATTTTATTGGAATGTACTTGGAGCATATAAATTAAGGGGTTAATGAATAAATTAATAATCAAAAAGTTGGTGAGAACTGGCCATTCTATGACATACTAAAAATTAACTTGAAGGTGAACCACCCATTTAAGTGAAAGGACATGCAGGTAATTGTAACGGATAAGGTCATTAAGTGCAACATTTTTGTCCATGTTAGGATTCATTTCTTTGCACTCAATTTTTCTAATTTTTTTTTTTGAAATCTCAGTAAGTAATAGGGTAGAATGTTAATTGTTTAATATAAATGCTTAAGTAATGGTTAATACAGATGTTTAGGTTGGCCACTAGGCAGTGTGCAGTTACTGAATATGTCATATGTGGAAAACTGGGAGAATAAACCCTGTGAAAGTGCTGCTACTTAACTGAAGGCTGTCAAAATAAAGAGAATGTGTTTGAACTACAACTCTCTGCCTGGTGTGTTTCCCTCAAG
Source organism: Xenopus petersii (assembly GCA_038501925.1). NCBI lineage: Eukaryota > Metazoa > Chordata > Amphibia > Anura > Pipidae > Xenopus > Xenopus petersii. The sequence goes on from CM076682.1 coordinate 125,040,390, forward strand.
GATTCACCCACATAAAAGGTTGATGGTACATCAAGGGTTAACAATGGCAAGGCACAGCTAGTGACATCACAATGTCAAGATGCTGCCCACTCAGATTACAGTCACATGACATATGTTTGTGACATCACAATGTAATGACATCACCCACTCAGATCAGTCACATGATGTTTGTCTGTGACATCACAATGACAAGAATCAAGGTGTTGACAAACAGAATCACATCTGACATAGTGCGGCGAACGATAGCTTTGACTTCACTACTCCGTCACTGTTTTTATTTCTATTTACTTCTATTTACTTCTATTTCTATTTACTTCTATTTACTTCTATTTCTATTTACTTCTATTTACTTTCTATTTATCATTTATTCATCTATTTTATCTTTTTAATATGATTATGAAGAAAAACTGCTTAACAGGATTAGCCTTAATACCAATAATTTTAGTGGTTTGGACTACCATTGGCCTGCTAGTGGCTTATACTGCAGCTCTGACTCAGGGACACATACACTTGGTGCCATTTATAAGGTAATTCTATGTTCTTTACCTATATGGAATATACTTGGGCTGGATAGCAGCCAGGAAACCAACTAATAACATGATTTCTATTTATCTTATAGTGACTTAGGAACGAAATTACCAGAGATGGCTGTTAGTAGGATAACAGGAACAATTTCCAGCATTCTAGGTAAGTGACACTAACAGCGTTTCATATATTATTAGGCAATGTGAAGTATTTTGCTTTCCATAAAAAAAGGCAAATAGTTTGCTAATTAACCCATAAGCTAATCAAATGTATTTTTATTTTCAGATGTTGCTGTAAAGCTCCTGAACTATAAATTCATCAAGCTGTACCGACCCAAAGTCACAGGTGTCTACAATAGACTCATATTATGCCTTGGACTCCTATCCTGTGCTGGCTTTCTCCTGGCTGGTTATGTTAGGGTAAATAAAACCTCTTCCTATTTACTAAATTTCATATTGAAACTCAAAATTAGGGAACTGATTTCTGTGTCTCTATTGTAGGGGAAGGATTCAGAAACTGGTCACCTTACAGGAGCATTTGTGGGATTTGGCACGGGATGCGTATACAACATCGTACAATGTATACTGTACGCCATACTCCAGCCCAACGGAAAAAGCCGAAGGATGCTTTACTACCGGCTCTTTGCTTGTGTGATCACTGTTATCCCAATGATAGCACGTAAGTATGAACACCCCTGCCATATAATTAGTATTACATTCTAGTATTCCAACTTGATGCACAGTTATTTTGGAATTTATACCAACATTTAGGGGCATTTTTATCAAGGGTCGAATTTCGAAGTGAAGACTCTTCGAAATTCTAATTCAAAAACCAACCGAAATTAAATAAAAGTTTTTTTTGGTCGAATAGGTCCATTTTCAATTGAATAGGTCCATATTCGGCCAAATTCGAATCAAAGTTTTTTCCAAAAAAAAAAACTTACATTTTTCAAAGTCCACCAATTGACTAATAGGTTCTAGGAGGTGCCCCATAGGCTAAAACAGCAACTCTGCTGGTTTTACATGGTGAATGGTCAAAGTCAAATTTTTAAAGAGACAGTACATGATACATTTCGATATTCCGATTTTCGGGGGGTTTTTAAAATTCAAATCAAATTTAGACTATTCCCTAGTTGAAGTATACAAAAATAGCTCGAAATTTGAATTCATTCCATTCAAAAATTCACCTCGACCTTTGATAAATCTGCCCCTTAATGAGAATTTCTTACATTTATGCATTCCATCCTAGTATTGTCTTGCTCACTGTCTGTGTATTAACAATGTACTTTTCCATCTTTTAGTTACAACATCACTGACGACTTGTAGCATACTGACGAGCTGCAATCCACACTATTTGGTATGTTATTTTACATTTACATTTTATGTAAAACTTGTGTATTATAACAAATAATGTCTCCCTATTGTACTGAGGTTGATAAGGAGCCACCTTGGGTTCCATGATATGTATAAAGCACTTGGCAGCAGCCTGATCCCTTATATGGTTATAGAACAACTACTGTCCTAGGAAAAGAAAAAATGTCCCATCACAGACCTGTTATTGCTCGATCTTGTATGGCTGAACGCCACTTGTGCCATAAATAAAAAACCATATACGCCCCAACCCTTAATAATTATTCTAATAAAATAAGTTTTTGTTTTTTTCCTTTTTTAATAGAGAACGGCACTTGCAACATTGGAGTGGGCAGGAATGTTTGGGCTTCTCCTCTATATGCCAACTTATTCCATGGAATTTCAGGTCAGTAAAAGAACTCAGATATTTCTGTGCTATATATATATATATAAATAAATAAATTTATAGGGCTCATCATTACTTTTTACTTCTATTCAGAACCTGACTCTAATATGGCCCATAAGCCTAAAAGGCGACTGGATATGCAAGAGGGAAGGATCCACTGATGTAGAGTCCCCTGAGGAACCAACAACTGTCACCTGCAGGCACATGATAATACTGTTACCCTCTGATCAGCTATTAGGCTCAGTGGTACCTATTCATATACAGGGAGCTTACAGGGATTGGATATTCAAATGAGAAGCCCAGTCCCCCGAGGATCCACAAAAACAACTGAAAGAGTGAAAAACAAAATCTCCACATTCAAGAAAATATTGATTTAAAAAATGAAGAATCAATGTGTTTATTTAATCGTTTTAAAAATTTGAATATTTTATTTTATTAGAAAAATGTTTTTCTCCATTTTCTAGAATTTACAATTAATTTTAAAACATGAGAAAATATATTTTAAATAAATTTATTAAAAAGAAATAGCTTGGTGTGTTTTTTGTGAAGTCGGTTATCAGAAAAATAGCGGTGTTAAAATAAGGAGCTATTAAAGGAGAATTCAACCCATTTGTAAAAAACCGAGCACCCCCCACCCCAGGTAGACCTCCCTCCCTGCTTCCCCAAGGCTAACTGCCCCCCCAGGGAAATGGCCCATACTTAATACTTATATTTATACGGTAAGCTGACTGAGAGATCGGCAAATTCCTTGTAATTCCGCGCATGTGCAGTTGTCGGCAAACTGCTCCAGCAGAAATACCGATCTCCCAGTCAGCTTACAGAGGACCCGGAAGATGGATGCGTGGAACTCCACTGGCAGAATCTGCGGCGAGGGGTAAGTATAAAGTATGGGGCATTTCCCCGGGGGGCAGTTAGCCTGGGGGGAGGGAGGGCTACCTGGGGGGGTACTTGGTTTTTTTACATATGGGTTGAATTCTCCTTTAAGAGCAGTAGCTACAGGTCACGTGTGTATTACGTTTATGAGTGCTCCTTACTGTGCTTTCTGTGCTTGCGCTGCTCTAATGGATGGATATATGTCATATGCCGGCATTTCCACAGAAAACACAAACAACACAGTAATGTTTATACAAGAAATACAAGTGATAAAACTATCATGTCAAAAGAATATTTAGGAGGCACATTCATTATCACACAATCATTTTTGTGGTAGTTCCAGGTCTCTAAAATATTACTGGTGGGTTTTATACCAATTAAAAATGTATCAATTTAATAATTTATTTTCTGAGGTGGAACGATTCATTGCAATGCAAAAAATATCTGACTACATGTGCCCTCCCCGCAAGCGTCTGTGAAATGTGGATACAGATCTACTGCACGTCAGTGCTTTGTGTTATACCCTACAGAGCAGAATGGAGTTCTACTGTTCTACTGTTCAAAGCAGTCAAACACGTGACTCATGCAGGGACAATTCCTGCCCATCCCACCTAACACATGTCCCTGTCAATGGCTACCAATAGATGCCATGACCAGGGGGGCAGGGCCATTATGTATGGGGGCGGGCCCATACCCACAGGGGTATGTCACTGCATTAGGGGGGTGGGGCTATGATGTGGTGATTGGTGATTGGTCGATCAAAACCTTAATCTTAGGAAATCCTGACCGGTTTCCCTTATTTGGAAAACTGGGCAGACAGTTTTGACCTGGGCACTCCTTCAAAAACCGGGCTGTCCAGGTCAAAATAAGACAGGTGGCAACCCTATGTGTAATTCCCCTTGAGTGACAAATCCTCATTGCTTTACTAGAACAATCAAATGTCCTGCAAGCAAACATATTCCATTTTTTGGTACTTTTATTTTGTCTCCTCCTAAAAAAAAGTCCAAGGAATTTCAGACCAGTGACACATTTTCAAGTGAAGCAGAGCTATAATCTCACAGGAATAAAAATAAAAGGACATTCAGGAAATGTAACATTCACAAAATCGTGTATATGATTCCATGGGCACAACCAACATTTAGGGGTTTATTTATGAAGCCTCGGTTTTTTTCTGGTCAAATTTTTTAAGGGAAAAAGTTTTTTGAGGAAAAAAAAAATCAAATTTTTAAATATTTATTTTACCCCAAAGCTGCTAAAAATTCGAAAATACTCCAGCTAAAGGTGTAAAGATAATGTAGAAGTCAATGGCTGATGTCCCTTTTACAATTTGAAGATGTTTCTTGACATTGTCATCTGCACTGGATAATCAGAAAAACTCTGGGTTTTCAGGGGACTGATCAAAAAAAATCATATGATTTGTGTGTCAAATTCAAAAAAGTTATATGATTTGGTTGAGAAGTTTTCTTACACCGATTCTTTTCAAGCTCATTATTTGATTGTGGATGGGAATGAGGTCGACTGTTTTAATAAAAAAATTAGATACATTTGAGTTTTAGTAAGTACCCCCTTAATGAATAAACTAATCCACTGTATAAATACATATATAGGGGCATATTTATCAAAGGTCGAATTTCAAATTTGAAAAACGTCAAAATTGAATTCGAAAAGACCAGTCGAAATTAAGTCAAAGGTTTTTTTTGGTCGAATAGGTCTGTTTTCGATTGAATAGGTCCGTATTTGGGCCATTTTGAATCGTACGAATCGAAGGAATTGCGCATTCAATCGAATTTGAATCAAAGTTTTTCCCCCAAAAAAAGTCCACCAATTGATTCCAAATAGGTTCTAGGAGGTCTCCCAAAGGCTGAAACAGCAATTCGGCAGGTTTTAGTAGTGCATGATAAATTTAGATATTCGAATTTTCAAATTTTTTTCAAATTCGAATCGCATTTGGACTATTCCCTAGTCGAAGTACACAAAAAATCACTCGAAATTAGCATTTTTTGCATTCGAAAATTCACCTTGACCTTTGATAAATCTGCCCCTAAGTATTTGCATAGACTTAAATTGTAGGTAGGGAGCAATAAAAAGTACAATCTATGTCAAATACAAAAAAGAAAAGAGTTTTAAATGTATACACTGAATATACTGTACATGACTATACATTTAATGTATCAGTTTGCTATTCCTTCTATATCTTTTTTATTTGGTTCATTCACACCACATATGTATGGTTAAATGTTTTTCCTTTTTTTGAGTATGAACTTGGAGCATACAAAGGAAGGGGTTATCTGCTGTTACTTTAAAAGACTTGGGGTTATAGTGCAAAGATTAAGGGGCCGATTCACTAACTTCGAGTGAAGGATTCGACGTTAAAAAACTTCGAATTTCGAAGTTTTTTTGGGCTACTTCGACCATCGAATGGGCTACTTCGACCTTCGACTACGACTTCGAATCGAAGGATTCCAACTAAAAATCGTTAGACAATTCAACCATTCGACAGTCGAAGTACTGTCTCTTTAAAGAAAACTTCGACCCCCTAGTTCGCCATCTAAAAGCTACCGAACTCAATGTTAGCCTATGGGGAAGGTCCCCATAGTCTTGGCTAACTTTTTTTGATCGAAGGATATTCCTTCGATCGTTGGATTAAAATCATTTGTATCGTTCGATTCAAAGGATTTTATCGTTCGATCGAAGGAATAATCCTTAGATCGTTCGATCGAACTATCTGCGCTAAATCCTTCGACTTCGATATTCGAAGTCGAAGGATTATAATTCCTAGTCGAATATCGAGGGTTAATTAACCCTCGATATTCGACCCTTAGTGAATAGGCCCCTAAGACAAATAATTTAAAAAAATTATAATTTTTTTAAAAAAATGAATAATCAAAAAGTTGGTGAGAACTGGGCATTCTATGACATACTAAAAATGAATTTGAAGGTGAACCACCCCTTTTAGTGAAAGGAGATGCAAGTAATTATAACGGATAAGGTCATTAAGCGCGTGTTAGGATTCAGTTCTTTGCACTCAAGGTTTCAAAAAGAGAAATTAATAATCTCAGTAAGTTTTAGGTGGCAAGATTGTCTTAATGTAGAGTAACAGTTTGATTGGCAGACACTAGGACATGTCTGGTTTTCAGGAGGGTGAGATGTAATAGGGTAGAATGTTAATTGTTTAATATAAATGCTTAAGTAATGGTTAATACAGATGTTTAGGTTGGCCACTAGGCAGTGTGCAGTTACTGAATATGTCATATGTGGAAAACTGGGAGAATAAACCCTGTGAAAGTGCTGCTACTTAACTGAAGGCTGTCAAAATAAAGAGAATGTGTTTGAACTACAACTCTCTGCCTGGTGTGTTTCCCTCAAGGATTCACCCACATAAAAGGTTGATGGTACATCAAGGGTTAACAATGGCAAGGCACAGCTAGTGACATCACAATGTCAAGATGCTGCCCACTCAGATTACAGTCACATGACATATGTTTGTGACATCACAATGTAATGACATCACCCACTCAGATCAGTCACATGATGTTTGTCTGTGACATCACAATGACAAGAATCAAGGTGTTGACAAACAGAATCACATCTGACATAGTGCGGCGAACGATAGCTTTGACTTCACTACTCCGTCACTGTTTTTATTTCTATTTACTTCTATTTACTTCTATTTCTATTTACTTCTATTTACTTCTATTTCTATTTACTTCTATTTACTTTCTATTTATCATTTATTCATCTATTTTATCTTTTTAATATGATTATGAAGAAAAACTGCTTAACAGGATTAGCCTTAATACCAATAATTTTAGTGGTTTGGACTACCATTGGCCTGCTAGTGGCTTATACTGCAGCTCTGACTCAGGGACACATACACTTGGTGCCATTTATAAGGTAATTCTATGTTCTTTACCTATATGGAATATACTTGGGCTGGATAGCAGCCAGGAAACCAACTAATAACATGATTTCTATTTATCTTATAGTGACTTAGGAACGAAACTACCAGAGATGGCTGTTAGTAGGATAACAGGAACAATTTCCAGCATTCTAGGTAAGTGACACTAACAGCGTTTCATATATTATTAGGCAATGTGAAGTATTTTGCTTTCCATAAAAAAAGGCAAATAGTTTGCTAATTAACCCATAAGCTAATCAAATGTATTTTTATTTTCAGATGTTGCTGTAAAGCTCCTGAACTATAAATTCATCAAGCTGTACCGACCCAAAGTCACAGGTGTCTACAATAGACTCATATTATGCCTTGGACTCCTATCCTGTGCTGGCTTTCTCCTGGCTGGTTATGTTAGGGTAAATAAAACCTCTTCCTATTTACTAAATTTCATATTGAAACTCAAAATTAGGGAACTGATTTCTGTGTCTCTATTGTAGGGGAAGGATTCAGAAACTGGTCACCTTACAGGAGCATTTGTGGGATTTGGCACGGGATGCGTATACAACATCGTACAATGTATACTGTACGCCATACTCCAGCCCAACGGAAAAAGCCGAAGGATGCTTTACTACCGGCTCTTTGCTTGTGTGATCACTGTTATCCCAATGATAGCACGTAAGTATGAACACCCCTGCCATATAATTAGTATTACATTCTAGTATTCCAACTTGATGCACAGTTATTTTGGAATTTATACCAACATTTAGGGGCATTTTTATCAAGGGTCGAATTTCGAAGTGAAGACTCTTCGAAATTCTAATTCAAAAACCAACCGAAATTAAATAAAAGTTTTTTTTGGTCGAATAGGTCCATTTTCAATTGAATAGGTCCATATTCGGCCAAATTCGAATCAAAGTTTTTTCCAAAAAAAAAAACTTACATTTTTCAAAGTCCACCAATTGACTAATAGGTTCTAGGAGGTGCCCCATAGGCTAAAACAGCAACTCTGCTGGTTTTACATGGTGAATGGTCAAAGTCAAATTTTTAAAGAGACAGTACATGATACATTTCGATATTCCGATTTTCGGGGGGTTTTTAAAATTCAAATCAAATTTAGACTATTCCCTAGTTGAAGTATACAAAAATAGCTCGAAATTTGAATTCATTCCATTCAAAAATTCACCTCGACCTTTGATAAATCTGCCCCTTAATGAGAATTTCTTACATTTATGCATTCCATCCTAGTATTGTCTTGCTCACTGTCTGTGTATTAACAATGTACTTTTCCATCTTTTAGTTACAACATCACTGACGACTTGTAGCATACTGACGAGCTGCAATCCACACTATTTGGTATGTTATTTTACATTTACATTTTATGTAAAACTTGTGTATTATAACAAATAATGTCTCCCTATTGTACTGAGGTTGATAAGGAGCCACCTTGGGTTCCATGATATGTATAAAGCACTTGGCAGCAGCCTGATCCCTTATATGGTTATAGAACAACTACTGTCCTAGGAAAAGAAAAAATGTCCCATCACAGACCTGTTATTGCTCGATCTTGTATGGCTGAACGCCACTTGTGCCATAAATAAAAAACCATATACGCCCCAACCCTTAATAATTATTCTAATAAAATAAGTTTTTGTTTTTTTCCTTTTTTAATAGAGAACGGCACTTGCAACATTGGAGTGGGCAGGAATGTTTGGGCTTCTCCTCTATATGCCAACTTATTCCATGGAATTTCAGGTCAGTAAAAGAACTCAGATATTTCTGTGCTATATATATATATATAAATAAATAAATTTATAGGGCTCATCATTACTTTTTACTTCTATTCAGAACCTGACTCTAATATGGCCCATAAGCCTAAAAGGCGACTGGATATGCAAGAGGGAAGGATCCACTGATGTAGAGTCCCCTGAGGAACCAACAACTGTCACCTGCAGGCACATGATAATACTGTTACCCTCTGATCAGCTATTAGGCTCAGTGGTACCTATTCATATACAGGGAGCTTACAGGGATTGGATATTCAAATGAGAAGCCCAGTCCCCCGAGGATCCACAAAAACAACTGAAAGAGTGAAAAACAAAATCTCCACATTCAAGAAAATATTGATTTAAAAAATGAAGAATCAATGTGTTTATTTAATCGTTTTAAAAATTTGAATATTTTATTTTATTAGAAAAATGTTTTTCTCCATTTTCTAGAATTTACAATTAATTTTAAAACATGAGAAAATATATTTTAAATAAATTTATTAAAAAGAAATAGCTTGGTGTGTTTTTTGTGAAGTCGGTTATCAGAAAAATAGCGGTGTTAAAATAAGGAGCTATTAAAGGAGAATTCAACCCATTTGTAAAAAACCGAGCACCCCCCACCCCAGGTAGACCTCCCTCCCTGCTTCCCCAAGGCTAACTGCCCCCCCAGGGAAATGGCCCATACTTAATACTTATATTTATACGGTAAGCTGACTGAGAGATCGGCAAATTCCTTGTAATTCCGCGCATGTGCAGTTGTCGGCAAACTGCTCCAGCAGAAATACCGATCTCCCAGTCAGCTTACAGAGGACCCGGAAGATGGATGCGTGGAACTCCACTGGCAGAATCTGCGGCGAGGGGTAAGTATAAAGTATGGGGCATTTCCCCGGGGGGCAGTTAGCCTGGGGGGAGGGAGGGCTACCTGGGGGGGTACTTGGTTTTTTTACATATGGGTTGAATTCTCCTTTAAGAGAAGTAGCTACAGGTCACGTGTGTATTACGTTTATGAGTGGTCCTTACTGTGCTTTCTGTGCTTGCGCTGCTCTAATGGATGGATATATGTCATATGCCGGCATTTCCACAGAAAACACAAACAACACAGTAATGTTTATACAAGAAATACAAGTGATAAAACTATCATGTCAAAAGAATATTTAGGAGGCACATTCATTATCACACAATCATTTTTGTGGTAGTTCCAGGTCTCTAAAATATTACTGGTGGGTTTTATACCAATTAAAAATGTATCAATTTAATAATTTATTTTCTGAGGTGGAACGATTCATTGCAATGCAAAAAATATCTGACTACATGTGCCCTCCCCGCAAGCGTCTGTGAAATGTGGATACAGATCTACTGCACGTCAGTGCTTTGTGTTATACCCTACAGAGCAGAATGGAGTTCTACTGTTCTACTGTTCAAAGCAGTCAAACACGTGACTCATGCAGGGACAATTCCTGCCCATCCCACCTAACACATGTCCCTGTCAATGGCTACCAATAGATGCCATGACCAGGGGGGCAGGGCCATTATGTATGGGGGTGGGCCCATACCCACAGGGGTATGTCACTGCATTAGGGGGGTGGGGCTATGATGTGGTGATTGGTGATTGGTCGATCAAAACCTTAATCTTAGGAAATCCTGACCGGTTTCCCTTATTTGGAAAACTGGGCAGACAGTTTTGACCTGGGCACTCCTTCAAAAACCGGGCTGTCCAGGTCAAAATAAGACAGGTGGCAACCCTATGTGTAATTCCCCTTGAGTGACAAATCCTCATTGCTTTACTAGAACAATCAAATGTCCTGCAAGCAAACATATTCCATTTTTTGGTACTTTTATTTTGTCTCCTCCTAAAAAAAAGTCCAAGGAATTTCAGACCAGTGACACATTTTCAAGTGAAGCAGAGCTATAATCTCACAGGAATAAAAATAAAAGGACATTCAGGAAATGTAACATTCACAAAATCGTGTATATGATTCCATGGGCACAACCAACATTTAGGGGTTTATTTATGAAGCCTCGGTTTTTTTCTGGTCAAATTTTTTAAGGGAAAAAGTTTTTTGAGGAAAAAAAAAAATCAAATTTTTAAATATTTATTTTACCCCAAAGCTGCTAAAAATTCGAAAATACTCCAGCTAAAGGTGTAAAGATAATGTAGAAGTCAATGGCTGATGTCCCTTTTACAATTTGAAGATGTTTCTTGACATTGTCATCTGCACTGGATAATCAGAAAAACTCTGGGTTTTCAGGGGACTGATCAAAAAAAATCATATGATTTGTGTGTCAAATTCAAAAAAGTTATATGATTTGGTTGAGAAGTTTTCTTACACCGATTCTTTTCAAGCTCATTATTTGATTGTGGATGGGAATGAGGTCGACTGTTTTAATAAAAAAATTAGATACATTTGAGTTTTAGTAAGTACCCCCTTAATGAATAAACTAATCCACTGTATAAATACATATATAGGGGCATATTTATCAAAGGTCGAATTTCAAATTTGAAAAACGTCAAAATTGAATTCGAAAAGACCAGTCGAAATTAAGTCAAAGGTTTTTTTTGGTCGAATAGGTCTGTTTTCGATTGAATAGGTCCGTATTTGGGCCATTTTGAATCGTACGAATCGAAGGAATTGCGCATTCAATCGAATTTGAATCAAAGTTTTTCCCCCAAAAAAAGTCCACCAATTGATTCCAAATAGGTTCTAGGAGGTCTCCCAAAGGCTGAAACAGCAATTCGGCAGGTTTTAGTAGTGCATGATAAATTTAGATATTCGAATTTTCAAATTTTTTTCAAATTCGAATCGCATTTGGACTATTCCCTAGTCGAAGTACACAAAAAATCACTCGAAATTAGCATTTTTTGCATTCGAAAATTCACCTTGACCTTTGATAAATCTGCCCCTAAGTATTTGCATAGACTTAAATTGTAGGTAGGGAGCAATAAAAAGTACAATCTATGTCAAATACAAAAAAGAAAAGAGTTTTAAATGTATACACTAAATATACTGTACATGACTATACATTTAATGTATCAGTTTGCTATTCCTTCTATATCTTTTTTATTTGGTTCATTCACACCACATATGTATGGTTAAATGTTTTTCCTTTTTTTGAGTATGAACTTGGAGCATACAAAGGAAGGGGTTATCTGCTGTTACTTTAAAAGACTTGGGGTTATAGTGCAAAGATTAAGGGGCCGATTCACTAACTTCGAGTGAAGGATTCGACGTTAAAAAACTTCGAATTTCGAAGTTTTTTTGGGCTACTTCGACCATCGAATGGGCTACTTCGACCTTCGACTACGACTTCGAATCGAAGGATTCCAACTAAAAATCGTTAGACAATTCAACCATTCGACAGTCGAAGTACTGTCTCTTTAAAGAAAACTTCGACCCCCTAGTTCGCCATCTAAAAGCTACCGAACTCAATGTTAGCCTATGGGGAAGGTCCCCATAGTCTTGGCTAACTTTTTTTGATCGAAGGATATTCCTTCGATCGTTGGATTAAAATCATTTGTATCGTTCGATTCAAAGGATTTTATCGTTCGATCGAAGGAATAATCCTTAGATCGTTCGATCGAACTATCTGCGCTAAATCCTTCGACTTCGATATTCGAAGTCGAAGGATTATAATTCCTAGTCGAATATCGAGGGTTAATTAACCCTCGATATTCGACCCTTAGTGAATAGGCCCCTAAAACAAATAATTTAAAAAAATTATAATTTTTTTAAAAAAATGAATAATCAAAAAGTTGGTGAGAACTGGGCATTCTATGACATACTAAAAATGAATTTGAAGGTGAACCACCCCTTTTAGTGAAAGGAGATGCAAGTAATTATAACGGATAAGGTCATTAAGCGCGTGTTAGGATTCAGTTCTTTGCACTCAAGGTTTCAAAAAGAGAAATTAATAATCTCAGTAAGTTTTAGGTGGCAAGATTGTCTTAATGTAGAGTAACAGTTTGATTGGCAGACACTAGGACATGTCTGGTTTTCAGGAGGGTGAGATGTAATAGGGTAGAATGTTAATTGTTTAATATAAATGCTTAAGTAATGGTTAATACAGATGTTTAGGTTGGCCACTAGGCAGTGTGCAGTTACTGAATATGTCATATGTGGAAAACTGGGAGAATAAACCCTGTGAAAGTGCTGCTACTTAACTGAAGGCTGTCAAAATAAAGAGAATGTGTTTGAACTACAACTCTCTGCCTGGTGTGTTTCCCTCAAGGATTCACCCACATAAAAGGTTGATGGTACATCAAGGGTTAACAATGGCAAGGCACAGCTAGTGACATCACAATGTCAAGATGCTGCCCACTCAGATTACAGTCACATGACATATGTTTGTGACATCACAATGTAATGACATCACCCACTCAGATCAGTCACATGATGTTTGTCTGTGACATCACAATGACAAGAATCAAGGTGTTGACAAACAGAATCACATCTGACATAGTGCGGCGAACGATAGCTTTGACTTCACTACTCCGTCACTGTTTTTATTTCTATTTACTTCTATTTACTTCTATTTCTATTTACTTCTATTTACTTCTATTTCTATTTACTTCTATTTACTTTCTATTTATCATTTATTCATCTATTTTATCTTTTCTATTTATCATTTATTCATCTATTTTATCTTTTTAATATGATTATGAAGAAAAACTGCTTAACAGGATTAGCCTTAATACCAATAATTTTAGTGGTTTGGACTACCATTGGCCTGCTAGTGGCTTATACTGCAGCTCTGACTCAGGGACACATACACTTGGTGCCATTTATAAGGTAATTCTATGTTCTTTACCTATATGGAATATACTTGGGCTGGATAGCAGCCAGGAAACCAACTAATAACATGATTTCTATTTATCTTATAGTGACTTAGGAACGAAACTACCAGAGATGGCTGTTAGTAGGATAACAGGAACAATTTCCAGCATTCTAGGTAAGTGACACTAACAGCGTTTCATATATTATTAGGCAATGTGAAGTATTTTGCTTTCCATAAAAAAAGGCAAATAGTTTGCTAATTAACCCATAAGCTAATCAAATGTATTTTTATTTTCAGATGTTGCTGTAAAGCTCCTGAACTATAAATTCATCAAGCTGTACCGACCCAAAGTCACAGGTGTCTACAATAGACTCATATTATGCCTTGGACTCCTATCCTGTGCTGGCTTTCTCCTGGCTGGTTATGTTAGGGTAAATAAAACCTCTTCCTATTTACTAAATTTCATATTGAAACTCAAAATTAGGGAACTGATTTCTGTGTCTCTATTGTAGGGGAAGGATTCAGAAACTGGTCACCTTACAGGAGCATTTGTGGGATTTGGCACGGGATGCGTATACAACATCGTACAATGTATACTGTACGCCATACTCCAGCCCAACGGAAAAAGCCGAAGGATGCTTTACTACCGGCTCTTTGCTTGTGTGATCACTGTTATCCCAATGATAGCACGTAAGTATGAACACCCCTGCCATATAATTAGTATTACATTCTAGTATTCCAACTTGATGCACAGTTATTTTGGAATTTATACCAACGTTTAGGGGCATTTTTATCAAGGGTCGAATTTCGAAGTGAAAACGCTTCAAAATTCTAATTCAAAAACCGAAATTAAATAAAAGTTTTTTTTGGTCGAATAGGTCCATTTTCAATTGAATAGGTCCATATTCGGCCAAATTCGAATCAAAGTTTTTTCCAAAAAAAAAACTTACATTTTTCAAAGTCCACCAATTGACTAATAGGTTCTAGGATGTGCCCCATAGGCTAAAACAGCAACTCTGCTGGTTTTACATGGCGAATGGTCAAAGTCAAATTTTTAAAGAGACAGTACATGAAACATTTCGATATTCCGATTTTCGGGGGGTTTTTAAAATTCAAATCAAATTTAGACTATTCCCTAGTTGAAGTATACAAAAATAGCTCGAAATTTGAATTCATTCCATTCAAAAATTCACCTCGACCTTTGATAAATCTGCCCCTTAATGAGAATTTCTTACATTTATGCATTCCATCCTAGTATTGTCTTGCTCACTGTCTGTGTATTAACAATGTACTTTTCCATCTTTTAGTTACAACATCACTGACGACTTGTAGCATACTGACGAGCTGCAATCCACACTATTTGGTATGTTATTTTACATTTACATTTTATGTAAAACTTGTGTATTATAACAAATAATGTCTCCCTATTGTACTGAGGTTGATAAGGAGCCACCTTGGGTTCCATGATATGTATAAAGCACTTGGCAGCAGCCTGATCCCTTATATGGTTATAGAACAACTACCGTCCTAGGAAAAGAAAAAATGTCCCATCACAGACCTGTTATTGCTCGATCTTGTATGGCTGAACGCCACTTGTGCCATAAATAAAAAACCATATACGCCCCAACCCTTAATAATTATTCTAATAAAATAAGTTTTTGTTTTTTTCCTTTTTTAATAGAGAACGGCACTTGCAACATTGGAGTGGGCAGGAATGTTTGGGCTTCTCCTCTATATGCCAACTTATTCCATGGAATTTCAGGTCAGTAAAAGAACTCAGATATTTCTGTGCTATATATATATATAAATAAATAAATGTATAGGGCTCATCATTACTTTTTACTTCTATTCAGAACCTGACTCTAATATGGCCCATAAGCTTAAAAGGCGACTGGATATGCAAGAGGGAAGGATCCACTGATGTAGAGTCCCCTGAGGAACCAACAACTGTCACCTGCAGGCACATGATAATACTGTTACCCTCTGATCAGCTATTAGGCTCAGTGGTACCTATTCATATACAGGGAGCTTACAGGGATTGGATATTCAAATGAGAAGCCCAGTCCCCCGAGGATCCACAAAAACAACTGAAAGAGTGAAAAACAAAATCTCCACATTCAAGAAAATATTGATTTAAAAAATGAAGAATCAATGTGTTTATTTAATCTTTTTAAAAATTTGAATATTTTATTTTATTAGAAAAATGTTTTTCTCCATTTTCTAGAATTTACAATTAATTTTAAAACATGAGAAAATATATTTTAAATAAATTTATTAAAAAGAAATAGCTTGGTGTGTTTTTTGTGAAGTCGGTTATCAGAAAAATAGCGGTGTTAAAATAAGGAGCTATTAAAGGAGAATTCAACCCATTTGTAAAAAACCGAGCACCCCCCACCCCAGGTAGACCTCCCTCCCTGCTTCCCCCAGGCTAACTGCCCCCCCCCAGGGAAATGGCCCATACTTAATACTTATATTTATACGGTAAGCTGACTGAGAGATTGGCAATTTCCTTGTAATTCCGCGCATGTGCAGTTGTCGCAAACCGGCAAACTGCTCTAGCAGAAATACCGATCTCCCAGTCAGCTTACAGAGGACCCGCAAGATGGATGCGTGGAACTCCACTGGCAGAATCTGCGGCGAGGGGTAAGTATAAAGTATGGGGCATTTCCCCGGGGGGCAGTTAGCCTGGGGGGAGGGAGGGCTACCTGGGGGGGGGGTACTTGGTTTTTTTACATATGGGTTGAATTCTCCTTTAAGAGCAGTAGCTACAGGTCACGTGTGTATTACGTTTATGAGTGGTCCTTACTGTGCTTTCTGTGCTTGCGCTGCTCTAATGGATATATGTCATATGCCGGCATTTCCACAGAAAACACAAACAACACAGTAATGTTTATACAAGAAATACAAGTGATAAAACTATCATGTCAAAAGAATATTTAGGAGGCACATTCATTATCACACAATCATTTTTGTGGTAGTTCCAGGTCTCTAAAATATTACTGGTGGGTTTTATACCAATTAAAAATGTATCAATTTAATAATTTATTTTCTGAGGTGGAACGATTCATTGCAATGCAAAAAATATCTGACTACATGTGCCCTCCCCGCAAGCGTCTGTGAAATGTGGATACAGATCTACTGCACGTCAGTGCTTTGTGTTATACCCTACAGAGCAGAATGGAGTTCTACTGTTCTACTGTTCAAAGCAGTCAAACACGTGACTCATGCAGGGACAATTCCTGCCCATCCCACCTAACACATGTCCCTGTCAATGGCTACCAATAGATGCCATGACCAGGGGGGCAGGGCCATTATGTATGGGGGTGGGCCCATACCCACAGGGGTATGTCACTGCATTAGGGGGGTGGGGCTATGATGTGGTGATTGGTGATTGGTCGATCAAAACCTTAATCTTAGGAAATCCTGACCGGTTTCCCTTATTTGGAAAACTGGGCAGACAGTTTTGACCTGGGCACTCCTTCAAAAACCGGGCTGTCCAGGTCAAAATAAGACAGGTGGCAACCCTATGTGTAATTCCCCTTGAGTGACAAATCCTCATTGCTTTACTAGAACAATCAAATGTCCTGCAAGCAAACATATTCCATTTTTTGGTACTTTTATTTTGTCTCCTCCTAAAAAAAAGTCCAAGGAATTTCAGACCAGTGACACATTTTCAAGTGAAGCAGAGCTATAATCACACAGGAATAAAAATAAAAGGACATTCAGGAAATGTAACATTCACAAAATCGTGTATATGATTCCATGGGCACAACCAACATTTAGGGGTTTATTTATGAAGCCTCGGTTTTTTTCTGGTCAAATTTTTTAAGGGAAAAAGTTTTTTGAGGAAAAAAAAAAATCAAATTTTTAAATATTTATTTTACCCCAAAGCTGCTAAAAATTCGAAAATACTCCAGCTAAAGGTGTAAAGATAATGTAGAAGTCAATGGCTGATGTCCCTTTTACAATTTGAAGATGTTTCTTGACATTGTCATCTGCACTGGATAATCAGAAAAACTCTGGGTTTTCAGGGGACTGATCAAAAAAAATCATATGATTTGTGTGTCAAATTCAAAAAAGTTATATGATTTGGTTGAGAAGTTTTCTTACACCGATTCTTTTCAAGCTCATTATTTGATTGTGGATGGGAATGAGGTCGACTGTTTTAATAAAAAAATTAGATACATTTGAGTTTTAGTAAGTACCCCCTTAATGAATAAACTAATCCACTGTATAAATACATATATAGGGGCATATTTATCAAAGGTCGAATTTCAAATTTGAAAAACGTCAAAATTGAATTCGAAAAGACCAGTCGAAATTAAGTCAAAGGTTTTTTTTGGTCGAATAGGTCTGTTTTCGATTGAATAGGTCCGTATTTGGGCCATTTTGAATCGTACGAATCGAAGGAATTGCGCATTCAATCGAATTTGAATCAAAGTTTTTCCCCCAAAAAAAGTCCACCAATTGATTCCAAATAGGTTCTAGGAGGTCTCCCAAAGGCTGAAACAGCAATTCGGCAGGTTTTAGTAGTGCATGATAAATTTAGATATTCGAATTTTCAAATTTTTTTCAAATTCGAATCGCATTTGGACTATTCCCTAGTCGAAGTACACAAAAAATCACTCGAAATTAGCATTTTTTGCATTCGAAAATTCACCTTGACCTTTGATAAATCTGCCCCTAAGTATTTGCATAGACTTAAATTGTAGGTAGGGAGCAATAAAAAGTACAATCTATGTCAAATACAAAAAAGAAAAGAGTTTTAAATGTATACACTGAATATACTGTACATGACTATACATTTAATGTATCAGTTTGCTATTCCTTCTATATCTTTTTTATTTGGTTCATTCACACCACATATGTATGGTTAAATGTTTTTCCTTTTTTTGAGTATGAACTTGGAGCATACAAAGGAAGGGGTTATCTGCTGTTACTTTAAAAGACTTGGGGTTATAGTGCAAAGATTAAGGGGCCGATTCACTAACTTCGAGTGAAGGATTCGACGTTAAAAAACTTCGAATTTCGAAGTTTTTTTGGGCTACTTCGACCATCGAATGGGCTACTTCGACCTTCGACTACGACTTCGAATCGAAGGATTCCAACTAAAAATCGTTAGACAATTCAACCATTCGACAGTCGAAGTACTGTCTCTTTAAAGAAAACTTCGACCCCCTAGTTCGCCATCTAAAAGCTACCGAACTCAATGTTAGCCTATGGGGAAGGTCCCCATAGTCTTGGCTAACTTTTTTTGATCGAAGGATATTCCTTCGATCGTTGGATTAAAATCATTTGTATCGTTCGATTCAAAGGATTTTATCGTTCGATCGAAGGAATAATCCTTAGATCGTTCGATCGAACTATCTGCGCTAAATCCTTCGACTTCGATATTCGAAGTCGAAGGATTATAATTCCTAGTCGAATATCGAGGGTTAATTAACCCTCGATATTCGACCCTTAGTGAATAGGCCCCTAAGACAAATAATTTAAAAAAATTATAATTTTTTTAAAAAAATGAATAATCAAAAAGTTGGTGAGAACTGGGCATTCTATGACATACTAAAAATGAATTTGAAGGTGAACCACCCCTTTTAGTGAAAGGAGATGCAAGTAATTATAACGGATAAGGTCATTAAGCGCGTGTTAGGATTCAGTTCTTTGCACTCAAGGTTTCAAAAAGAGAAATTAATAATCTCAGTAAGTTTTAGGTGGCAAGATTGTCTTAATGTAGAGTAACAGTTTGATTGGCAGACACTAGGACATGTCTGGTTTTCAGGAGGGTGAGATGTAATAGGGTAGAATGTTAATTGTTTAATATAAATGCTTAAGTAATGGTTAATACAGATGTTTAGGTTGGCCACTAGGCAGTGTGCAGTTACTGAATATGTCATATGTGGAAAACTGGGAGAATAAACCCTGTGAAAGTGCTGCTACTTAACTGAAGGCTGTCAAAATAAAGAGAATGTGTTTGAACTACAACTCTCTGCCTGGTGTGTTTCCCTCAAGGATTCACCCACATAAAAGGTTGATGGTACATCAAGGGTTAACAATGGCAAGGCACAGCTAGTGACATCACAATGTCAAGATGCTGCCCACTCAGATTACAGTCACATGACATATGTTTGTGACATCACAATGTAATGACATCACCCACTCAGATCAGTCACATGATGTTTGTCTGTGACATCACAATGACAAGAATCAAGGTGTTGACAAACAGAATCACATCTGACATAGTGCGGCGAACGATAGCTTTGACTTCACTACTCCGTCACTGTTTTTATTTCTATTTACTTCTATTTACTTCTATTTCTATTTACTTCTATTTACTTCTATTTCTATTTACTTTTATTTACTTTCTATTTATCATTTATTCATCTATTTTATCTTTTCTATTTATCATTTATTCATCTATTTTGTCTTTTTAATATGATTATGAAGAAAAACTGCTTAACAGGATTAGCCTTAATACCAATAATTTTAGTGGTTTGGACTACCATTGGCCTGCTAGTGGCTTATACTGCAGCTCTGACTCAGGGACACATACACTTGGTGCCATTTATAAGGTAATTCTATGTTCTTTACCTATATGGAATATACTTGGGCTGGATAGCAGCCAGGAAACCAACTAATAACATGATTTCTATTTATCTTATAGTGACTTAGGAACGAAACTACCAGAGATGGCTGTTAGTAGGATAACAGGAACAATTTCCAGCATTCTAGGTAAGTGACACTAACAGCGTTTCATATATTATTAGGCAATGTGAAGTATTTTGCTTTCCATAAAAAAAGGCAAATAGTTTGCTAATTAACCCATAAGCTAATCAAATGTATTTTTATTTTCAGATGTTGCTGTAAAGCTCCTGAACTATAAATTCATCAAGCTGTACCGACCCAAAGTCACAGGTGTCTACAATAGACTCATATTATGCCTTGGACTCCTATCCTGTGCTGGCTTTCTCCTGGCTGGTTATGTTAGGGTAAATAAAACCTCTTCCTATTTACTAAATTTCATATTGAAACTCAAAATTAGGGAACTGATTTCTGTGTCTCTATTGTAGGGGAAGGATTCAGAAACTGGTCACCTTACAGGAGCATTTGTGGGATTTGGCACGGGATGCGTATACAACATCGTACAATGTATACTGTACGCCATACTCCAGCCCAACGGAAAAAGCCGAAGGATGCTTTACTACCGGCTCTTTGCTTGTGTGATCACTGTTATCCCAATGATAGCACGTAAGTATGAACACCCCTGCCATATAATTAGTATTACATTCTAGTATTCCAACTTGATGCACAGTTATTTTGGAATTTATACCAACGTTTAGGGGCATTTTTATCAAGGGTCGAATTTCGAAGTGAAAACGCTTCAAAATTCTAATTCAAAAACCAACCGAAATTAAATAAAAGT
This sequence comes from Xenopus petersii, assembly GCA_038501925.1. Taxonomy (NCBI): domain Eukaryota; kingdom Metazoa; phylum Chordata; class Amphibia; order Anura; family Pipidae; genus Xenopus; species Xenopus petersii. The sequence goes on from CM076682.1 coordinate 125,061,397, forward strand.
TTTTTTTGGTCGAATAGGTCCATTTTCAATTGAATAGGTCCATATTCGGCCAAATTCGAATCAAAGTTTTTTCCAAAAAAAAAACTTACATTTTTCAAAGTCCACCAATTGACTAATAGGTTCTAGGAGGTGCCCCATAGGCTAAAACAGCAACTCTGCTGGTTTTACATGGCGAATGGTCAAAGTCAAATTTTTAAAGAGACAGTACATGAAACATTTCGATATTCCGATTTTCGGGGGGTTTTTAAAATTCAAATCAAATTTAGACTATTCCCTAGTTGAAGTATACAAAAATAGCTCGAAATTTGAATTCATTCCATTCAAAAATTCACCTCGACCTTTGATAAATCTGCCCCTTAATGAGAATTTCTTACATTTATGCATTCCATCCTAGTATTGTCTTGCTCACTGTCTGTGTATTAACAATGTACTTTTCCATCTTTTAGTTACAACATCACTGACGACTTGTAGCATACTGACGAGCTGCAATCCACACTATTTGGTATGTTATTTTACATTTACATTTTATGTAAAACTTGTGTATTATAACAAATAATGTCTCCCTATTGTACTGAGGTTGATAAGGAGCCACCTTGGGTTCCATGATATGTATAAAGCACTTGGCAGCAGCCTGATCCCTTATATGGTTATAGAACAACTACCGTCCTAGGAAAAGAAAAAATGTCCCATCACAGACCTGTTATTGCTCGATCTTGTATGGCTGAACGCCACTTGTGCCATAAATAAAAAACCATATACGCCCCAACCCTTAATAATTATTCTAATAAAATAAGTTTTTGTTTTTTTCCTTTTTTAATAGAGAACGGCACTTGCAACATTGGAGTGGGCAGGAATGTTTGGGCTTCTCCTCTATATGCCAACTTATTCCATGGAATTTCAGGTCAGTAAAAGAACTCAGATATTTCTGTGCTATATATATATATAAATAAATAAATGTATAGGGCTCATCATTACTTTTTACTTCTATTCAGAACCTGACTCTAATATGGCCCATAAGCTTAAAAGGCGACTGGATATGCAAGAGGGAAGGATCCACTGATGTAGAGTCCCCTGAGGAACCAACAACTGTAACCTGCAGGCACATGATAATACTGTTACCCTCTGATCAGCTATTAGGCTCAGTGGTACCTATTCATATACAGGGAGCTTACAGGGATTGGATATTCAAATGAGAAGCCCAGTCCCCCGAGGATCCACAAAAACAACTGAAAGAGTGAAAAACAAAATCTCCACATTCAAGAAAATATTGATTTAAAAAATGAAGAATCAATGTGTTTATTTAATCTTTTTAAAAATTTGAATATTTTATTTTATTAGAAAAATGTTTTTCTCCATTTTCTAGAATTTACAATTAATTTTAAAACATGAGAAAATATATTTTAAATAAATTTATTAAAAAGAAATAGCTTGGTGTGTTTTTTGTGAAGTCGGTTATCAGAAAAATAGCGGTGTTAAAATAAGGAGCTATTAAAGGAGAATTCAACCCATTTGTAAAAAACCGAGCACCCCCCACCCCAGGTAGACCTCCCTCCCTGCTTCCCCCAGGCTAACTGCCCCCCCCCAGGGAAATGGCCCATACTTAATACTTATATTTATACGGTAAGCTGACTGAGAGATTGGCAATTTCCTTGTAATTCCGCGCATGTGCAGTTGTCGCAAACCGGCAAACTGCTCTAGCAGAAATACCGATCTCCCAGTCAGCTTACAGAGGACCCGCAAGATGGATGCGTGGAACTCCACTGGCAGAATCTGCGGCGAGGGGTAAGTATAAAGTATGGGGCATTTCCCCGGGGGGCAGTTAGCCTGGGGGGAGGGAGGGCTACCTGGGGGGGGGTACTTGGTTTTTTTACATATGGGTTGAATTCTCCTTTAAGAGCAGTAGCTACAGGTCACGTGTGTATTACGTTTATGAGTGGTCCTTACTGTGCTTTCTGTGCTTGCGCTGCTCTAATGGATATATGTCATATGCCGGCATTTCCACAGAAAACACAAACAACACAGTAATGTTTATACAAGAAATACAAGTGATAAAACTATCATGTCAAAAGAATATTTAGGAGGCACATTCATTATCACACAATCATTTTTGTGGTAGTTCCAGGTCTCTAAAATATTACTGGTGGGTTTTATACCAATTAAAAATGTATCAATTTAATAATTTATTTTCTGAGGTGGAACGATTCATTGCAATGCAAAAAATATCTGACTACATGTGCCCTCCCCGCAAGCGTCTGTGAAATGTGGATACAGATCTACTGCACGTCAGTGCTTTGTGTTATACCCTACAGAGCAGAATGGAGTTCTACTGTTCTACTGTTCAAAGCAGTCAAACACGTGACTCATGCAGGGACAATTCCTGCCCATCCCACCTAACACATGTCCCTGTCAATGGCTACCAATAGATGCCATGACCAGGGGGGCAGGGCCATTATGTATGGGGGTGGGCCCATACCCACAGGGGTATGTCACTGCATTAGGGGGGTGGGGCTATGATGTGGTGATTGGTGATTGGTCGATCAAAACCTTAATCTTAGGAAATCCTGACCGGTTTCCCTTATTTGGAAAACTGGGCAGACAGTTTTGACCTGGGCACTCCTTCAAAAACCGGGCTGTCCAGGTCAAAATAAGACAGGTGGCAACCCTATGTGTAATTCCCCTTGAGTGACAAATCCTCATTGCTTTACTAGAACAATCAAATGTCCTGCAAGCAAACATATTCCATTTTTTGGTACTTTTATTTTGTCTCCTCCTAAAAAAAAGTCCAAGGAATTTCAGACCAGTGACACATTTTCAAGTGAAGCAGAGCTATAATCACACAGGAATAAAAATAAAAGGACATTCAGGAAATGTAACATTCACAAAATCGTGTATATGATTCCATGGGCACAACCAACATTTAGGGGTTTATTTATGAAGCCTCGGTTTTTTTCTGGTCAAATTTTTTAAGGGAAAAAGTTTTTTGAGGAAAAAAAAAAATCAAATTTTTAAATATTTATTTTACCCCAAAGCTGCTAAAAATTCGAAAATACTCCAGCTAAAGGTGTAAAGATAATGTAGAAGTCAATGGCTGATGTCCCTTTTACAATTTGAAGATGTTTCTTGACATTGTCATCTGCACTGGATAATCAGAAAAACTCTGGGTTTTCAGGGGACTGATCAAAAAAAATCATATGATTTGTGTGTCAAATTCAAAAAAGTTATATGATTTGGTTGAGAAGTTTTCTTACACCGATTCTTTTCAAGCTCATTATTTGATTGTGGATGGGAATGAGGTCGACTGTTTTAATAAAAAAATTAGATACATTTGAGTTTTAGTAAGTACCCCCTTAATGAATAAACTAATCCACTGTATAAATACATATATAGGGGCATATTTATCAAAGGTCGAATTTCAAATTTGAAAAACGTCAAAACTGAATTCGAAAAGACCAGTCGAAATTAAGTCAAAGGTTTTTTTTGGTCGAATAGGTCTGTTTTCGATTGAATAGGTCCGTATTTGGGCCATTTTGAATCGTACGAATCGAAGGAATTGCGCATTCAATCGAATTTGAATCAAAGTTTTTCCCCCAAAAAAAGTCCACCAATTGATTCCAAATAGGTTCTAGGAGGTCTCCCAAAGGCTGAAACAGCAATTCGGCAGGTTTTAGTAGTGCATGATAAATTTAGATATTCGAATTTTCAAATTTTTTTCAAATTCGAATCGCATTTGGACTATTCCCTAGTCGAAGTACACAAAAAATCACTCGAAATTAGCATTTTTTGCATTCGAAAATTCACCTTGACCTTTGATAAATCTGCCCCTAAGTATTTGCATAGACTTAAATTGTAGGTAGGGAGCAATAAAAAGTACAATCTATGTCAAATACAAAAAAGAAAAGAGTTTTAAATGTATACACTGAATATACTGTACATGACTATACATTTAATGTATCAGTTTGCTATTCCTTCTATATCTTTTTTATTTGGTTCATTCACACCACATATGTATGGTTAAATGTTTTTCCTTTTTTTGAGTATGAACTTGGAGCATACAAAGGAAGGGGTTATCTGCTGTTACTTTAAAAGACTTGGGGTTATAGTGCAAAGATTAAGGGGCCGATTCACTAACTTCGAGTGAAGGATTCGACGTTAAAAAACTTCGAATTTCGAAGTTTTTTTTGGGCTACTTCGACCATCGAATGGGCTACTTCGACCTTCGACTACGACTTCGAATCGAAGGATTCCAACTAAAAATCGTTAGACAATTCAACCATTCGTCGAAGTACTGTCTCTTTAAAGAAAACTTCGACCCCCTAGTTCGCCATCTAAAAGCTACCGAACTCAATGTTAGCCTATGGGGAAGGTCCCCATAGTCTTGGCTAACTTTTTTTGATCGAAGGATATTCCTTCGATCGTTGGATTAAAATCATTTGTATCGTTCGATTCAAAGGATTTTATCGTTCGATCGAAGGAATAATCCTTAGATCGTTCGATCGAACTATCTGCGCTAAATCCTTCGACTTCGATATTCGAAGTCGAAGGATTATAATTCCTAGTCGAATATCGAGGGTTAATTAACCCTCGATATTCGACCCTTAGTGAATAGGCCCCTAAGACAAATAATTTAAAAAAATTATAATTTTTTTAAAAAAATGAATAATCAAAAAGTTGGTGAGAACTGGGCATTCTATGACATACTAAAAATGAATTTGAAGGTGAACCACCCCTTTTAGTGAAAGGAGATGCAAGTAATTATAACGGATAAGGTCATTAAGCGCGTGTTAGGATTCAGTTCTTTGCACTCAAGGTTTCAAAAAGAGAAATTAATAATCTCAGTAAGTTTTAGGTGGCAAGATTGTCTTAATGTAGAGTAACAGTTTGATTGGCAGACACTAGGACATGTCTGGTTTTCAGGAGGGTGAGATGTAATAGGGTAGAATGTTAATTGTTTAATATAAATGCTTAAGTAATGGTTAATACAGATGTTTAGGTTGGCCACTAGGCAGTGTGCAGTTACTGAATATGTCATATGTGGAAAACTGGGAGAATAAACCCTGTGAAAGTGCTGCTACTTAACTGAAGGCTGTCAAAATAAAGAGAATGTGTTTGAACTACAACTCTCTGCCTGGTGTGTTTCCCTCAAGGATTCACCCACATAAAAGGTTGATGGTACATCAAGGGTTAACAATGGCAAGGCACAGCTAGTGACATCACAATGTCAAGATGCTGCCCACTCAGATTACAGTCACATGACATATGTTTGTGACATCACAATGTAATGACATCACCCACTCAGATCAGTCACATGATGTTTGTCTGTGACATCACAATGACAAGAATCAAGGTGTTGACAAACAGAATCACATCTGACATAGTGCGGCGAACGATAGCTTTGACTTCACTACTCCGTCACTGTTTTTATTTCTATTTACTTCTATTTACTTCTATTTCTATTTACTTCTATTTACTTCTATTTCTATTTACTTTTATTTACTTTCTATTTATCATTTATTCATCTATTTTATCTTTTCTATTTATCATTTATTCATCTATTTTGTCTTTTTAATATGATTATGAAGAAAAACTGCTTAACAGGATTAGCCTTAATACCAATAATTTTAGTGGTTTGGACTACCATTGGCCTGCTAGTGGCTTATACTGCAGCTCTGACTCAGGGACACATACACTTGGTGCCATTTATAAGGTAATTCTATGTTCTTTACCTATATGGAATATACTTGGGCTGGATAGCAGCCAGGAAACCAACTAATAACATGATTTCTATTTATCTTATAGTGACTTAGGAACGAAACTACCAGAGATGGCTGTTAGTAGGATAACAGGAACAATTTCCAGCATTCTAGGTAAGTGACACTAACAGCGTTTCATATATTATTAGGCAATGTGAAGTATTTTGCTTTCCATAAAAAAAGGCAAATAGTTTGCTAATTAACCCATAAGCTAATCAAATGTATTTTTATTTTCAGATGTTGCTGTAAAGCTCCTGAACTATAAATTCATCAAGCTGTACCGACCCAAAGTCACAGGTGTCTACAATAGACTCATATTATGCCTTGGACTCCTATCCTGTGCTGGCTTTCTCCTGGCTGGTTATGTTAGGGTAAATAAAACCTCTTCCTATTTACTAAATTTCATATTGAAACTCAAAATTAGGGAACTGATTTCTGTGTCTCTATTGTAGGGGAAGGATTCAGAAACTGGTCACCTTACAGGAGCATTTGTGGGATTTGGCACGGGATGCGTATACAACATCGTACAATGTATACTGTACGCCATACTCCAGCCCAACGGAAAAAGCCGAAGGATGCTTTACTACCGGCTCTTTGCTTGTGTGATCACTGTTATCCCAATGATAGCACGTAAGTATGAACACCCCTGCCATATAATTAGTATTACATTCTAGTATTCCAACTTGATGCACAGTTATTTTGGAATTTATACCAACGTTTAGGGGCATTTTTATCAAGGGTCGAATTTCGAAGTGAAAACGCTTCAAAATTCTAATTCAAAAACCAACCGAAATTAAATAAAAGTTTTTTTTGGTCGAATAGGTCCATTTTCAATTGAATAGGTCCATATTCGGCCAAATTCGAATCAAAGTTTTTTCCAAAAAAAAAACTTACATTTTTCAAAGTCCACCAATTGACTAATAGGTTCTAGGAGGTGCCCCATAGGCTAAAACAGCAACTCTGCTGGTTTTACATGGCGAATGGTCAAAGTCAAATTTTTAAAGAGACAGTACATGAAACATTTCGATATTCCGATTTTCGGGGGGTTTTTAAAATTCAAATCAAATTTAGACTATTCCCTAGTTGAAGTATACAAAAATAGCTCGAAATTTGAATTCATTCCATTCAAAAATTCACCTCGACCTTTGATAAATCTGCCCCTTAATGAGAATTTCTTACATTTATGCATTCCATCCTAGTATTGTCTTGCTCACTGTCTGTGTATTAACAATGTACTTTTCCATCTTTTAGTTACAACATCACTGACGACTTGTAGCATACTGACGAGCTGCAATCCACACTATTTGGTATGTTATTTTACATTTACATTTTATGTAAAACTTGTGTATTATAACAAATAATGTCTCCCTATTGTACTGAGGTTGATAAGGAGCCACCTTGGGTTCCATGATATGTATAAAGCACTTGGCAGCAGCCTGATCCCTTATATGGTTATAGAACAACTACCGTCCTAGGAAAAGAAAAAATGTCCCATCACAGACCTGTTATTGCTCGATCTTGTATGGCTGAACGCCACTTGTGCCATAAATAAAAAACCATATACGCCCCAACCCTTAATAATTATTCTAATAAAATAAGTTTTTGTTTTTTTCCTTTTTTAATAGAGAACGGCACTTGCAACATTGGAGTGGGCAGGAATGTTTGGGCTTCTCCTCTATATGCCAACTTATTCCATGGAATTTCAGGTCAGTAAAAGAACTCAGATATTTCTGTGCTATATATATATATAAATAAATAAATGTATAGGGCTCATCATTACTTTTTACTTCTATTCAGAACCTGACTCTAATATGGCCCATAAGCTTAAAAGGCGACTGGATATGCAAGAGGGAAGGATCCACTGATGTAGAGTCCCCTGAGGAACCAACAACTGTCACCTGCAGGCACATGATAATACTGTTACCCTCTGATCAGCTATTAGGCTCAGTGGTACCTATTCATATACAGGGAGCTTACAGGGATTGGATATTCAAATGAGAAGCCCAGTCCCCCGAGGATCCACAAAAACAACTGAAAGAGTGAAAAACAAAATCTCCACATTCAAGAAAATATTGATTTAAAAAATGAAGAATCAATGTGTTTATTTAATCTTTTTAAAAATTTGAATATTTTATTTTATTAGAAAAATGTTTTTCTCCATTTTCTAGAATTTACAATTAATTTTAAAACATGAGAAAATATATTTTAAATAAATTTATTAAAAAGAAATAGCTTGGTGTGTTTTTTGTGAAGTCGGTTATCAGAAAAATAGCGGTGTTAAAATAAGGAGCTATTAAAGGAGAATTCAACCCATTTGTAAAAAACCGAGCACCCCCCACCCCAGGTAGACCTCCCTCCCTGCTTCCCCCAGGCTAACTGCCCCCCCCCAGGGAAATGGCCCATACTTAATACTTATATTTATACGGTAAGCTGACTGAGAGATTGGCAATTTCCTTGTAATTCCGCGCATGTGCAGTTGTCGCAAACCGGCAAACTGCTCTAGCAGAAATACCGATCTCCCAGTCAGCTTACAGAGGACCCGCAAGATGGATGCGTGGAACTCCACTGGCAGAATCTGCGGCGAGGGGTAAGTATAAAGTATGGGGCATTTCCCCGGGGGGCAGTTAGCCTGGGGGGAGGGAGGGCTACCTGGGGGGGGGTACTTGGTTTTTTTACATATGGGTTGAATTCTCCTTTAAGAGCAGTAGCTACAGGTCACGTGTGTATTACGTTTATGAGTGGTCCTTACTGTGCTTTCTGTGCTTGCGCTGCTCTAATGGATATATGTCATATGCCGGCATTTCCACAGAAAACACAAACAACACAGTAATGTTTATACAAGAAATACAAGTGATAAAACTATCATGTCAAAAGAATATTTAGGAGGCACATTCATTATCACACAATCATTTTTGTGGTAGTTCCAGGTCTCTAAAATATTACTGGTGGGTTTTATACCAATTAAAAATGTATCAATTTAATAATTTATTTTCTGAGGTGGAACGATTCATTGCAATGCAAAAAATATCTGACTACATGTGCCCTCCCCGCAAGCGTCTGTGAAATGTGGATACAGATCTACTGCACGTCAGTGCTTTGTGTTATACCCTACAGAGCAGAATGGAGTTCTACTGTTCTACTGTTCAAAGCAGTCAAACACGTGACTCATGCAGGGACAATTCCTGCCCATCCCACCTAACACATGTCCCTGTCAATGGCTACCAATAGATGCCATGACCAGGGGGGCAGGGCCATTATGTATGGGGGTGGGCCCATACCCACAGGGGTATGTCACTGCATTAGGGGGGTGGGGCTATGATGTGGTGATTGGTGATTGGTCGATCAAAACCTTAATCTTAGGAAATCCTGACCGGTTTCCCTTATTTGGAAAACTGGGCAGACAGTTTTGACCTGGGCACTCCTTCAAAAACCGGGCTGTCCAGGTCAAAATAAGACAGGTGGCAACCCTATGTGTAATTCCCCTTGAGTGACAAATCCTCATTGCTTTACTAGAACAATCAAATGTCCTGCAAGCAAACATATTCCATTTTTTGGTACTTTTATTTTGTCTCCTCCTAAAAAAAAGTCCAAGGAATTTCAGACCAGTGACACATTTTCAAGTGAAGCAGAGCTATAATCACACAGGAATAAAAATAAAAGGACATTCAGGAAATGTAACATTCACAAAATCGTGTATATGATTCCATGGGCACAACCAACATTTAGGGGTTTATTTATGAAGCCTCGGTTTTTTTCTGGTCAAATTTTTTAAGGGAAAAAGTTTTTTGAGGAAAAAAAAAAATCAAATTTTTAAATATTTATTTTACCCCAAAGCTGCTAAAAATTCGAAAATACTCCAGCTAAAGGTGTAAAGATAATGTAGAAGTCAATGGCTGATGTCCCTTTTACAATTTGAAGATGTTTCTTGACATTGTCATCTGCACTGGATAATCAGAAAAACTCTGGGTTTTCAGGGGACTGATCAAAAAAAATCATATGATTTGTGTGTCAAATTCAAAAAAGTTATATGATTTGGTTGAGAAGTTTTCTTACACCGATTCTTTTCAAGCTCATTATTTGATTGTGGATGGGAATGAGGTCGACTGTTTTAATAAAAAAATTAGATACATTTGAGTTTTAGTAAGTACCCCCTTAATGAATAAACTAATCCACTGTATAAATACATATATAGGGGCATATTTATCAAAGGTCGAATTTCAAATTTGAAAAACGTCAAAATTGAATTCGAAAAGACCAGTCGAAATTAAGTCAAAGGTTTTTTTTGGTCGAATAGGTCTGTTTTCGATTGAATAGGTCCGTATTTGGGCCATTTTGAATCGTACGAATCGAAGGAATTGCGCATTCAATCGAATTTGAATCAAAGTTTTTCCCCCAAAAAAAGTCCACCAATTGATTCCAAATAGGTTCTAGGAGGTCTCCCAAAGGCTGAAACAGCAATTCGGCAGGTTTTAGTAGTGCATGATAAATTTAGATATTCGAATTTTCAAATTTTTTTCAAATTCGAATCGCATTTGGACTATTCCCTAGTCGAAGTACACAAAAAATCACTCGAAATTAGCATTTTTTGCATTCGAAAATTCACCTTGACCTTTGATAAATCTGCCCCTAAGTATTTGCATAGACTTAAATTGTAGGTAGGGAGCAATAAAAAGTACAATCTATGTCAAATACAAAAAAGAAAAGAGTTTTAAATGTATACACTGAATATACTGTACATGACTATACATTTAATGTATCAGTTTGCTATTCCTTCTATATCTTTTTTATTTGGTTCATTCACACCACATATGTATGGTTAAATGTTTTTCCTTTTTTTGAGTATGAACTTGGAGCATACAAAGGAAGGGGTTATCTGCTGTTACTTTAAAAGACTTGGGGTTATAGTGCAAAGATTAAGGGGCCGATTCACTAACTTCGAGTGAAGGATTCGACGTTAAAAAACTTCGAATTTCGAAGTTTTTTTGGGCTACTTCGACCATCGAATGGGCTACTTCGACCTTCGACTACGACTTCGAATCGAAGGATTCCAACTAAAAATCGTTAGACAATTCAACCATTCGACAGTCGAAGTACTGTCTCTTTAAAGAAAACTTCGACCCCCTAGTTCGCCATCTAAAAGCTACCGAACTCAATGTTAGCCTATGGGGAAGGTCCCCATAGTCTTGGCTAACTTTTTTTGATCGAAGGATATTCCTTCGATCGTTGGATTAAAATCATTTGTATCGTTCGATTCAAAGGATTTTATCGTTCGATCGAAGGAATAATCCTTAGATCGTTCGATCGAACTATCTGCGCTAAATCCTTCGACTTCGATATTCGAAGTCGAAGGATTATAATTCCTAGTCGAATATCGAGGGTTAATTAACCCTCGATATTCGACCCTTAGTGAATAGGCCCCTAAGACAAATAATTTAAAAAAATTATAATTTTTTTAAAAAAATGAATAATCAAAAAGTTGGTGAGAACTGGGCATTCTATGACATACTAAAAATGAATTTGAAGGTGAACCACCCCTTTTAGTGAAAGGAGATGCAAGTAATTATAACGGATAAGGTCATTAAGCGCGTGTTAGGATTCAGTTCTTTGCACTCAAGGTTTCAAAAAGAGAAATTAATAATCTCAGTAAGTTTTAGGTGGCAAGATTGTCTTAATGTAGAGTAACAGTTTGATTGGCAGACACTAGGACATGTCTGGTTTTCAGGAGGGTGAGATGTAATAGGGTAGAATGTTAATTGTTTAATATAAATGCTTAAGTAATGGTTAATACAGATGTTTAGGTTGGCCACTAGGCAGTGTGCAGTTACTGAATATGTCATATGTGGAAAACTGGGAGAATAAACCCTGTGAAAGTGCTGCTACTTAACTGAAGGCTGTCAAAATAAAGAGAATGTGTTTGAACTACAACTCTCTGCCTGGTGTGTTTCCCTCAAGGATTCACCCACATAAAAGGTTGATGGTACATCAAGGGTTAACAATGGCAAGGCACAGCTAGTGACATCACAATGTCAAGATGCTGCCCACTCAGATTACAGTCACATGACATATGTTTGTGACATCACAATGTAATGACATCACCCACTCAGATCAGTCACATGATGTTTGTCTGTGACATCACAATGACAAGAATCAAGGTGTTGACAAACAGAATCACATCTGACATAGTGCGGCGAACGATAGCTTTGACTTCACTACTCCGTCACTGTTTTTATTTCTATTTACTTCTATTTACTTCTATTTCTATTTACTTCTATTTACTTCTATTTCTATTTACTTTTATTTACTTTCTATTTATCATTTATTCATCTATTTTATCTTTTCTATTTATCATTTATTCATCTATTTTGTCTTTTTAATATGATTATGAAGAAAAACTGCTTAACAGGATTAGCCTTAATACCAATAATTTTAGTGGTTTGGACTACCATTGGCCTGCTAGTGGCTTATACTGCAGCTCTGACTCAGGGACACATACACTTGGTGCCATTTATAAGGTAATTCTATGTTCTTTACCTATATGGAATATACTTGGGCTGGATAGCAGCCAGGAAACCAACTAATAACATGATTTCTATTTATCTTATAGTGACTTAGGAACGAAACTACCAGAGATGGCTGTTAGTAGGATAACAGGAACAATTTCCAGCATTCTAGGTAAGTGACACTAACAGCGTTTCATATATTATTAGGCAATGTGAAGTATTTTGCTTTCCATAAAAAAAGGCAAATAGTTTGCTAATTAACCCATAAGCTAATCAAATGTATTTTTATTTTCAGATGTTGCTGTAAAGCTCCTGAACTATAAATTCATCAAGCTGTACCGACCCAAAGTCACAGGTGTCTACAATAGACTCATATTATGCCTTGGACTCCTATCCTGTGCTGGCTTTCTCCTGGCTGGTTATGTTAGGGTAAATAAAACCTCTTCCTATTTACTAAATTTCATATTGAAACTCAAAATTAGGGAACTGATTTCTGTGTCTCTATTGTAGGGGAAGGATTCAGAAACTGGTCACCTTACAGGAGCATTTGTGGGATTTGGCACGGGATGCGTATACAACATCGTACAATGTATACTGTACGCCATACTCCAGCCCAACGGAAAAAGCCGAAGGATGCTTTACTACCGGCTCTTTGCTTGTGTGATCACTGTTATCCCAATGATAGCACGTAAGTATGAACACCCCTGCCATATAATTAGTATTACATTCTAGTATTCCAACTTGATGCACAGTTATTTTGGAATTTATACCAACGTTTAGGGGCATTTTTATCAAGGGTCGAATTTCGAAGTGAAAACGCTTCAAAATTCTAATTCAAAAACCAACCGAAATTAAATAAAAGTTTTTTTTGGTCGAATAGGTCCATTTTCAATTGAATAGGTCCATATTCGGCCAAATTCGAATCAAAGTTTTTTCCAAAAAAAAAACTTACATTTTTCAAAGTCCACCAATTGACTAATAGGTTCTAGGAGGTGCCCCATAGGCTAAAACAGCAACTCTGCTGGTTTTACATGGCGAATGGTCAAAGTCAAATTTTTAAAGAGACAGTACATGAAACATTTCGATATTCCGATTTTCGGGGGGTTTTTAAAATTCAAATCAAATTTAGACTATTCCCTAGTTGAAGTATACAAAAATAGCTCGAAATTTGAATTCATTCCATTCAAAAATTCACCTCGACCTTTGATAAATCTGCCCCTTAATGAGAATTTCTTACATTTATGCATTCCATCCTAGTATTGTCTTGCTCACTGTCTGTGTATTAACAATGTACTTTTCCATCTTTTAGTTACAACATCACTGACGACTTGTAGCATACTGACGAGCTGCAATCCACACTATTTGGTATGTTATTTTACATTTACATTTTATGTAAAACTTGTGTATTATAACAAATAATGTCTCCCTATTGTACTGAGGTTGATAAGGAGCCACCTTGGGTTCCATGATATGTATAAAGCACTTGGCAGCAGCCTGATCCCTTATATGGTTATAGAACAACTACCGTCCTAGGAAAAGAAAAAATGTCCCATCACAGACCTGTTATTGCTCGATCTTGTATGGCTGAACGCCACTTGTGCCATAAATAAAAAACCATATACGCCCCAACCCTTAATAATTATTCTAATAAAATAAGTTTTTGTTTTTTTCCTTTTTTAATAGAGAACGGCACTTGCAACATTGGAGTGGGCAGGAATGTTTGGGCTTCTCCTCTATATGCCAACTTATTCCATGGAATTTCAGGTCAGTAAAAGAACTCAGATATTTCTGTGCTATATATATATATAAATAAATAAATGTATAGGGCTCATCATTACTTTTTACTTCTATTCAGAACCTGACTCTAATATGGCCCATAAGCTTAAAAGGCGACTGGATATGCAAGAGGGAAGGATCCACTGATGTAGAGTCCCCTGAGGAACCAACAACTGTAACCTGCAGGCACATGATAATACTGTTACCCTCTGATCAGCTATTAGGCTCAGTGGTACCTATTCATATACAGGGAGCTTACAGGGATTGGATATTCAAATGAGAAGCCCAGTCCCCCGAGGATCCACAAAAACAACTGAAAGAGTGAAAAACAAAATCTCCACATTCAAGAAAATATTGATTTAAAAAATGAAGAATCAATGTGTTTATTTAATCTTTTTAAAAATTTGAATATTTTATTTTATTAGAAAAATGTTTTTCTCCATTTTCTAGAATTTACAATTAATTTTAAAACATGAGAAAATATATTTTAAATAAATTTATTAAAAAGAAATAGCTTGGTGTGTTTTTTGTGAAGTCGGTTATCAGAAAAATAGCGGTGTTAAAATAAGGAGCTATTAAAGGAGAATTCAACCCATTTGTAAAAAACCGAGCACCCCCCACCCCAGGTAGACCTCCCTCCCTGCTTCCCCCAGGCTAACTGCCCCCCCCCAGGGAAATGGCCCATACTTAATACTTATATTTATACGGTAAGCTGACTGAGAGATTGGCAATTTCCTTGTAATTCCGCGCATGTGCAGTTGTCGCAAACCGGCAAACTGCTCTAGCAGAAATACCGATCTCCCAGTCAGCTTACAGAGGACCCGCAAGATGGATGCGTGGAACTCCACTGGCAGAATCTGCGGCGAGGGGTAAGTATAAAGTATGGGGCATTTCCCCGGGGGGCAGTTAGCCTGGGGGGAGGGAGGGCTACCTGGGGGGGGGTACTTGGTTTTTTTACATATGGGTTGAATTCTCCTTTAAGAGCAGTAGCTACAGGTCACGTGTGTATTACGTTTATGAGTGGTCCTTACTGTGCTTTCTGTGCTTGCGCTGCTCTAATGGATATATGTCATATGCCGGCATTTCCACAGAAAACACAAACAACACAGTAATGTTTATACAAGAAATACAAGTGATAAAACTATCATGTCAAAAGAATATTTAGGAGGCACATTCATTATCACACAATCATTTTTGTGGTAGTTCCAGGTCTCTAAAATATTACTGGTGGGTTTTATACCAATTAAAAATGTATCAATTTAATAATTTATTTTCTGAGGTGGAACGATTCATTGCAATGCAAAAAATATCTGACTACATGTGCCCTCCCCGCAAGCGTCTGTGAAATGTGGATACAGATCTACTGCACGTCAGTGCTTTGTGTTATACCCTACAGAGCAGAATGGAGTTCTACTGTTCTACTGTTCAAAGCAGTCAAACACGTGACTCATGCAGGGACAATTCCTGCCCATCCCACCTAACACATGTCCCTGTCAATGGCTACCAATAGATGCCATGACCAGGGGGGCAGGGCCATTATGTATGGGGGTGGGCCCATACCCACAGGGGTATGTCACTGCATTAGGGGGGTGGGGCTATGATGTGGTGATTGGTGATTGGTCGATCAAAACCTTAATCTTAGGAAATCCTGACCGGTTTCCCTTATTTGGAAAACTGGGCAGACAGTTTTGACCTGGGCACTCCTTCAAAAACCGGGCTGTCCAGGTCAAAATAAGACAGGTGGCAACCCTATGTGTAATTCCCCTTGAGTGACAAATCCTCATTGCTTTACTAGAACAATCAAATGTCCTGCAAGCAAACATATTCCATTTTTTGGTACTTTTATTTTGTCTCCTCCTAAAAAAAAGTCCAAGGAATTTCAGACCAGTGACACATTTTCAAGTGAAGCAGAGCTATAATCACACAGGAATAAAAATAAAAGGACATTCAGGAAATGTAACATTCACAAAATCGTGTATATGATTCCATGGGCACAACCAACATTTAGGGGTTTATTTATGAAGCCTCGGTTTTTTTCTGGTCAAATTTTTTAAGGGAAAAAGTTTTTTGAGGAAAAAAAAAAATCAAATTTTTAAATATTTATTTTACCCCAAAGCTGCTAAAAATTCGAAAATACTCCAGCTAAAGGTGTAAAGATAATGTAGAAGTCAATGGCTGATGTCCCTTTTACAATTTGAAGATGTTTCTTGACATTGTCATCTGCACTGGATAATCAGAAAAACTCTGGGTTTTCAGGGGACTGATCAAAAAAAATCATATGATTTGTGTGTCAAATTCAAAAAAGTTATATGATTTGGTTGAGAAGTTTTCTTACACCGATTCTTTTCAAGCTCATTATTTGATTGTGGATGGGAATGAGGTCGACTGTTTTAATAAAAAAATTAGATACATTTGAGTTTTAGTAAGTACCCCCTTAATGAATAAACTAATCCACTGTATAAATACATATATAGGGGCATATTTATCAAAGGTCGAATTTCAAATTTGAAAAACGTCAAAATTGAATTCGAAAAGACCAGTCGAAATTAAGTCAAAGGTTTTTTTTTTGGTCGAATAGGTCTGTTTTCGATTGAATAGGTCCGTATTTGGGCCATTTTGAATCGTACGAATCGAAGGAATTGCGCATTCAATCGAATTTGAATCAAAGTTTTTCCCCCAAAAAAAGTCCACCAATTGATTCCAAATAGGTTCTAGGAGGTCTCCCAAAGGCTGAAACAGCAATTCGGCAGGTTTTAGTAGTGCATGATAAATTTAGATATTCGAATTTTCAAATTTTTTTCAAATTCGAATCGCATTTGGACTATTCCCTAGTCGAAGTACACAAAAAATCACTCGAAATTAGCATTTTTTGCATTCGAAAATTCACCTTGACCTTTGATAAATCTGCCCCTAAGTATTTGCATAGACTTAAATTGTAGGTAGGGAGCAATAAAAAGTACAATCTATGTCAAATACAAAAAAGAAAAGAGTTTTAAATGTATACACTGAATATACTGTACATGACTATACATTTAATGTATCAGTTTGCTATTCCTTCTATATCTTTTTTATTTGGTTCATTCACACCACATATGTATGGTTAAATGTTTTTCCTTTTTTTGAGTATGAACTTGGAGCATACAAAGGAAGGGGTTATCTGCTGTTACTTTAAAAGACTTGGGGTTATAGTGCAAAGATTAAGGGGCCGATTCACTAACTTCGAGTGAAGGATTCGACGTTAAAAAACTTCGAATTTCGAAGTTTTTTTGGGCTACTTCGACCATCGAATGGGCTACTTCGACCTTCGACTACGACTTCGAATCGAAGGATTCCAACTAAAAATCGTTAGACAATTCAACCATTCGACAGTCGAAGTACTGTCTCTTTAAAGAAAACTTCGACCCCCTAGTTCGCCATCTAAAAGCTACCGAACTCAATGTTAGCCTATGGGGAAGGTCCCCATAGTCTTGGCTAACTTTTTTTGATCGAAGGATATTCCTTCGATCGTTGGATTAAAATCATTTGTATCGTTCGATTCAAAGGATTTTATCGTTCGATCGAAGGAATAATCCTTAGATCGTTCGATCGAACTATCTGCGCTAAATCCTTCGACTTCGATATTCGAAGTCGAAGGATTATAATTCCTAGTCGAATATCGAGGGTTAATTAACCCTCGATATTCGACCCTTAGTGAATAGGCCCCTAAGACAAATAATTTTAAAAAATTATAATTTTTTTAAAAAAATGAATAATCAAAAAGTTGGTGAGAACTGGGCATTCTATGACATACTAAAAATGAATTTGAAGGTGAACCACCCCTTTTAGTGAAAGGAGATGCAAGTAATTATAACGGATAAGGTCATTAAGCGCGTGTTAGGATTCAGTTCTTTGCACTCAAGGTTTCAAAAAGAGAAATTAATAATCTCAGTAAGTTTTAGGTGGCAAGATTGTCTTAATGTAGAGTAACAGTTTGATTGGCAGACACTAGGACATGTCTGGTTTTCAGGAGGGTGAGATGTAATAGGGTAGAATGTTAATTGTTTAATATAAATGCTTAAGTAATGGTTAATACAGATGTTTAGGTTGGCCACTAGGCAGTGTGCAGTTACTGAATATGTCATATGTGGAAAACTGGGAGAATAAACCCTGTGAAAGTGCTGCTACTTAACTGAAGGCTGTCAAAATAAAGAGAATGTGTTTGAACTACAACTCTCTGCCTGGTGTGTTTCCCTCAAGGATTCACCCACATAAAAGGTTGATGGTACATCAAGGGTTAACAATGGCAAGGCACAGCTAGTGACATCACAATGTCAAGATGCTGCCCACTCAGATTACAGTCACATGACATATGTTTGTGACATCACAATGTAATGACATCACCCACTCAGATCAGTCACATGATGTTTGTCTGTGACATCACAATGACAAGAATCAAGGTGTTGACAAACAGAATCACATCTGACATAGTGCGGCGAACGATAGCTTTGACTTCACTACTCCGTCACTGTTTTTATTTCTATTTACTTCTATTTACTTCTATTTCTATTTACTTCTATTTACTTCTATTTCTATTTACTTTTATTTACTTTCTATTTATCATTTATTCATCTATTTTATCTTTTCTATTTATCATTTATTCATCTATTTTGTCTTTTTAATATGATTATGAAGAAAAACTGCTTAACAGGATTAGCCTTAATACCAATAATTTTAGTGGTTTGGACTACCATTGGCCTGCTAGTGGCTTATACTGCAGCTCTGACTCAGGGACACATACACTTGGTGCCATTTATAAGGTAATTCTATGTTCTTTACCTATATGGAATATACTTGGGCTGGATAGCAGCCAGGAAACCAACTAATAACATGATTTCTATTTATCTTATAGTGACTTAGGAACGAAACTACCAGAGATGGCTGTTAGTAGGATAACAGGAACAATTTCCAGCATTCTAGGTAAGTGACACTAACAGCGTTTCATATATTATTAGGCAATGTGAAGTATTTTGCTTTCCATAAAAAAAGGCAAATAGTTTGCTAATTAACCCATAAGCTAATCAAATGTATTTTTATTTTCAGATGTTGCTGTAAAGCTCCTGAACTATAAATTCATCAAGCTGTACCGACCCAAAGTCACAGGTGTCTACAATAGACTCATATTATGCCTTGGACTCCTATCCTGTGCTGGCTTTCTCCTGGCTGGTTATGTTAGGGTAAATAAAACCTCTTCCTATTTACTAAATTTCATATTGAAACTCAAAATTAGGGAACTGATTTCTGTGTCTCTATTGTAGGGGAAGGATTCAGAAACTGGTCACCTTACAGGAGCATTAGTGGGATTTGGCACGGGATGCGTATACAACATCGTACAATGTATACTGTACGCCATACTCCAGCCCAACGGAAAAAGCCGAAGGATGCTTTACTACCGGCTCTTTGCTTGTGTGATCACTGTTATCCCAATGATAGCACGTAAGTATGAACACCCCTGCCATATAATTAGTATTACATTCTAGTATTCCAACTTGATGCACAGTTATTTTGGAATTTATACCAACGTTTAGGGGCATTTTTATCAAGGGTCGAATTTCGAAGTGAAAACGCTTCAAAATTCTAATTCAAAAACCGAAATTAAATAAAAGTTTTTTTTGGTCGAATAGGTCCATTTTCAATTGAATAGGTCCATATTCGGCCAAATTCGAATCAAAGTTTTTTCCAAAAAAAAAACTTACATTTTTCAAAGTCCACCAATTGACTAATAGGTTCTAGGAGGTGCCCCATAGGCTAAAACAGCAACTCTGCTGGTTTTACATGGCGAATGGTCAAAGTCAAATTTTTAAAGAGACAGTACATGAAACATTTCGATATTCCGATTTTCGGGGGGTTTTTAAAATTCAAATCAAATTTAGACTATTCCCTAGTTGAAGTATACAAAAATAGCTCGAAATTTGAATTCATTCCATTCAAAAATTCACCTCGACCTTTGATAAATCTGCCCCTTAATGAGAATTTCTTACATTTATGCATTCCATCCTAGTATTGTCTTGCTCACTGTCTGTGTATTAACAATGTACTTTTCCATCTTTTAGTTACAACATCACTGACGACTTGTAGCATACTGACGAGCTGCAATCCACACTATTTGGTATGTTATTTTACATTTACATTTTATGTAAAACTTGTGTATTATAACAAATAATGTCTCCCTATTGTACTGAGGTTGATAAGGAGCCACCTTGGGTTCCATGATATGTATAAAGCACTTGGCAGCAGCCTGATCCCTTATATGGTTATAGAACAACTACCGTCCTAGGAAAAGAAAAAATGTCCCATCACAGACCTGTTATTGCTCGATCTTGTATGGCTGAACGCCACTTGTGCCATAAATAAAAAACCATATACGCCCCAACCCTTAATAATTATTCTAATAAAATAAGTTTTTGTTTTTTTCCTTTTTTAATAGAGAACGGCACTTGCAACATTGGAGTGGGCAGGAATGTTTGGGCTTCTCCTCTATATGCCAACTTATTCCATGGAATTTCAGGTCAGTAAAAGAACTCAGATATTTCTGTGCTATATATATATATAAATAAATAAATGTATAGGGCTCATCATTACTTTTTACTTCTATTCAGAACCTGACTCTAATATGGCCCATAAGCTTAAAAGGCGACTGGATATGCAAGAGGGAAGGATCCACTGATGTAGAGTCCCCTGAGGAACCAACAACTGTAACCTGCAGGCACATGATAATACTGTTACCCTCTGATCAGCTATTAGGCTCAGTGGTACCTATTCATATACAGGGAGCTTACAGGGATTGGATATTCAAATGAGAAGCCCAGTCCCCCGAGGATCCACAAAAACAACTGAAAGAGTGAAAAACAAAATCTCCACATTCAAGAAAATATTGATTTAAAAAATGAAGAATCAATGTGTTTATTTAATCTTTTTAAAAATTTGAATATTTTATTTTATTAGAAAAATGTTTTTCTCCATTTTCTAGAATTTACAATTAATTTTAAAACATGAGAAAATATATTTTAAATAAATTTATTAAAAAGAAATAGCTTGGTGTGTTTTTTGTGAAGTCGGTTATCAGAAAAATAGCGGTGTTAAAATAAGGAGCTATTAAAGGAGAATTCAACCCATTTGTAAAAAACCGAGCACCCCCCACCCCAGGTAGACCTCCCTCCCTGCTTCCCCCAGGCTAACTGCCCCCCCCCAGGGAAATGGCCCATACTTAATACTTATATTTATACGGTAAGCTGACTGAGAGATTGGCAATTTCCTTGTAATTCCGCGCATGTGCAGTTGTCGCAAACCGGCAAACTGCTCTAGCAGAAATACCGATCTCCCAGTCAGCTTACAGAGGACCCGCAAGATGGATGCGTGGAACTCCACTGGCAGAATCTGCGGCGAGGGGTAAGTATAAAGTATGGGGCATTTCCCCGGGGGGCAGTTAGCCTGGGGAGAGGGAGGGCTACCTGGGGGGGGGGTACTTGGTTTTTTTACATATGGGTTGAATTCTCCTTTAAGAGCAGTAGCTACAGGTCACGTGTGTATTACGTTTATGAGTGGTCCTTACTGTGCTTTCTGTGCTTGCGCTGCTCTAATGGATATATGTCATATGCCGGCATTTCCACAGAAAACACAAACAACACAGTAATGTTTATACAAGAAATACAAGTGATAAAACTATCATGTCAAAAGAATATTTAGGAGGCACATTCATTATCACACAATCATTTTTGTGGTAGTTCCAGGTCTCTAAAATATTACTGGTGGGTTTTATACCAATTAAAAATGTATCAATTTAATAATTTATTTTCTGAGGTGGAACGATTCATTGCAATGCAAAAAATATCTGACTACATGTGCCCTCCCCGCAAGCGTCTGTGAAATGTGGATACAGATCTACTGCACGTCAGTGCTTTGTGTTATACCCTACAGAGCAGAATGGAGTTCTACTGTTCTACTGTTCAAAGCAGTCAAACACGTGACTCATGCAGGGACAATTCCTGCCCATCCCACCTAACACATGTCCCTGTCAATGGCTACCAATAGATGCCATGACCAGGGGGGCAGGGCCATTATGTATGGGGGTGGGCCCATACCCACAGGGGTATGTCACTGCATTAGGGGGGTGGGGCTATGATGTGGTGATTGGTGATTGGTCGATCAAAACCTTAATCTTAGGAAATCCTGACCGGTTTCCCTTATTTGGAAAACTGGGCAGACAGTTTTGACCTGGGCACTCCTTCAAAAACCGGGCTGTCCAGGTCAAAATAAGACAGGTGGCAACCCTATGTGTAATTCCCCTTGAGTGACAAATCCTCATTGCTTTACTAGAACAATCAAATGTCCTGCAAGCAAACATATTCCATTTTTTGGTACTTTTATTTTGTCTCCTCCTAAAAAAAGTCCAAGGAATTTCAGACCAGTGACACATTTTCAAGTGAAGCAGAGCTATAATCACACAGGAATAAAAATAAAAGGACATTCAGGAAATGTAACATTCACAAAATCGTGTATATGATTCCATGGGCACAACCAACATTTAGGGGTTTATTTATGAAGCCTCGGTTTTTTTCTGGTCAAATTTTTTAAGGGAAAAAGTTTTTTGAGGAAAAAAAAAAATCAAATTTTTAAATATTTATTTTACCCCAAAGCTGCTAAAAATTCGAAAATACTCCAGCTAAAGGTGTAAAGATAATGTAGAAGTCAATGGCTGATGTCCCCTTTTACAATTTGAAGATGTTTCTTGACATTGTCATCTGCACTGGATAATCAGAAAAACTCTGGTTTTCAGGGGACTGATCAAAAAAATCATATGATTTGTGTGTCAAATTCAAAAAAGTTATATGATTTGGTGAGAAGTTTTCTTACACCGATTCTTTTCAAGCTCATTATTTGATTGTGGATGGGAATGAGGTCGACTGTTTTAATAAAAAAATTAGATACATTTGAGTTTTAGTAAGTACCCCCCTTAATGAATAAACTAATCCACTGTATAAATACATATATAGGGGCATATTTATCAAAGGTCGAATTTCAAATTTGAAAAACGTCAAAATTGAATTCGAAAGACCAGTCGAAATTAAGTCAAAGGTTTTTTTTGGTCGAATAGGTCTGTTTTCGATTGAATAGGTCCGTATTTGGGCCATTTTGAATCGTACGAATCGAAGGAATTGCGCATTCAATCGAATTTGAATCAAAGTTTTTCCCCCAAAAAAAGTCCACCAATTGATTCCAAATAGGGTTCTAGGAGGTCTCCCAAAGGCTGAAACAGCAATTCGGCAGGTTTTAGTAGTGCATGATAAATTTAGATATTCGAATTTTCAAATTTATTTTTCAAATTCGAATCGCATTTGGACTATTCCCTAGTCGAAGTACACAAAAAATCACTCGAAATTAGCATTTTTTGCATTCGAAAATTCACCTTGACCTTTGATAAATCTGCCCCTAAGTATTTGCATAGACTTAAATTGTAGGTAGGGAGCAATAAAAAGTACAATCTATGTCAAATACAAAAAAGAAAAGAGTTTTAAATGTATACACTGAATATACTGTACATGACTATACATTTAATGTATCAGTTTGCTATTCCTTCTATATCTTTTTTATTTGGTTCATTCACACCACATATGTATGGTTAAATGTTTTTCCTTTTTTTGAGTATGAACTTGGAGCATACAAAGGAAGGGGTTATCTGCTGTTACTTTAAAAGACTTGGGGTTATAGTGCAAAGATTAAGGGGCCGATTCACTAACTTCGAGTGAAGGATTCGACGTTAAAAAACTTCGAATTTCGAAGTTTTTTTGGGCTACTTCGACCATCGAATGGGCTACTTCGACCTTCGACTACGACTTCGAATCGAAGGATTCCAACTAAAAATCGTTAGACAATTCAACCATTCGACAGTCGAAGTACTGTCTCTTTAAAGAAAACTTCGACCCCCTAGTTCGCCATCTAAAAGCTACCGAACTCAATGTTAGCCTATGGGGAAGGTCCCCATAGTCTTGGCTAACTTTTTTTGATCGAAGGATATTCCTTCGATCGTTGGATTAAAATCATTTGTATCGTTCGATTCAAAGGATTTTATCGTTCGATCGAAGGAATAATCCTTAGATCGTTCGATCGAACTATCTGCGCTAAATCCTTCGACTTCGATATTCGAAGTCGAAGGATTATAATTCCTAGTCGAATATCGAGGGTTAATTAACCCTCGATATTCGACCCTTAGTGAATAGGCCCCTAAGACAAATAATTTAAAAAAATTATAATTTTTTAAAAAAATGAATAATCAAAAAGTTGGTGAGAACTGGGCATTCTATGACATACTAAAAATGAATTTGAAGGTGAACCACCCCTTTTAGTGAAAGGAGATGCAAGTAATTATAACGGATAAGGTCATTAAGCGCGTGTTAGGATTCAGTTCTTTGCACTCAAGGTTTCAAAAAGAGAAATTAATAATCTCAGTAAGTTTTAGGTGGCAAGATTGTCTTAATGTAGAGTAACAGTTTGATTGGCAGACACTAGGACATGTCTGGTTTTCAGGAGGGTGAGATGTAATAGGGTAGAATGTTAATTGTTTAATATAAATGCTTAAGTAATGGTTAATACAGATGTTTAGGTTGGCCACTAGGCAGTGTGCAGTTACTGAATATGTCATATGTGGAAAACTGGGAGAATAAACCCTGTGAAAGTGCTGCTACTTAACTGAAGGCTGTCAAAATAAAGAGAATGTGTTTGAACTACAACTCTCTGCCTGGTGTGTTTCCCTCAAGGATTCACCCACATAAAAGGTTGATGGTACATCAAGGGTTAACAATGGCAAGGCACAGCTAGTGACATCACAATGTCAAGATGCTGCCCACTCAGATTACAGTCACATGACATATGTTTGTGACATCACAATGTAATGACATCACCCACTCAGATCAGTCACATGATGTTTGTCTGTGACATCACAATGACAAGAATCAAGGTGTTGACAAACAGAATCACATCTGACATAGTGCGGCGAACGATAGCTTTGACTTCACTACTCCGTCACTGTTTTTATTTCTATTTACTTCTATTTACTTCTATTTCTATTTACTTCTATTTACTTCTATTTCTATTTACTTTTATTTACTTTCTATTTATCATTTATTCATCTATTTTATCTTTTCTATTTATCATTTATTCATCTATTTTGTCTTTTTAATATGATTATGAAGAAAAACTGCTTAACAGGATTAGCCTTAATACCAATAATTTTAGTGGTTTGGACTACCATTGGCCTGCTAGTGGCTTATACTGCAGCTCTGACTCAGGGACACATACACTTGGTGCCATTTATAAGGTAATTCTATGTTCTTTACCTATATGGAATATACTTGGGCTGGATAGCAGCCAGGAAACCAACTAATAACATGATTTCTATTTATCTTATAGTGACTTAGGAACGAAACTACCAGAGATGGCTGTTAGTAGGATAACAGGAACAATTTCCAGCATTCTAGGTAAGTGACACTAACAGCGTTTCATATATTATTAGGCAATGTGAAGTATTTTGCTTTCCATAAAAAAAGGCAAATAGTTTGCTAATTAACCCATAAGCTAATCAAATGTATTTTTATTTTCAGATGTTGCTGTAAAGCTCCTGAACTATAAATTCATCAAGCTGTACCGACCCAAAGTCACAGGTGTCTACAATAGACTCATATTATGCCTTGGACTCCTATCCTGTGCTGGCTTTCTCCTGGCTGGTTATGTTAGGGTAAATAAAACCTCTTCCTATTTACTAAATTTCATATTGAAACTCAAAATTAGGGAACTGATTTCTGTGTCTCTATTGTAGGGGAAGGATTCAGAAACTGGTCACCTTACAGGAGCATTTGTGGGATTTGGCACGGGATGCGTATACAACATCGTACAATGTATACTGTACGCCATACTCCAGCCCAACGGAAAAAGCCGAAGGATGCTTTACTACCGGCTCTTTGCTTGTGTGATCACTGTTATCCCAATGATAGCACGTAAGTATGAACACCCCTGCCATATAATTAGTATTACATTCTAGTATTCCAACTTGATGCACAGTTATTTTGGAATTTATACCAACGTTTAGGGGCATTTTTATCAAGGGTCGAATTTCGAAGTGAAAACGCTTCAAAATTCTAATTCAAAAACCGAAATTAAATAAAAGTTTTTTTTGGTCGAATAGGTCCATTTTCAATTGAATAGGTCCATATTCGGCCAAATTCGAATCAAAGTTTTTTCCAAAAAAAAAACTTACATTTTTCAAAGTCCACCAATTGACTAATAGGTTCTAGGAGGTGCCCCATAGGCTAAAACAGCAACTCTGCTGGTTTTACATGGCGAATGGTCAAAGTCAAATTTTTAAAGAGACAGTACATGAAACATTTCGATATTCCGATTTTCGGGGGGTTTTTAAAATTCAAATCAAATTTAGACTATTCCCTAGTTGAAGTATACAAAAATAGCTCGAAATTTGAATTCATTCCATTCAAAAATTCACCTCGACCTTTGATAAATCTGCCCCTTAATGAGAATTTCTTACATTTATGCATTCCATCCTAGTATTGTCTTGCTCACTGTCTGTGTATTAACAATGTACTTTTCCATCTTTTAGTTACAACATCACTGACGACTTGTAGCATACTGACGAGCTGCAATCCACACTATTTGGTATGTTATTTTACATTTACATTTTATGTAAAACTTGTGTATTATAACAAATAATGTCTCCCTATTGTACTGAGGTTGATAAGGAGCCACCTTGGGTTCCATGATATGTATAAAGCACTTGGCAGCAGCCTGATCCCTTATATGGTTATAGAACAACTACCGTCCTAGGAAAAGAAAAAATGTCCCATCACAGACCTGTTATTGCTCGATCTTGTATGGCTGAACGCCACTTGTGCCATAAATAAAAAACCATATACGCCCCAACCCTTAATAATTATTCTAATAAAATAAGTTTTTGTTTTTTTCCTTTTTTAATAGAGAACGGCACTTGCAACATTGGAGTGGGCAGGAATGTTTGGGCTTCTCCTCTATATGCCAACTTATTCCATGGAATTTCAGGTCAGTAAAAGAACTCAGATATTTCTGTGCTATATATATATATAAATAAATAAATGTATAGGGCTCATCATTACTTTTTACTTCTATTCAGAACCTGACTCTAATATGGCCCATAAGCTTAAAAGGCGACTGGATATGCAAGAGGGAAGGATCCACTGATGTAGAGTCCCC
Source organism: Xenopus petersii (assembly GCA_038501925.1). Lineage (NCBI taxonomy): Eukaryota > Metazoa > Chordata > Amphibia > Anura > Pipidae > Xenopus > Xenopus petersii. Next base: position 125,088,692 of record CM076682.1, read on the forward strand.
TGAGGAACCAACAACTGTAACCTGCAGGCACATGATAATACTGTTACCCTCTGATCAGCTATTAGGCTCAGTGGTACCTATTCATATACAGGGAGCTTACAGGGATTGGATATTCAAATGAGAAGCCCAGTCCCCCGAGGATCCACAAAAACAACTGAAAGAGTGAAAAACAAAATCTCCACATTCAAGAAAATATTGATTTAAAAAATGAAGAATCAATGTGTTTATTTAATCGTTTTAAAAATTTGAATATTTTATTTTATTAGAAAAATGTTTTTCTCCATTTTCTAGAATTTACAATTAATTTTAAAACATGAGAAAATATATTTTAAATAAATTTATTAAAAAGAAATAGCTTGGTGTGTTTTTTGTGAAGTCGGTTATCAGAAAAATAGCGGTGTTAAAATAAGGAGCTATTAAAGGAGAATTCAACCCATTTGTAAAAAACCGAGCACCCCCCACCCCAGGTAGACCTCCCTCCCTGCTTCCCCCAGGCTAACTGCCCCCCCCCAGGGAAATGGCCCATACTTAATACTTATATTTATACGGTAAGCTGACTGAGAGATTGGCAATTTCCTTGTAATTCCGCGCATGTGCAGTTGTCGCAAACCGGCAAACTGCTCTAGCAGAAATACCGATCTCCCAGTCAGCTTACAGAGGACCCGCAAGATGGATGCGTGGAACTCCACTGGCAGAATCTGCGGCGAGGGGTAAGTATAAAGTATGGGGCATTTCCCCGGGGGGCAGTTAGCCTGGGGGGAGGGAGGGCTACCTGGGGGGGGTACTTGGTTTTTTTACATATGGGTTGAATTCTCCTTTAAGAGCAGTAGCTACAGGTCACGTGTGTATTACGTTTATGAGTGGTCCTTACTGTGCTTTCTGTGCTTGCGCTGCTCTAATGGATATATGTCATATGCCGGCATTTCCACAGAAAACACAAACAACACAGTAATGTTTATACAAGAAATACAAGTGATAAAACTATCATGTCAAAAGAATATTTAGGAGGCACATTCATTATCACACAATCATTTTTGTGGTAGTTCCAGGTCTCTAAAATATTACTGGTGGGTTTTATACCAATTAAAAATGTATCAATTTAATAATTTATTTTCTGAGGTGGAACGATTCATTGCAATGCAAAAAATATCTGACTACATGTGCCCTCCCCGCAAGCGTCTGTGAAATGTGGATACAGATCTACTGCACGTCAGTGCTTTGTGTTATACCCTACAGAGCAGAATGGAGTTCTACTGTTCTACTGTTCAAAGCAGTCAAACACGTGACTCATGCAGGGACAATTCCTGCCCATCCCACCTAACACATGTCCCTGTCAATGGCTACCAATAGATGCCATGACCAGGGGGGCAGGGCCATTATGTATGGGGGTGGGCCCATACCCACAGGGGTATGTCACTGCATTAGGGGGGTGGGGCTATGATGTGGTGATTGGTGATTGGTCGATCAAAACCTTAATCTTAGGAAATCCTGACCGGTTTCCCTTATTTGGAAAACTGGGCAGACAGTTTTGACCTGGGCACTCCTTCAAAAACCGGGCTGTCCAGGTCAAAATAAGACAGGTGGCAACCCTATGTGTAATTCCCCTTGAGTGACAAATCCTCATTGCTTTACTAGAACAATCAAATGTCCTGCAAGCAAACATATTCCATTTTTTGGTACTTTTATTTTGTCTCCTCCTAAAAAAAAGTCCAAGGAATTTCAGACCAGTGACACATTTTCAAGTGAAGCAGAGCTATAATCACACAGGAATAAAAATAAAAGGACATTCAGGAAATGTAACATTCACAAAATCGTGTATATGATTCCATGGGCACAACCAACATTTAGGGGTTTATTTATGAAGCCTCGGTTTTTTTCTGGTCAAATTTTTTAAGGGAAAAAGTTTTTTGAGGAAAAAAAAAAATCAAATTTTTAAATATTTATTTTACCCCAAAGCTGCTAAAAATTCGAAAATACTCCAGCTAAAGGTGTAAAGATAATGTAGAAGTCAATGGCTGATGTCCCTTTTACAATTTGAAGATGTTTCTTGACATTGTCATCTGCACTGGATAATCAGAAAAACTCTGGGTTTTCAGGGGACTGATCAAAAAAAATCATATGATTTGTGTGTCAAATTCAAAAAAGTTATATGATTTGGTTGAGAAGTTTTCTTACACCGATTCTTTTCAAGCTCATTATTTGATTGTGGATGGGAATGAGGTCGACTGTTTTAATAAAAAAATTAGATACATTTGAGTTTTAGTAAGTACCCCCTTAATGAATAAACTAATCCACTGTATAAATACATATATAGGGGCATATTTATCAAAGGTCGAATTTCAAATTTGAAAAACGTCAAAATTGAATTCGAAAAGACCAGTCGAAATTAAGTCAAAGGTTTTTTTTGGTCGAATAGGTCTGTTTTCGATTGAATAGGTCCGTATTTGGGCCATTTTGAATCGTACGAATCGAAGGAATTGCGCATTCAATCGAATTTGAATCAAAGTTTTTCCCCCAAAAAAAGTCCACCAATTGATTCCAAATAGGTTCTAGGAGGTCTCCCAAAGGCTGAAACAGCAATTCGGCAGGTTTTAGTAGTGCATGATAAATTTAGATATTCGAATTTTCAAATTTTTTTCAAATTCGAATCGCATTTGGACTATTCCCTAGTCGAAGTACACAAAAAATCACTCGAAATTAGCATTTTTTGCATTCGAAAATTCACCTTGACCTTTGATAAATCTGCCCCTAAGTATTTGCATAGACTTAAATTGTAGGTAGGGAGCAATAAAAAGTACAATCTATGTCAAATACAAAAAAGAAAAGAGTTTTAAATGTATACACTGAATATACTGTACATGACTATACATTTAATGTATCAGTTTGCTATTCCTTCTATATCTTTTTTATTTGGTTCATTCACACCACATATGTATGGTTAAATGTTTTTCCTTTTTTTGAGTATGAACTTGGAGCATACAAAGGAAGGGGTTATCTGCTGTTACTTTAAAAGACTTGGGGTTATAGTGCAAAGATTAAGGGGCCGATTCACTAACTTCGAGTGAAGGATTCGACGTTAAAAAACTTCGAATTTCGAAGTTTTTTTGGGCTACTTCGACCATCGAATGGGCTACTTCGACCTTCGACTACGACTTCGAATCGAAGGATTCCAACTAAAAATCGTTAGACAATTCAACCATTCGACAGTCGAAGTACTGTCTCTTTAAAGAAAACTTCGACCCCCTAGTTCGCCATCTAAAAGCTACCGAACTCAATGTTAGCCTATGGGGAAGGTCCCCATAGTCTTGGCTAACTTTTTTTGATCGAAGGATATTCCTTCGATCGTTGGATTAAAATCATTTGTATCGTTCGATTCAAAGGATTTTATCGTTCGATCGAAGGAATAATCCTTAGATCGTTCGATCGAACTATCTGCGCTAAATCCTTCGACTTCGATATTCGAAGTCGAAGGATTATAATTCCTAGTCGAATATCGAGGGTTAATTAACCCTCGATATTCGACCCTTAGTGAATAGGCCCCTAAGACAAATAATTTAAAAAAATTATAATTTTTTTAAAAAAATGAATAATCAAAAAGTTGGTGAGAACTGGGCATTCTATGACATACTAAAAATGAATTTGAAGGTGAACCACCCCTTTTAGTGAAAGGAGATGCAAGTAATTATAACGGATAAGGTCATTAAGCGCGTGTTAGGATTCAGTTCTTTGCACTCAAGGTTTCAAAAAGAGAAATTAATAATCTCAGTAAGTTTTAGGTGGCAAGATTGTCTTAATGTAGAGTAACAGTTTGATTGGCAGACACTAGGACATGTCTGGTTTTCAGGAGGGTGAGATGTAATAGGGTAGAATGTTAATTGTTTAATATAAATGCTTAAGTAATGGTTAATACAGATGTTTAGGTTGGCCACTAGGCAGTGTGCAGTTACTGAATATGTCATATGTGGAAAACTGGGAGAATAAACCCTGTGAAAGTGCTGCTACTTAACTGAAGGCTGTCAAAATAAAGAGAATGTGTTTGAACTACAACTCTCTGCCTGGTGTGTTTCCCTCAAGGATTCACCCACATAAAAGGTTGATGGTACATCAAGGGTTAACAATGGCAAGGCACAGCTAGTGACATCACAATGTCAAGATGCTGCCCACTCAGATTACAGTCACATGACATATGTTTGTGACATCACAATGTAATGACATCACCCACTCAGATCAGTCACATGATGTTTGTCTGTGACATCACAATGACAAGAATCAAGGTGTTGACAAACAGAATCACATCTGACATAGTGCGGCGAACGATAGCTTTGACTTCACTACTCCGTCACTGTTTTTATTTCTATTTACTTCTATTTACTTCTATTTCTATTTACTTCTATTTACTTCTATTTCTATTTACTTTTATTTACTTTCTATTTATCATTTATTCATCTATTTTATCTTTTCTATTTATCATTTATTCATCTATTTTGTCTTTTTAATATGATTATGAAGAAAAACTGCTTAACAGGATTAGCCTTAATACCAATAATTTTAGTGGTTTGGACTACCATTGGCCTGCTAGTGGCTTATACTGCAGCTCTGACTCAGGGACACATACACTTGGTGCCATTTATAAGGTAATTCTATGTTCTTTACCTATATGGAATATACTTGGGCTGGATAGCAGCCAGGAAACCAACTAATAACATGATTTCTATTTATCTTATAGTGACTTAGGAACGAAACTACCAGAGATGGCTGTTAGTAGGATAACAGGAACAATTTCCAGCATTCTAGGTAAGTGACACTAACAGCGTTTCATATATTATTAGGCAATGTGAAGTATTTTGCTTTCCATAAAAAAAGGCAAATAGTTTGCTAATTAACCCATAAGCTAATCAAATGTATTTTTATTTTCAGATGTTGCTGTAAAGCTCCTGAACTATAAATTCATCAAGCTGTACCGACCCAAAGTCACAGGTGTCTACAATAGACTCATATTATGCCTTGGACTCCTATCCTGTGCTGGCTTTCTCCTGGCTGGTTATGTTAGGGTAAATAAAACCTCTTCCTATTTACTAAATTTCATATTGAAACTCAAAATTAGGGAACTGATTTCTGTGTCTCTATTGTAGGGGAAGGATTCAGAAACTGGTCACCTTACAGGAGCATTTGTGGGATTTGGCACGGGATGCGTATACAACATCGTACAATGTATACTGTACGCCATACTCCAGCCCAACGGAAAAAGCCGAAGGATGCTTTACTACCGGCTCTTTGCTTGTGTGATCACTGTTATCCCAATGATAGCACGTAAGTATGAACACCCCTGCCATATAATTAGTATTACATTCTAGTATTCCAACTTGATGCACAGTTATTTTGGAATTTATACCAACGTTTAGGGGCATTTTTATCAAGGGTCGAATTTCGAAGTGAAAACGCTTCAAAATTCTAATTCAAAAACCGAAATTAAATAAAAGTTTTTTTTGGTCGAATAGGTCCATTTTCAATTGAATAGGTCCATATTCGGCCAAATTCGAATCAAAGTTTTTTCCAAAAAAAAAACTTACATTTTTCAAAGTCCACCAATTGACTAATAGGTTCTAGGAGGTGCCCCATAGGCTAAAACAGCAACTCTGCTGGTTTTACATGGCGAATGGTCAAAGTCAAATTTTTAAAGAGACAGTACATGAAACATTTCGATATTCCGATTTTCGGGGGGTTTTTAAAATTCAAATCAAATTTAGACTATTCCCTAGTTGAAGTATACAAAAATAGCTCGAAATTTGAATTCATTCCATTCAAAAATTCACCTCGACCTTTGATAAATCTGCCCCTTAATGAGAATTTCTTACATTTATGCATTCCATCCTAGTATTGTCTTGCTCACTGTCTGTGTATTAACAATGTACTTTTCCATCTTTTAGTTACAACATCACTGACGACTTGTAGCATACTGACGAGCTGCAATCCACACTATTTGGTATGTTATTTTACATTTACATTTTATGTAAAACTTGTGTATTATAACAAATAATGTCTCCCTATTGTACTGAGGTTGATAAGGAGCCACCTTGGGTTCCATGATATGTATAAAGCACTTGGCAGCAGCCTGATCCCTTATATGGTTATAGAACAACTACCGTCCTAGGAAAAGAAAAAATGTCCCATCACAGACCTGTTATTGCTCGATCTTGTATGGCTGAACGCCACTTGTGCCATAAATAAAAAACCATATACGCCCCAACCCTTAATAATTATTCTAATAAAATAAGTTTTTGTTTTTTTCCTTTTTTAATAGAGAACGGCACTTGCAACATTGGAGTGGGCAGGAATGTTTGGGCTTCTCCTCTATATGCCAACTTATTCCATGGAATTTCAGGTCAGTAAAAGAACTCAGATATTTCTGTGCTATATATATATATAAATAAATAAATGTATAGGGCTCATCATTACTTTTTACTTCTATTCAGAACCTGACTCTAATATGGCCCATAAGCTTAAAAGGCGACTGGATATGCAAGAGGGAAGGATCCACTGATGTAGAGTCCCCTGAGGAACCAACAACTGTAACCTGCAGGCACATGATAATACTGTTACCCTCTGATCAGCTATTAGGCTCAGTGGTACCTATTCATATACAGGGAGCTTACAGGGATTGGATATTCAAATGAGAAGCCCAGTCCCCCGAGGATCCACAAAAACAACTGAAAGAGTGAAAAACAAAATCTCCACATTCAAGAAAATATTGATTTAAAAAATGAAGAATCAATGTGTTTATTTAATCTTTTTAAAAATTTGAATATTTTATTTTATTAGAAAAATGTTTTTCTCCATTTTCTAGAATTTACAATTAATTTTAAAACATGAGAAAATATATTTTAAATAAATTTATTAAAAAGAAATAGCTTGGTGTGTTTTTTGTGAAGTCGGTTATCAGAAAAATAGCGGTGTTAAAATAAGGAGCTATTAAAGGAGAATTCAACCCATTTGTAAAAAACCGAGCACCCCCCACCCCAGGTAGACCTCCCTCCCTGCTTCCCCCAGGCTAACTGCCCCCCCCCAGGGAAATGGCCCATACTTAATACTTATATTTATACGGTAAGCTGACTGAGAGATTGGCAATTTCCTTGTAATTCCGCGCATGTGCAGTTGTCGCAAACCGGCAAACTGCTCTAGCAGAAATACCGATCTCCCAGTCAGCTTACAGAGGACCCGCAAGATGGATGCGTGGAACTCCACTGGCAGAATCTGCGGCGAGGGGTAAGTATAAAGTATGGGGCATTTCCCCGGGGGGCAGTTAGCCTGGGGGGAGGGAGGGCTACCTGGGGGGGGGTACTTGGTTTTTTTACATATGGGTTGAATTCTCCTTTAAGAGCAGTAGCTACAGGTCACGTGTGTATTACGTTTATGAGTGCTCCTTACTGTGCTTTCTGTGCTTGCGCTGCTCTAATGGATATATGTCATATGCCGGCATTTCCACAGAAAACACAAACAACACAGTAATGTTTATACAAGAAATACAAGTGATAAAACTATCATGTCAAAAGAATATTTAGGAGGCACATTCATTATCACACAATCATTTTTGTGGTAGTTCCAGGTCTCTAAAATATTACTGGTGGGTTTTATACCAATTAAAAATGTATCAATTTAATAATTTATTTTCTGAGGTGGAACGATTCATTGCAATGCAAAAAATATCTGACTACATGTGCCCTCCCCGCAAGCGTCTGTGAAATGTGGATACAGATCTACTGCACGTCAGTGCTTTGTGTTATACCCTACAGAGCAGAATGGAGTTCTACTGTTCTACTGTTCAAAGCAGTCAAACACGTGACTCATGCAGGGACAATTCCTGCCCATCCCACCTAACACATGTCCCTGTCAATGGCTACCAATAGATGCCATGACCAGGGGGGCAGGGCCATTATGTATGGGGGTGGGCCCATACCCACAGGGGTATGTCACTGCATTAGGGGGGTGGGGCTATGATGTGGTGATTGGTGATTGGTCGATCAAAACCTTAATCTTAGGAAATCCTGACCGGTTTCCCTTATTTGGAAAACTGGGCAGACAGTTTTGACCTGGGCACTCCTTCAAAAACCGGGCTGTCCAGGTCAAAATAAGACAGGTGGCAACCCTATGTGTAATTCCCCTTGAGTGACAAATCCTCATTGCTTTACTAGAACAATCAAATGTCCTGCAAGCAAACATATTCCATTTTTTGGTACTTTTATTTTGTCTCCTCCTAAAAAAAAGTCCAAGGAATTTCAGACCAGTGACACATTTTCAAGTGAAGCAGAGCTATAATCACACAGGAATAAAAATAAAAGGACATTCAGGAAATGTAACATTCACAAAATCGTGTATATGATTCCATGGGCACAACCAACATTTAGGGGTTTATTTATGAAGCCTCGGTTTTTTTCTGGTCAAATTTTTTAAGGGAAAAAGTTTTTTGAGGAAAAAAAAAAATCAAATTTTTAAATATTTATTTTACCCCAAAGCTGCTAAAAATTCGAAAATACTCCAGCTAAAGGTGTAAAGATAATGTAGAAGTCAATGGCTGATGTCCCTTTTACAATTTGAAGATGTTTCTTGACATTGTCATCTGCACTGGATAATCAGAAAAACTCTGGGTTTTCAGGGGACTGATCAAAAAAAATCATATGATTTGTGTGTCAAATTCAAAAAAGTTATATGATTTGGTTGAGAAGTTTTCTTACACCGATTCTTTTCAAGCTCATTATTTGATTGTGGATGGGAATGAGGTCGACTGTTTTAATAAAAAAATTAGATACATTTGAGTTTTAGTAAGTACCCCCTTAATGAATAAACTAATCCACTGTATAAATACATATATAGGGGCATATTTATCAAAGGTCGAATTTCAAATTTGAAAAACGTCAAAATTGAATTCGAAAAGACCAGTCGAAATTAAGTCAAAGGTTTTTTTTGGTCGAATAGGTCTGTTTTCGATTGAATAGGTCCGTATTTGGGCCATTTTGAATCGTACGAATCGAAGGAATTGCGCATTCAATCGAATTTGAATCAAAGTTTTTCCCCCAAAAAAAGTCCACCAATTGATTCCAAATAGGTTCTAGGAGGTCTCCCAAAGGCTGAAACAGCAATTCGGCAGGTTTTAGTAGTGCATGATAAATTTAGATATTCGAATTTTCAAATTTTTTTCAAATTCGAATCGCATTTGGACTATTCCCTAGTCGAAGTACACAAAAAATCACTCGAAATTAGCATTTTTTGCATTCGAAAATTCACCTTGACCTTTGATAAATCTGCCCCTAAGTATTTGCATAGACTTAAATTGTAGGTAGGGAGCAATAAAAAGTACAATCTATGTCAAATACAAAAAAGAAAAGAGTTTTAAATGTATACACTGAATATACTGTACATGACTATACATTTAATGTATCAGTTTGCTATTCCTTCTATATCTTTTTTATTTGGTTCATTCACACCACATATGTATGGTTAAATGTTTTTCCTTTTTTTGAGTATGAACTTGGAGCATACAAAGGAAGGGGTTATCTGCTGTTACTTTAAAAGACTTGGGGTTATAGTGCAAAGATTAAGGGGCCGATTCACTAACTTCGAGTGAAGGATTCGACGTTAAAAAACTTCGAATTTCGAAGTTTTTTTGGGCTACTTCGACCATCGAATGGGCTACTTCGACCTTCGACTACGACTTCGAATCGAAGGATTCCAACTAAAAATCGTTAGACAATTCAACCATTCGACAGTCGAAGTACTGTCTCTTTAAAGAAAACTTCGACCCCCTAGTTCGCCATCTAAAAGCTACCGAACTCAATGTTAGCCTATGGGGAAGGTCCCCATAGTCTTGGCTAACTTTTTTTGATCGAAGGATATTCCTTCGATCGTTGGATTAAAATCATTTGTATCGTTCGATTCAAAGGATTTTATCGTTCGATCGAAGGAATAATCCTTAGATCGTTCGATCGAACTATCTGCGCTAAATCCTTCGACTTCGATATTCGAAGTCGAAGGATTATAATTCCTAGTCGAATATCGAGGGTTAATTAACCCTCGATATTCGACCCTTAGTGAATAGGCCCCTAAGACAAATAATTTAAAAAAATTATAATTTTTTTAAAAAAATGAATAATCAAAAAGTTGGTGAGAACTGGGCATTCTATGACATACTAAAAATGAATTTGAAGGTGAACCACCCCTTTTAGTGAAAGGAGATGCAAGTAATTATAACGGATAAGGTCATTAAGCGCGTGTTAGGATTCAGTTCTTTGCACTCAAGGTTTCAAAAAGAGAAATTAATAATCTCAGTAAGTTTTAGGTGGCAAGATTGTCTTAATGTAGAGTAACAGTTTGATTGGCAGACACTAGGACATGTCTGGTTTTCAGGAGGGTGAGATGTAATAGGGTAGAATGTTAATTGTTTAATATAAATGCTTAAGTAATGGTTAATACAGATGTTTAGGTTGGCCACTAGGCAGTGTGCAGTTACTGAATATGTCATATGTGGAAAACTGGGAGAATAAACCCTGTGAAAGTGCTGCTACTTAACTGAAGGCTGTCAAAATAAAGAGAATGTGTTTGAACTACAACTCTCTGCCTGGTGTGTTTCCCTCAAGGATTCACCCACATAAAAGGTTGATGGTACATCAAGGGTTAACAATGGCAAGGCACAGCTAGTGACATCACAATGTCAAGATGCTGCCCACTCAGATTACAGTCACATGACATATGTTTGTGACATCACAATGTAATGACATCACCCACTCAGATCAGTCACATGATGTTTGTCTGTGACATCACAATGACAAGAATCAAGGTGTTGACAAACAGAATCACATCTGACATAGTGCGGCGAACGATAGCTTTGACTTCACTACTCCGTCACTGTTTTTATTTCTATTTACTTCTATTTACTTCTATTTCTATTTACTTCTATTTACTTCTATTTCTATTTACTTTTATTTACTTTCTATTTATCATTTATTCATCTATTTTATCTTTTCTATTTATCATTTATTCATCTATTTTGTCTTTTTAATATGATTATGAAGAAAAACTGCTTAACAGGATTAGCCTTAATACCAATAATTTTAGTGGTTTGGACTACCATTGGCCTGCTAGTGGCTTATACTGCAGCTCTGACTCAGGGACACATACACTTGGTGCCATTTATAAGGTAATTCTATGTTCTTTACCTATATGGAATATACTTGGGCTGGATAGCAGCCAGGAAACCAACTAATAACATGATTTCTATTTATCTTATAGTGACTTAGGAACGAAACTACCAGAGATGGCTGTTAGTAGGATAACAGGAACAATTTCCAGCATTCTAGGTAAGTGACACTAACAGCGTTTCATATATTATTAGGCAATGTGAAGTATTTTGCTTTCCATAAAAAAAGGCAAATAGTTTGCTAATTAACCCATAAGCTAATCAAATGTATTTTTATTTTCAGATGTTGCTGTAAAGCTCCTGAACTATAAATTCATCAAGCTGTACCGACCCAAAGTCACAGGTGTCTACAATAGACTCATATTATGCCTTGGACTCCTATCCTGTGCTGGCTTTCTCCTGGCTGGTTATGTTAGGGTAAATAAAACCTCTTCCTATTTACTAAATTTCATATTGAAACTCAAAATTAGGGAACTGATTTCTGTGTCTCTATTGTAGGGGAAGGATTCAGAAACTGGTCACCTTACAGGAGCATTTGTGGGATTTGGCACGGGATGCGTATACAACATCGTACAATGTATACTGTACGCCATACTCCAGCCCAACGGAAAAAGCCGAAGGATGCTTTACTACCGGCTCTTTGCTTGTGTGATCACTGTTATCCCAATGATAGCACGTAAGTATGAACACCCCTGCCATATAATTAGTATTACATTCTAGTATTCCAACTTGATGCACAGTTATTTTGGAATTTATACCAACGTTTAGGGGCATTTTTATCAAGGGTCGAATTTCGAAGTGAAAACGCTTCAAAATTCTAATTCAAAAACCAACCGAAATTAAATAAAAGTTTTTTTTGGTCGAATAGGTCCATTTTCAATTGAATAGGTCCATATTCGGCCAAATTCGAATCAAAGTTTTTTCCAAAAAAAAAAACTTACATTTTTCAAAGTCCACCAATTGACTAATAGGTTCTAGGAGGTGCCCCATAGGCTAAAACAGCAACTCTGCTGGTTTTACATGGCGAATGGTCAAAGTCAAATTTTTAAAGAGACAGTACATGATACATTTCGATATTCCGATTTTCGGGGGGTTTTTAAAATTCAAATCAAATTTAGACTATTCCCTAGTTGAAGTATACAAAAATAGCTCGAAATTTGAATTCATTCCATTCAAAAATTCATTGCCCCTTAATGAGAATTTCTTACATTTATGCATTCCATCCTAGTATTGTCTTGCTCACTGTCTGTGTATTAACAATGTACTTTTCCATCTTTTAGTTACAACATCACTGACGACTTGTAGCATACTGACGAGCTGCAATCCACACTATTTGGTATGTTATTTTACATTTACATTTAATGTAAAACTTGTGTATTATAACAAATAATGTCTCCCTATTGTACTGAGGTTGATAAGGAGCCACCTTGGGTTCCATGATATGTATAAAGCACTTGGCAGCAGCCTGATCCCTTATATGGTTATAGAACAACTACCGTCCTAGGAAAAGAAAAAATGTCCCATCACAGACCTGTTATTGCTCGATCTTGTATGGCTGACAGCCACTTGTGCCATAAATAAAAAACCATATACGCCCCAACCCTTAATAATTATTCTAATAAAATAAGTTTTTGTTTTTTTCCTTTTTTAATAGAGAACGGCACTTGCAACATTGGAGTGGGCAGGAATGTTTGGGCTTCTCCTCTATATGCCAACTTATTCCATGGAATTTCAGGTCAGTAAAAGAACTCAGATATTTCTGTGCTATATATATATATATATAAATAAATAAATTTATAGGGCTCATCATTACTTTTTACTTCTATTCAGAACCTGACTCTAATATGGCCCATAAGCCTAAAAGGCGACTGGATATGCAAGAGGGAAGGATCCACTGATGTAGAGTCCCCTGAGGAACCAACAACTGTAACCTGCAGGCACATGATAATACTGTTACCCTCTGATCAGCTATTAGGCTCAGTGGTACCTATTCATATACAGGGAGCTTACAGGGATTGGATATTCAAATGAGAAGCCCAGTCCCCCGAGGATCCACAAAAACAACTGAAAGAGTGAAAAACAAAATCTCCACATTCAAGAAAATATTGATTTAAAAAATGAAGAATCAATGTGTTTATTTAATCGTTTTAAAAATTTGAATATTTTATTTTATTAGAAAAATGTTTTTCTCCATTTTCTAGAATTTACAATTAATTTTAAAACATGAGAAAATATATTTTAAATAAATTTATTAAAAAGAAATAGCTTGGTGTGTTTTTTGTGAAGTCGGTTATCAGAAAAATAGCGGTGTTAAAATAAGGAGCTATTAAAGGAGAATTCAACCCATTTGTAAAAAACCGAGCACCCCCCACCCCAGGTAGACCTCCCTCCCTGCTTCCCCAAGGCTAACTGCCCCCCCAGGGAAATGGCCCATACTTAATACTTAGCTGTTTGAATCAGGCTGCTGACAGGTTTAAAGCAACTTAAAGCAAACAAATCATCTGAAAAGGATAAGTATTTCTTAACTGCTTTTTTATATTAAGGTTTATATTTAACTACTGTGGTTTAATTTTTTTTTTAAAGGTTTTTTTTTTTCTGTCTTGGGTGCTAAACAGCAAAGTTTGGTGTGCTAGTGTGCTTACAGCAAGTTTGTCACAACCTGCTTTACTTTGCAGTTTTCCCTCCGTTTGAGGGGGTGGGGTTTGATTAGTTGCACCTGAACAGACTGTATAAATAGAACCCCTGGGACTCCAGTGGAGCTTGCTCTAGTGTTAGCTTCTCTTAAGTGTTTGCTCGTTAAGTGGGGGTTCTGTAAGTGGAGTTACAAACACCGGAGTTAAGTGGGGGTTCTGTAAGTGGAGTTACAAACACCGGAGTTAAGTGGGGGTTCTGTAAGTGGAGTTACAAACACCGGAGTTGAAAACTAAAGGAGGTTCAAACTAGGTCAAAAGTTTTGTTCTAAACCCTCATTTTTATTTTATATATTTATTTATATTTTTTCCTGTTTTGATCTGTAACTGGGATAATGAGTGCTAGCAAGATTGAAGGTCTGACTCAGTGCACAGTCTGCCATATGTATGCAGATTTGGAACAAGAGATCCAAAATGCTTACCTCTGTGGTGGTTGTGAGCAAATTGCCACTTTGGAGGCTCAAGTTAGAGCACTAGAGCAACAAATTGCAACACTGCGGTCGATTGACAATCTTGAAAGGAGTCTTTTGCTCACTGAGCAGGACCTAGCGGGGTCAGATAGTTTGGGGGGAACAGAACAGCAGCAGGATGCTGAGGCAGCTAGCTGGGTGACAGTTAGAAAATCTAAGGTGGGCAAAAGGAAAATGGAGGCTGATCCGAAGATTATACATCGCAACAAATTTGCCAGATTGTGTGAAGATGATGGGAGTATGAACTCTGGATTGGCAATTCTAGATGGGGCTGATCTCTCTAACAGCCGGGAGACCAGTTTCTCTAGTAGTGGTGGGGGGGAGAGTAGAGTCAGGCCTAAGCAGATTGTGGTTGTAGGGGACTCAATTATTAGGAAAGTGGATAGGGTAATTTGTCGTCCGGATCGCTACAAGAAAGAATGATTTCAGGGATCTAGGCTCTAAGATCAAGGAAAGGTCTTCCAATGTAATCTTTTCTGAAATTTTGCCTGTGCCACGTGCAAGTTTAGGAAAACAGCGGGAGCTTAGGGAGCTTAATGCGTGGCTAAAGTCTTGGTGCAGGAAGGAAGGGTTTGGGTTCATAGAGCACTGGGCTGACTTTTCGTTGGGGTACAACTTATACAGCCGTGACGGTTTGCACCTCAATGGAAGGGGGTCCGCGGTGCTAGGGGAAAGAATGGCTAAGAGGTTGGAGGAGTGTTTAAACTAGGCAAGGGGGGGGGTGGGTGAGAGAAAGGATTATGGGGAAGCTAGTGTAGACGGGGCAGTGGGGTTAGTAAGGGGTCATGGGGGAGGAGTGAGGGGGGCATACAGTTTACCAGCTAAGGAGGTCCCTCTGTTACAAGGAAAACAGAATAATACTAACTTAACGTATAATTCTTTACCAAGTAATGCACATTTCAAAAGTAAAAGTAATAACCTCCGCTGTATGCTGGCAAATGCACGGAGTTTGTCAGGTAAAATGGGAGACCTAGAATTAATTGCATGCTCTAAAAATTATGATATAATTGGTATCACTGAGACCTGGTGGGATGAAACATGTGACTGGATTGTGAATTTAAATGGTTACACCCTTTTTAGGAGGGATAGAGGGATTAAAAAGGGTGGAGGAGTGTGTTTGTATGTAAAGCCTGAATTAAAGCCATGCGCTAAAGAAATAAAAATAGCTGGCACTGGTGAGGGTGTAGAATCACTCTGGGTAGAGATTTCGACTGGGCAAAAGGTATCAAAAAGAATTATCATTGGTGTATGCTATAAACCACCTCGTATAAGTGTCGAGTATGAAGCCGAGCTACTCTTGCAGATACAAGCGGCTTCACAGCTGGGTCAAGTTGTTGCTATGGGTGACTTCAATTATCCAGACATTGACTGGGGTAATGGGGTTGCTAAGACAGAAAAAGCTAGTAGGTTTGTAAATATGCTGAATGACAACTTTTTATTCCAGCTCGTTCAAGAACCTACTAGGAATAACTCTCTTTTGGACCTTGTAATAACTAACAATACTGAACTCATCTCTAACATTTGTGTGGGTGAGCATTTAGGCAATAGTGATCATAACATGGTCTCCTTTGAGATTCTGTTGCAGAAGCAATTCTATAAGGGAGTAACTAAAACACTAAATTTCAGACGTGCAAACTTTGACAGTATAAGGGCATCTCTGCAACATATTAAGTGGGAAATGCTTTTCTCAGGGTTAAACACAGAACAAAAATGGGAAGTCTTTAAAATGCTGCTTAATAAATATACTTGTCAGTATATTCCACTTGTAAGCAAGGAACGTCGTTGCAAAGCAAAACCTTTTTGGTTCAATAGAAGCGTTGGTGTTGAGGTGGGTAAGAAAAGACGTGCTTTTAAAACGTTCAAGTTAGCTGGTACAGCCGAATCATTTATAAGGTACAAGGAGGCCAATAAATCATGCAAAGAAGCTATAAGGCAAGCTAAAATTGCTATAGAAAAGGATATTGCAGTAAGCAGTAAAAAAAATCCAAAATTATTTTTTAAATATGTTAATAGTAAAAAAATGAAGCAGGAAGGGGTGGGTCCCTTACTATCAGAGGGGGGTCAGCTGGTTGATGAAAACAAATTAAAAGCGCAGATTCTGAATTCATATTTTTCATCTGTCTACACAAATGAGGAATCAGTAAGTGAAGGTTTCCTTCTTAACAGTCCCAATTCTAGTAATACAACTAATGATGCATGGTTCACACATGATGACATTCAAAAGAGACTAGAACATGTTAAGATTAACAAAGGTCCAGGGCCAGATGGTATTCATCCCAGGGTAATTAGCGAGCTTAGCTCTGTGATTGCCAAACCTCTTTACTTAATTTTTCAGGATTCATTGAGATCTGGCATAGTGCCGAGAGACTGGCGAATTGCTAATGTGGTGCCTCTATTCAAAAAAGGATCCCGTTCTCAGCCTCAAAACTATAGGCCAGTTAGTCTGACGTCAGTGGTAGGAAAGCTTTTCGAAGGGTTAATAAAGGATAAGATACTGGACTTCATAGCAAATCATAATACTATGAGTTTGTGCCAGCATGGTTTTATGCGTAATAGATCTTGCCAGACTAACTTAATTTCTTTTTATGAGAATGTAAGTAGACACCTCGATTCTGGGATGGCAGTGGATGTGATTTACTTAGATTTTGCTAAAGCATTTGATACAGTGCCACACAAAAGGTTACTGCTTAAATTAAGGAATGTTGGCCTGGAACATAGTATTTGTACCTGGATAGAGAACTGGCTAAAAGATAGACTACAAAGAGTGGTGGTAAATGGAACATTTTCTAATTGGACCAATGTTGTTAGTGGAGTACCGCAGGGCTCTGTACTAGGTCCCTTGCTTTTCAACTTGTTTATTAATGACCTGGAGGTGGGCATTGAAAGTACTGTTTCTATTTTTGCAGATGATACTAAATTGTGCAGAACTATAGGTTCCATGCAGGATGCTGCCACTTTGCAGAGTGATTTGTCTAAACTGGAAAACTGGGCAGAAAACTGGAAAATGAGGTTCAATGTTGATAAATGCAAGGTTATGCACTTTGGCAAAAATAATATAAATGCAAGTTATACACTAAATGGCAGTGTATTGGGAGTTTCCTTAAATGAGAAGGATCTAGGGGTCTTTGTAGATAACACGTTGTCTAATTCTGGGCAGTGTCATTCTGTGGCTACTAAAGCAAATAAAGTTCTGTCTTGCATAAAAAAGGGCATTAACTCAAGGGATGAAAACATAATTATGCCTCTTTATAGGTCCCTGGTAAGGCCTCATCTGGAGTATGCAGTGCAGTTTTGGAATCCAGTCCTTAAGAGGGATATAAATGAGCTGGAGAGAGTGCAGAGACGTGCAACTAAATTGGTTAGAGGGACGGAAGACTTAAATTATGAGGGTAGACTGTCAAGGTTGGGGTTGTTTTCTCTGGAAAAAAGGCGCTTGCGAGGGGACATGATTACACTTTACAAGTACATTAGAGGACATTATAGACAAATGGCAGGGGACCTTTTTACCCATAAAGTGGATCACCGTACCAGAGGCCACCCGTTTAGACTAGAAGAAAAGAACTTTCATTTGAAGCAACGTAGGGGGTTCTTCACAGTCAGGACAGTGAGGTTGTGGAATGCACTGCCGGGTGATGTTGTGATGGCTGATTCAGTTAATGCCTTTAAGAATGGCTTGGATGATTTTTTGGACAGACATTATATCAAAGGCTATTGTGATACTAAGCTCTATAGTTAGTATGGGTATATAGAATTTAATTAAAAGTAGAGGGGTGTATGTATGGATGCTGGGTTTTCATTTGGAGGGGTTGAACTTGATGGACTTTGTCTTTTTTCAACCCAATTTAACTATGTAACTATGTAACTATATTTATACGGTAAGCTGACTGAGAGATCGGCAATTTCCTTGTAATTCCGCGCATGTGCAGTTGTCGGCAAACTGCTCCAGCAGAAATACCGATCTCCCAGTCAGCTTACAGAGGACCCGGAAGATGGATGCGTGGAACTCCACTGGCAGAATCTGCGGCGAGGGGTAAGTATAAAGTTTGGGGCATTTCCCCGGGGGGCAGTTAGCCTGGGGGGAGGGAGGGCTACCTGGGGGGGTACTTGGTTTTTTTACATATGGGTTGAATTCTCCTTTAAGAGCAGTAGCTACAGGTCACGTGTGTATTACGTTTATGAGTGGTCCTTACTGTGCTTTCTGTGCTTGCGCTGCTCTAATGGATATATGTCACATGCCGGCATTTCCACAGAAAACACAAACAACACAGTAATGTTTATACAAGAAATACAAGTGATAAAACTATCATGTCAAAAGAATATTTAGGAGGCACATTCATTATCACACAATCATTTTTGTGGTAGTTCCAGGTCTCTAAAATATTACTGGTGGGTTTTATACCAATTAAAAATGTATGAATTTAATAATTTATTTTCTGCGGTGGAACGATTCATTGCAATGCAAAAAATATCTGACTACATGTGCCCTCCCCGCAAGCGTCTGTGAAATGTGGATACAGATCTACTGCACGTCAGTGCTTTGTGTTATACCCTACAGAGCAGAATGGAGTTCTACTGTTCTACTGTTCAAAGCAGTCAAACACGTGACTCATGCAGGGACAATTCCTGCCCATCCCACCTAACACATGTCCCTGTCAATGGCTACCAATAGATGCCATGACCAGGGGGGCAGGGCCATTATGTATGGGGGCGGGCCCATACCCACAGGGGTATGTCACTGCATTAGGGGGGTGGGGCTATGATGTGGTGATTGGTGATTGGTCGATCAAAACCTTAATCTTAGGAAATCCTGACCGGTTTCCCTTATTTGGAAAACTGGGCAGACAGTTTTGACCTGGGCACTCCTTCAAAAACCGGACTGTCCAGGTCAAAATAAGACTGGTGGCAACCCTATGTGTAATTCCCCTTGAGTGACAAATCCTCACTGCTTTACTAGAACATTTAAATGCCCTGCAAGCAAACATATTCCATTTTTTGGTACTTTTATTTTGTCTCCTCCTAAAAAAAGTCCAAGGAATTTCAGACCAGTGACACATTTTCAAGTGAAGCAGAGCTATAATCACACAGGAATAAAAATAAAAGGACATTCAGGAAATGTAACATTCACAAAATCGTGTATATGATTCCATGGGCACAACCAACATTAAGGGGTTTATTTATGAAGCCTCGGTTTTTTTCTGGTCAAATTTTTTAAGGGAAAAAGTTTTTTGAGGAAAAAAACAATTACATTTTTAAATATTTATTTTACCCCAAAGCTGCTAAAAAATCGAAAATACTCCAGCTAAAGGTGTAAACATAATGTAGAAGTCAATGGCTGATGTCCCTTTTACAATTTGAAGATGTTTCTTGACATTGTCATCTGCACTGGATAATCAGAAAAACTCTGGGTTTTCAGGGGACTGATCAAAAAAAATCATATGATTTGTGTGTCAAATTCAAAAAAGTTATATGATTTGGTTGAGAAGTTTTCTTACACCGATTCTTTTCAAGCTCATTATTTGATTGTGGATGGGAATGAGGTCGACTGTTTTAATAAAAAAATTAGATACATTTGAGTTTTAGTAAGTACCCCCTTAATGAATAAACTAATCCACTGTATAAATACATATATAGGGGCATATTTATCAAAGGTCGAATTTCAAATTTGAAAAACGTCAAAATTGAATTCGAAAAGACCAGTCGCAATTAAGTCAAAGGTTTTTTTTGGTCGAATAGGTCTGTTTTCGATTGAATAGGTCCGTATTTGGGCCATTTTGAATTGTACGAATCGAAGGAATTGCGCATTCAATCGAATTTGAATCAAAGTTTTTCCCCCAAAAAAAGTCCACCAATTGATTCCAAATAGGTTCTAGGAGGTCTCCCAATGGCTGAAACAGCAATTCGGCAGGTTTTAGTAGTGCATGATAAATTTAGATATTCGAATTTTCAAATTTTTTTCAAATTCGAATCGCATTTGGACTATTCCCTAGTCGAAGTACACAAAAAAATCACTCGAAATTAGCATTTTTTGCATTCGAAAATTCACCTTGACCTTTGATAAATCTGCCCCTAAGTATTTGCATAGACTTAAATTGTAGGTAGGGAGTAATAAAAAGTACAATCTATGTCAAATACAAAAAAGAAAAGAGTTTTAAATGTATACACTGAATATACTGTACATGACTATACATTTAATGTATCAGTTTGCTATTCCTTCTATATCTTTTTTATTTGGTTCATTCACACCACATATGTATGGTTAAATGTTTTTCCATTTTTTTGAGTATGAACTTGGAGCATACAAATGAAGGGGTTATCTGCTGTTACTTTAAAAGACTTGGGGTTATAGTGCAAAGATTAAGGGGCCTAACTTCGAGTGAAGGATTCGACGTTAAAAAACTCCGAATTTCGAAGTTTTTTTTGGGCTACTTCGACCATCGAATGGGCTACTTCGACCTTCGACTACGACTTCGAATCGAAGGATTCCAACTAAAAATCGTTAGACTATTCAACCATTCGACAGTCGAAGTACTGTCTCTTTAAAGAAAACTTCGACCCCCTAGTTCGCCATCTAAAAGCTACCGAACTCAATGTTAGCCTATGGGGAAGGTCCCCATAGTCTTGGCTAACTTTTTTTGATCGAAGGATATTCCTTCGATCGTTGGATTAAAATCATTTGTATCGTTCGATTCAAAGGATTTTATCGTTCGATCGAAGGAATAATCCTTAGATCGTTCGATCGAACTATCTGCGCTAAATCCTTCGACTTCGATATTCGAAGTCGAAGGATTATAATTCCTAGTCGAATATCGAGGGTTAATTAACCCTCGATATTCGACCCTTAGTGAATCGGCTCCTAAGACAAATAATTTAAAAAAATTATAATTTTTTTAAAAAAATGAATAATCAAAAAGTTGGTGAGAACTGGGCATTCTATGACATACTAAAAATGAATTTGAAGGTGAACCACCCCTTTTAGTGAAAGGAGATGCAAGTAATTATAACGGATAAGGTCATTAAGCGCGTGTTAGGATTCAGTTCTTTGCACTCAAGGTTTCAAAAAGAGAAATTAATAATCTCATTAAGTTTTAGGTGGCAAGATTGTCTTAATGTAGAGTAACAGTTTGATTGGCAGACACTAGGACATGTCTGGTTTTCAGGAGGGTGAGATGTAATAGGGTAGAATGTTAATTGTTTAATATAAATGCTTAAGTAATGGTTAATACAGATGTTTAGGTTGGCCACTAGGCAGTGTGCAGTTACTGAATATGTCATATGTGGAAAACTGGGAGAATAAACCCTGTGAAAGTGCTGCTACTTAACTGAAGGCTGTCAAAATAAAGAGAATGTGTTTGAACTACAACTCTCTGCCTGGTGTGTTTCCCTCAAGGATTCACCCACATAAAAGGTTGATGGTACATCAAGGGTTAACAATGGCAAGGCACAGCTAGTGACATCACAATGTCAAGATGCTGCCCACTCAGATTACAGTCACATGACATATGTTTGTGACATCACAATGTAATGACATCACCCACTCAGATCAGTCACATGATGTTTGTCTGTGACATCACAATGACAAGAATCAAGGTGTTGACAAACAGAATCACATCTGACATAGTGCGGCGAACGATAGCTTTGACTTCACTACTCCGTCACTGTTTTTATTTCTATTTACTTCTATTTACTTCTATTTCTATTTACTTCTATTTACTTCTATTTCTATTTACTTCTATTTATCATTTATTCATCTATTTTATCTTTTCTATTTATCATTTATTCATCTATTTTATCTTTTTAATATGATTATGAAGAAAAACTGCTTAACAGGATTAGCCTTAATACCAATAATTTTAGTGGTTTGGACTACCATTGGCCTGCTAGTGGCTTATACTGCAGCTCTGACTCAGGGACACATACACTTGGTGCCATTTATAAGGTAATTCTATGTTCTTTACCTATATGGAATATACTTGGGCTGGATAGCAGCCAGGAAACCAACTAATAACATGATTTCTATTTATCTTATAGTGACTTAGGAACGAAACTACCAGAGATGGCTGTTAGTAGGATAACAGGAACAATTTCCAGCATTCTAGGTAAGTGACACTAACAGCGTTTCATATATTATTAGGCAATGTGAAGTATTTTGCTTTCCATAAAAAAAGGCAAATAGTTTGCTAATTAACCCATAAGCTAATCAAATGTATTTTTATTTTCAGATGTTGCTGTAAAGCTCCTGAACTATAAATTCATCAAGCTGTACCGACCCAAAGTCACAGGTGTCTACAATAGACTCATATTATGCCTTGGACTCCTATCCTGTGCTGGCTTTCTCCTGGCTGGTTATGTTAGGGTAAATAAAACCTCTTCCTATTTACTAAATTTCATATTGAAACTCAAAATTAGGGAACTGATTTCTGTGTCTCTATTGTAGGGGAAGGATTCAGAAACTGGTCACCTTACAGGAGCATTTGTGGGATTTGGCACGGGATGCGTATACAACATCGTACAATGTATACTGTACGCCATACTCCAGCCCAGCGGAAAAAGCCGAAGGATGCTTTACTACCGGCTCTTTGCTTGTGTGATCACTGTTATCCCAATGATAGCACGTAAGTATGAACACCCCTGCCATATAATTAGTATTACATTCTAGTATTCCAACTTGATGCACAGTTATTTTGGAATTTATACCAACATTTAGGGGCATTTTTATCAAGGGTCGAATTTCGAAGTGAAGACTCTTCGAAATTCTAATTCAAAAACCAACCGAAATTAAATAAAAGTTTTTTTTGGTCGAATAGGTCCATTTTCAATTGAATAGGTCCATATTCGGCCAAATTCGAATCAAAGTTTTTTCCAAAAAAAAAAACTTACATTTTTCAAAGTCCACCAATTGACTAATAGGTTCTAGGAGGTGCCCCATAGGCTAAAACAGCAACTCTGCTGGTTTTACATGGCGAATGGTCAAAGTCAAATTTTTAAAGAGACAGTACATGATACATTTCGATATTCCGATTTTCGGGGGGTTTTTAAAATTCAAATCAAATTTAGACTATTCCCTAGTTGAAGTATACAAAAATAGCTCGAAATTTGAATTCATTCCATTCAAAAATTCACCTCGACCTTTGATAAATCTGCCCCTTAATGAGAATTTCTTACATTTATGCATTCCATCCTAGTATTGTCTTGCTCACTGTCTGTGTATTAACAATGTACTTTTCCATCTTTTAGTTACAACATCACTGACGACTTGTAGCATACTGACGAACTGCAATCCACACTATTTGGTATGTTATTTTACATTTACATTTTATGTAAAACTTGTGTATTATAACAAATAATGTCTCCCTATTGTACTGAGGTTGATAAGGAGCCACCTTGGGTTCCATGATATGTATAAAGCACTTGGCAGCAGCCTGATCCCTTATATGGTTATAGAACAACTACTGTCCTAGGAAAAGAAAAAATGTCCCATCACAGACCTGTTATTGCTCGATCTTGTATGGCTGAACGCCACTTGTGCCATAAATAAAAAACCATATACGCCCCAACCCTTAATAATTATTCTAATAAAATAAGTTTTTGTTTTTTTCCTTTTTTAATAGAGAACGGCACTTGCAACATTGGAGTGGGCAGGAATGTTTGGGCTTCTCCTCTATATGCCAACTTATTCCATGGAATTTCAGGTCAGTAAAAGAACTCAGATATTTCTGTGCTATATATATATATATAAATAAATAAATTTATAGGGCTCATCATTACTTTTTACTTCTATTCAGAACCTGACTCTAATATGGCCCATAAGCCTAAAAGGCGACTGGATATGCAAGAGGGAAGGATCCACTGATGTAGAGTCCCCTGAGGAACCAACAACTGTAACCTGCAGGCACATGATAATACTGTTATCCTCTGATCAGCTATTAGGCTCAGTGGTACCTATTCATATACAGGGAGCTTACAGGGATTGGATATTCAAATGAGAAGCCCAGTCCCCCGAGGATCCACAAAAACAACTGAAAGAGTGAAAAACAAAATCTCCACATTCAAGAAAATATTGATTTAAAAAATGAAGAATCAATGTGTTTATTTAATCGTTTTAAAAATTTGAATATTTTATTTTATTAGAAAAATGTTTTTCTCCATTTTCTAGAATTTACAATTAATTTTAAAACATGAGAAAATATATTTTAAATAAATTTATTAAAAAGAAATAGCTTGGTGTGTTTTTTGTGAAGTCGGTTATCAGAAAAATAGCGGTGTTAAAATAAGGAGCTATTAAAGGAGAATTCAACCCATTTGTAAAAAACCGAGCACCCCCCACCCCAGGTAGACCTCCCTCCCTGCTTCCCCCAGGCTAACTGCCCCCCCAGGGAAATGGCCCATACTTAATACTTATATTTATACGGTAAGCTGACTGAGAGATTGGCAATTTCCTTGTAATTCTGCGCATGTGCAGTTGTCGCAAACCGGCAAACTGCTCCAGCAGAAATACCGATCTCCCAGTCAGCTTACAGAGGACCCGGAAGATGGATGCGTGGAACTCCACTGGCAGAATCTGCGGCGAGGGGTAAGTATAAAGTATGGGGCATTTCCCCGGGGGCAGTTAGCCTGGGGGGAGGGAGGGCTACCTGGGGGGGGGTACTTGGTTTTTTTACATATGGGTTGAATTCTCCTTTAAGAGCCGTAGCTACAGGTCACGTGTGTATTACGTTTATGAGTGGTCCTTACTGTGCTTTCTGTGCTTGCGCTGCTCTAATGGATATATGTCATATGCCGGCATTTCCACAGAAAACACAAACAACACAGTAATGTTTATACAAGAAATACAAGTGATAAAACTATCATGTCAAAAGAATATTTAGGAGGCACATTCATTATCACACAATCATTTTTGTGGTAGTTCCAGGTCTCTAAAATATTACTGGTGGGTTTTATACCAATTAAAAATGTATCAATTTAATAATTTATTTTCTGAGGTGGAACGATTCATTGCAATGCAAAAAATATCTGACTACATGTGCCCTCCCCGCAAGCGTCTGTGAAATGTGGATACAGATCTACTGCACGTCAGTGCTTTGTGTTATACCCTACAGAGCAGAATGGAGTTCTACTGTTCTACTGTTCAAAGCAGTCAAACACGTGACTCATGCAGGGACAATTCCTGCCCATCCCACCTAACACATGTCCCTGTCAATGGCTACCAATAGATGCCATGACCAGGGGGGCAGGGCCATTATGTATGGGGGTGGGCCCATACCCACAGGGGTATGTCACTGCATTAGGGGGGTGGGGCTATGATGTGGTGATTGGTGATTGGTCGATCAAAACCTTAATCTTAGGAAATCCTGACCGGTTTCCCTTATTTGGAAAACTGGGCAGACAGTTTTGACCTGGGCACTCCTTCAAAAACCGGGCTGTCCAGGTCAAAATAAGACAGGTGGCAACCCTATGTGTAATTCCCCTTGAGTGACAAATCCTCATTGCTTTACTAGAACAATCAAATGTCCTGCAAGCAAACATATTCCATTTTTTGGTACTTTTATTTTGTCTCCTCCTAAAAAAAAGTCCAAGGAATTTCAGACCAGTGACACATTTTCAAGTGAAGCAGAGCTATAATCACACAGGAATAAAAATAAAAGGACATTCAGGAAATGTAACATTCACAAAATCGTGTATATGATTCCATGGGCACAACCAACATTTAGGGGTTTATTTATGAAGCCTCGGTTTTTTTCTGGTCAAATTTTTTAAGGGAAAAAGTTTTTTGAGGAAAAAAAAAAATCAAATTTTTAAATATTTATTTTACCCCAAAGCTGCTAAAAATTCGAAAATACTCCAGCTAAAGGTGTAAAGATAATGTAGAAGTCAATGGCTGATGTCCCTTTTACAATTTGAAGATGTTTCTTGACATTGTCATCTGCACTGGATAATCAGAAAAACTCTGGGTTTTCAGGGGACTGATCAAAAAAAATCATATGATTTGTGTGTCAAATTCAAAAAAGTTATATGATTTGGTTGAGAAGTTTTCTTACACCGATTCTTTTCAAGCTCATTATTTGATTGTGGATGGGAATGAGGTCGACTGTTTTAATAAAAAAATTAGATACATTTGAGTTTTAGTAAGTACCCCCTTAATGAATAAACTAATCCACTGTATAAATACATATATAGGGGCATATTTATCAAAGGTCGAATTTCAAATTTGAAAAACGTCAAAATTGAATTCGAAAAGACCAGTCGAAATTAAGTCAAAGGTTTTTTTTGGTCGAATAGGTCTGTTTTCGATTGAATAGGTCCGTATTTGGGCCATTTTGAATCGTACGAATCGAAGGAATTGCGCATTCAATCGAATTTGAATCAAAGTTTTTCCCCCAAAAAAAGTCCACCAATTGATTCCAAATAGGTTCTAGGAGGTCTCCCAAAGGCTGAAACAGCAATTCGGCAGGTTTTAGTAGTGCATGATAAATTTAGATATTCGAATTTTCAAATTTTTTTCAAATTCGAATCGCATTTGGACTATTCCCTAGTCGAAGTACACAAAAAATCACTCGAAATTAGCATTTTTTGCATTCGAAAATTCACCTTGACCTTTGATAAATCTGCCCCTAAGTATTTGCATAGACTTAAATTGTAGGTAGGGAGCAATAAAAAGTACAATCTATGTCAAATACAAAAAAGAAAAGAGTTTTAAATGTATACACTGAATATACTGTACATGACTATACATTTAATGTATCAGTTTGCTATTCCTTCTATATCTTTTTTATTTGGTTCATTCACACCACATATGTATGGTTAAATGTTTTTCCTTTTTTTGAGTATGAACTTGGAGCATACAAAGGAAGGGGTTATCTGCTGTTACTTTAAAAGACTTGGGGTTATAGTGCAAAGATTAAGGGGCCGATTCACTAACTTCGAGTGAAGGATTCGACGTTAAAAAACTTCGAATTTCGAAGTTTTTTTTGGGCTACTTCGACCATCGAATGGGCTACTTCGACCTTCGACTACGACTTCGAATCGAAGGATTCCAACTAAAAATCGTTAGACTATTCAACCATTCGTCGAAGTACTGTCTCTTTAAAGAAAACTTCGACCCCCTAGTTCGCCATCTAAAAGCTACCGAACTCAATGTTAGCCTATGGGGAAGGTCCCCATAGTCTTGGCTAACTTTTTTTGATCGAAGGATATTCCTTCGATCGTTGGATTAAAATCATTTGTATCGTTCGATTCAAAGGATTTTATCGTTCGATCGAAGGAATTAACCCTCGATATTCGACCCTTAGTGAATCGGCCCCTAAGACAAATAATTTAAAAAAATTATAATTTTTTTAAAAAAATGAATAATCAAAAAGTTGGTGAGAACTGGGCATTCTATGACATACTAAAAATGAATTTGAAGGTGAACCACCCCTTTTAGTGAAAGGAGATGCAAGTAATTATAACGGATAAGGTCATTAAGCGCGTGTTAGGATTCAGTTCTTTGCACTCAAGGTTTCAAAAAGAGAAATTAATAATCTCAGTAAGTTTTAGGTGGCAAGATTGTCTTAATGTAGAGTAATAGTTTGATTGGCAGACACTAGGACATGTCTGGTTTTCAGGAGGGTGAGATGTAATAGGGTAGAATGTTAATTGTTTAATATAAATGCTTAAGTAATGGTTAATACAGATGTTTAGGTTGGCCACTAGGCAGTGTGCAGTTACTGAATATGTCATATGTGGAAAACTGGGAGAATAAACCCTGTGAAAGTGCTGCTACTTAACTGAAGGCTGTCAAAATAAAGAGAATGTGTTTGAACTACAACTCTCTGCCTGGTGTGTTTCCCTCAAGGATTCACCCACATAAAAGGTTGATGGTACATCAAGGGTTAACAATGGCAAGGCACAGCTAGTGACATCACAATGTCAAGATGCTGCCCACTCAGATTACAGTCACATGACATATGTTTGTGACATCACAATGTAATGACATCACCCACTCAGATCAGTCACATGATGTTTGTCTGTGACATCACAATGACAAGAATCAAGGTGTTGACAAACAGAATCACATCTGACATAGTGCGGCGAACGATAGCTTTGACTTCACTACTCCGTCACTGTTTTTATTTCTATTTACTTCTATTTACTTCTATTTCTATTTACTTCTATTTACTTCTATTTCTATTTACTTCTATTTACTTTCTATTTATCATTTATTCATCTATTTTATCTTTTCTATTTATCATTTATTCATCTATTTTATCTTTTTAATATGATTATGAAGAAAAACTGCTTAACAGGATTAGCCTTAATACCAATAATTTTAGTGGTTTGGACTACCATTGGCCTGCTAGTGGCTTATACTGCAGCTCTGACTCAGGGACACATACACTTGGTGCCATTTATAAGGTAATTCTATGTTCTTTACCTATATGGAATATACTTGGGCTGGATAGCAGCCAGGAAACCAACTAATAACATGATTTCTATTTATCTTATAGTGACTTAGGAACAAAACTACCAGAGATGGCTGTTAGTAGGATAACAGGAACAATTTCCAGCATTCTAGGTAAGTGACACTAACAGCGTTTCATATATTATTAGGCAGTGTGAAGTATTTTGCTTTCCATAAAAAAAGGCAAATAGTTTGCTAATTAACCCATAAGCTAATCAAATGTATTTTTATTTTCAGATGTTGCTGTAAAGCTCCTGAACTATAAATTCATCAAGCTGTACCGACCCAAAGTCACAGGTGTCTACAATAGACTCATATTATGCCTTGGACTCCTATCCTGTGCTGGCTTTCTCCTGGCTGGTTATGTTAGGGTAAATAAAACCTCTTCCTATTTACTAAATTTCATATTGAAACTCAAAATTAGGGAACTGATTTCTGTGTCTCTATTGTAGGGGAAGGATTCAGAAACTGGTCACCTTACAGGAGCATTTGTGGGATTTGGCACGGGATGCGTATACAACATCGTACAATGTATACTGTACGCCATACTCCAGCCCAACGGAAAAAGCCGAAGGATGCTTTACTACCGGCTCTTTGCTTGTGTGATCACTGTTATCCCAATGATAGCACGTAAGTATGAACACCCCTGCCATATAATTAGTATTACATTCTAGTATTCCAACTTGATGCACAGTTATTTTGGAATTTATACCAACATTTAGGGGCATTTTTATCAAGGGTCGAATTTCGAAGTGAAGACTCTTCGAAATTCTAATTCAAAAACCAACCGAAATTAAATAAAAGTTTTTTTTGGTCGAATAGGTCCATTTTCAATTGAATAGGTCCATATTCGGCCAAATTCGAATCAAAGTTTTTTCCAAAAAAAAAAACTTACATTTTTCAAAGTCCACCAATTGACTAATAGGTTCTAGGAGGTGCCCCATAGGCTAAAACAGCAACTCTGCTGGTTTTACATGGCGAATGGTCAAAGTCAAATTTTTAAAGAGACAGTACATGATACATTTCGATATTCCGATTTTCGGGGGGTTTTTAAAATTCAAATCAAATTTAGACTATTCCCTAGTTGAAGTATACAAAAATAGCTCGAAATTTGAATTCATTCCATTCAAAAATTCACCTCGACCTTTGATAAATCTGCCCCTTAATGAGAATTTCTTACATTTATGCATTCCATCCTAGTATTGTCTTGCTCACTGTCTGTGTATTAACAATGTACTTTTCCATCTTTTAGTTACAACATCACTGACGACTTGTAGCATACTGACGAGCTGCAATCCACACTATTTGGTATGTTATTTTACATTTACATTTTATGTAAAACTTGTGTATTATAACAAATAATGTCTCCCTATTGTACTGAGGTTGATAAGGAGCCACCTTGGGTTCCATGATATGTATAAAGCACTTGGCAGCAGCCTGATCCCTTATATGGTTATAGAACAACTACCGTCCTAGGAAAAGAAAAAATGTCCCATCACAGACCTGTTATTGCTCGATCTTGTATGGCTGAACGCCACTTGTGCCATAAATAAAAAACCATATACGCCCCAACCCTTAATAATTATTCTAATAAAATAAGTTTTTGTTTTTTTCCTTTTTTAATAGAGAACGGCACTTGCAACATTGGAGTGGGCAGGAATGTTTGGGCTTCTCCTCTATATGCCAACTTATTCCATGGAATTTCAGGTCAGTAAAAGAACTCAGATATTTCTGTGCTATATATATATATAAATAAATAAATGTATAGGGCTCATCATTACTTTTTACTTCTATTCAGAACCTGACTCTAATATGGCCCATAAGCTTAAAAGGCGACTGGATATGCAAGAGGGAAGGATCCACTGATGTAGAGTCCCCTGAGGAACCAACAACTGTAACCTGCAGGCACATGATAATACTGTTACCCTCTGATCAGCTATTAGGCTCAGTGGTACCTATTCATATACAGGGAGCTTACAGGGATTGGATATTCAAATGAGAAGCCCAGTCCCCCGAGGATCCACAAAAACAACTGAAAGAGTGAAAAACAAAATCTCCACATTCAAGAAAATATTGATTTAAAAAATGAAGAATCAATGTGTTTATTTAATCTTTTTAAAAATTTGAATATTTTATTTTATTAGAAAAATGTTTTTCTCCATTTTCTAGAATTTACAATTAATTTTAAAACATGAGAAAATATATTTTAAATAAATTTATTAAAAAGAAATAGCTTGGTGTGTTTTTTGTGAAGTCGGTTATCAGAAAAATAGCGGTGTTAAAATAAGGAGCTATTAAAGGAGAATTCAACCCATTTGTAAAAAACCGAGCACCCCCCACCCCAGGTAGACCTCCCTCCCTGCTTCCCCCAGGCTAACTGCCCCCCCCCAGGGAAATGGCCCATACTTAATACTTATATTTATACGGTAAGCTGACTGAGAGATCGGCAATTTCCTTGTAATTCCGCGCATGTGCAGTTGTCGCAAACCGGCAAACTGCTCCAGCAGAAATACCGATCTCCCAGTCAGCTTACAGAGGACCCGCAAGATGGATGCGTGGAACTCCACTGGCAGAATCTGCGGCGAGGGGTAAGTATAAAGTATGGGGCATTTCCCCGGGGGGCAGTTAGCCTGGGGGGAGGGAGGGCTACCTGGGGGGGGGTACTTGGTTTTTTTACATATGGGTTGAATTCTCCTTTAAGAGCAGTAGCTACAGGTCACGTGTGTATTACATTTATGAGTGGTCCTTACTGTGCTTTCTGTGCTTGCGCTGCTCTAATGGATATATGTCACATGCCGGCATTTCAACAGAAAACACAAACAACACAGTAATGTTTATACAAGAAATACAAGTGATAAAACTATCATGTCAAAAGAATATTTAGGAGGCACATTCATTATCACACAATCATTTTTGTGGTAGTTCCAGGTCTCTAAAATATTACTGGTGGGTTTTATACCAATTAAAAATGTATCAATTTAATAATTTATTTTCTGAGGTGGAACGATTCATTGCAATGCAAAAAATATCTGACTACATGTGCCCTCCCCGCAAGCGTCTGTGAAATGTGGATACAGATCTACTGCACGTCAGTGCTTTGTGTTATACCCTACAGAGCAGAATGGAGTTCTACTGTTCTACTGTTCAAAGCAGTCAAACACGTGACTCATGCAGGGACAATTCCTGCCCATCCCACCTAACACATGTCCCTGTCAATGGCTACCAATAGATGCCATGACCAGGGGGGCAGGGCCATTATGTATGGGGGCGGGCCCATACCCACAGGGGTATGTCACTGCATTAGGGGGGTGGGGCTATGATGTGGTGATTGGTGATTGGTCGATCAAAACCTTAATCTTAGGAAATCCTGACCGGTTTCCCTTATTTGGAAAACTGGGCAGACAGTTTTGACCTGGGCACTCCTTCAAAAACCGGGCTGTCCAGGTCAAAATAAGACAGGTGGCAACCCTATGTGTAATTCCCCTTGAGTGACAAATCCTCATTGCTTTACTAGAACAATCAAATGTCCTGCAAGCAAACATATTCCATTTTTTGGTACTTTTATTTTGTCTCCTCCTAAAAAAAAGTCCAAGGAATTTCAGACCAGTGACACATTTTCAAGTGAAGCAGAGCTATAATCACACAGGAATAAAAATAAAAGGACATTCAGGAAATGTAACATTCACAAAATCGTGTATATGATTCCATGGGCACAACCAACATTTAGGGGTTTATTTATGAAGCCTCGGTTTTTTTCTGGTCAAATTTTTTAAGGGAAAAAGTTTTTTGAGGAAAAAAAAAAATCAAATTTTTAAATATTTATTTTACCCCAAAGCTGCTAAAAATTCGAAAATACTCCAGCTAAAGGTGTAAAGATAATGTAGAAGTCAATGGCTGATGTCCCTTTTACAATTTGAAGATGTTTCTTGACATTGTCATCTGCACTGGATAATCAGAAAAACTCTGGGTTTTCAGGGGACTGATCAAAAAAAATCATATGATTTGTGTGTCAAATTCAAAAAAGTTATATGATTTGGTTGAGAAGTTTTCTTACACCGATTCTTTTCAAGCTCATTATTTGATTGTGGATGGGAATGAGGTCGACTGTTTTAATAAAAAAATTAGATACATTTGAGTTTTAGTAAGTACCCCCTTAATGAATAAACTAATCCACTGTATAAATACATATATAGGGGCATATTTATCAAAGGTCGAATTTCAAATTTGAAAAACGTCAAAATTGAATTCGAAAAGACCAGTCGAAATTAAGTCAAAGGTTTTTTTTGGTCGAATAGGTCTGTTTTCGATTGAATAGGTCCGTATTTGGGCCATTTTGAATCGTACGAATCGAAGGAATTGCGCATTCAATCGAATTTGAATCAAAGTTTTTCCCCCAAAAAAAGTCCACCAATTGATTCCAAATAGGTTCTAGGAGGTCTCCCAAAGGCTGAAACAGCAATTCGGCAGGTTTTAGTAGTGCATGATAAATTTAGATATTCGAATTTTCAAATTTTTTTCAAATTCGAATCGCATTTGGACTATTCCCTAGTCGAAGTACACAAAAAAATCACTCGAAATTAGCATTTTTTGCATTCGAAAATTCACCTTGACCTTTGATAAATCTGCCCCTAAGTATTTGCATAGACTTAAATTGTAGGTAGGGAGCAATAAAAAGTACAATCTATGTCAAATACAAAAAAGAAAAGAGTTTTAAATGTATACACTGAATATACTGTACATGACTATACATTTAATGTATCAGTTTGCTATTCCTTCTATATCTTTTTTATTTGGTTCATTCACACCACATATGTATGGTTAAATGTTTTTCCTTTTTTTGAGTATGAACTTGGAGCATACAAAGGAAGGGGTTATCTGCTGTTACTTTAAAAGACTTGGGGTTATAGTGCAAAGATTAAGGGGCCGATTCACTAACTTCGAGTGAAGGATTCGACGTTAAAAAACTTCGAATTTCGAAGTTTTTTTGGGCTACTTCGACCATCGAATGGGCTACTTCGACCTTCGACTACGACTTCGAATCGAAGGATTCCAACTAAAAATCGTTAGACAATTCAACCATTCGACAGTCGAAGTACTGTCTCTTTAAAGAAAACTTCGACCCCCTAGTTCGCCATCTAAAAGCTACCGAACTCAATGTTAGCCTATGGGGAAGGTCCCCATAGTCTTGGCTAACTTTTTTTGATCGAAGGATATTCCTTCGATCGTTGGATTAAAATCATTTGTATCGTTCGATTCAAAGGATTTTATCGTTCGATCGAAGGAATAATCCTTAGATCGTTCGATCGAACTATCTGCGCTAAATCCTTCGACTTCGATATTCGAAGTCGAAGGATTATAATTCCTAGTCGAATATCGAGGGTTAATTAACCCTCGATATTCGACCCTTAGTGAATAGGCCCCTAAGACAAATAATTTAAAAAAATTATAATTTTTTTAAAAAAATGAATAATCAAAAAGTTGGTGAGAACTGGGCATTCTATGACATACTAAAAATGAATTTGAAGGTGAACCACCCCTTTTAGTGAAAGGAGATGCAAGTAATTATAACGGATAAGGTCATTAAGCGCGTGTTAGGATTCAGTTCTTTGCACTCAAGGTTTCAAAAAGAGAAATTAATAATCTCAGTAAGTTTTAGGTGGCAAGATTGTCTTAATGTAGAGTAATAGTTTGATTGGCAGACACTAGGACATGTCTGGTTTTCAGGAGGGTGAGATGTAATAGGGTAGAATGTTAATTGTTTAATATAAATGCTTAAGTAATGGTTAATACAGATGTTTAGGTTGGCCACTAGGCAGTGTGCAGTTACTGAATATGTCATATGTGGAAAACTGGGAGAATAAACCCTGTGAAAGTGCTGCTACTTAACTGAAGGCTGTCAAAATAAAGAGAATGTGTTTGAACTACAACTCTCTGCCTGGTGTGTTTCCCTCAAGGATTCACCCACATAAAAGGTTGATGGTACATCAAGGGTTAACAATGGCAAGGCACAGCTAGTGACATCACAATGTCAAGATGCTGCCCACTCAGATTACAGTCACATGACATATGTTTGTGACATCACAATGTAATGACATCACCCACTCAGATCAGTCACATGATGTTTGTC
Organism: Xenopus petersii; assembly: GCA_038501925.1. NCBI lineage: Eukaryota > Metazoa > Chordata > Amphibia > Anura > Pipidae > Xenopus > Xenopus petersii. The sequence goes on from CM076682.1 coordinate 125,123,604, forward strand.
TGTGACATCACAATGACAAGAATCAAGGTGTTGACAAACAGAATCACATCTGACATAGTGCGGCGAACGATAGCTTTGACTTCACTACTCCGTCACTGTTTTTATTTCTATTTACTTCTATTTCTATTTACTTCTATTTATTTTCTATTTCTATTTACTTCTATTTACTTTCTATTTATCATTTATTCATCTATTTTATCTTTTCTATTTATCATTTATTCATCTATTTTATCTTTTTAATATGATTATGAAGAAAAACTGCTTAACAGGATTAGCCTTAATACCAATAATTTTAGTGGTTTGGACTACCATTGGCCTGCTAGTGGCTTATACTGCAGCTCTGACTCAGGGACACATACACTTGGTGCCATTTATAAGGTAATTCTATGTTCTTTACCTATATGGAATATACTTGGGCTGGATAGCAGCCAGGAAACCAACTAATAACATGATTTCTATTTATCTTATAGTGACTTAGGAACGAAACTACCAGAGATGGCTGTTAGTAGGATAACAGGAACAATTTCCAGCATTCTAGGTAAGTGACACTAACAGCGTTTCATATATTATTAGGCAATGTGAAGTATTTTGCTTTCCATAAAAAAAGGCAAATAGTTTGCTAATTAACCCATAAGCTAATCAAATGTATTTTTATTTTCAGATGTTGCTGTAAAGCTCCTGAACTATAAATTCATCAAGCTGTACCGACCCAAAGTCACAGGTGTCTACAATAGACTCATATTATGCCTTGGACTCCTATCCTGTGCTGGCTTTCTCCTGGCTGGTTATGTTAGGGTAAATAAAACCTCTTCCTATTTACTAAATTTCATATTGAAACTCAAAATTAGGGAACTGATTTCTGTGTCTCTATTGTAGGGGAAGGATTCAGAAACTGGTCACCTTACAGGAGCATTTGTGGGATTTGGCACGGGATGCGTATACAACATCGTACAATGTATACTGTACGCCATACTCCAGCCCAACGGAAAAAGCCGAAGGATGCTTTACTACCGGCTCTTTGCTTGTGTGATCACTGTTATCCCAATGATAGCACGTAAGTATGAACACCCCTGCCATATAATTAGTATTACATTCTAGTATTCCAACTTGATGCACAGTTATTTTGGAATTTATACCAACATTTAGGGGCATATTTATCAAGGGTCGAATTTCGAAGTGAAAACGCTTCAAAATTCTAATTCAAAAACCAACCGAAATTAAATAAAAGTTTTTTTTGGTCGAATAGGTCCATTTTCAATTGAATAGGTCCATATTCGGCCAAATTCGAATCAAAGTTTTTTCCAAAAAAAAAACTTACATTTTTCAAAGTCCACCAATTGACTAATAGGTTCTAGGAGGTGCCCCATAGGCTAAAACAGCAACTCTGCTGGTTTTACATGGCGAATGGTCAAAGTCAAATTTTTAAAGAGACAGTACATGAAACATTTCGATATTCCGATTTTCGGGGGGTTTTTAAAATTCAAATCAAATTTAGACTATTCCCTAGTTGAAGTATACAAAAATAGCTCGAAATTTGAATTCATTCCATTCAAAAATTCACCTCGACCTTTGATAAATCTGCCCCTTAATGAGAATTTCTTACATTTATGCATTCCATCCTAGTATTGTCTTGCTCACTGTCTGTGTATTAACAATGTACTTTTCCATCTTTTAGTTACAACATCACTGACGACTTGTAGCATACTGACGAGCTGCAATCCACACTATTTGGTATGTTATTTTACATTTACATTTTATGTAAAACTTGTGTATTATAACAAATAATGTCTCCCTATTGTACTGAGGTTGATAAGGAGCCACCTTGGGTTCCATGATATGTATAAAGCACTTGGCAGCAGCCTGATCCCTTATATGGTTATAGAACAACTACCGTCCTAGGAAAAGAAAAAATGTCCCATCACAGACCTGTTATTGCTCGATCTTGTATGGCTGAACGCCACTTGTGCCATAAATAAAAAACCATATACGCCCCAACCCTTAATAATTATTCTAATAAAATAAGTTTTTGTTTTTTTCCTTTTTTAATAGAGAACGGCACTTGCAACATTGGAGTGGGCAGGAATGTTTGGGCTTCTCCTCTATATGCCAACTTATTCCATGGAATTTCAGGTCAGTAAAAGAACTCAGATATTTCTGTGCTATATATATATATAAATAAATAAATGTATAGGGCTCATCATTACTTTTTACTTCTATTCAGAACCTGACTCTAATATGGCCCATAAGCTTAAAAGGCGACTGGATATGCAAGAGGGAAGGATCCACTGATGTAGAGTCCCCTGAGGAACCAACAACTGTAACCTGCAGGCACATGATAATACTGTTACCCTCTGATCAGCTATTAGGCTCAGTGGTACCTATTCATATACAGGGAGCTTACAGGGATTGGATATTCAAATGAGAAGCCCAGTCCCCCGAGGATCCACAAAAACAACTGAAAGAGTGAAAAACAAAATCTCCACATTCAAGAAAATATTGATTTAAAAAATGAAGAATCAATGTGTTTATTTAATCTTTTTAAAAATTTTAATATTTTATTTTATTAGAAAAATGTTTTTCTCCATTTTCTAGAATTTACAATTAATTTTAAAACATGAGAAAATATATTTTAAATAAATTTATTAAAAAGAAATAGCTTGGTGTGTTTTTTGTGAAGTCGGTTATCAGAAAAATAGCGGTGTTAAAATAAGGAGCTATTAAAGGAGAATTCAACCCATTTGTAAAAAACCGAGCACCCCCCACCCCAGGTAGACCTCCCTCCCTGCTTCCCCCAGGCTAACTGCCCCCCCCCAGGGAAATGGCCCATACTTAATACTTATATTTATACGGTAAGCTGACTGAGAGATCGGCAATTTCCTTGTAATTCCGCGCATGTGCAGTTGTCGCAAACCGGCAAACTGCTCCAGCAGAAATACCGATCTCCCAGTCAGCTTACAGAGGACCCGCAAGATGGATGCGTGGAACTCCACTGGCAGAATCTGCGGCGAGGGGTAAGTATAAAGTATGGGGCATTTCCCCGGGGGGCAGTTAGCCTGGGGGGAGGGAGGGCTACCTGGGGGGGGGTACTTGGTTTTTTTACATATGGGTTGAATTCTCCTTTAAGAGCAGTAGCTACAGGTCACGTGTGTATTACGTTTATGAGTGGTCCTTACTGTGCTTTCTGTGCTTGCGCTGCTCTAATGGATATATGTCATATGCCGGCATTTCCACAGAAAACACAAACAACACAGTAATGTTTATACAAGAAATACAAGTGATAAAACTATCATGTCAAAAGAATATTTAGGAGGCACATTCATTATCACACAATCATTTTTGTGGTAGTTCCAGGTCTCTAAAATATTACTGGTGGGTTTTATACCAATTAAAAATGTATCAATTTAATAATTTATTTTCTGAGGTGGAACGATTCATTGCAATGCAAAAAATATCTGACTACATGTGCCCTCCCCGCAAGCGTCTGTGAAATGTGGATACAGATCTACTGCACGTCAGTGCTTTGTGTTATACCCTACAGAGCAGAATGGAGTTCTACTGTTCTACTGTTCAAAGCAGTCAAACACGTGACTCATGCAGGGACAATTCCTGCCCATCCCACCTAACACATGTCCCTGTCAATGGCTACCAATAGATGCCATGACCAGGGGGGCAGGGCCATTATGTATGGGGGTGGGCCCATACCCACAGGGGTATGTCACTGCATTAGGGGGGTGGGGCTATGATGTGGTGATTGGTGATTGGTCGATCAAAACCTTAATCTTAGGAAATCCTGACCGGTTTCCCTTATTTGGAAAACTGGGCAGACAGTTTTGACCTGGGCACTCCTTCAAAAACCGGGCTGTCCAGGTCAAAATAAGACAGGTGGCAACCCTATGTGTAATTCCCCTTGAGTGACAAATCCTCATTGCTTTACTAGAACAATCAAATGTCCTGCAAGCAAACATATTCCATTTTTTGGTACTTTTATTTTGTCTCCTCCTAAAAAAAAGTCCAAGGAATTTCAGACCAGTGACACATTTTCAAGTGAAGCAGAGCTATAATCACACAGGAATAAAAATAAAAGGACATTCAGGAAATGTAACATTCACAAAATCGTGTATATGATTCCATGGGCACAACCAACATTTAGGGGTTTATTTATGAAGCCTCGGTTTTTTTCTGGTCAAATTTTTTAAGGGAAAAAGTTTTTTGAGGAAAAAAAAAAATCAAATTTTTAAATATTTATTTTACCCCAAAGCTGCTAAAAATTCGAAAATACTCCAGCTAAAGGTGTAAAGATAATGTAGAAGTCAATGGCTGATGTCCCTTTTACAATTTGAAGATGTTTCTTGACATTGTCATCTGCACTGGATAATCAGAAAAACTCTGGGTTTTCAGGGGACTGATCAAAAAAAATCATATGATTTGTGTGTCAAATTCAAAAAAGTTATATGATTTGGTTGAGAAGTTTTCTTACACCGATTCTTTTCAAGCTCATTATTTGATTGTGGATGGGAATGAGGTCGACTGTTTTAATAAAAAAATTAGATACATTTGAGTTTTAGTAAGTACCCCCTTAATGAATAAACTAATCCACTGTATAAATACATATATAGGGGCATATTTATCAAAGGTCGAATTTCAAATTTGAAAAACGTCAAAATTGAATTCGAAAAGACCAGTCGAAATTAAGTCAAAGGTTTTTTTTGGTCGAATAGGTCTGTTTTCGATTGAATAGGTCCGTATTTGGGCCATTTTGAATCGTACGAATCGAAGGAATTGCGCATTCAATCGAATTTGAATCAAAGTTTTTCCCCCAAAAAAAGTCCACCAATTGATTCCAAATAGGTTCTAGGAGGTCTCCCAAAGGCTGAAACAGCAATTCGGCAGGTTTTAGTAGTGCATGATAAATTTAGATATTCGAATTTTCAAATTTTTTTCAAATTCGAATCGCATTTGGACTATTCCCTAGTCGAAGTACACAAAAAATCACTCGAAATTAGCATTTTTTGCATTCGAAAATTCACCTTGACCTTTGATAAATCTGCCCCTAAGTATTTGCATAGACTTAAATTGTAGGTAGGGAGCAATAAAAAGTACAATCTATGTCAAATACAAAAAAGAAAAGAGTTTTAAATGTATACACTGAATATACTGTACATGACTATACATTTAATGTATCAGTTTGCTATTCCTTCTATATCTTTTTTATTTGGTTCATTCACACCACATATGTATGGTTAAATGTTTTTCCTTTTTTTGAGTATGAACTTGGAGCATACAAATGAAGGGGTTATCTGCTGTTACTTTAAAAGACTTGGGGTTATAGTGCAAAGATTAAAGGGCCGATTCACTAACTTCGAGTGAAGGATTCGAGGTTAAAAAACTTCGAATTTCGAAGTTTTTTTTGGGCTACTTCGACCATCGAATGGGCTACTTCGACCTTCGACTACGACTTCGAATCAAAGGATTCGAACTAAAAATCGTTCGACTATTCGACCATTCGATAGTCGAAGTACTGTCTCTTTAAAGAAAACTTCGACCCCCTAGTTCGCCATCTAAAAGCTACCGAACTCAATGTTAGCCTATGGGGAAGGTCCCCATAGTCTTGGCTAACTTTTTTTGATCGAAGGATATTCCTTCGATCGTTGGACTAAAATCCTTTGAATCGTTCGATTCGAAGGATTTTATCGTTCGATCGAAGGAATAATCCTTAGATCGTTCGATCGAACTATCTGCGCTAAATCCTTCGACTTCGATATTCAAAGTCGAAGGATTTTTTTATTCCTAGTCAAATATCGAGGGTTAATTAACCCTCGATATTCGACCCTTAGTGAATCGGCCCCTAAGACAAATAATTTTTAAAAATTATAATTTTTAAAAAAAAATGAATAATCAAAAAGTTGGTGAGAACTGGGCATTCTATGACATACTAAAAATGAATTTGAAGGTGAACCACCCCTTTTAGTGAAAGGAGATGCAAGTAATTATAACGGATAAGGTCATTAAGCGCGTGTTAGGATTCAGTTCTTTGCACTCAAGGTTTCAAAAAGAGAAATTAATAATCTCAGTAAGTTTTAGGTGGCAAGATTATCTTAATGTAGAGTAATAGTTTGATTGGCAGACACTAGGACATGTCTGGTTTTCAGGAGGGTGAGATGTAATAGGGTAGAATGTTAATTGTTTAATATAAATGCTTAAGTAATGGTTAATACAGATGTTTAGGTTGGCCACTAGGCAGTGTGCAGTTACTGAATATGTCATATGTGGAAAACTGGGAGAATAAACCCTGTGAAAGTGCTGCTACTTAACTGAAGGCTGTCAAAATAAAGAGAATGTGTTTGAACTACAACTCTCTGCCTGGTGTGTTTCCCTCAAGGATTCACCCACATAAAAGGTTGATGGTACATCAAGGGTTAACAATGGCAAGGCACAGCTAGTGACATCACAATGTCAAGATGCTGCCCACTCAGATTACAGTCACATGACATATGTTTGTGACATCACAATGTAATGACATCACCCACTCAGATCAGTCACATGATGTTTGTCTGTGACATCACAATGACAAGAATCAAGGTGTTGACAAACAGAATCACATCTGACATAGTGCGGCGAACGATAGCTTTGACTTCACTACTCCGTCACTGTTTTTATTTCTATTTACTTCTATTTACTTCTATTTCTATTTACTTCTATTTACTTCTATTTCTATTTACTTCTATTTACTTTCTATTTATCATTTATTCATCTATTTTATCTTTTCTATTTATCATTTATTCATCTATTTTATCTTTTTAATATGATTATGAAGAAAAACTGCTTAACAGGATTAGCCTTAATACCAATAATTTTAGTGGTTTGGACTACCATTGGCCTGCTAGTGGCTTATACTGCAGCTCTGACTCAGGGACACATACACTTGGTGCCATTTATAAGGTAATTCTATGTTCTTTACCTATATGGAATATACTTGGGCTGGATAGCAGCCAGGAAACCAACTAATAACATGATTTCTATTTATCTTATAGTGACTTAGGAACGAAACTACCAGAGATGGCTGTTAGTAGGATAACAGGAACAATTTCCAGCATTCTAGGTAAGTGACACTAACAGCGTTTCATATATTATTAGGCAATGTGAAGTATTTTGCTTTCCATAAAAAAAGGCAAATAGTTTGCTAATTAACCCATAAGCTAATCAAATGTATTTTTATTTTCAGATGTTGCTGTAAAGCTCCTGAACTATAAATTCATCAAGCTGTACCGACCCAAAGTCACAGGTGTCTACAATAGACTCATATTATGCCTTGGACTCCTATCCTGTGCTGGCTTTCTCCTGGCTGGTTATGTTAGGGTAAATAAAACCTCTTCCTATTTACTAAATTTCATATTGAAACTCAAAATTAGGGAACTGATTTCTGTGTCTCTATTGTAGGGGAAGGATTCAGAAACTGGTCACCTTACAGGAGCATTTGTGGGATTTGGCACGGGATGCGTATACAACATCGTACAATGTATACTGTACGCCATACTCCAGCCCAACGGAAAAAGCCGAAGGATGCTTTACTACCGGCTCTTTGCTTGTGTGATCACTGTTATCCCAATGATAGCACGTAAGTATGAACACCCCTGCCATATAATTAGTATTACATTCTAGTATTCCAACTTGATGCACAGTTATTTTGGAATTTATACCAACGTTTAGGGGCATTTTTATCAAGGGTCGAATTTCGAAGTGAAAACGCTTCAAAATTCTAATTCAAAAACCAACCGAAATTAAATAAAAGTTTTTTTTGGTCGAATAGGTCCATTTTCAATTGAATAGGTCCATATTCGGCCAAATTCGAATCAAAGTTTTTTCCAAAAAAAAAACTTACATTTTTCAAAGTCCACCAATTGACTAATAGGTTCTAGGAGGTGCCCCATAGGCTAAAACAGCAACTCTGCTGGTTTTACATGGCGAATGGTCAAAGTCAAATTTTTAAAGAGACAGTACATGAAACATTTCGATATTCCGATTTTCGGGGGGTTTTTAAAATTCAAATCAAATTTAGACTATTCCCTAGTTGAAGTATACAAAAATAGCTCGAAATTTGAATTCATTCCATTCAAAAATTCACCTCGACCTTTGATAAATCTGCCCCTTAATGAGAATTTCTTACATTTATGCATTCCATCCTAGTATTGTCTTGCTCACTGTCTGTGTATTAACAATGTACTTTTCCATCTTTTAGTTACAACATCACTGACGACTTGTAGCATACTGACGAGCTGCAATCCACACTATTTGGTATGTTATTTTACATTTACATTTTATGTAAAACTTGTGTATTATAACAAATAATGTCTCCCTATTGTACTGAGGTTGATAAGGAGCCACCTTGGGTTCCATGATATGTATAAAGCACTTGGCAGCAGCCTGATCCCTTATATGGTTATAGAACAACTACCGTCCTAGGAAAAGAAAAAATGTCCCATCACAGACCTGTTATTGCTCGATCTTGTATGGCTGAACGCCACTTGTGCCATTAATAAAAAACCATATACGTCCCAACCCTTAATAATTATTCTAATAAAATAAGTTTTTGTTTTTTTCCTTTTTTAATAGAGAACGGCACTTGCAACATTGGAGTGGGCAGGAATGTTTGGGCTTCTCCTCTATATGCCAACTTATTCCATGGAATTTCAGGTCAGTAAAAGAACTCAGATATTTCTGTGCTATATATATATATAAATAAATAAATGTATAGGGCTCATCATTACTTTTTACTTCTATTCAGAACCTGACTCTAATATGGCCCATAAGCTTAAAAGGCGACTGGATATGCAAGAGGGAAGGATCCACTGATGTAGAGTCCCCTGAGGAACCAACAACTGTAACCTGCAGGCACATGATAATACTGTTACCCTCTGATCAGCTATTAGGCTCAGTGGTACCTATTCATATACAGGGAGCTTACAGGGATTGGATATTCAAATGAGAAGCCCAGTCCCCCGAGGATCCACAAAAACAACTGAAAGAGTGAAAAACAAAATCTCCACATTCAAGAAAATATTGATTTAAAAAATGAAGAATCAATGTGTTTATTTAATCGTATAATAAAAATTTGAATATTTTATTTTATTAGAAAAATGTTTTTCTCCATTTTCTAGAATTTACAATTAATTTTAAAACATGAGAAAATATATTTTAAATAAATTTATTAAAAAGAAATAGCTTGGTGAGTTTTTTGTGAAGTCGGTTATCAGAAAAATAGCGGTGTTAAAATAAGGAGCTATTAAAGGAGAATTCAACCCATTTGTAAAAAACCGAGCACCCCCCACCCCAGGTAGACCTCCCTCCCTGCTTCCCCCAGGCTAACTGCCCCCCCCCAGGGAAATGGCCCAAACTTAATACTTATATTTATACGGTAAGCTGACTGAGAGATCGGCAATTTCCTTGTAATTCCGCACATGTGCAGTTGTCGCAAACCGGCAAACTGCTCCAGCAGAAATACCGATCTCCCAGTCAGCTTACAGAGGACCCGCAAGATGGATGCGTGGAACTCCACTGGCAGAATCTGCGGCGAGGGGTAAGTATAAAGTATGGGGCATTTCCCCGGGGGGCAGTTAGCCTGGGGGGAGGGAGGGCTACCTGGGGTGGGGGGTACTTGGTTTTTTTACATATGGGTTGAATTCTCCTTTAAGAGCAGTAGCTACAGGTCACGTGTGTATTACGTTTATGAGTGGTCCTTACTGTGCTTTCTGTGCTTGCGCTGCTCTAATGGATATATGTCATATGTCGGCATTTCAACAGAAAACACAAACAACACAGTAATGTTTATACAAGAAATACAAGTGATAAAACTATCATGTCAAAAGAATATTTAGGAGGCACATTCATTATCACACAATCATTTTTGTGGTAGTTCCAGGTCTCTAAAATATTACTGGTGGGTTTTATACCAATTAAAAATGAATTAATTTAATAATTTATTTTCTGCGGTGGAACGATTCATTGCAATGCAAAAAATATCTGACTACATCTGCCCTCCCCGCAAGCGTCTGTGAAATGTGGATACAGATCTACTGCACGTCAGTGCTTTGTGTTATACCCTACAGAGCAGAATGGAGTTCTACTGTTGTACTGTTCAAAGCAGTCAAACACGTGACTCATGCAGGGACAATTCCTGCCCATCCCACCTAACACATGTCCCTGTCAATGGCTACCAATAGATGCCATGACCAGGGGGGCAGGGCCATTATGTATGGGGCGGGCCCATACCCACAGGGGTATGTCACTGCATTAGGGGGGTGGGGCTATGATGTGGTGATTGGTGATAGGTCGATCAAAACCTCAATCTTAGGAAATCCTGACCGGTTTCCCTTATTTGGAAAACTGGGCAGACAGTTTTGACCTGGGCACTCCTTCAAAAAAAACGGGCTGTCCAGGTCAAAATAAGACAGGTGACAACCCTATGTGTAATACCCTTGAGTGACAAATCCTCACTGCTTTACCAGAACAATCAAATTCCCTGCAAGCAAACATGTTCCATTTTTTGGTACTTTTATTTTGTCTCCTCCTAGAAAAAAGTCCAAGGAATTTCAGACCAGTGACACATTTTCAAGTGAAGCAGAGCTATAATCACACAGGAATAAAAATAAAAGGACATTCAGGAAATGTAACATTCACAAAATCGTGTATATGATTCCATGGGCACAACCAACATTTAGGGGTTTATTTATGAAGCCTCGGTTTTTTTCTGGTCAAATTTTTTAAGGGAAAAAGTTTTTTGAGGAAAAAAAAAAATCACATTTTTAAATATTTATTTTACCCCAAAGCTGCTAAAAATCCGAAAATACTACAGCTAAACGTGTAAAGATAATGTAGAAGTCAATGGCTGATGTCCCTTTTACAATTTGAAGATGTTTCTTGACATTGTCATCTGCGCTGGATAATCTGAAAAACTCTGGGTTTTCAGGCGACTGATCAAAAAAAAAAAAATCATATGATTTGTGTGTCAAATTCAAAAAAGTTGTATGATTTGGTTGAGAAGTTTTCTTACACCGATTCTTTTCAAGCTCATTATTTGATTGTGGATGGGAATTAGGTCAACTTTGTTTTAATACAGTACATTTGAGTTTTAATAAGTACCCCCTTAATGAATAAACTAATCCACTGTATAAATACATATATGGGGCATAATTATCAAAGGTCGAATTTCAAATTTGAAAAACGTCAAATTCAAAAAGACCATTCGAAATTAAGTCAAAGGTTTTTTTGGTCGAATAGGTCTGTTTCGATTGAAAAGGTCCGTATTTGGGCCATTTTGAATCGTACGAATCGAAGGAATTGCACATTCAATCGAATTTGAATCAAAGTTTTTCCCCCAAAAAAAGTCCACCAATTGATTCCAAATAGGTTCTAGGAGGTCTCCCAAAGGCTGAAAAAGCAATGCGGCAGGTTTTAGTAGTACATGATAAATTTAGATATTCGAATTTTCAAATTTTTTTCAAATTCGAATCGCATTCGGACTATTCCCTAGTCGAAGTACACAAAAAATCACTCGAAATTAGCATTTTTTGCATTCGAAAATTCACCTTGACCTTTGATAAATCTGCCCCTAAGTATTTGCATAGACTTAAATTGTAGGTAGGGAGCAATAAAAAGTACAATCTATGTCAAATACAAAAAAGAAAAGAGTTTTAAATGTATACACTGAATATACATGACTATACATTTAATGTATCAGTTTGCTATTCCTTCTATATCTTTTTTATTTGGTTCATTCACACCACATATGTATGGTTAAATGTTTTTCCATTTTTTTGAGTATGAACTTGGAGCATACAAATGAAGGGGTTATCTGCTGTTACTTTAAAAGACTTGGGGTTATAGTGCAAAGATTAAAGGGCCGATTCACTAACTTCGAGTGAAGGATTCGAGGTTAAAAAACTTCGAATTTCGAAGTTTTTTTTGGGCTACTTCGACCATCGAATGGGCTACTTCGACCTTCGACTACGACTTCGAATCAAAGGATTCGAACTAAAAATCGTTCGACTATTCGACCATTCGATAGTCGAAGTACTGTCTCTTTAAAGAAAACTTCGACCCCCTAGTTCGCCATCTAAAAGCTACCGAACTCAATGTTAGCCTATGGGGAAGGTCCCCATAGTCTTGGCTAACTTTTTTTGATCGAAGGATATTCCTTCGATCGTTGGACTAAAATCCTTTGAATCGTTCGATTCGAAGGATTTTATCGTTCGATCGAAGGAATAATCCTTAGATCGTTCGATCGAACTATCTGCGCTAAATCCTTCGACTTCGATATTCAAAGTCGAAGGATTTTTTTATTCCTAGTCAAATATCGAGGGTTAATTAACCCTCGATATTCGACCCTTAGTGAATCGGCCCCTAAGACAAATAATTTTTAAAAATTATAATTTTTAAAAAAAAATGAATAATCAAAAAGTTGGTGAGAACTGGGCATTCTATGACATACTAAAAATGAATTTGAAGGTGAACCACCCCTTTTAGTGAAAGGAGATGCAAGTAATTATAACAGATAAGGTCATTAAGCGCGTGTTAGGATTCAGTTCTTTGCACTCAAGGTTTCAAAAAGAGAAATTAATAATCTCAGTAAGTTTTAGGTGGCAAGATTATCTTAATGTAGAGTAATAGTTTGATTGGCAGACACTAGGACATGTCTGGTTTTCAGGAGGGTGAGATGTAATAGGGTAGAATGTTAATTGTTTAATATAAATGCTTAAGTAATGGTTAATACAGATGTTTAGGTTGGCCACTAGGCAGTGTGCAGTTACTGAATATGTCATATGTGGAAAACTGGGAGAATAAACCCTGTGAAAGTGCTGCTACTTAACTGAAGGCTGTCAAAATAAAGAGAATGTGTTTGAACTACAACTCTCTGCCTGGTGTGTTTCCCTCAAGGATTCACCCACATAAAAGGTTGATGGTACATCAAGGGTTAACAATGGCAAGGCACAGCTAGTGACATCACAATGTCAAGATGCTGCCCACTCAGATTACAGTCACATGACATATGTTTGTGACATCACAATGTAATGACATCACCCACTCAGATCAGTCACATGATGTTTGTCTGTGACATCACAATGACAAGAATCAAGGTGTTGACAAACAGAATCACATCTGACATAGTGCGGCGAACGATAGCTTTGACTTCACTACTCCGTCACTGTTTTTATTTCTATTTACTTCTATTTCTATTTACTTCTATTTACTTCTATTTCTATTTACTTCTATTTACTTTCTATTTATCATTTATTCATCTATTTTATCTTTTCTATTTATCATTTATTCATCTATTTTATCTTTTTAATATGATTATGAAGAAAAACTGCTTAACAGGATTAGCCTTAATACCAATAATTTTAGTGGTTTGGACTACCATTGGCCTGCTAGTGGCTTATACTGCAGCTCTGACTCAGGGACACATACACTTGGTGCCATTTATAAGGTAATTCTATGTTCTTTACCTATATGGAATATACTTGGGCTGGATAGCAGCCAGGAAACCAACTAATAACATGATTTCTATTTATCTTATAGTGACTTAGGAACGAAACTACCAGAGATGGCTGTTAGTAGGATAACAGGAACAATTTCCAGCATTCTAGGTAAGTGACACTAACAGCGTTTCATATATTATTAGGCAATGTGAAGTATTTTGCTTTCCATAAAAAAAGGCAAATAGTTTGCTAATTAACCCATAAGCTAATCAAATGTATTTTTATTTTCAGATGTTGCTGTAAAGCTCCTGAACTATAAATTCATCAAGCTGTACCGACCCAAAGTCACAGGTGTCTACAATAGACTCATATTATGCCTTGGACTCCTATCCTGTGCTGGCTTTCTCCTGGCTGGTTATGTTAGGGTAAATAAAACCTCTTCCTATTTACTAAATTTCATATTGAAACTCAAAATTAGGGAACTGATTTCTGTGTCTCTATTGTAGGGGAAGGATTCAGAAACTGGTCACCTTACAGGAGCATTTGTGGGATTTGGCACGGGATGCGTATACAACATCGTACAATGTATACTGTACGCCATACTCCAGCCCAGCGGAAAAAGCCGAAGGATGCTTTACTACCGGCTCTTTGCTTGTGTGATCACTGTTATCCCAATGATAGCACGTAAGTATGAACACCCCTGCCATATAATTAGTATTACATTCTAGTATTCCAACTTGATGCACAGTTATTTTGGAATTTATACCAACATTTAGGGGCATTTTTATCAAGGGTCGAATTTCGAAGTGAAGACTCTTCGAAATTCTAATTCAAAAACCAACCGAAATTAAATAAAAGTTTTTTTTGGTCGAATAGGTCCATTTTCAATTGAATAGGTCCATATTCGGCCAAATTCGAATCAAAGTTTTTTCCAAAAAAAAAAACTTACATTTTTCAAAGTCCACCAATTGACTAATAGGTTCTAGGAGGTGCCCCATAGGCTAAAACAGCAACTCTGCTGGTTTTACATGGCGAATGGTCAAAGTCAAATTTTTAAAGAGACAGTACATGATACATTTCGATATTCCGATTTTCGGGGGGTTTTTAAAATTCAAATCAAATTTAGACTATTCCCTAGTTGAAGTATACAAAAATAGCTCGAAATTTGAATTCATTCCATTCAAAAATTCACCTCGACCTTTGATAAATCTGCCCCTTAATGAGAATTTCTTACATTTATGCATTCCATCCTAGTATTGTCTTGCTCACTGTCTGTGTATTAACAATGTACTTTTCCATCTTTTAGTTACAACATCACTGACGACTTGTAGCATACTGACGAGCTGCAATCCACACTATTTGGTATGTTATTTTACATTTTATGTAAAACTTGTGTATTATAACAAATAATGTCTCCCTATTGTACTGAGGTTGATAAGGAGCCACCTTGGGTTCCATGATATGTATAAAGCACTTGGCAGCAGCCTGATCCCTTATATGGTTATAGAACAACTACTGTCCTAGGAAAAGAAAAAATGTCCCATCACAGACCTGTTATTGCTCGATCTTGTATGGCTGAACGCCACTTGTGCCATAAATAAAAAACCATATACGCCCCAACCCTTAATAATTATTCTAATAAAATAAGTTTTTGTTTTTTTCCTTTTTTAATAGAGAACGGCACTTGCAACATTGGAGTGGGCAGGAATGTTTGGGCTTCTCCTCTATATGCCAACTTATTCCATGGAATTTCAGGTCAGTAAAAGAACTCAGATATTTCTGTGCTATATATATATATATAAATAAATAAATTTATAGGGCTCATCATTACTTTTTACTTCTATTCAGAACCTGACTCTAATATGGCCCATAAGCCTAAAAGGCGACTGGATATGCAAGAGGGAAGGATCCACTGATGTAGAGTCCCCTGAGGAACCAACAACTGTAACCTGCAGGCACATGATAATACTGTTACCCTCTGATCAGCTATTAGGCTCAGTGGTACCTATTCATATACAGGGAGCTTACAGGGATTGGATATTCAAATGAGAAGCCCAGTCCCCCGAGGATCCACAAAAACAACTGAAAGAGTGAAAAACAAAATCTCCACATTCAAGAAAATATTGATTTAAAAAATGAAGAATCAATGTGTTTATTTAATCGTTTTAAAAATTTGAATATTTTATTTTATTAGAAAAATGTTTTTCTCCATTTTCTAGAATTTACAATTAATTTTAAAACATGAGAAAATATATTTTAAATAAATTTATTAAAAAGAAATAGCTTGGTGTGTTTTTTGTGAAGTCGGTTATCAGAAAAATAGCGGTGTTAAAATAAGGAGCTATTAAAGGAGAATTCAACCCATTTGTAAAAAACTGAGCACCCCCCACCCCAGGTAGACCTCCCTCCCTGCTTCCCCAAGGCTAACTGCCCCCCCAGGAAAATGGCCCATACTTAATACTTATATTTATACGGTAAGCTGACTGAGAGATTGGCAAATTCCTTGTAATTCCGCGCATGTGCAGTTGTCGGCAAACTGCTCCAGCAGAAATACCGATCTCCCAGTCAGCTTACAGAGGACCCGGAAGATGGATGCGTGCAACTCCACTGGCAGAATCTGCGGCGAGGGGTAAGTATAAAGTATGGGGCATTTCCCCGGGGGGCAGTTAGCCTGGGGGGAGGGAGGGCTACCTGGGGGGGTACTTGGTTTTTTTACATATGGGTTGAATTCTCCTTTAAGAGCAGTAGCTACAGGTCACGTGTGTATTACGTTTATGAGTGGTCCTTACTGTGCTTTCTGTGCTTGCGCTGCTCTAATGGATATATGTCACATGCCGGCATTTCCACAGAAAACACAAACAACACAGTAATGTTTATACAAGAAATACAAGTGATAAAACTATCATGTCAAAAGAATATTTAGGAGGCACATTCATTATCACACAATCATTTTTGTGGTAGTTCCAGGTCTCTAAAATATTACTGGTGGGTTTTATACCAATTAAAAATGTATCAATTTAATAATTTATTTTCTGAGGTGGAACGATTCATTGCAATGCAAAGAATATCTGACTACATGTGCCCTCCCCGCAAGCGTCTGTGAAATGTGGATACAGATCTACTGCACGTCAGTGCTTTGTGTTATACCCTACAGAGCAGAATGGAGTTCTACTGTTCTACTGTTCAAAGCAGTCAAACACGTGACTCATGCAGGGACAATTCCTGCCCATCCCACCTAACACATGTCCCTGTCAATGGCTACCAATAGATGCCATGACCAGGGGGGCAGGGCCATTATGTATGGGGCGGGCCCATACCCACAGGGGTATGTCACTGCATTAGGGGGGTGGGGCTATGATGTGGTGATTGGTGATTGGTCGATCAAAACCTTAATCTTAGGAAATCCTGACCGGTTTCCCTTATTTGGAAAACTGGGCAGACAGTTTTGACCTGGGCACTCCTTCAAAAACCGGACTGTCCAGGTCAAAATAAGACTGGTGGCAACCCTATGTGTAATTCCCCTTGAGTGACAAATCCTCACTGCTTTACTAGAACATTTAAATGCCCTGCAAGCAAACATATTCCATTTTTTGGTACTTTTATTTTGTCTCCTCCTAAAAAAAGTCCAAGGAATTTCAGACCAGTGACACATTTTCAAGTGAAGCAGAGCTATAATCACACAGGAATAAAAATAAAAGGACATTCAGGAAATGTAACATTCACAAAATCGTGTATATGATTCCATGGGCACAACCAACATTAAGGGGTTTATTTATGAAGCCTCGGTTTTTTTCTGGTCAAATTTTTTAAGGGAAAAAGTTTTTTGAGGAAAAAAACAATTACATTTTTAAATATTTATTTTACCCCAAAGCTGCTAAAAAATCGAAAATACTCCAGCTAAAGGTGTAAACATAATGTAGAAGTCAATGGCTGATGTCCCTTTTACAATTTGAAGATGTTTCTTGACATTGTCATCTGCACTGGATAATCAGAAAAACTCTGGGTTTTCAGGGGACTGATCAAAAAAAATCATATGATTTGTGTGTCAAATTCAAAAAAGTTATATGATTTGGTTGAGAAGTTTTCTTACACCGATTCTTTTCAAGCTCATTATTTGATTGTGGATGGGAATGAGGTCGACTGTTTTAATAAAAAAATTAGATACATTTGAGTTTTAGTAAGTACCCCCTTAATGAATAAACTAATCCACTGTATAAATACATATATAGGGGCATATTTATCAAAGGTCGAATTTCAAATTTGAAAAACGTCAAAATTGAATTCGAAAAGACCAGTCGCAATTAAGTCAAAGGTTTTTTTTGGTCGAATAGGTCTGTTTTCGATTGAATAGGTCCGTATTTGGGCCATTTTGAATTGTACGAATCGAAGGAATTGCGCATTCAATCGAATTTGAATCAAAGTTTTTCCCCCAAAAAAAGTCCACCAATTGATTCCAAATAGGTTCTAGGAGGTCTCCCAATGGCTGAAACAGCAATTCGGCAGGTTTTAGTAGTGCATGATAAATTTAGATATTCGAATTTTCAAATTTTTTTCAAATTCGAATCGCATTTGGACTATTCCCTAGTCGAAGTACACAAAAAAATCACTCGAAATTAGCATTTTTTGCATTCGAAAATTCACCTTGACCTTTGATAAATCTGCCCCTAAGTATTTGCATAGACTTAAATTGTAGGTAGGGAGTAATAAAAAGTACAATCTATGTCAAATACAAAAAAGAAAAGAGTTTTAAATGTATACACTGAATATACTGTACATGACTATACATTTAATGTATCAGTTTGCTATTCCTTCTATATCTTTTTTATTTGGTTCATTCACACCACATATGTATGGTTAAATGTTTTTCCATTTTTTTGAGTATGAACTTGGAGCATACAAATGAAGGGGTTATCTGCTGTTACTTTAAAAGACTTGGGGTTATAGTGCAAAGATTAAGGGGCCGATTCACTAACTTCGAGTGAAGGATTCGACGTTAAAAAACTTCGAATTCCGAAGTTTTTTTTTGGGCTACTTCGACCATCGAATGGGCTACTTCGACCTTCGACTACAACTTCGAATCGAAGGATTCCAACTAAAAATCGTTAGACTATTCAACCATTCGATAGTCGAAGTACTGTCTCTTTAAAGAAAACTTCGACCCCCTAGTTCGCCATCTAAAAGCTACCGAACTCAATGTTAGCCTATGGGGAAGGTCCCCATAGTCTTGGCTAACTTTTTTTGATCGAAGGATATTCCTTCGATCGTTGGATTAAAATCATTTGTATCGTTCGATTCAAAGGATTTTATCGTTCGATCGAAGGAATAATCCTTAGATCGTTCGATCGAACTATCTGCGCTAAATCCTTTGACTTCGATATTCGAAGTCGAAGGATTTTAATTCCTAGTCGAATATCGAGGGTTAATTAACCCTCGATATTCGACCCTTAGTGAATCGGCCCCTAAGACAAATAATTTTAAAAAATTATAATTTTTTTAAAAAAATGAATAATCAAAAAGTTGGTGAGAACTGGGCATTCTATGACATACTAAAAATGAATTTGAAGGTGAACCACCCCTTTTAGTGAAAGGAGATGCAAGTAATTATAACGGATAAGGTCATTAAGCGCGTGTTAGGATTCAGTTCTTTGCACTCAAGGTTTCAAAAAGAGAAATTAATAATCTCATTAAGTTTTAGGTGGCAAGATTGTCTTAATGTAGAGTAATAGTTTGATTGGCAGACACTAGGACATGTCTGGTTTTCAGGAGGGTGAGATGTAATAGGGTAGAATGTTAATTGTTTAATATAAATGCTTAAGTAATGGTTAATACAGATGTTTAGGTTGGCCACTAGGCAGTGTGCAGTTACTGAATATGTCATATGTGGAAAACTGGGAGAATAAACCCTGTGAAAGTGCTGCTACTTAACTGAAGGCTGTCAAAATAAAGAGAATGTGTTTGAACTACAACTCTCTGCCTGGTGTGTTTCCCTCAAGGATTCACCCACATAAAAGGTTGATGGTACATCAAGGGTTAACAATGGCAAGGCACAGCTAGTGACATCACAATGTCAAGATGCTGCCCACTCAGATTACAGTCACATGACATATGTTTGTGACATCACAATGTAATGACATCACCCACTCAGATCAGTCACATGATGTTTGTCTGTGACATCACAATGACAAGAATCAAGGTGTTGACAAACAGAATCACATCTGACATAGTGCGGCGAACGATAGCTTTGACTTCACTACTCCGTCACTGTTTTTATTTCTATTTACTTCTATTTCTATTTACTTCTATTTACTTTCTATTTATCATTTATTCATCTATTTTATCTTGTCTATTTATCATTTATTCATCTATTTTATCTTTTTAATATGATTATGAAGAAAAACTGCTTAACAGGATTAGCCTTAATACCAATAATTTTAGTGGTTTGGACTACCATTGGCCTGCTAGTGGCTTATACTGCAGCTCTGACTCAGGGACACATACACTTGGTGCCATTTATAAGGTAATTCTATGTTCTTTACCTATATGGAATATACTTGGGCTGGATAGCAGCCAGGAAACCAACTAATAACATGATTTCTATTTATCTTATAGTGACTTAGGAACGAAACTACCAGAGATGGCTGTTAGTAGGATAACAGGAACAATTTCCAGCATTCTAGGTAAGTGACACTAACAGCGTTTCATATATTATTAGGCAATGTGAAGTATTTTGCTTTCCATAAAAAAAGGCAAATAGTTTGCTAATTAACCCATAAGCTAATCAAATGTATTTTTATTTTCAGATGTTGCTGTAAAGCTCCTGAACTATAAATTCATCAAGCTGTACCGACCCAAAGTCACAGGTGTCTACAATAGACTCATATTATGCCTTGGACTCCTATCCTGTGCTGGCTTTCTCCTGGCTGGTTATGTTAGGGTAAATAAAACCTCTTCCTATTTACTAAATTTCATATTGAAACTCAAAATTAGGGAACTGATTTCTGTGTCTCTATTGTAGGGGAAGGATTCAGAAACTGGTCACCTTACAGGAGCATTTGTGGGATTTGGCACGGGATGCGTATACAACATCGTACAATGTATACTGTACGCCATACTCCAGCCCAACGGAAAAAGCCGAAGGATGCTTTACTACCGGCTCTTTGCTTGTGTGATCACTGTTATCCCAATGATAGCACGTAAGTATGAACACCCCTGCCATATAATTAGTATTACATTCTAGTATTCCAACTTGATGCACAGTTATTTTGGAATTTATACCAACATTTAGGGGCATATTTATCAAGGGTCGAATTTCGAAGTGAAAACGCTTCAAAATTCTAATTCAAAAACCAACCGAAATTAAATAAAAGTTTTTTTTGGTCGAATAGGTCCATTTTCAATTGAATAGGTCCATATTCGGCCAAATTCGAATCAAAGTTTTTTCCAAAAAAAAAACTTACATTTTTCAAAGTCCACCAATTGACTAATAGGTTCTAGGAGGTGCCCCATAGGCTAAAACAGCAACTCTGCTGGTTTTACATGGCGAATGGTCAAAGTCAAATTTTTAAAGAGACAGTACATGATACATTTCGATATTCCGATTTTCGGGGGGTTTTTAAAATTCAAATCAAATTTAGACTATTCCCTAGTTGAAGTATACAAAAATAGCTCGAAATTTGAATTCATTCCATTCAAAAATTCATTGCCCCTTAATGAGAATTTCTTACATTTATGCATTCCATCCTAGTATTGTCTTGCTCACTGTCTGTGTATTAACAATGTACTTTTCCATCTTTTAGTTACAACATCACTGACGACTTGTAGCATACTGACGAGCTGCAATCCACACTATTTGGTATGTTATTTTACATTTACATTTTATGTAAAACTTGTGTATTATAACAAATAATGTCTCCCTATTGTACTGAGGTTGATAAGGAGCCACCTTGGGTTCCATGATATGTATAAAGCACTTGGCAGCAGCCTGATCCCTTATATGGTTATAGAACAACTACCGTCCTAGGAAAAGAAAAAATGTCCCATCACAGACCTGTTATTGCTCGATCTTGTATGGCTGACAGCCACTTGTGCCATAAATAAAAAACCATATACGCCCCAACCCTTAATAATTATTCTAATAAAATAAGTTTTTGTTTTTTTCCTTTTTTAATAGAGAACGGCACTTGCAACATTGGAGTGGGCAGGAATGTTTGGGCTTCTCCTCTATATGCCAACTTATTCCATGGAATTTCAGGTCAGTAAAAGAACTCAGATATTTCTGTGCTATATATATATATATATATAAATAAATAAATAAATTTATAGGGCTCATCATTACTTTTTACTTCTATTCAGAACCTGACTCTAATATGGCCCATAAGCCTAAAAGGCGACTGGATATGCAAGAGGGAAGGATCCACTGATGTAGAGTCCCCTGAGGAACCAACAACTGTAACCTGCAGGCACATGATAATACTGTTACCCTCTGATCAGCTATTAGGCTCAGTGGTACCTATTCATATACAGGGAGCTTACAGGGATTGGATATTCAAATGAGAAGCCCAGTCCCCCGAGGATCCACAAAAACAACTGAAAGAGTGAAAAACAAAATCTCCACATTCAAGAAAATATTGATTTAAAAAATGAAGAATCAATGTGTTTATTTAATCGTTTTAAAAATTTGAATATTTTATTTTATTAGAAAAATGTTTTTCTCCATTTTCTAGAATTTACAATTAATTTTAAAACATGAGAAAATATATTTTAAATAAATTTATTAAAAAGAAATAGCTTGGTGTGTTTTTTGTGAAGTCGGTTATCAGAAAAATAGCGGTGTTAAAATAAGGAGCTATTAAAGGAGAATTCAACCCATTTGTAAAAAACCGAGCACCCCCCACCCCAGGTAGACCTCCCTCCCTGCTTCCCCAAGGCTAACTGCCCCCCCAGGGAAATGGCCCATACTTAATACTTATATTTATACGGTAAGCTGACTGAGAGATCGGCAATTTCCTTGTAATTCCGCGTATGTGCAGTTTTCGGCAAACTGCTCCAGCAGAAATACCGATCTCCCAGTCAGCTTACAGAGGACCCGGAAGATGGATGCGTGGAACTCCACTGGCAGAATCTGCGGCGAGGGGTAAGTATAAAGTTTGGGGCATTTCCCCGGGGGGCAGTTAGCCTGGGGGGAGGGAGGGCTACCTGGGGGGGGGTACTTGGTTTTTTTACATATGGGTTGAATTCTCCTTTAAGAGCAGTAGCTACAGGTCACGTGTGTATTACGTTTATGAGTGGTCCTTACTGTGCTTTCTGTGCTTGCGCTGCTCTAATGGATATATGTCACATGCCGGCATTTCCACAGAAAACACAAACAACACAGTAATGTTTATACAAGAAATACAAGTGATAAAACTATCATGTCAAAAGAATATTTAGGAGGCACATTCATTATCACACAATCATTTTTGTGGTAGTTCCAGGTCTCTAAAATATTACTGGTGGGTTTTATACCAATTAAAAATGTATCAATTTAATAATTTATTTTCTGCGGTGGAACGATTCATTGCAATGCAAAAAATATCTGACTACATGTGCCCTCCCCGCAAGCGTCTGTGAAATGTGGATACAGATCTACTGCACGTCAGTGCTTTGTGTTATACCCTACAGAGCAGAATGGAGTTCTACTGTTCTACTGTTCAAAGCAGTCAAACACGTGACTCATGCAGGGACAATTCCTGCCCATCCCACCTAACACATGTCCCTGTCAATGGCTACCAATAGATGCCATGACCAGGGGGGCAGGGCCATTATGTATGGGGCGGGCCCATACCCACAGGGGTATGTCACTGCATTAGGGGGGTGGGGCTATGATGTGGTGATTGGTGATTGGTCGATCAAAACCTTAATCTTAGGAAATCCTGACCGGTTTCCCTTATTTGGAAAACTGGGCAGACAGTTTTGACCTGGGCACTCCTTCAAAAACCGGACTGTCCAGGTCAAAATAAGACTGGTGGCAACCCTATGTGTAATTCCCCTTGAGTGACAAATCCTCACTGCTTTACTAGAACATTTAAATGCCCTGCAAGCAAACATATTCCATTTTTTGGTACTTTTATTTTGTCTCCTCCTAAAAAAAGTCCAAGGAATTTCAGACCAGTGACACATTTTCAAGTGAAGCAGAGCTATAATCACACAGGAATAAAAATAAAAGGACATTCAGGAAATGTAACATTCACAAAATCGTGTATATGATTCCATGGGCACAACCAACATTTAGGGGTTTATTTATGAAGCCTCGGTTTTTTTCTGGTCAAATTTTTTAAGGGAAAAAGTTTTTTGAGGAAAAAAACAATTAAATTTTTAAATATTTATTTTACCCCAAAGCTGCTAAAAAATCGAAAATACTCCAGCTAAAGGTGTAAACATAATGTAGAAGTCAATGGCTGATGTCCCTTTTACAATTTGAAGATGTTTCTTGACATTGTCATCTGCACTGGATAATCAGAAAAACTCTGGGTTTTCAGGGGACTGATCAAAAAAAATCATATGATTTGTGTGTCAAATTCAAAAAAGTTATATGATTTGGTTGAGAAGTTTTCTTACACCGATTCTTTTCAAGCTCATTATTTGATTGTGGATGGGAATGAGGTCGACTGTTTTAATAAAAAAATTAGATACATTTGAGTTTTAGTAAGTACCCCCTTAATGAATAAACTAATCCACTGTATAAATACATATATAGGGGCATATTTATCAAAGGTCGAATTTCAAATTTGAAAAACGTCAAAATTGAATTCGAAAAGACCAGTCGCAATTAAGTCAAAGGTTTTTTTTGGTCGAATAGGTCTGTTTTCGATTGAATAGGTCCGTATTTGGGCCATTTTGAATTGTACGAATCGAAGGAATTGCGCATTCAATCGAATTTGAATCAAAGTTTTTCCCCCAAAAAAAGTCCACCAATTGATTCCAAATAGGTTCTAGGAGGTCTCCCAATGGCTGAAACAGCAATTCGGCAGGTTTTAGTAGTGCATGATAAATTTAGATATTCGAATTTTCAAATTTTTTTCAAATTCGAATCGCATTTGGACTATTCCCTAGTCGAAGTACACAAAAAAATCACTCGAAATTAGCATTTTTTGCATTCGAAAATTCACCTTGACCTTTGATAAATCTGCCCCTAAGTATTTGCATAGACTTAAATTGTAGGTAGGGAGTAATAAAAAGTACAATCTATGTCAAATACAAAAAAGAAAAGAGTTTTAAATGTATACACTGAATATACTGTACATGACTATACATTTAATGTATCAGTTTGCTATTCCTTCTATATCTTTTTTATTTGGTTCATTCACACCACATATGTATGGTTAAATGTTTTTCCATTTTTTTGAGTATGAACTTGGAGCATACAAATGAAGGGGTTATCTGCTGTTACTTTAAAAGACTTGGGGTTATAGTGCAAAGATTAAGGGGCCGATTCACTAACTTCGAGTGAAGGATTCGACGTTAAAAAACTTCGAATTCCGAAGTTTTTTTTGGGCTACTTCGACCATCGAATGGGCTACTTCGACCTTCGACTACGACTTCGAATCGAAGGATTCCAACTAAAAATCGTTAGACTATTCAACCATTCGATAGTCGAAGTACTGTCTCTTTAAAGAAAACTTCGACCCCCTAGTTCGCCATCTAAAAGCTACCGAACTCAATGTTAGCCTATGGGGAAGGTCCCCATAGTCTTGGCTAACTTTTTTTGATCGAAGGATATTCCTTCGATCGTTGGATTAAAATCATTTGTATCGTTCGATTCAAAGGATTTTATCGTTCGATCGAAGGAATAATCCTTAGATCGTTCGATCGAACTATCTGCGCTAAATCCTTCGACTTCGATATTCGAAGTCGAAGGATTTTAATTCCTAGTCGAATATCGAGGGTTAATTAACCCTCGATATTCGACCCTTAGTGAATCGGCCCCTAAGACAAATAATTTTAAAAAATTATAATTTTTTTAAAAAAATGAATAATCAAAAAGTTGGTGAGAACTGGGCATTCTATGACATACTAAAAATGAATTTGAAGGTGAACCACCCCTTTTAGTGAAAGGAGATGCAAGTAATTATAACGGATAAGGTCATTAAGCGCGTGTTAGGATTCAGTTCTTTGCACTCAAGGTTTCAAAAAGAGAAATTAATAATCTCATTAAGTTTTAGGTGGCAAGATTGTCTTAATGTAGAGTAATAGTTTGATTGGCAGACACTAGGACATGTCTGGTTTTCAGGAGGGTGAGATGTAATAGGGTAGAATGTTAATTGTTTAATATAAATGCTTAAGTAATGGTTAATACAGATGTTTAGGTTGGCCACTAGGCAGTGTGCAGTTACTGAATATGTCATATGTGGAAAACTGGGAGAATAAACCCTGTGAAAGTGCTGCTACTTAACTGAAGGCTGTCAAAATAAAGAGAATGTGTTTGAACTACAACTCTCTGCCTGGTGTGTTTCCCTCAAGGATTCACCCACATAAAAGGTTGATGGTACATCAAGGGTTAACAATGGCAAGGCACAGCTAGTGACATCACAATGTCAAGATGCTGCCCACTCAGATTACAGTCACATGACATATGTTTGTGACATCACAATGTAATGACATCACCCACTCAGATCAGTCACATGATGTTTGTCTGTGACATCACAATGACAAGAATCAAGGTGTTGACAAACAGAATCACATCTGACATAGTGCGGCGAACGATAGCTTTGACTTCACTACTCCGTCACTGTTTTTATTTCTATTTACTTCTATTTACTTCTATTTCTATTTACTTCTATTTACTTCTATTTCTATTTACTTCTATTTATCATTTATTCATCTATTTTATCTTTTCTATTTATCATTTATTCATCTATTTTATCTTTTTAATATGATTATGAAGAAAAACTGCTTAACAGGATTAGCCTTAATACCAATAATTTTAGTGGTTTGGACTACCATTGGCCTGCTAGTGGCTTATACTGCAGCTCTGACTCAGGGACACATACACTTGGTGCCATTTATAAGGTAATTCTATGTTCTTTACCTATATGGAATATACTTGGGCTGGATAGCAGCCAGGAAACCAACTAATAACATGATTTCTATTTATCTTATAGTGACTTAGGAACGAAACTACCAGAGATGGCTGTTAGTAGGATAACAGGAACAATTTCCAGCATTCTAGGTAAGTGACACTAACAGCGTTTCATATATTATTAGGCAATGTGAAGTATTTTGCTTTCCATAAAAAAAGGCAAATAGTTTGCTAATTAACCCATAAGCTAATCAAATGTATTTTTATTTTCAGATGTTGCTGTAAAGCTCCTGAACTATAAATTCATCAAGCTGTACCGACCCAAAGTCACAGGTGTCTACAATAGACTCATATTATGCCTTGGACTCCTATCCTGTGCTGGCTTTCTCCTGGCTGGTTATGTTAGGGTAAATAAAACCTCTTCCTATTTACTAAATTTCATATTGAAACTCAAAATTAGGGAACTGATTTCTGTGTCTCTATTGTAGGGGAAGGATTCAGAAACTGGTCACCTTACAGGAGCATTTGTGGGATTTGGCACGGGATGCGTATACAACATCGTACAATGTATACTGTACGCCATACTCCAGCCCAACGGAAAAAGCCGAAGGATGCTTTACTACCGGCTCTTTGCTTGTGTGATCACTGTTATCCCAATGATAGCACGTAAGTATGAACACCCCTGCCATATAATTAGTATTACATTCTAGTATTCCAACTTGATGCACAGTTATTTTGGAATTTATACCAACATTTAGGGGCATTTTTATCAAGGGTCGAATTTCGAAGTGAAGACTCTTCGAAATTCTAATTCAAAAACCAACCGAAATTAAATAAAAGTTTTTTTTGGTCGAATAGGTCCATTTTCAATTGAATAGGTCCATATTCGGCCAAATTCGAATCAAAGTTTTTTCCAAAAAAAAAAACTTACATTTTTCAAAGTCCACCAATTGACTAATAGGTTCTAGGAGGTGCCCCATAGGCTAAAACAGCAACTCTGCTGGTTTTACATGGCGAATGGTCAAAGTCAAATTTTTAAAGAGACAGTACATGATACATTTCGATATTCCGATTTTCGGGGGGTTTTTAAAATTCAAATCAAATTTAGACTATTCCCTAGTTGAAGTATACAAAAATAGCTCGAAATTTGAATTCATTCCATTCAAAAATTCATTGCCCCTTAATGAGAATTTCTTACATTTATGCATTCCATCCTAGTATTGTCTTGCTCACTGTCTGTGTATTAACAATGTACTTTTCCATCTTTTAGTTACAACATCACTGACGACTTGTAGCATACTGACGAGCTGCAATTCACACTATTTGGTATGTTATTTTACATTTACATTTTATGTAAAACTTGTGTATTATAACAAATAATGTCTCCCTATTGTACTGAGGTTGATAAGGAGCCACCTTGGGTTCCATGATATGTATAAAGCACTTGGCAGCAGCCTGATCCCTTATATGGTTATAGAACAACTACCGTCCTAGGAAAAGAAAAAATGTCCCATCACAGACCTGTTATTGCTCGATCTTGTATGGCTGACAGCCACTTGTGCCATAAATAAAAAACCATATACGCCCCAACCCTTAATAATTATTCTAATAAAATAAGTTTTTGTTTTTTTCCTTTTTTAATAGAGAACGGCACTTGCAACATTGGAGTGGGCAGGAATGTTTGGGCTTCTCCTCTATATGCCAACTTATTCCATGGAATTTCAGGTCAGTAAAAGAACTCAGATATTTCTGTGCTATATATATATATATATATATATATAAATAAATGTATAGGGCTCATCATTACTTTTTACTTCTATTCAGAACCTGACTCTAATATGGCCCATAAGCCTAAAAGGCGACTGGATATGCAAGAGGGAAGGATCCACTGATGTAGAGTCCCCTGAGGAACCAACAACTGTAACCTGCAGGCACATGATAATACTGTTACCCTCTGATCAGCTATTAGGCTCAGTGGTACCTATTCATATACAGGGAGCTTACAGGGATTGGATATTCAAATGAGAAGCCCAGTCCCCCGAGGATCCACAAAAACAACTGAAAGAGTGAAAAACAAAATCTCCACATTCAAGAAAATATTGATTTAAAAAATGAAGAATCAATGTGTTTATTTAATCGTTTTAAAAATTTGAATATTTTATTTTATTAGAAAAATGTTTTTCTCCATTTTCTAGAATTTACAATTAATTTTAAAACATGAGAAAATATATTTTAAATAAATTTATTAAAAAGAAATAGCTTGGTGTGTTTTTTGTGAAGTCGGTTATCAGAAAAATAGCGGTGTTAAAATAAGGAGCTATTAAAGGAGAATTCAACCCATTTGTAAAAAACCGAGCACCCCCCACCCCAGGTAGACCTCCCTCCCTGCTTCCCCAAGGCTAACTGCCCCCCCAGGGAAATGGCCCATACTTAATACTTATATTTATACGGTAAGCTGACTGAGAGATCGGCAATTTCCTTGTAATTCCGCGCATGTGCAGTTGTCGGCAAACTGCTCCAGCAGAAATACCGATCTCCCAGTCAGCTTACAGAGGACCCGGAAGATGGATGCGTGCAACTCCACTGGCAGAATCTGCGGCGAGGGGTAAGTATAAAGTATGGGGCATTTCCCCGGGGGGCAGTTAGCCTGGGGGGAGGGAGGGCTACCTGGGGGGGGTACTTGGTTTTTTTACATATGGGTTGAATTCTCCTTTAAGAGCAGTAGCTACAGGTCACGTGTGTATTACGTTTATGAGTGGTCCTTACTGTGCTTTCTGTGCTTGCGCTGCTCTAATGGATATATGTCACATGCCGGCATTTCCACAGAAAACACAAACAACACAGTAATGTTTATACAAGAAATACAAGTGATAAAACTATCATGTCAAAAGAATATTTAGGAGGCACATTCATTATCACACAATCATTTTTGTGGTAGTTCCAGGTCTCTAAAATATTACTGGTGGGTTTTATACCAATTAAAAATGTATCAATTTAATAATTTATTTTCTGCGGTGGAACGATTCATTGCAATGCAAAGAATATCTGACTACATGTGCCCTCCCCGCAAGCGTCTGTGAAATGTGGATACAGATCTACTGCACGTCAGTGCTTTGTGTTATACCCTACAGAGCAGAATGGAGTTCTACTGTTCTACTGTTCAAAGCAGTCAAACACGTGACTCATGCAGGGACAATTCCTGCCCATCCCACCTAACACATGTCCCTGTCAATGGCTACCAATAGATGCCATGACCAGGGGGGCAGGGCCATTATGTATGGGGGCGGGCCCATACCCACAGGGGTATGTCACTGCATTAGGGGGGTGGGGCTATGATGTGGTGATTGGTGATTGGTCGATCAAAACCTTAATCTTAGGAAATCCTGACCGGTTTCCCTTATTTGGAAAACTGGGCAGACAGTTTTGACCTGGGCACTCCTTCAAAAACCGGACTGTCCAGGTCAAAATAAGACTGGTGGCAACCCTATGTGTAATTCCCCTTGAGTGACAAATCCTCACTGCTTTACTAGAACATTTAAATGCCCTGCAAGCAAACATATTCCATTTTTTGGTACTTTTATTTTGTCTCCTCCTAAAAAAAGTCCAAGGAATTTCAGACCAGTGACACATTTTCAAGTGAAGCAGAGCTATAATCACACAGGAATAAAAATAAAAGGACATTCAGGAAATGTAACATTCACAAAATCGTGTATATGATTCCATGGGCACAACCAACATTAAGGGGTTTATTTATGAAGCCTCGGTTTTTTTCTGGTCAAATTTTTTAAGGGAAAAAGTTTTTTGAGGAAAAAAACAATTACATTTTTAAATATTTATTTTACCCCAAAGCTGCTAAAAATTCGAAAATACTCCAGCTAAAGGTGTAAACATAATGTAGAAGTCAATGGCTGATGTCCCTTTTACAATTTGAAGATGTTTCTTGACATTGTCATCTGCACTGGATAATCAGAAAAACTCTGGGTTTTCAGGGGACTGATCAAAAAAAATCATATGATTTGTGTGTCAAATTCAAAAAAGTTATATGATTTGGTTGAGAAGTTTTCTTACACCGATTCTTTTCAAGCTCATTATTTGATTGTGGATGGGAATGAGGTCGACTGTTTTAATAAAAAAATTAGATACATTTGAGTTTTAGTAAGTACCCCCTTAATGAATAAACTAATCCACTGTATAAATACATATATAGGGGCATATTTATCAAAGGTCGAATTTCAAATTTGAAAAACGTCAAAATTGAATTCGAAAAGACCAGTCGCAATTAAGTCAAAGGTTTTTTTTTGGTCGAATAGGTCTGTTTTCGATTGAATAGGTCCGTATTTGGGCCATTTTGAATTGTACGAATCGAAGGAATTGCGCATTCAATCGAATTTGAATCAAAGTTTTTCCCCCAAAAAAAGTCCACCAATTGATTCCAAATAGGTTCTAGGAGGTCTCCCAATGGCTGAAACAGCAATTCGGCAGGTTTTAGTAGTGCATGATAAATTTAGATATTCGAATTTTCAAATTTTTTTCAAATTCGAATCGCATTTGGACTATTCCCTAGTCGAAGTACACAAAAAAATCACTCGAAATTAGCATTTTTTGCATTCGAAAATTCACCTTGACCTTTGATAAATCTGCCCCTAAGTATTTGCATAGACTTAAATTGTAGGTAGGGAGTAATAAAAAGTACAATCTATGTCAAATACAAAAAAGAAAAGAGTTTTAAATGTATACACTGAATATACTGTACATGACTATACATTTAATGTATCAGTTTGCTATTCCTTCTATATCTTTTTTATTTGGTTCATTCACACCACATATGTATGGTTAAATGTTTTTCCATTTTTTTGAGTATGAACTTGGAGCATACAAATGAAGGGGTTATCTGCTGTTACTTTAAAAGACTTGGGGTTATAGTGCAAAGATTAAGGGGCCGATTCACTAACTTCGAGTGAAGGATTCGACGTTAAAAAACTTCGAATTCCGAAGTTTTTTTTGGGCTACTTCGACCATCGAATGGGCTACTTCGACCTTCGACTACGACTTCGAATCGAAGGATTCCAACTAAAAATCGTTAGACTATTCAACCATTCGATAGTCGAAGTACTGTCTCTTTAAAGAAAACTTCGACCCCCTAGTTCGCCATCTAAAAGCTACCGAACTCAATGTTAGCCTATGGGGAAGGTCCCCATAGTCTTGGCTAACTTTTTTTGATCGAAGGATATTCCTTCGATCGTTGGATTAAAATCATTTGTATCGTTCGATTCAAAGGATTTTATCGTTCGATCGAAGGAATAATCCTTAGATCGTTCGATCGAACTATCTGCGCTAAATCCTTTGACTTCGATATTCGAAGTCGAAGGATTTTAATTCCTAGTCGAATATCGAGGGTTAATTAACCCTCGATATTCGACCCTTAGTGAATCGGCCCCTAAGACAAATAATTTTAAAAAATTATAATTTTTTTAAAAAAATGAATAATCAAAAAGTTGGTGAGAACTGGGCATTCTATGACATACTAAAAATGAATTTGAAGGTGAACCACCCCTTTTAGTGAAAGGAGATGCAAGTAATTATAACGGATAAGGTCATTAAGCGCGTGTTAGGATTCAGTTCTTTGCACTCAAGGTTTCAAAAAGAGAAATTAATAATCTCATTAAGTTTTAGGTGGCAAGATTGTCTTAATGTAGAGTAATAGTTTGATTGGCAGACACTAGGACATGTCTGGTTTTCAGGAGGGTGAGATGTAATAGGGTAGAATGTTAATTGTTTAATATAAATGCTTAAGTAATGGTTAATACAGATGTTTAGGTTGGCCACTAGGCAGTGTGCAGTTACTGAATATGTCATATGTGGAAAACTGGGAGAATAAACCCTGTGAAAGTGCTGCTACTTAACTGAAGGCTGTCAAAATAAAGAGAATGTGTTTGAACTACAACTCTCTGCCTGGTGTGTTTCCCTCAAGGATTCACCCACATAAAAGGTTGATGGTACATCAAGGGTTAACAATGGCAAGGCACAGCTAGTGACATCACAATGTCAAGATGCTGCCCACTCAGATTACAGTCACATGACATATGTTTGTGACATCACAATGTAATGACATCACCCACTCAGATCAGTCACATGATGTTTGTCTGTGACATCACAATGACAAGAATCAAGGTGTTGACAAACAGAATCACATCTGACATAGTGCGGCGAACGATAGCTTTGACTTCACTACTCCGTCACTGTTTTTATTTCTATTTACTTCTATTTACTTCTATTTCTATTTACTTCTATTTACTTCTATTTCTATTTACTTCTATTTATCATTTATTCATCTATTTTATCTTTTCTATTTATCATTTATTCATCTATTTTATCTTTTTAATATGATTATGAAGAAAAACTGCTTAACAGGATTAGCCTTAATACCAATAATTTTAGTGGTTTGGACTACCATTGGCCTGCTAGTGGCTTATACTGCAGCTCTGACTCAGGGACACATACACTTGGTGCCATTTATAAGGTAATTCTATGTTCTTTACCTATATGGAATATACTTGGGCTGGATAGCAGCCAGGAAACCAACTAATAACATGATTTCTATTTATCTTATAGTGACTTAGGAACGAAACTACCAGAGATGGCTGTTAGTAGGATAACAGGAACAATTTCCAGCATTCTAGGTAAGTGACACTAACAGCGTTTCATATATTATTAGGCAATGTGAAGTATTTTGCTTTCCATAAAAAAAGGCAAATAGTTTGCTAATTAACCCATAAGCTAATCAAATGTATTTTTATTTTCAGATGTTGCTGTAAAGCTCCTGAACTATAAATTCATCAAGCTGTACCGACCCAAAGTCACAGGTGTCTACAATAGACTCATATTATGCCTTGGACTCCTATCCTGTGCTGGCTTTCTCCTGGCTGGTTATGTTAGGGTAAATAAAACCTCTTCCTATTTACTAAATTTCATATTGAAACTCAAAATTAGGGAACTGATTTCTGTGTCTCTATTGTAGGGGAAGGATTCAGAAACTGGTCACCTTACAGGAGCATTTGTGGGATTTGGCACGGGATGCGTATACAACATCGTACAATGTATACTGTACGCCATACTCCAGCCCAACGGAAAAAGCCGAAGGATGCTTTACTACCGGCTCTTTGCTTGTGTGATCACTGTTATCCCAATGATAGCACGTAAGTATGAACACCCCTGCCATATAATTAGTATTACATTCTAGTATTCCAACTTGATGCACAGTTATTTTGGAATTTATACCAACGTTTAGGGGCATTTTTATCAAGGGTCGAATTTCGAAGTGAAAACGCTTCAAAATTCTAATTCAAAAACCAACCGAAATTAAATAAAAGTTTTTTTTGGTCGAATAGGTCCATTTTCAATTGAATAGGTCCATATTCGGCCAAATTCGAATCAAAGTTTTTTCCAGAAAAAAAACTTACATTTTTCAAAGTCTACCAATTGACTAATAGGTTCTAGGAGGTGCCCCATAGGCTAAAACAGCAACTCTGCAGGTTTTACATGGCGAATGGTCAAAGTCAAATTTTTAAAGAGACAGTATATGATACATTTCGATATTCAGATTTTCGGGGTTTTTTTAAAATTCAAATCAAATTTGGACTATTCCCTAGTTGAAGTATACAAAAATAGCTCGAAATTTGAATTCATTCCATTCAAAAATTCACCTCGACCTTTGATAAATCTGCCCCTTAATGAGAATTTCTTACATTTATGCATTCCATCCTAGTATTGTCTTGCTCCCTGTCTGTGTATTAACAATGTACTTTTCCATCTTTTAGTTACAACATCACTGACGACTTGTAGCATACTGACGAGCTGCAATCCACACTATTTGGTATGTTATTTTACATTTACATTTGATGTAAAACTTGTGTATTATAACAAATAATGTCTCCCTATTGTACTGAGGTTGATAAGGAGCCACCTTGGGTTCCATGATATGTATAAAGCACTTGGCAGCAGCCTGATCCCTTATATGGTTATAGAACAACTACTGTCCTAGGAAAAGAAAAAATGTCCCATCACAGACCTGTTATTGCTCGATCTTGTATGGCTGAACGCCACTTGTGCCATAAATAAAAAACCATATACGCCCCAACCCTTAATAATTATTCTAATAAAATAAGTTTTTGTTTTTTTCCGTTTTTAATAGAGAATGGCACTTGCAACATTGGAGTGGGCAGGAATGTTTGGGCTTCTCCTCTATATGCCAACTTATTCCATGGAATTTCAGGTCAGTAAAAGAACTCAGATATTTCTGTGCTATATATATATATATATATAAATAAATAAATGTATAGGGCTCATCATTACTTTTTACTTCTATTCAGGACCTGACTCTAATATGGCCCATAAGCCTAAAAGGCGACTGGATATGCAAGAGGGAAGGATCCACTGATGTAGAGTCCCCTGAGGAACCAACAACTGTCACCTGCAGGCACATGATAATACTGTTACCCTCCGATCAGCTATTAGGCTCAGTGGTACCTATTCATATACAGGGAGCTTACAGGGATTGGATATTCAAATGAGAAGCCCAGTCCCCCGAGGATCCACAAAAACAACTGAAAGAGTGAAAAACAAAATCTCCACATTCAAGAAAATATTGATTTAAAAAATGAAGAATCAATGTGTTTATTTAATCGTATAATAAAAATTTGAATATTTTATTTTATTAGAAAAATGTTTTTCTCCATTTTCTAGAATTTACAATTAATTTTAAAACATGAGAAAATATATTTTAAATAAATTTATTAAAAAGAAATAGCTTGGTGAGTTTTTTGTGAAGTCGGTTATCAGAAAAATAGCGGTGTTAAAATAAGGAGCTATTAAAGGAGAATTCAACCCATTTGTAAAAAACCGAGCACCCCCCACCCCAGGTAGACCTCCCTCCCTGCTTCCCCCAGGCTAACTGCCCCCCCCCCAGGGAAATGGCCCAAACTTAATACTTATATTTATACGGTAAGCTGACTGAGAGATCGGCAATTTCCTTGTAATTCCGCACATGTGCAGTTGTCGCAAACCGGCAAACTGCTCCAGCAGAAATACCGATCTCCCAGTCAGCTTACAGAGGACCCGGAAGATGGATGCGTGGAACTCCACTGGCAGAATCTGCGGCGAGGGGTAAGTATAAAGTATGGGGCATTTCCCCGGGGGGCAGTTAGCCTGGGGGGAGGGAGGGCTACCTGGGGTGGGGGGTACTTGGTTTTTTTACATATGGGTTGAATTCTCCTTTAAGAGCAGTAGCTACAGGTCACGTGTGTATTACGTTTATGAGTGCTCCTTACTGTGCTTTCTGTGCTTGCGCTGCTCTAATGGATATATGTCACATGCCGGCATTTCAACAGAAAACACAAACAACACAGTAATGTTTATACAAGAAATACAAGTGATAAAACTATCATGTCAAAAGAATATTTAGGAGGCACATTCATTATCACACAATCATTTTTGTGGTAGTTCCAGGTCTCTAAAATATTACTGGTGGGTTTTATACCAATTAAAAATGAATCAATTTAATAATTTATTTTCTGCGGTGGAACGATTCATTGCAATGCAAAAAATATCTGACTACATCTGCCCTCCCCGCAAGCGTCTGTGAAATGTGGATACAGATCTACTGCACGTCAGTGCTTTGTGTTATACCCTACAGAGCAGAATGGAGTTCTACTGTTCTACTGTTCAAAGCAGTCAAACACGTGACTCATGCAGGGACAATTCCTGCCCATCCCACCTAACACATGTCCCTGTCAATGCCTACCAATAGATGCCATGACCAGGGGGGCAGGGCCATTATGTATGGGGCGGGCCCATACCCACAGGGGTATGTCACTGCATCAGGGGGGTGGGGCTATGATGTGGTGATTGGTGATAGGTCGATCAAAACCTCAATCTTAGGAAATCCTGACCGGTTTCCCTTATTTGGAAAACTGGGCAGACAGTTTTGACCTGGGCAGTCCTTAAAAAAAAACGGGCTGTCCAGGTCAAAATAAGACAGGTGACAACCCTATGTGTAATACCCTTGAGTGACAAATCCTCACTGCTTTACCAGAACAATCAAATTCCCTGCAAGCAAACATATTCCATTTTTTGGTACTTTTATTTTGTCTCCTCCTAGAAAAAAGTCCAAGGAATTTCAGACCAGTGACACATTTTCAAGTGAAGCAGAGCTATAATCACACAGGAATAAAAATAAAAGGACATTCAGGAAATGTAACATTCACAAAATCGTGTATATGATTCCATGGGCACAACCAACATTTAGGGGTTTATTTATGAAGCCTCGGTTTTTTTCTGGTCAAATTTTTTAAGGGAAAAAGTTTTTTGAGGAAAAAAAAAATCACATTTTTAAATATTTGTAACGCTTTTCTGGCCTATTCCGCCAATTAGGGGTTAAAGGTGTCCAGCTAGTGTATGAGCATGGGTTACACTGTGAAACTACACTCAGGGCGGAGCCTTCGCTAAATGGAAGCTTCCCCTTTAAGATGGTGTATAACTACAACCCACAGGCTAATTAGTGTAAAAGATAGAATAATGGACGCCAGGAGGTTCTTTAAAAAGTGAAAACAGTGTGATGCTTTATTAGCACAAAATATGCAGAGGCAAATGACCACAGGTTTACTCACGCAGGAGTTGTAGTAGGAGTTAGCATATCACAGAGGAGACAGGATAGCATTGATGATGATGCAGCATGTACAGATGTCACCTCTTCAAGTCAAACACACAGGAAGAATATCTCACTCCCAAAGACCAGCGACCAAAGTGAAATAGGATCGATCAAGTAGGGGTCAGGCAGTGCTCTGCGAACTGAGTTCCCTATCACTGAGTTCCCTACACTAAAGGCACCTTAAAAGCCTTTGGGAGGCTACTCCCTGCTATTCTCCTTGTTGGAGCGCAGAACTGCTCATGCTGCTAAAATCTAGCTATCTCTCTCTCCTAGAGAGACTATGACAGGATCTGCCCTAATGATAGCTAATCCTCGTTCACGGGATTGCCTGGTTCCCGACTTAAGCACCAAAGGTACAGGTCCCTTTGGGTTAAATGGCTTACTGGGGCCTTGGTGATCCCAGGCTCAATGGGAAACACCTAGCAGCACAGACACCAGGAGCCAA
Organism: Xenopus petersii; assembly: GCA_038501925.1. NCBI lineage: Eukaryota > Metazoa > Chordata > Amphibia > Anura > Pipidae > Xenopus > Xenopus petersii. The sequence goes on from CM076682.1 coordinate 125,161,283, forward strand.
AGAGGAAGAGGCCACTCCCTACACAGCACTATATAGCAGTGTGGCAGGGGAGTGGTATTACACTCTTTGTCCAATAGGTGTAGATGTTACACTTTACCAGTTAGAAGGGCTTGGCCCAATAACAAGGGAAAAGAGAACTTAAGCAAAGGTAGGGGATTAACTCTATAGGAGCTTAATAGATCCTATAGGTCCCTACATACACCCGGGGGAAAAATCCATTTCGTCCCGACAATGGTGAAATGATATAAACACAATAGTAACCAAGTGAATATATAGTGCAAACCAACAATACCATTGAACATCACTCTTCTGGTACCCTCTCCTGAGGAATACCTGGTAACAATGGGTACTGTGGAGAAAAGAACAGTAAAGAGCAGAAATGCAATACTGTCAGAGTAAGTAAGTGCAAAAACTGTTACAATAAACTTTAGTACAATTTCGTGAGAACCCTTAAGGACACTCAGGCACTTGACTTATGATACTTGAACCATACCTACACATCAGGAGGTCCAGGCACAGGCTTGGCTGAAAAGAAAAATTAGCATAGATTTCTTTTCACATAGCAACACTCATTTTCATTGCAGTTGAGTTACATGACCCCACCATAACCAAAAGCTTTATTCCATATTACACCCCCCCCCTACCCAAGTGTACAAAGTTACTGAGAGCCACTTGGGTAGTAGTAAGGCAAGGAAATAAAGGTGCTACTCAGCGAGTAGTTAGAGGTAGAAGAGTTTTGGTGGGGGCTCAGCAGTCTTTGTCTCATGAACCCAACATATATACAAAGGTCCTGGACAATGTCCATAAGTCCAGCAACTGAAAATGGTGAACTGAAGAAGGCCCAAACTTGGGCATCGATCTAGAAGAAACTTCTTTGAAGAAGGCCCAAATAAACAGGCATCAATCTAGACGAACTGAAGAATAAGGGGCCCACATACAAATTAACTTCATTTGCAGCAGGAGTCCCTTGACATATATTCTTACAGGAGACCATGTCTGTAGGGAGGAAATCTTCACACCCCCCTAGGGGATGGCTGGTGGTGCTCCCTGCTAAGGCAAGACTTTGCCACGGTATCCTTGTAGGATAAATAATAATTGGGGTGTGGCTTCTCCACACGACCCCCATGGGAAACTTGCTCCATCAAGCTAAAATGCTTATCATCCTGGAACTTCCCACAGCTTTTCACAGAATGCTTTAACACAGTGCGGCCATACCACCATTCATGGACCACATTGCTCAAGAAAGAAAGATCGCGCTCCCTCTTCGAAGCATTTTTCTGGAACAGTCCTCCTGATCCAATCTTCTCCCTTCTGATCAACTCTCCATACACCCACTCATCGAGATGCTTTTCCACTTCATCATAGACGAATTCTGGGGCATAAGGCATATAGTAGCCCCATTGGTCAAACACACGAATATTAATGATCCTTTGGATTCTTGACACCGTACGCTGCTTTTGAGGATCAGCACGGCCAGGAGAAACCCAAAAGGAAGTGTCATTGGCAGGGTTCCCTGCAGACGGCATGGGCTTTTCAAAGAAAGTGATCAATTCCTCCTTAGAGGATGCAGAAGATGAAGGCAGCGGTCCAAAATCCATTTCTCTCCAATCTGGATCAGAAGATGAATGCAAGGACTCAAAGCTGTTCCCTTCAGAGGAACAGGAGGCGGAGGTAACAACACCAGTCAATGTGGCAGGTGATTTTTCTCCAAAAACCTTGGGAGGGACGCGTCCGCGACCCCTACCACTTGTAGCAGACTTCTTGGTGGCAGGTTCCACCTTCAGACCCCCCATGGAATCTGTAACTTCCTGCAACTCTTCCCCTTTAGACTCGGCAGAGATAGGAGAGGAAGGTATAGAAGTAATTGTAGCACCCATGGGCTGTATAGCAGCTGTGCCAGTAGTAGCTTCAGCTTTGGATGAAGTCGCAGCCGCGACATCAGACATGGGAAATGGTGCAACAGGCAGAATAGCAGAAAATGGTGAGGCAGGCAATATAGTAGATAATGGTGGAGCCAGTATAATGGGCCCTGAGGATTCCTCCATTTTCAAGAAGGGCCCCATCCAGCAGCTTCGCCCACACATTTTGCATGAGGGAGTCAGCCTCTTAAATGCAGCACCACATTCTGCCCCACACTCCCCGCAATATGGCACCATAATATTGCAGCCAGGGCTAAGGAAATCTTCACCAAAAGTGCCCCTCCAGACATACCTGTTAGGTGAGGGGGCTGGTACGCTTGGGCGGAATGAAAAGGTGATATGTCCTTCTCGGGCCTCTGGGTCAGGCCATCCATCCCAGCCTTGATCCGCCATCCTTGTCGGGGACACAGTGAAGTACTGAGAAATTTCCTGAACAGCGTGTACCTGCAGCCGCAGGACAATTATGATATACTGGGAACCTGGGCAAACCTCGGATGATTTTGAGTCCAGAAATCCGCAGCAAGAAGCGGTATACCTTTAGCGGTTATCGCTTTGTAGTGGAGACAAAAAGGCAAGTTCCCTTAGCAGCCGCTAAGGGTGTAGGCCTGTGAAGAGTCTGGAGCTCGCAGAGATGCGTCCGTCCTCTAGGAAGTCCTCCACAAAATGGCGGCGGTGACGTGACGTCAAGGAACCGCCTAGTCCAAGCGCGCCAAAGGGTAAGCGCAGGGACAAAATGGCGCCTGCCAAATCTCGCGACGACACCAATGGCGCCAGCAAAATTTCACAGTGCACAAACAAAAACGCCAGCGAATATGCGCCTGGCGAAACAAAAGTGGCGCAGGCAATCAATGGGACACAGGAAGAACCACCAAGCCCGAACCCACGGCCTTACTATGCGCACACCCAAAATAGCAAGTGCGGGCAGGACTGCCTTTTGCCTAATGGGTCCGGCAGCCTGTCAGCAAAATTTAAAGGGACAGAACACAATTTTTACAAAAATTGCCAAAAACACAATATAGCCTGGATTGGGGGCGGGGCCCCACGTTGGGCGCCAAAATGTAACGCTTTTCTGGCCTATCCCGCCAATTAGGGGTTAAAGGTGTCCAGCTAGTGTATGAGCATGGGTTACACTGTGAAACTACACTCAGGGCGGAGCCTTCGCTAAATGGAAGCTTCCCCTTTAAGATGGTGTATAACTACAACCCACAGGCATATAAGTGTAAAAGATAGAATAATGGACGCCAGGAGGTTCTTTAAAAAGTGGAAACAGTGTGATGCTTTATTAGCACAAAATATGCAAAGGCAAATGACCACAGGTTTACTCACGCAGGAGCTGTAGTAGGAGTTAGCATATCACAGAGGAGACAGGATAGCATTGATGATGATGCAGCATGTACAGATGTCACCCCTCTAGTCAAACACACAGGAAGAATATCTCACTCCCAAAGACCAGCGACCAAAGTGAAACAGGATCGATCAAGTAGGGGTCAGGCAGTGCTCTGCGAACTGAGTTCCCTATCACTGAGTTCCCTACACTAAAGGCACCTTAAAAGCCTTTGGGAGGCTACTCCCTGCTATTCTCCTTGTTGGAGCGCAGAACTGCTCATGCTACTAAAATCTAGCTATCTCTCTCTCCTAGAGAGACTATGACAGGATCTGCCCTAATGATAACTAATCCTCATTCACGGGATTGCCTGGTTCCCGACTTAAGCACCAAAGGTACAGGTCCCTTTGGGGTAAATGGCTTACTGGGGCCTTGGTGATCCCAGGCTCAATGGGAAACACCTAGCAGCACAGACACCAGGAGCCAAAGAGGAAGAGGCCACTCCCTACACAGCACTATATAGCAGTGTGGCAGGGGAGTGTCATTACACTCTTTGTCCAATAGGTGTAGATGTTACACTTTACCAGTTAGAAGGGCTTGGCCCAATAACAGAGGAAAAGAGAACTTAAGCAAAGGTAGGGGATTAACTCTATAGGAGCCTAATAGATCCTATAGGTCCCTACATATTTATTTTACCCCAAAGCTGCTAAAAATCCGAAAATACTACAGCTAAACGTGTAAAGATAATGTAGAAGTCAATGGCTGATGTCCCTTTTACAATTTGAAGATGTTTCTTGACATTGTCATCTGCGCTGGATAATCTGAAAAACTCTGGGTTTTCAGGCGACTGATCAAAAAAAAACAAAATCATATGATTTGTGTGTCAAATTCAAAAAAGTTGTATGATTTGGTTGAGAAGTTTTCTTACACCGATTCTTTTCAAGCTCATTATTTGATTGTAGATGGGAATTAGGTCGACTTTGTTTTAATACAGTACATTTGAGTTTTAATAAGTACCCCCTTAATGAATAAACTAATCCACTGTATAAATACATATATGGGGCATAATTATCAAAGGTCGAATTTCAAATTTGAAAAACGTCAAATTCAAAAAGACCATTCGAAATTAAGTCAAAGGTTTTTTTGGTCGAATAGGTCTGTTTCGATTGAAAAGGTCCGTATTTGGGCCATTTTGAATCGTACGAATCGAAGGAATTGCACATTCAATCGAATTTGAATCAAAGTTTTTCCCCCAAAAAAAGTCCACCAATTTATTCCAAATGGGTTCTAGGAGGTCTCCCAAAGGCTGAAAAAGCAATGCGGCAGGTTTTAGTAGTGCATGATAAATTTAGATATTCGAATTTTCAAATTTTTTTCAAATTCGAATCGCATTCGGACTATTCCCTAGTCGAAGTACACAAAAAATCACTCGAAATTAGCATTTTTTGCATTCGAAAATTCACCTTGACCTTTGATAAATCTGCCCCTAAGTATTTGCATAGACTTAAATTGTAGGTAGGGAGCAATAAAAAGTACAATCTATGTCAAATACAAAAAAGAAAAGAGTTTTAAATGTATACACTGAATATACATGACTATACATTTAATGTATCAGTTTGCTATTCCTTCTATATCTTTTTTATTTGGTTCATTCACACCACATATGTATGGTTAAATGTTTTTCCATTTTTTTGAGTATGAACTTGGAGCATACAAATGAAGGGGTTATCTGCTGTTACTTTAAAAGACTTGGGGTTATAGTGCAAAGATTAAAGGGCCGATTCACTAACTTCGAGTGAAGGATTCGACGTTAAAAAACTTAGAATTTCGAAGTTTTTTTTGGGCTACTTCGACCATCGAATGGGCTACTTCGACCTTCGACTACGACTTCGAATCAAAGGATTCGAACTAAAAATCGTTCGACTATTCGACCATTCGATAGTCGAAGTACTGTCTCTTTAAAGAAAACTTCGACCCCCTAGCCATCTAAAAGCTACCGAACTCAATGTTAGCCTATGGGGAAGGTCCCCATAGTCTTGGCTAACTTTTTTTGATCGAAGGATATTCCTTCGATCGTTGGACTAAAATCCTTTGAATCGTTCGATTCGAAGGATTTTATCGTTCGATCGAAGGAATAATCCTTAGATCGTTCGATCGAACTATCTGCGCTAAATCCTATATTCAAAGTCGAAGGATTTTTTTATTCCTAGTCATATATCGAGGGTTAATTAACCCTCGATATTCGACCCTTAGTGAATCGGCCCCTAAGACAAATAATTTTAAAAAATTATAATTTTTAAAAAAAAATGAATAATCAAAAAGTTGGTGAGAACTGGGCATTCTATGACATACTAAAAATGAATTTGAAGGTGAACCACCCCTTTTAGTGAAAGGAGATGCAAGTAATTATAACGGATAAGGTCATTAAGCGCGTGTTAGGATTCAGTTCTTTGCACTCAAGGTTTCAAAAAGAGAAATTAATAATCTCAGTAAGTTTTAGGTGGCAAGATTATCTTAATGTAGAGTAATAGTTTGATTGGCAGACACTAGGACATGTCTGGTTTTCAGGAGGGTGAGATGTAATAGGGTAGAATGTTAATTGTTTAATATAAATGCTTAAGTAATGGTTAATACAGATGTTTAGGTTGGCCACTAGGCAGTGTGCAGTTACTGAATATGTCATATGTGGAAAACTGGGAGAATAAACCCTGTGAAAGTGCTGCTACTTAACTGAAGGCTGTCAAAATAAAGAGAATGTGTTTGAACTACAACTCTCTGCCTGGTGTGTTTCCCTCAAGGATTCACCCACATAAAAGGTTGATGGTACATCAAGGGTTAACAATGGCAAGGCACAGCTAGTGACATCACAATGTCAAGATGCTGCCCACTCAGATTACAGTCACATGACATATGTTTGTGACATCACAATGTAATGACATCACCCACTCAGATCAGTCACATGATGTTTGTCTGTGACATCACAATGACAAGAATCAAGGTGTTGACAAACAGAATCACATCTGACATAGTGCGGCGAACGATAGCTTTGACTTCACTACTCCGTCACTGTTTTTATTTCTATTTACTTCTATTTACTTCTATTTCTATTTACTTCTATTTACTTCTATTTCTATTTACTTCTATTTATCATTTATTCATCTATTTTATCTTTTCTATTTATCATTTATTCATCTATTTTATCTTTTTAATATGATTATGAAGAAAAACTGCTTAACAGGATTAGCCTTAATACCAATAATTTTAGTGGTTTGGACTACCATTGGCCTGCTAGTGGCTTATACTGCAGCTCTGACTCAGGGACACATACACTTGGTGCCATTTATAAGGTAATTCTATGTTCTTTACCTATATGGAATATACTTGGGCTGGATAGCAGCCAGGAAACCAACTAATAACATGATTTCTATTTATCTTATAGTGACTTAGGAACGAAACTACCAGAGATGGCTGTTAGTAGGATAACAGGAACAATTTCCAGCATTCTAGGTAAGTGACACTAACAGTGTTTCATATATTATTAGGCAATGTGAAGTATTTTGCTTTCCATAAAAAAAGGCAAATAGTTTGCTAATTAACCCATAAGCTAATCAAATGTATTTTTATTTTCAGATGTTGCTGTAAAGCTCCTGAACTATAAATTCATCAAGCTGTACCGACCCAAAGTCACAGGTGTCTACAATAGACTCATATTATGCCTTGGACTCCTATCCTGTGCCGGCTTTCTCCTGGCTGGTTATGTTAGGGTAAATAAAACCTCTTCCTATTTACTGAATTTCATATTGAAACTCAAAATTAGGGAACTGATTTCTGTGTCTCTATTGTAGGGGAAGGATTCAGAAACTGGTCACCTTACAGGAGCATTTGTGGGATTTGGCACGGGATGCGTATACAACATCGTACAATGTATACTGTACGCCATACTCCAGCCCAACGGAAAAAGCCGAAGGATGCTTTACTACCGGCTCTTTGCTTGTGTGATCACTGTTATCCCAATGATAGCACGTAAGTATGAACACCCCTGCCATATAATTAGTATTACATTCTAGTATTCCAACTTGATGCACAGTTATTTTGGAATTTATACCAACATTTAGGGGCATTTTTATCAAGGGTCGAATTTCGAAGTGAAGACTCTTCGAAATTCTAATTCAAAAACCAACCGAAATTAAATAAAAGTTTTTTTTGGTCGAATAGGTCCATTTTCAATTGAATAGGTCCATATTCGGCCAAATTCGAATCAAAGTTTTTTCCAAAAAAAAAAAACTTACATTTTTCAAAGTCCACCAATTGACTAATAGGTTCTAGGAGGTGCCCCATAGGCTAAAACAGCAACTCTGCTGGTTTTACATGGCGAATGGTCAAAGTCAAATTTTTAAAGAGACAGTACATGATACATTTTGATATTCCGTTTTCGGGGGGGGTTTTAAAATTCAAATCAAATTTGGACTATTCCCTAGTTGAAGTATACAAAAATAGCTCGAAATTTGAATTCATTCCATTCAAAAATTCACCTCGACCTTTGATAAATCTGCCCCTTAATGAGAATTTCTTACATTTATGCATTCCATCCTAGTATTGTCTTGCTCACTGTCTGTGTATTAACAATGTACTTTTCCATCTTTTAGTTACAACATCACTGACGACTTGTAGCATACTGACGAGCTGCAATCCACACTATTTGGTATGTTATTTTACATTTACATTTTATGTAAAACTTGTGTATTATAACATATAATGTCTCCCTATTGTACTGAGGTTGATAAGGAGCCACCTTGGGTTCCATGATATGGATAAAGCACTTGGCAGCAGCCTGATCCCTTATATGGTTATAGAACAACTACTGTCCTAGGAAAAGAAAAAATGTCCCATCACAGACCTGTTATTGCTCGATCTTGTATGGCTGAACGCCACTTGTGCCATAAATAAAAAACCATATACGAACCAACCCTTAATAATTATTCTAATAAAATAAGTTTTTGTTTTTTTCCTTTTTTAATAGAGAACGGCACTTGCAACATTGGAGTGGGCAGGAATGTTTGGGCTTCTCCTCTATATGCCAACTTATTCCATGGAATTTCAGGTCAGTAAAAGAACTCAGATATTTCTGTGCTATATATATATATATAAATAAATAAATGTATAGGGCTCATCATTACTTTTTACTTCTATTCAGAACCTGACTCTAATATGGCCCATAAGCTTAAAAGGCGACTGGATATGCAAGAGGGAAGGATCCACTGATGTAGAGTCCCCTGAGGAACCAACAACTGTAACCTGCAGGCACATGATAATACTGTTACCCTCTGATCAGCTATTAGGCTCAGTGGTACCTATTCATATACAGGGAGCTTACAGGGATTGGATATTCAGATGAAAAGCCCAGTCCCCCGAGGATCCACAAAAACACCTGAAAGAGTGAAAAAGAAAATCTCCACATTCAAGAAAATATTGATTTAAAAAATGAAGAATCAATGTGTTTATTTAATCGTTTTAAAAATTTGAATACTTTATTTTATTAGAAAAATGTTTTTCTCCATTTTCTAGAATTTACAATTAGTTTTAAAACATGAGAAAATATATTTTAAATAAATTTATTAAAAAGAAATAGCTTGGTGAGTTTTTTGTGAAGTCGGTTATCAGAAAAATAGCGGTGTTAAAATAAGGAGCTATTAAAGGAGAATTCAACCCATTTGTAAAAAACCGAGCACCCCCCACCCCAGGTAGACCTCCCTCCCTGCTTCCCCCAGGCTAACTGCCCCCCCAGGGAAATGGCCCATACTTAATACTTATATTTATACGGTAAGCTGACTGAGAGATCGGCAATTTCCTTGTAATTCCGCGCATGTGCAGTTGTCGCAAACCGGCAAACTGCTCCAGCAGAAATACCGATCTCCCAGTCAGCTTACAGAGGACCCGGAAGATGGATGCGTGGAACTCCACTGGCAGAATCTGCGGCGAGGGGTAAGTATAAAGTATGGGGCATTTCCCCGGGGGGCAGTTAGCCTGGGGGGAGGGAGGGCTACCTGGGGTGGGGGGTACTCGGTTTTTTTACAAATGGGTTGAATACTCCTTTAAGAGCAGTAGCTACAGGTCATTTGTGTATTACGTTTATGAGTGGTCCTTACTGTGCTTTCTGTGCTTGCGCTGCTCTAATGGATATATGTCATATGCCGGCATTTCAACAGAAAACACAAACAACACAGTAATGTTTATACAAGAAATACAAGTGATAAAACTATCATGTCAAAAAGATATTTAGGAGGCACATTCATTATCACACAATCATTTTTTTGGTAGTTCCAGGTCTGTAAGATATTACTGGTGGGTTTTATACCAATTAAAAATGTATCAATTTAATAATTTATTTTCTGCGGTGGAACGATTCATTGCAATGCAGAAAGTATCTGCCTAAATCTGCCCTCCCCGCAAGCGTCTGTGAAATGTGGGTTCAGATATACTGCACGTCAGTGCTTTGTGTTATACCCCACAGAGCAGAATGGAGTTCTACTGTTCTACTGTTCAAAGCAGTCAAACACGTGACTCATGCAGGGACAATTCCTGCCCATCCCACCTAACACATGTCCCTGTCAATGCCTACCAATAGATGCCATGACCATACCAAGCTACCAGCTGCTTTGCCTCCGCCAGCATGGTGAGTATGTAGGGTTACACTGTTGCCATCTCTAGCCTAACTGTCTCCCAGAGACCTCTATTGAAGAGGATATTTAACAATTCATCATCCAAAGAAATAACCCAAGTATCTAACTCAAAGCTGTACCAATGCCTACTTACCATACAGCAGGCCAGTGACCTAATTGTATCCTATAACCTGGGCCACAGTTGTCACAAGTGACACAAAGAGGCTAACAAATTAAAAGGAAGGCATACTTGCAAAATAGATGGACTTTCTGGATTCAATAGGCTGAGGGTATGAACAAGGGACTGAGGCTAAGGGAAAGAATAAGGGCAGTGTGGCTACTGCACCTGCACCAGATAGCATTAATATATTAAAGGATTTAATATTGCTCTGACCGCAAGTGCAAGACTGCTAAGTAGTGTAAAATTGCCCCATTTCTGCCCATGCACAGAAGAGCACTTTGGTCCATGGCAATGGCTGCACTTTGAACCTTGTACCTGGTTAAAAATCCAGCTCAGGATGCAGGACACCATGCCCAGTGTTGTGATGATGCCTAGGCAGAGGGCAAGTATAGATTCTCCTGCACCTTGCAGTCCCAAGCACTAACTTGCGTACACTTCTAAATAACAATAAGACAGGGGTCATTCGAGGGGATGCCCATGTCAAACCTACATTGTCCTAGTCAGGGACACAGTTGTTTAAAGTGTTGCAAGTTTTACTCGTTGATATGTATAAAAAGGGTTTTCTAATTCTGGTTGAATGGTGTATTTGTATTATTTGAGAGGATGCCCTCTGGTCCAGATTTCTATATTGTGTGCCACTAGGTCATGTGGCCCCTTGTACCCACTCCGGCCCCCTTCCCTACAAGATTGGTTTCCCCAACAAGGCCTTTGTGGCCTTTCCGCAAATCCAGGCCTGGATACACTAAAGCATGTCAGTAGACCAATGGGGGAATGTAATAAATTAAACAAACTTTGTCCTTGTGCAAAAACCCATAGCAACTATTAAGATGTTATATTATAAAAAATGACCAATAAATGATACTCGCTGACTGGTTATTATAGGTGACTAGGCCTTTATCAAACTTTGTGCCTTTTATAATGTAACAACCAATCACACAATCTTGACGAGATCAAACCTCCCAAACCTCAAGTTGAAAATAATAATATCCCTATTCTTCTGAATGGTTTGATACATAATCTGTACATGGAATGCCTGAAAGCCATAATCTGTCTAAAGATGGCCATAGACAGGCAGATTTTCTTCTCATTTACAACGAGATCTACCAATCTACAACTAATGCTTAAATAAAGTAGTAAAAAGAACAAATCAGACAATTTTATGCCCCTGAGTTAACAGACAGCTATCATACAAAAGTTATCACTGACAAAGGGGCAGATACCCAAAAGGGTGAAGTGGCTAATGCTAGCGGCAATTCACTAGCGTTACCACCCGCAGGGACTTCACCGATTTCCTAACGGGCGCAGGCGTCACTTCGCTAACAAAGGAGATAGACACTAGCGTTGTTTCGCACTCTAACGCCAGACAAATTTTCACTCTGACCAATGGATGTAACTCCGCAAATTCACTAAGATGCAGATTTTACTGAACGTTACATCATTCGCCAGACTTGCCTTCACCAGCTCAGACCAGGCAAAGTGCAATGGAGTGCATAGGACTTCCTCAATTTTTAGTGCAAAATATTTCGAAGTCCCAAAAAACGCTGGCGTCTTTTCCTTTTTCTGAGTGATAGCCTGCAAAGGTCCGTAAATTTTTTTTTGGGTAACCGGGTCCCCCCCTCCATTTTCTAACAAATGGAACAGAGACTATACACTTGGCTCATATGTAGGGCAGTATAACAACTCAATTTTCTTTATTAAAGGAATAGTTCAGTGTGAAAACAAAAACTGGGTAAATAGATAAGCTGTGCAAAATAAAAAATGTTTCTAATATAGTTAGTTAGCCAAAAAGGTTATGTATAAAGGCTGGAGTGAACAGATGTCTAATAAAACAGCCAGAATCCAACTTCCTGCTTTTCAGCTCTATAACTCTGAGTTAGTCAGCGACTTGAAGGGGGGCCACATGGTACATTTCTGTTCAGTGAGTTTGTAATTGACCCTCAGCATTCAGCTCAGATTCAAAAGCAACAGAAATGACCCATGTGGCCCCCCCTCAAGTCTCTGATTGGTTACTGTCTGGTAGCCAGGGCAACCAGTCAGTGTAAACCAAGAGAGCTGAAAAGCAGGAAGTAGTGCTCTGACTGACTTGTTATACATGAAATCACTCCAGCCTTTATACATTACATTTTTGGCTAACTAACTATATTAGAAACATTTTTCATATTGCACAGCCTATCTATTTACCCAGTTTTTATTTTTACACTGAACTATTCCTTTAAGGTTCCCTGGACTTGTTTAATGTAATGTATTTGCTGCAACATATATGTCCATGTAACTTTATCATTTAGCGCATCTTCGCTTTGATTGCCGAAGTATGAAAGCGAAAATTCGCCAACGTTCGGCACCCTGGACGCAACATCACACTTTAGTGAATTAGCGTTGTCCTAGCGAATTTACACCTGGTGAATGCAAAATTTTCGCCGGTTAGAGAATTTGCTCCAAAGAATAGTGACATACACCCATGAATATCAGCAATATATGCAGAGATATAGTTAGCTGACAGAAATCTTCTAACTTGTCCAATTGACTAAGCTCCCGATTAACATGGTATCACAAATGTCAGGACAATCCACACATGGTCCAAAAATCATACAAATCTTTGTTTCCTATGACTTTATGATAAGATTGGCTGTGACCTGCTAAGACAACAAGTTCCAGCAATACAGCACCTAAGTGTAGCCATTAAGAACTACTGGCTGAGAATGGCAAACATTTGTAAAATCAGCATTTAAAGCCTTTACATGTATATTTTTTACAATATTAAACATTAAACAACCTTATAAAAATATTGGCTCTGTGGTATGCGTCACACAGAGGAGTTATTCATTTCCCGTGGAATAAAATTTGCCAATTTACCCGATGTTACTTATTGCCGAAGTATTGCAGCCTCGTTCCACAAAATGCTGCAGAGAGCAGAGTAACTGGGTCAGTTATTATTAAAGTAATAATAGGATCCAAGGAATACCATTGCATTTCTACCTACTCCACCTCAGAGCCTCTTGTGCTGCCATTATTAATTAGCATGGCTATTTGCATCAATATAACGTGGTTAGTAAATAAGCTCTTTTAAGTGAATGACATAAATGTACAACAAACCAGATCTAGCAATCCTGTATTTTTCATTCTCTAAACCTACTTTGGGAATTATTTGAAGTTTATTGATTGATCAACAAGAAGAATACAGAAAAGAAATACAGCACATATAATAAATTAATGTACCCTGTTGTAATTTGGTCTTAATATATTGAAAATTTACATCAAGGCTATGCATCCCACATTACAGGCAGATTTATGACGTCATCTCACGCCCAGCTGCTGGTCGCCCATATATATTTCAATGAGGAATCTCCACCTAAGGTAACTAAGTGAACAAGGTAACTAAGGAGACTGGGTGATTGAAGTAAAGTGTTGGAGGGGGTAAAGGGGGGAAACTGTATGGGCTCTTGGTGCCAGAGTGGGGTAATTCACAGTGCATCAAGATTTTGTTTCTCAAACTTTACCAAGGGCAGATATTGTTTTTGGGAATTTATTGTAAAGATGGCCATGCACAGGCCAATAATAAATCTATCAGGCAGGTTTCAAAGCGCTGTCAGATGAGGACTGCATTGGACACATATGTAGACAAATCAAGCAACCAAACCATTTGTTTGGCAACTTAACAAGCAACATCATTTTTTGTGTATGGCTACCTTAGGTCCCCAACTAATGCATTATTTTTCTGGCACTAAATGAATAAACTGAGTTGTCCTGCTTCCAGTAGCAAGCTACATCATGAGTTCTTGGGATGTTTAATCCCTCAGACTAGAGGGTTTATTTATGACACAATTGCAGATTTGCAAGCTTTTCACTTCAATAAAGGTACTTACAGTATGTCCCAAGGTGCTACATGTTGCATTCAGCCCCAGTATGTCTGTCCCATCCATCTTGTGAATTGGCACTGAGGAACCATGGAGCTTCCACTGTATCCAAAAGTGTTGGTGGCTCCAGGGTTCCCCAAAACACTGCAATAATGGGTAAAACACTGAATTGTGGGTTAAAACATGGCAAAATGAGTCCCTAGGAATAATGTTGATGGTAACTCAACAAAATGTGTCCTGCCCAATGAGGCAGGTGAAAACTCCTCTACGTAAAACACTTAGTGAACTCAGAACTTAATAAATATGATTAAAAACACTAAATTACAACCAAACCTGGCCCTTTTTCTTCTTTTATTACCACTACGGATTGAGTTATCGTTTACTAAAACCTATCCTTCACTAATCAAATTAATACCATGGCCAAAACTTGCAATCTCTTCCTCTGTTATATTGCCAAGATCAGCCCCTTTCTTTTGCAAATAACAGCTAAAATACTAATCCATTTCCTTATCTTGTCACATGTAGACTACTGCAACCTCTAACCACTAACTGTTCTCCCAGCTTCCCGACTCTCTCCCCTTCAATTAGTCTTAAAGGAGAATTTAACCAACCAAATTTGCATCCCCCTTCCCCCCTACCCTAAATAGGCCCCCCTCCCTCCTCCCCCTGGCCTACCTGGCACCCTGGTCAAATGCCCCTAACTTTACACTTACCCCTCCTGGCAGGTCCTGTCCAGCGGAGTTCACAGCAGCCATCTTGTCTCCTTCGGTCTTCTTCTACTAGTGATCGGCAATTTCAGGCGCATGCACAGTTGGACTAATCTTCCATTGCGGAGCTACTGCGCATGCGACGAAAGTCACAAAATTTGTGGGGTAAAAAAAAATGAAATTCCGTGACTTTCAGCGCATGCGCAGTAGCTCCACAACAGAAGATTCCTCCAACTGCGCATGCGCCCGAAAATGTCGATCACTACTGGAAGAAGACTGAAGGAGACAAGATGGCTGCTGTGAACTCCACTGGACAGGACCTGCAAGGAGGGGTAAGTAGAAAGTTAGGGGCATTTGCCCAGGGTGCCAGGTAGTCCAGGGGGGAGGAGGGAGGGGGGGCCTATTACGGTAGGGGGATGCAAATTAGGGAGTTGAATTCTCCTTTAAACTCTGCTGCTAGAATCCCCCTTCTCTCTCTAAGAGGGAACCTGCTCATGTCCTGGTAAAATTCTTATCATATTTGCATGTTAAGCAACAGATGCAAAACACTTCTGTTGATATTCAAAGCCCTTTAATGCTCCTGCAAAGGCTCAAGAATGCTGCAGCTATTTATGCTAGGCATGCCAGGAGTGACCACCTAGTCAAGAGGTGGTGGTAGCACCAGAAGACCCCCTGTGTCAATAGGTGCGGCAGCGCTTGATTCCGAACTGAAGAGCAAATATACAAGTACCTTTAATGAAAATGGTTTTCTGTGCAACTGACTGTGGAAATTTGAGGGCCCAAACTGTACTTACAGTCACAAGTGACTCCTTAGAAGTGCTTTCCTTTACACGTTCATTGCACTTCCATATAGTTGCTCCCAGCCCAATGCATCTGCCCTGTCTCTTCTGCAGAATTGTGCCCTAGTGTGCTTGTTGATGTTGGGGATTACTGAAGCCTGAACATAGCAGTACCTCCAGGGTTTCCAAAGTGGGTTGCGTCAATGGCAGTTGTAAACCTGTGGCAAAAGATTTACTCACACACATTTTAATGTAAAGCTTGTGAAGTGACATGGTCCCAACTCTTACATTTAAGCTGCAAAATAAATCAGATTTTTGTCCAAAATTTTAATTTTCACACTGCATTTGTGATCACTACATTATAACCCTGATATCCCTGTTACATGCCCTAATGAGGAAAGCTGGAACACATCTAACTACATTGCTGGAGAGATTGCAGCCCACCCAGTGTACACAGAGTTACCAACCATGTCAACCATTCCAGAGGTTAAATACATTGTGCTTAAATCAGTAAAGCACCGTTTTAGGAGCATTTCATACAGCTCCCTCTCTAAGCTGGGACCCTAGCATGCATTATGATGTTATGAGCATTCTCACTACAATAAGATCACACATCATGCTGTTTTAAAGGAGAAGGAAAGGTTAAAACTAAGTAATATTACAACTATTGGGTTTGCACAAAGAACTGCAAATGCACAGTGGTATGAATTATAAAAAAAAATCTTTATATATATATATATTTCTTTCAATCAATACATTGCACAAATAGGTCACTCAAATAGGTCACTCAAAGATAAACATATATATATGTACAGCAATGTCATCAAGTAAAAACACATACCACACTTTGTGCGAAAACCAGGCAAAAAGGAAAAAAACACAGACAGTGGATACACTTGGCAGCAATGAGAATTAGCCCCAATGTTTCAGTGTACTAGCCTTTGTCAAGGGGAATTCCTTGAACAATGGTGAAGTTGCGCTAGGGTTACTGCGCCAAGCTAAGCGAAGTTGCACTAGCTTTGATTAATTTGCATACGGCGGGAAGTTAAAGTCAAATGGACGTATATGTTGCAGCAAAAACATTACACAAGCCCGGGAAACCTTAATAAAATAAAATAAAGTTGTTATATTGCCCTACACATAAGCCCAGTGTATAGTTTATGTACCATATGTTAGGAAGAATTTACGCTCTTTTTCAGCCTATCACCCTGAAAAAAGAAAAAAAAAGTTAGCGTTATTTGGGACTTAGAAAAATTTTCAACGATTTTTTTAGGAACGCCTATCTACTCTATTGCACTTCGCCTGGTCCGAGGTGGCGAAGGCAAGTCTAGCTCAAGACTTGTGAAGTCCCGCCCGCGACTGTTAGTAAATTTGCAAAATTTCGCCCGTGTTAGTCACTTTGCCCTTTAGTAAATTTGCCCCTAAGTGAGCAGGGAGAGACTCAGGTATGGTAAAACATTCTACAGAATAAATATAGTATTCTAGCTTGCACTATTGCAGCTAATCTATTGGCAATAAAATGCCTCTGTAGCTTTCCTTCTCCTTTAACCCTGGTGCCTTGAAAGTAAAAAAAAATATACTTTCTATTGTATTTAATCATATACTTTTATTTATATATACGTATTATCCAGTAGGAACCCAAACTCAGTATTAATGTATTCAAATACAAATTAAATTTGGTATCTGAGTTACAAAAGTCTGAAACGCCACCTGGTGGAGACTCTCCAACAATTGGCAGATAAATGTTATTTTAAGTTTTATCCTTTACTATGGGGGTTATTTACTAAACTCTGAATGCAGAAAATTCGAGAAATGTGTGGTTTTTTTTAGTATAAAATCTGACTTTCAAAAAAACATGAATTTTTCAGAATTTATTATACCCCGAGGATGAAAAAAGTCTGAATCCGAAAATCCAGCATCTCAGACCTGCCGAGGAAGCATATAAGTCAATGTGAGAAGTCCCAAAGATTTTTTGATCTGCATGGGTTTTGCGCAATAATCCAAAGTTTTCAGGGTTTTCGGGTGGAAATTTTAAATAAATATGTAAAATTCTGTTGTTTTTTTCCTGCAAACAAAATTTTCTTGAAAGTGTATTGAAAATCACGGAGAAAAAACCCACATGGATTTGGTTGGAGTTTTTTTCAGATAATAGTGAGATAAATTCAGACTTTGATAAATGGGCCTCTATACCTTAAAGTCTAAGCTTAGATTTGGATGCTTAAAGAAATGTGTTCATATCAAACCAAATAAAAGGTAAATGCATGCAAAAATGAGCAGCAAAGACAATACACAGTGTAGCATCTTCAGCCCTTTATATCTTCAAACTGTCCTATATGTTTTCTGACAGTGAAAATAAATACATATGGCCAAGCAGAAATGTTATTGCATGTTTGACTTGTTTATAATATACAAACTTGGCATAGTTGCACCACCAGAGGGCATGCAGAACCCTGAGCATCATGTCGCCAAGTGTCCACCAGGTGCCAGCAGTACCTAACTCTTGCTATCTTGCTAGGTTCCTGACAAAAGTAAAGTAAACACACACACACACAATTATATCAATTCAGTTTTGTAGGCAGCGCACACCGGAATTTTTAAAAAATAGTAATTTCTTTATGTATCCAAAAGTTAAAAACATAGTCGCGAGGATCGATGTTTCGGTCTTGATCTAAGACCGCTTTCAAGTAGATCAAGACCGAAACGTCGATCCTCACGACTATGTTTTTAACTTTTGGATAAATAAAGAAATGACTGTTTTTTTAAAAATTCTGGTATGCGCTGGCTACAAAACTGAATTGGTACATATGAAGCATTGCTGCAGCACCCGCTTATACATACTGTGAAAGGAGTGCACATACCTTTTGGATTGTATGTATATATATATAATTTTTTATTTAAAACACACATAAAACATTTAAAAAAGGTATAAAAGGAGAATATAAAGTCTTATTAGTGACAAATTGCTTCAGAAATTCAATAAAACAGACGTTTTTATCTCACTTTTCTTAATGCTTGTCCCATGAATTGCCCCTTAAATGTTTACTGGAACAGTCCATTCAGCAGAAAATTCTGTTTTGTGCTGAAATTATTAAACCCCCCCTCTCAGGTGTATTACTTGCAAAATTCCCAATAAATGAGCATTATTATGTAAAAACGCCTGATGCGGGGCTGCAAAAAGATTGCACACAATGCAAATCTAGCCATAAAGTTTTAAGGGTACCTACATACAGAGGGTGTGTATGTATGCACTACATAATGGTGTGTGCTTCAATTAAAAAATGCATATATAAGCACAAATGTTATGCATAATGACATTATAGCAATTTTGCATTTTGTGCATCCATCCAATATGCTCTAATGAAAGGTGCACACGTGTGCTTATTGGAGCTTGGGAACTGTGGAGCTACTACTACCCTGAATGTGGTGGTATATCCAGGGTTCCCAAATGGGTTTGTTTAATAGGCACATCAGATTTGAACCAAAAGAATCACGCTAATGGCGTTTCAATGCCGTGCACCAAAAATGACGTTATGCTCACTTTGCAAATGTTAGCCAAAAATACATTGGCCACACAACTTGCTGTGTGGCCACAATTACACTGGAATTCTGATGAAAAATACTATATTGCTGACAAAAAACATGGCATCTGAAACCCACACTTTGCACACTAGGGGGCAGATTCACTAAGCACCGAATTTGCACTAGCATCCACTTGCTCACATCACAACACTTTGCCAAGAGTAAATTGCCCAGACAGCGCTAACATGTGAAGTTACGTCCAGGGCGACGAACGATGGCGAAGTTGTGCTAGCGTTACTTCGGCAAGCAAAGCAAAGTTGCACTAGCGTTAGCTAATTTGCATACGGCGGGAAGTGAAAGTTGAATGGATGTATATGTTGCAGCAAATACATTTGCAGGGTCCAGGGAACCTTAAAAAAATAAAATAGAGTTGTTATAATGCCCTACACATGAGCCCAGTGTATAGTTAATGTTCCAGATGTCAGGAAATGTAGGGGTGAACCCAGGTACCCAGAAAAAAATTTACGGACTTTTGCAGCCTATCACCCTGAAAAAGTGAAAAGACACTTGAGAAAGTCCTATACACTCCATTGCACTTCGCCTGGTCTGAGCTGGCGAAGGCAAATCTGGTGGAACAGCTAACGTTCAGTAAAATCTGCATCTTAGTGAATTTGCGCAGTTACGTCCGTTCAACAGAGCACAAATTTGCCTGGCGTTAGAGGGCGAAGTTGCGCTAGTGTCTATCTCCTTCACTACCGAAGTTATGACTACACCCGTTAGTAAATCGTTGAAGTACCGAAATGACATCAGCGTTTGTTACTTCGCCCCTTAGTAAATTTGCCCAGCGTTTGGTACTTCGTCCTTTAGTAAATTTGCCCTATGGACAGGTAAGTAAAACCCCATTGATGTATTTTGTATGCATTTTACACAACAATATTGCCACATCTAATCTTGCCCAGATCCTATTTATGCCTCTTGATCCCCAAAGCAGGCAGCATTTTGTGACATTAGTCTTGAACCTAAACAACTTGGAGGACATTAGGTGAACTGGAGGAGGGTATTAATATATGTTGATTTTAGTTACTGGACAACTCTGTGCTAAATATGTGTTCCAGTTCTCCAAATCCATCTGCCCGTCATTTTTCAGAAGTAATAAGAAGTTTGTGCTTATGACATTATTTATTGCATATGCTGGATAAACTGTATATTTTCCTTTAAAGCTGCTGCCCAATCAAAGCACTCTAATAAAATGGAGCTATATTTAGTTTAATGTCACAGCACATGTACAATTCTACTACTGAAGGTCCCCCAAATAGGATTATTATCGCATTACTTCAAAATCAGAGACTTCTGTAAGCACCTGCTTATCTGTACACAACTTGTCATTATTAAAATGAAAGGCAGACACTGAGATTTCAATAATTAATTAGAACCTCATCCGGTCAAGAGATCTAAATCTACTGGTCAGTGTAATCCTACAGAGAATAAAAACCATGCAAGTGGCTCAGGAACTGTTAGAGTACACCTGATTGTGTGATTTTGCAGGTGACAACAGAAATGATGATAGAGGATGCACCCTGGCTTGTGTAAGGCTTGCACAGATAGGTAGGGATGTGATTCTCCTAATGTGCTGCCAAGCTCCTTGTGGAGAGCACTAAAGCAATAGTCAGTAGTCCCAGCTGCATGAGTTGGAGAGCTTTGTCCGAGTGACTGCCTAATTCAAAGAAGAGGTTTTATTTTTTTCAGCTTTGATGATTTCTAGTGAGTTCTTGGAGATTTATGTAATTTATGCAGTGAACTGTTCTTCTAACTCAAGTTGCATTTAGGATCAGATTATAGAGATAAAATGTTGTAAATTCTAATGGTTAGTTTCTATAAGCAATAAGCTGGAGATGGTTACCACTATTAAAGGAAAACTATACCCCTCAAACAATTTAGGTCTCTAAAAAAATATATATATTGCACAAAAAGCACATATGTAAAACCCTGCTTCATGTAAATAAACCATTTTCACAATAATATACTTTTCTAAGTAGTATGTGCCATTGGGTTATCATAAATAGAAAATAGCCATTTTAAAAAAAAAAAGGGCAGCCCCCTGGGATCCTACGATTCACGGTGCATACAAACAAACCAAACAAATTATACATGTTAGGTTACATGAGCCAATTAACACACTTCTTCCTTTTACAGTTAGGGGCCCATTTACGTAGCTCGAATGAAGGAATAAAATTAAAAAAAACTTTGAATTTCGAATGGTTTTTTTTGGCTACTTCGACCATCGAATTGGCTACTTTGAACTTCGACTACGACTTCGAATCAAACGATTCGAAATAAAAGTCGTTCGACTATTTGACCATTCGATAGTCGAAGTACTGTCTCTAAAAAAAACTTTGACCCCCTACTTCGCCACCTTAAACTTACAGAGGTGCCATGTTAGCCTATGGGGAAGATCCCCATAAGCTTTCTAATGTTTTTTCGTTCAATCGATGGATTAAAATCCTCCAAATCGAACGATTTTTCGTTCGATCAAACTATTTGCGGTAAATCCTTTGACTTCGATGTTCGAAGGATTTACATTCGGCAGTCGAATATCGAGGGTTAATTAACCCTCGATATTCGACCCCATGTAAATCTGCCCCTTAGAGTTGTAGTATTTCTGGTCAGGTGATCTCTGAGGCAGCACACAGACCATCACAAAATTGTGGTTCAAGGCAAGAGATGTAAAAGAGCAAAATGCACACATATATATATATATATATATATATATATATATATATATACATACTGTATACTGTGTAGGTGGTGCACACGGCAAACGATCCAATGCCCGTGTGCTGGTTTACAACAATCACATAGTCCACTGAAAAAAACCGCATCAACCAGGTCTTAGTATGAAAAATTAAATATCAAAATTTATTGTCTATGTTTCGGCTCCATAGATTGAGCCGTCTTCAGGACACATATACTCATATATATATGAGATTCTTTAATATACCACTTAATTTGAAATAAACGATCTGTTGCTCAATATTCATTTTGGGGGTATAGTTTTCCTTTAATATGTATGCAGTTGTGTTCAGCTACCATCATCTAGCCGGGCTGTATCATTTACTTTGTGCATTAAATAAAGTAAATTCAACACAAAAACCACACTGTAAGGCAGACATAGGTGGGAAAATAAATTAACAGGATAGGCAATGTTTTTTTAATGACAACTAAGCATTCTTTCGATGATGTACTGTACAACCTTGTTGCTATCATCCAAAATGTGAATTCTAAAATCATACACTGTGGGCTAAGGCTTTGCTAGCATCACATCAATATAACACCTGTACACCTAACTCTTTTACAATGTATTGCAAAACAGCGGTGTCTTGATTTATATTGTAAATGTTTCAATTGTATTAAAATCAGGGGTGATCCTGCCAATGCTGTCCTCTTTCCCGCTCCATGCTTTAAACTTTAGTGCCAGAATGAGATAAGGAGGGATTCCATCACTAGTACAGCAAGCACTATTAAACTCTCCGCAGTAGTGGTCTTTGAAAAAAAACTAGGGATATACCGAATCCAGGATTTGGTTTGGGATTCAGCCAGGATTTGGACTTTTTCAGCAGGATTCGGATTCGGCCGAATCCTTCTGCCCGGCCGAACCGAATCCTAATCCTAATTTGCACATGCAAATTAGGGCCGGGGTGGGCAATTGCATGACTTTTTGTAACAAAACAAGGAAGTAAAAAATAATTTCCCCTTCCCACCCCTAATTTGCATATGCAAATTAGAATTCAGATTCGGTTCGGTATTCGGCAGAATCCAAAATAGTGGATTCAGTGCATCCCTAAAAAAACTGTTATTTGGCTCTTAAATTTAACAGACACGGTAATATTTTCTGGAGAAAAGTTAAAGGGGATGTAAAGGCAAAAAAAAAATCACATTTTTACTTTCTTTAATGAAAAAGAAATCTATTAATATACTTTAATTAAAAAATGTGTACCATACAATAAACCTGAATGTATGCACTGAAATTACCATTTATTGTGACTATATTTTTTTTTTTTCTAAATTTCAGTGCAAGCATCACAGTTTTAAGTAAAATATTTTGAGCCGAGAAAATACCCATCTTTATAGGCATTGAAAAGCTATTGATGATTTTTTGGTTTATGTTTTCCAACCTGGCTAAAAGTCCCACATGAGGGGCTGATTTATCAAAGGTTGAATTACAATTTTTACTAATATTTTTGGAGTTAAAACTAGGGATGCACCGAATCCAAGATTTGGTTCAAGATTCGGCCTTATTAAGCCGGATTTGGATTCGGCCGAATCCTTCTGCGAGGTCGAACCGAATCCAAATTTGCATATGCAAATTAGGGGCGGGAGGGAAATCGTCTGACTTTTTGTCACAAAACAAGGAAGTAAAAATGATTTCCCCCTTCCCACCCCTAATTTGCATATGCAAATTAGGGTTCGGTTCGGTATTCGGCCGAATCTTATTTGAAGGATTCAGGGGTTCGGCCAAATCAAAGTAGTGGATTCGGTGCATCCCTAGTTAAAACTCACAAATTCAAATTAGAGCTTCCAAAACTTGAATTTTAAAGATTTATGAAGCACACAATACTCAAAAAACTTGAATGTAAAAAACTGCCATCTGAAAGGTGGAGTACATGTAGAAGTAAATGGGAAATGTAAATGTGTTTTTTTCTTTAGTTCAAGTTTTTTGAGCTGTGCTGTTTCTATGATTTAGAGCTTGTAGACCCATTGAAAATAGTGAATAAAATGCTAATTTGCTACATCCGAGTTTTTTTTTTGTTTGTTTTTAATCGATCAAGTTGTTTAGGTTCAAGGTTTTTGATAAATAGGCGCACATTTTGAGTTTAAGTTTTCAAATGTTTTTAAAACAAAAAAAAATAAATCCACAAATTAAAGTATGCATCATGAAAGTGGGAGATAGGAGTTTACATTTACTACGCTTTCCATGTTTCTGGTGGAGAATCTGCAACAGGTTTGGATGTTTTAGAAGAGCTTTGGGGGCTTTAACATGTCTTTAGTTCATAGTCTTAGTTAGGGGGCTGTTCTGTTATATTTGTTTTGTATTTATTTATATAAAATCAGAAGTGTATGCAGTGTTTTACAAGGTTGAACCACAAGCAGGGTGCAGTTATACATTTGCCAAAGAGAATAAAAATAAGTGCTAATAGTTACAACACCAGGTAAGAATGAGCTCCCTGCCCAGAAGAACTTACAAATCATAATAAAACGGAGAAAAACAAACAAAATGGAGACAGGAACAAGTGGCATAAGTCAGGGCTTAGTGAAAGAACAAGTAATTATTTCTTTATTTGTCTGGCACAACACTTTTAGCTGGCCTTTCTGTACTCATTCTGGATTATCTATATATATATATATATATATTTACACTAATACATGTCTAATAGCTCAGAATATGTATTTAAAAATCCCATATCTGACTTCAAGGCAATTCTGCCTTTTTCTAACCAATGTAATAGAAGCGAGAAAGTGGATCTGGTACTTTTTAAATCATGGCTCAAAATGTCCCTATCTCACCATCATGAGCAATACTGTATATACATGTCATAATGAGAATTTCAACCTTGTAATTTAAATTGAGTCACCCATAGGTGTCTAAACCAGAGGTGTGCGGGCTTCCCCAGCTTCAAAGTTGGCCCCTGCCCCCAGCACAATGATCTTCTGTGGCTCGTGAAGTAACCTACTAATTATGCTCCTCATGACTAATAGTATTCTCATCTAATGATTTGTGTCAATTTGCAGTTGGGCTATCCATATGTTGTTAAAGAAAGTTGTTTTTGATACCTGGTATTATATTTGACATAATTACATTGCACAATGGGTATGATTATGGCCTACGTGATTTGAGTATTTGTACCAGGCAGAAGCTACAGTTCCTTGCACCAGAACTGGCAGTGTGAAGTAGTCCATAGATAAATGTTTCTGGAAATGTACATGTAGGTAGCCATAAAACTGCAGAGTGAAATCCTGATGCTATATAACATTATGATTGGATGCAAATGTTACAGAGCCATTTTCTGAAGGGCAAAATTATCTTTAGGGTGAATCTTAAGCAGAATGTGATATGATTTCCATATTACATGAATGTGCAGTATTTGTTTCTGGAGCATTATGCTGTTTAGCCCTGGATTAAGATACATGGTCATTTCCTAAAATCACAGTTGGTTTTGATAATACTAACAAAGACAGTATTGGTATCAATAGTGGGATCCTTTGCACTTTTGTACCACTTTGATCAAAGATATATCTCAAGATTTTGGGGGGAACAAAAGGGGGATATTTACTAAACTCAGAATGCAAAAATAACAAAAAAATTGTGATTTATTTTATAAAATCTGACTTTTAAAAAAAAAATCACAAATTTTTCAGAGTTTATTAAACCCCGAGGATGGAAAAGTCAGAATCTGAAAATCTGGCATCTCAGACATGTCGAGGTTGCATATAAGTCAATGGGAGAAGTCCCAATGATTTTTTGATGGGTGCTGGATTTTTGGCAATACCCCAAAGTTTTCATGCAAAATTCTGAGTTTTTGGGTGAAAAATCCAAAAAAACATTGAAAATCTGAAAAAAAATGTGAAAATCTGATTTTTACGGTTTTTTTGGATTTCCCGGTTACTCTTTGATCTTGCCACGCCATATATTGCCAGACAACCATATGATGACATACATCAGAGAGCAACCTGAAGGAATAAATTCTGATCTAATTTATGATCTATTGCAAACAAGCAGTTCAATAATTTACCCAACTGAGTATCCATGATTGACCAATACGTTCTCTGGAGGCAACATCAAGACAAAGGAGATGCACACAATCCTAACAGCTTTCTGCACAATGCCAAGAGTCAGATGGAGTGTTGAATCGGTCATCGCCATTGGACTCTGGAGCGGTAACCATGATGATGTATCACACTTCTTCACCTAGCACTTTGATGGGTGAATTTGCCAATGCCAGGAGAACATTGCCTGAATTGTTTGAATGCATAAAACCAACGGCATTTTTTTTTCTGAAAGAGAAATAAGGGTGTTTTTCATGGTTTGGGCTAGATTTCCTGGTCTTAGTGAGCAAACTTTAACCCTTCAGTATATAATCATATGATCCACCAAATGCCTTAATAATTTTCGTTATAAAGAGTGCTTAAAGGAAAACTATACCCCCCAAACAATGTAGGTCTCTATTAAAAGATACTGAGTAAAACAGCTCATGTGTAAAACCCTGCTTCATGTAAATGAACCATTATCATAATAATATACTTTTTTAGTAGTATGTGCCATTGGGTAATCATAAATAGAAAATTGCCATTTTAAAAAATAAGGGCCGCCCCCTGAGATCGTAAGATTCACTGTGTACACATACAAACCACATGTAAGGTCACATGAGCCAATTAACAGACAGAGTTCTGCCTTTTGCTTCCTCACTTCTTCCTGTTACAGTTAGTGTTGTAGTATTTCTGGTCAGGTGATCTCTGAGGCAGCACAGATAGAGTTACGAAATGGTGGTTCAAGGCAAGAGATGTAAAAGGGCAATATTTATGTAAATATATATTCCAGTTTGGTAAGATTCTTTAATATGTCATGCAATTTCATATAAACGATCTGTTGCTTAAGTATTCATTTTGGGGGTATAGTTTTCCTTTAAAGGATAGATGGCATTTGCCAAAAAGGGTCCGTGTGTAGTGATGGTCGAATTTGCGTGATTCGCTGCCGGTGAATAAATTCGCCAAACCGCCGCGAAAATTTGCTGGCGTAAAAAAATGGATGCCAGTATCAAAAACAGCCGTTTCACAATTTTTTCGCCGTTTTGCGAATTTCGTGAGAAATTCACAAATTTTTCGGCATGGATTAGTAATGCTAATATTCTACAATCACACCATGTAAAGCAATTGCTATTATTAAGGTGGCCTTCAGACACTATTCAAACCTAAATGTCAGATATAAAAAAAAATATAGCTTTTTTCCATGTCACTCGTATGCTCATATGTCTTTGCAATGCCCTTGAACAGTAGTTTCCATTGTTGTTTGCCTATTGTCTGGCATTGCTTTCCTTTCAAAATTTCTTAAAGCATATTAAATTTGAAGTATATCATTTACAAAACATTTTCCTGGATGCATTATCTCTGCAGAGGCACTCATAATCTGTCAGGGATGGATCTCCTCTGAATATCACAAGGTGACTTACAAAGTGAGACAAGTGTAAATATTGATTTCTTTCATCATTACTCAGTTTAAATTTCTGCATACCATGTCATTACCCTTTTCTGATGTAATATGAGAACTGCCTTCAGTAGTGTAGCACTACTGTTTGCACTTTCACCTACAGCACCTCTTTGTAACTCATGACTAGAACATGATTTACATCCCTTAGACTTAAACTCCTATTAGGGGCCCTCACAGTACTTTAATACGTTGTGCATTGTAAATCTCTGACAATCATTTGTTAGACCATCACACTTAAACAGTATGCTTTATTATTTATTATACACTAGAGTCACTATTACAGTTATCACATTTCTACCACTTTGAAAACTATCAGATGAACTCTTATTCCCTTTTAAAAAACTGCATGAGGATACACTCCCCATTTAATCACTTGCAAGATCTACTATTGAGTACCATTGGTACACTGGCCCTACTACCACTTCTTAGCAAAGCAGAATGCCAGTTCTCAGTCTGGCTAAATCCCAAATTAATCTGGTCGAGGTTTTAAAAGGGAAAACTTGAGATTTATTATACCACAAAGCTGCTAAAGATCCAAATCCAAACATACTCCATCTCAAACCTGTCATGTAGACGACAATGGCAGATGTCCTTGTTCCTTGAAATAGTGATCTGCTCTGGATAATCCGATAAAATCTGTTTTTTTTATAATGTTGAGTTTTCACTGTGACAATTTGGTACGGTTACGTTTTCTGAGTATCAAATTGAAGCTCGATTTTGTTGCAATGTTTTTTCTCCCCAACTTTTTTGAGAAAAATTATTGATAAATTAGTTCAATTTGTGGAAGGGAGTTAGGTTGACTTTGCTCTAATAAAAAACTGAGATAAACTTGAGTTTTAGTAAATAAACCCTTTTAAGTACTGGATCGCCTTTCCTAGGCTTTCAGCCTACATCATCCTACTGAGTGAAAAGGATCTAAAAGAGTGAACCTTGTATGATCTAAAGAGAGGACCTGGAGCTGGACTCTCATACAAGATCAACATTACAAGTGGAGCTGCAAAGCTTACCCAGTATAACTAAACTAATCTGCAATGAGTAGCAACATTTATATCAACTCCACAAGGAGGCGGAATCAAATTGCCACCTATACTGTAAAGCTAAAAAAAAGCAATCCAATTATAACCAGGCCTATTATGTACCAAAAACCATACAGTTTTTGTCCAACTATAAAAACTT
The DNA here is from genome assembly GCA_038501925.1 of Xenopus petersii. Taxonomy (NCBI): domain Eukaryota; kingdom Metazoa; phylum Chordata; class Amphibia; order Anura; family Pipidae; genus Xenopus; species Xenopus petersii. Next base: position 125,189,661 of record CM076682.1, read on the forward strand.
GAAATTATGTGATCATAGTATTAAATTAATCTTTTCTGAATATACTCAATACTGTACTTCTTTATAGCTTAATCCAAACATAATGTATACATTATAGTTATGTGCTAATAAGACACTTTGGGGCCAATTTATTAACATTCATATTTTTTTTCACAATTCACACTTTTTAGCGCAAAAAATCTTGCATGTGAAGAATGGATTTAAAACAAATTTTCGAAACTTATTCAGTGTAAAAACCACCAAAAACCTCTAAAGTAAAAAGTACATAATCTAAACGCTGCCAAGGTCATGTAAAAGTCAACAGGAGCTGTCCTTAGCAAATTTTGAATTATTTCCTTACTTCGAGGTTTTAAAATTTGTCAACTTTTTATTTTTGTAACTGCACAAAAAAAATCGGCGTAAACCAGGATCTTCATGCTTTTTTAAAATGTGAGTTTAGTTGAGGTTGAAAAACCTCTAAAACTACACAAAATCGAATTTTGCTTCCCCAAATGCATGCTGAGTGTCAGCAAATATATTTTGGTGTATGAAACAGCCCAATGACATAATTCATGTAATATATTTGTAATTCACTCTATCCTATAGTTACATTTCTTATTGATCTACAAAATGCTCTGTAGCTAAGCATTATAACATACTGTATGTATATAATATGCCTGGGCTTTAGTAAGAGGACTTTTCAGCTGATTATAATGGTATATTTGCACAACAACACCTGCAGGTCCTGTGTGATTATCTAGTGACAGTTTGTCAGTACTGCTTTTCAGTTGTCTTGGATTTACAAAGATTCTTTTAGACCTGTCAGTCAACACTCAGGATTAACCTTACATTTCGTTAACTGGCTACTTCTTGTTTAAACACCCACCTTTCATGCAAGTCTCTCTTCATCATCACAGTCATGCTCCATGTGCAGTGACACTTAGTAATCACATTTCCTTGACTGCTAATGAAATCATGTGCAAAGACAAAGACAAGCGTGTGTACAAAAGGACAAGGCAGATTCAAAAAGCACCGCTTGAATAAAGTAGAACACTGGCCTGTTTTGAGAATGAAATATTCACTATATTCATTCTAGATCAAAGCACTGAGAAAAAGAAAAGCATGCAACAATATCCAGCACAATATGGCAAGAATTTGCCAACGTAAATGTTGAAGACGCAGAACAAGTATTACCCGATAAAGTGAAAGAGAAGGTATTTGAGGTTCAAGTACAAAGAATCAGAGGAAAACTGCTTTATTGAGATCACATAGAAACAGTCATTTATTAAACGTTTTGTTTAGTACAATGATTTATACTCTTTGTAACTCCTGAAAAACTATCCAGTTACATTTCTAGCAATTGCAGTGAGAAAAGTGCAATTTTCGAGCTTACACTATTATCTGTGACACTGTATAGACTTTCACTCTGTGGTCCTTTGCAGCGTATATAATGTAATATTAAAGGGGTTGTTCACTTTTGAGTTAATTTTTAGTATGATGTAGACAGTGACAGTCTAAAAAAATTTGCATATGGTTTTAATTTTTTATTATTTGTGGTTTTTGAGTTATTTAGCTTTTTATTCAGCAGCTCTCCAGTTTGCAATTTTAGCAATCTGGTTGTTGAGGGTCCAAATTACCCTAGCAACCATGTACTGATTTGAATAAGCGATTTGAATATAAAAAGGAGGGGACCTGAAAAGAAAGATGAGTAATAAAAAGTATCAATAACAATAAATCTGCAGCCGTAAAGAGCATTTGTTTCTTACATGGGGCCAGTGACCCCTATTTGAAAGTTGGAATGAGTCCAGAAGAAGAAGGCACATAATTCAATAAATAATGGAGACCAATTGCTAAGCTGTTTAGGATTTAACTAAAAGTTAAACTGAAAGGTGAAACACCTCCTTTAACTATCTACTGAGAAATATATTTCCAGTGCCTCTCCGTGTGAGGTAAATTTGTTATTCCATACCATTAAAGTCATTATCTCGTTATAGAACCGTGAAGCAGTTACTTTTCTAGAAAGGTACACTTCTGGTGTTGATCTGACAGTGACAGTTACATATTGTCAATACCACATATTTGTAACATGGAGATGTGAATTTCTTTGCTAGCAATTTTAGGATTAACCATTGTATTCACTGATTCTGAAGGAATTACCGCTATCCTCAAATATAATCAGAGAAGGACAAGGATAATTATGCAGGTTGAATAAACTCAGAATGCTGTTTTACTTCAATCGAATGGATAGGAGCTCAGTTTCCTGACAACTGATGGTTAAAGGGGAACTTCGGCTTCCAAACCAAAATTTGATGAAGAGGCCCACATAACACAGAAACCCCTAATATATCCATCACAGTTACCTGTTTCTTTACAAAGTATGAATAAATGCCATTTTCTATGCTGAAATCCAGCTGTTTAACAGTTCTTCACTTTCTGCATCATTTGAAATCCTGGCAGGGAAGTAGGGACTAAACACTGATGTTAGGGCTCTTACAGACGAGCGTTTTTAGCTGCGCTCCCTTGCGTTCCGGTTTCATGCTCAGCCGCAGGGAACGCAGAAGTAGACGCACTGAATTATTTTCAATGGGGCTGTACTCACACAGATGCATGTAAGAGCCGAACAGAGGTTGGGACACAGCATGTTGCATTTTTCCTGCATTCGTTGCTTACATGCGTCTGTATGTATAATGCCCCATTGAAAAGAATTCAGTGCGTCTACTCCTGCGTTCCCCTGCAGCTGAACACATGAAACCGGAACGCAGGGGAGCGCAGCTAAAAACGCTCGTCTGTAAGAGCCCCTTTGTAACAACTTCTCCATAGCTTACAGACAGCATGCAGGAACTACATAACCCACAATGCATTGCACTGTTCCTTTCCATTTTGAAATCACGTGTGCAGGGAATTGTGGGGTTTGGAGGATGCAGGCGGAGGACAGCTGCCATTGATACAAAGAAACAATAGTCAGCCAGCTCAGCAAAGTAGTCAGAGAGATCAGCAGGAGAGCATGGGGCTAGGCTTAGGGAACTGTCAGAAACCTTAAAAAATCATGAAAAGTCTGCATATTTTTTAATTGATGTACTGTATATTGCAAAGTTGCTTGAAATTACATGTGTTTCTTTTCAAAAAGCTTAAGTAATGTTTTTGTGGCGTTCCCCTTTAAAGATTCATCAGTCAAGCAGTCTGAAAAATAAATTTTTAAGTTGAGATTTATACAGAAACCTCAGAATTTCATATTTGAACTATGTTTTAGATGGTAAGCTCTAATGAGCAGGGTCTTCCGTATAAGTCAATATTTATATGTGATATGTGTCTTTGAAATATATAGGGGCAGATTTATCAAAGGTCAAGGTGAATTTTCGAATGAAAAAAGTTAGAATTTCGAGCTATTTTTTGTGTACTTTGACTAGGGAATAGTCCAAATTCGATTTGAATTTGAAAAAAATGTGAATATCAAAATGTATCATGTGCTGTCTCTTTAAAAATTCAACTTCGACCTTTCACCATCTAAAACCTGCCGAATTGCTGTTTTAGCCTATGGGGAACCTTCTAGAACCCATTGGAATCAATTGGTGGACTTTGAAAAATTGAAGATTTTTGGGGAAAAACTTAGATTCAAATTCGGCCGAATACGGACCTATTCGATCGAAAACAGACATTTGACAAAAAAAAACTTTGACTTAATATCGGTTAGTCTTTTTGAATTTTTAAGTTTTTTTCAATTCGAAATTCGACCCTTGATAAATATGCCCGTTACTGTACCTTTTTATTGCACAGTGTTGCTGAATATATTGGTGTTTTATAAATACTTTTTACTGCATTTCTTTAAGTATTTATAGGTTGACCTATTCATTCTATAACTTTATAGATTTAGGGGGTTATTTACTAAAACTCAAATTGCTCTCATCTATTTATTTAACCAAGTTCAACAAAACTCCCATCCACAATTTTAACTTATTTATTAATAAAATAACTTTAAAAATTTGATGTGGGAAGAGACTTTATAAAATCGTGAAAAAACTTGAATCCTACAAATATTTTGTATATGATGCCCAAATTGCTAAATTGTACAGGTTATCATGCAAAAACCCCAATTTTTTCAGATTTTAAGATGAAACCCAGTGCAGATCCCAATATCTTCAAAATGTAAAAGGGACATCTGCCATTGACTTCTACGTGACCTCAGCAAGTTTGAGATGATGGATTTTCAGATTCAGCAACTTCTGGGTATAACAAATCTCAAATAATTTTAGGTTTTATTTTCCTCTAAAAATTCGAGTTTTCCCCCTAAAAAACCTCAACCAGAAAAAAAGATGTTTAGTAAATAATCCCCTTACTGTTAGTCTTATTTTTTTAGATTTTTTTAAGTCCCTAAAGTTCATATTCTTCCTCTTTTCCAGATTAAACCTGAAAATTTTCAGTTGACCCTGCCGACTAAAAACTGATAGGTGCTCATTTATTAATTCCCAAGTGCGGTCTAACTAAAATGGTTGCAAACGTTGCATTTATTGATGCTATTTAATATATAAACACACTCACACACATTATTGACAGATTCTTGCATTGAGGTCAGCTGTTAAGGCTAATGCTAAAATCCTAGGATTAACGGTAGAGAGTGTTGCAAGGATTAAGATTAAAGAACACAGCAACAGATATGCGTTTGCAGTGGCGTAACTTCGGATGCCAGGGCCCCCCTGCAAAAAAATATTCAGTGCCCCCTCTGAAGGAAATAGTGGGAGAATTTCATTAAAGAATGTAAAAATGGGATTTTATATGTTTGCCTTTACATGCCCTAACAAAGTATTTTAGGATTGTGTAATGAAGAAACTATTTTAAATTCAATTTTAGTCCTTACTAAGAGTGAAATGAAACTAACAGCAGTGGTCACATGAAGGGTCAATTTACTTGGTACAACAGGTCCCCCTATTACTGTCAAAACATCATCCTTTTGGAGGGGAAAAAAAATGTTACTTCCTCTTTTAATTTTTATGTGTCACATCCTGCTCAAGACCTTTTGTTATTGTGTAGTCTCTTGGTTTTTTACCTCTGCTTGTTTGACTTTGGTTCCTGCCACCTGCCCTGGCTTCTAACCAGGCCAGAGGGGCTGCTGTACGTTGCCATAGACAGTCACTATTTATTGGGCTGGAGGCTGTGTCAGACTGGGGTGCTAGGGGCACACCAGAAAACCTTAGAGCGTTGGCCCACCAGAAAACCTTAACCCATGGTCCATAAAACCTTAGACCAGGGGTGTCCAAACTGCGGCCCGAGGGCCACATGCGGCCCAGGATGCATATGAATGCGGCCCAGCTTGGCTCCGGAGGAAACGTCATGTTGCAAAGGATATAGGAGGAGGAGGGACTCTGCCCATTGGCCAGTTAGTAATAATAATATAATAATAAGTCTATTTAATATCCAGGTGTCCCATATTCCAGTGTATAGCTCCATCTGGTTATCCAACTGGCATTGTAGTTCTTTTCTGTGTATTTCCATTACTTTTACAAATCAAATGTGTTTGTGTATTTCATTTGTGGCCCCAGACAACTTTTCTTTTTCCAATGTGGCCCGGCGAGCCAAAAGTTTGGACACCCCTGCCTTAGACCGTGGGCCCACTTTCCAAACTATTATTCCTCCTCTCCTCACTCAACCTTTTTATTTTCCTAGTCTTTTATATCTACTTTCAATTTTCTTTTATTATTTGTTTTCATAGGGACTGACATGAAATAGGCCAAATGATTAGAAGCAAGAGGCCCACTGACACCTGGGCCCACCAGGAGTTTTCCTGGTGGGCCAGTCCGACACTGGCTGGAGGGGGGTGATTGGGCCTCTGTGTACTTGGAATGCCAGGGCCTATTGTGAATTCCAGTCCAGGCTGCTTCTAACTTGTCACTGACTGCAATTTTTGCATCATCCCTGTGATGTGCACCCTGATACTACTAATCAGGGACGCTCCTGCCATGAAGGAAGGTGAGACCCTTGCATCAGTGATTGATGATCATAGTCTGGCACCAATCACATCTTCAGTCAGAGAGTCACCTGCTTTTGAACTTCCGGTGTGGGGGGAGGAAGTGGAACAATAACTCAGCTTGTAGTGGCTACCTTCTTGGTGTGGGGCCCCAGGGGGCACGGGCCTGATTGGACGAAATTGGCCTAAGTCCAGCACTGATTGCCAGTGCAAATGTCCCAAAATAGTCCCTGCCTGTTGTGCATATTACCAGGGAACCAGGCCCCGCTGGGCCCCCTGTACCCCCCCGCAACTGCCGGGTCTGCTTCCTTAGAAGTTACGCCACTGATTGCTGTTGTTTATTTTACAGAAATGCTGGTTTTAAAGGGGCCATTTAGCTTCTATTATTGAGACTTGGAGAGGGTTGTATTCAAAGACTATTTGGAAATGCAATTTTGTAATGCTTTTATTTTACGTAATGTTTACAAATGATTTAGTATTCTGTCCCCCCTTTTATTCACTGGCTATATCACTTTGACTGTAATTTGTACTCAAACTGCCCGTTGAATCATAAATGTGCAAACATAAGCTGAATTAACCCCTATTCACTTCTGGTCCCCACAGTCTCAGGGACTCTATTACACCCCACATCCAGCACAGGATTCTATTTCCCACTTATCTGTCGGGTTACTAATAATAGTGTGTGCATTACTGACCCCTGGAAACACCAGGGTCTGCACAGGGACGTTCCATTCTGATAAAGACAAGTGCTTACTTTCTGCTTATTTAAATAATGAAATAAAAGGCCATACCTTCTTGTGTGCACATAACATTCCTTTGCAGCAACTTGCTATCCCAGGTTTAAGGTTGGAATTTCTAGAAGCTACCATGGTGTCTAGCATACAGGGGGAACATGACGAGGTATAGTCTGAGGAATAGGATGGGTGCCAGTCTATCATCATAAATCACTGTGCACGCGCTTAAATAAAAAAAACTTTGTGCGGTACAAAACGTTATCTCACGTAACACGCTGCACACAGTGATTGATGATGATACTCTGGCACCGATCCCATCAGAGAGTCTTCTGCTTTGAACTTCCGGTGTGGGGGCAGGAACTGTTACAAAAACTCACCGACTGCCAGCGCAAATGTCCCGAAATAGTCCCTGCCTGTTGTGCATATTACCGAGGAAGCAGGCCCCGCCGGGCCCCCTGTTCCCCCGGGCCCCCCGCGACTGCGGGGTCTGCTTCCTCGGTAGTTACGCCACTGTGCGTTTGTATTTTACAAAACAAGTTTCCACTTCACTCTCCTTAAGACTTTTCATAAACTTCCAAGTTCTCAGTGCAGTTTGCTTAAAGGCAAATCTTTTTTTTCCCCTCACTATGACATTGGAAGGTTGTTTTAACTATTGTTCTTAGACAAGTTCCTGTTTGCAAAGAGCACCAGACTATTTTGTCTGTAATAAGATAATAATTAGAATGTGTTTGACTCCCACATGGAGATAGCTCACAGTTGAGAGCTGAACATTTCCTGAAAGCCTTGAACTTTCAGCTATGGAGTTGACATGTTTGCTGGTAATAGCCTATATCACTCTGAATATCTTGTCAAGCCTTTTAATAGAACAATTGAGATGAGATGATCTCTTGCTCGCTGCCAAAATGCTACTCGGCTCACACTGAACATTCTCCGGATGATGCAATTACCTTGCTAAACTTCACTGGTGTTATTGAAGCATGCCACTTTTACTGCTTCCCAAATCAATCTATTTGTAAGACTGACATAAGGTGCATTTTATTTTACAGAATTTAGGAATTCCATTCTAGATCTGCTAAAGGATCTAGATTCTAGTAATCTTATTAAAAAAAAAGCTAAAAAATCTAAAGGGTGACCGAAAACACGACAACAAATATAATTAACCGCCTTATCAAGATATAACAATAAGAAAATAATTTATGTTGACACATATTTATAGCTCATTATTTTATAATATTTCAAGTATATGGTTCACAATTTTTTGTTGAAGAATAACAATTTAGTTCAATTTCTCTGTCAATTTCACAAAATCTTATCTGCTTGTACCATAGTTCTATCAGTCCATATTTTTCCATATCATTGCTAAGGTCATATATAATTATATATACTGTATATATATATACTCTCTCCAATGAGTATCCACACTCCAAGGCTGCTGCTGATGGCGGGGTGCACGGTGATTATATGTATATCAATTATCAGTAGACCAGCACTCCCTTTTAAAATGTAATATTTTTTATTATTGTCATGGTATCAAACCGTGATACCATGACAATAATAAAAAATATACAGGTATAGGATCAGTTATTCGGAAACCCGTTATCCAGAAAGTTCCGAATTACGGAAAGGCTGTCTCCCATAGACCCCATTATAATCAAATGATACAAATTTTTTAAAATGATTTCCTTTTTCTCTGTAATAATAAAACAGTACTTTGTATTTGATCCCAACTAAGATATAATTAATCCTTATTGGAAGCAAACCCAGCCTATTGGGTTTATTTAATGTTTACATGATTTTCTAGTAGACTTAAGGTATGAAGATCTAAATTATGGAAAGACCCGTCATCCAGAAAGCCCCAGGCAAACTTCATAAAACAAAAGTAACTTTATTTTTCCATATTAAAATGACAGATACAGGCTAACTACCCCACCCCCCGGGGGGATGCCCCATACTCCATACTTTCCCCTCAGCACAGATTCTTCCAGCGGAGTTGCACGCATCTGCGTGCAACTCCGTCTGCGTGCAAATCTGCGTCGAGGAGTAAGTATGGAGTATGGGGCATCTCCCAGGGGGTAGTTAGCCTGGGGGGAGGATGGAGGAGGGTCTACCTGGGGTGGGGGGTAGGGTTTTTTTTACGAACAAGTTGAATTCTCCTTTACAGTTTAGCAAAACCTTTACCTCCTACATTTGCAAAATGTTCCTTTAAAGGGGTTGTTCACCTTTATATCAACTTTTAGTATGATGAAGAGAGTGATATTCTGAGAAAATTTGCAAGTGGATTTCATTTTTTATTATGTGGTTTTTGAGCAATTTCACATTCAGCAGCTCTTCAATTTGCATTTTACCCAATCTGGTAACTAGGGACCAAATTACCCTAGCAACTATGCATTGATTTGAATAAGAGACTGGAGGGCCTGAATAAAAGGATCAGTGATAAAAAATAACAATAACATTACATTTGTAGCTTTACAGAGCTTTTGTTTTTTAGAAGGGATTCAGCGACACCCATTTGATAGCTGCAAAGAGTCAGAAGAAAAAGGCAAATAACTATAAAAGTATAAAAAATAAATAATGAAAACCAATTGAAAAGTTGCTTATAATTAGCCATTCTATAACATAATAAAAAATACCTTAAAGGTGAACCACCCCTTTAAGGAAAGGGCTACACATGGGCGGGACTGCATGCAGTTCAAGTGGTCCAAAAGGGAGTCTTTATACTGTAGGTGTAACTAGCAATGAGAATTTTGTACATGCCGCCTAGTAAAGTTATGTGTTCAACTAACTTATAATATCTATAAGCTATTTATATAGGGAATACGGTACACATCACACCACTATTGTCAAATACAAGGATATTAGAAGCCACTGAGAAATTCCATGACCACATAAAAGCACAAGGCCACAAGCCAAGTACCTAAATATGCCAAAATTGGACTTTTAATAGTCTGATTTGTATAGTGTTATGGCACAATAGGTACATTATTACATATATAAATTATTCTTGGGAACTGCGTGCATATTGGTGCACAGATCTAGTACAGCTAAGGCCAAGCTGGTATAAGGTATTTTAAATGGGCAGAGAGCTGCTTCTTTTTATGCATCTACTGCAGGTCTGCACCTTCTGACTGTAAACTAACCCTCTTACATGTGCTTACATTTTACCTGTATTGTTTTCAGTGAATTGTTCCTTGCTCATTCCCTGTTATTTACTTTGCTTTTAATGGTAGTTAGCACAGAGCAAATTCACTTAGATTTAAAGTGAAAACCAAATCCTATGTGTCAAGAGATAACCTGTCAGTCCAGCTGTCATAATTATAAATATTTCAGGATCAAATAATACTACCTAAACAGATCCAGACATTTAATAATGAAACTTCTGGCCTTACATCGAGCCATTAAAAATAGACTGCAATCCAGGGGTATTGAGATATATTTGTATATACTGCATGAAAATACGTTTCTCAGTCCCTTTGATAAATTGGTATAACAAATTTGGGGAGTTGAACTATTATTTATTGGGACTACTGATGCTATGAGGGAGCATCTCGAACAGCAATTGATAGCCCCTGCTGCTGTGTAAGATGAGAATTCATTTTGTGATGAAATATGTTTCTTTCTGATATAGCCAGGGATTTGGATTTTGTATTTAGATATAGGAATTTAAATATGAATTATTGGGATGTGAGTATTTAGCTAATATTTTTATCCATTTCTTTATCACACTATGGTTTTTAAGATATGGCACGTTGGCATTTAAATTGTAGGCAATATGTCAGTATTAGTTGCTTATGTGAGTGAAGTAATAATTAGTACACTGCACTGATTGGCTTCTTGGATTATTTGAATGTGTGTTTCACTTCCTGTCACTGTCCTGACGACTATCCACTGTGGATCAAAATGCGTTGATATGAATATGGAGGAATAAATATTTGTCACGTTGTTACACTAACCCGTTTGCAGTGTGTGCTTTCTACAATGGGAATATATATATATATGTTATCCATAATGCTCGGGACCTCGGGTTTTCCGGATAATGGATCTTTCTGTAATTTGGATCTTCATACTTAAAGTCTACTAGAAAATCATGAAAACATGAAATAAACCCAATAGGCTGGTTTTGCTTCCAATAAAGATTAATTATATCTTAGTTTGGATCTAGTACATGGTACTGTTTTATTATTACAGAGAAAAAGGAATCACTTTTAAAGATTTTATCTATATGATTATAATGGAGTCTATGGGAGACAGCGTTTCCATATTTCGGAACTTTCTGGATAACGGGTTTCCGGATAACGGATAAGATATATATATATATATATATATATATATATATATATATATATATATATATGTATATATATATATATATATACACACACAGCTCACAAACCACACTCCAAGGACTTATTAGGTGAAAAAAACAAAAATATTTTATTTCAATGTTTCGGCTCCAACACTCAAGCCGTCTTCAGGAAAGTTTCCTGAAGACGGCTCGAGTGTTAGAGCGGAAACGTTGAAATAAAATATTTTCGTTTTTTTCACCTAATAAGTCCTTGGAGTGCGGTTTGTGAGCTGTGATTATAATTAGAATTTTTACCAGCACCCAGGCGGAAGACTTTTGGTATAGAGTGCACCAAATAGGACTGTTTTATATATTTACAGGTATGGGACCTATTATCCAGAATAATCTGTACTTTTAATTACGAAGATCCAAATTACAGAGAGATCCATTATCTGGAAAACCCGAGGTCCCGAGCATTCTGGATAACAGGTCCCATACCTATAAATATATATATATATATAGAGAGAGAGAGAAAGAGAGAGAGAGAGTAAAAGTAAAGTAAAAGCTCGCACTCACAGGTCTTGCAAAAAATATAAAGGTATTTATTAGAAACAACTAACATTTCGGCTATCACTCTAGCCTTTCTCAAGTGTATATATATATATATATATATATATATATATATATTCCCATTGTAGAAAGCACACACTGCAAACGGGTTAGTGTAACAACGTGACAAATATTTATTCCTCCATATTCATATCAACGCATTTTGATCCACAGTGGATAGTCGTCAGGACAGTGACAGGAAGTGAAACACACATTCAAATAATCCAAGAAGCCAATCAGTGCAGTGTACTAATTATTACTTCACTCACATAAGCAACTAATACTGACATATCACCTACAATTTAAGTGCCAACATGCCATATCTTAAAAACCATAGTGTGATAAAGAAATGGATAAAAATATTAGCTAAATACTCACATCCCAATAATTCATATTTGAAATTCCTATATCTAAATATAAAATCCAAAACCCTGGCTATATCAGAAAGAAACATATTTCATCACAAAATGAATTCTCATTTTACACAGCAGCAGGGGCTATCAATTGCTGTTCGAGATGCTCCCTCATAGCATCAGTAGTCCCAATAATAAAAGTTCAACTCCCCAAATTTGTAAATATTATCTAATTCATACCAATTTATCAAAGGGACTGAAAAACGTATTTTCATGCAGTATATACATATATATATATATCTCAATACCCCTGGATTGCAGTCTATTTTTAATGGCTCAATGTAAGGCCGGAAGTTTCATTATTAAATATCTGGATCTGTTTAGGTAGTATTATTTGATCCTGAAATATTTATAATTATGACAGCTGGACTGACAGGTTATGTCTTGACACATAGGATTTGGTTTTCACTTTAAATCTAAGTGAATTTGCTCTGTGCTAACTACCATTAAAAGCAAAGTAAATAACGGGGAATGAGCAAGGAACAATTCACTGAAAACAATACAGGTAAAATGTAAGCACATGTAAGAGGGTTAGTTTACAGTCAGAAGGTGCAGACCTGCAGTAGATGCATAAAAAGAAGCAGCTCTCTGCCCATTTAAAATACCTTATACCAGCTTGGCCTTAGCTGAACTAGCTCTGTGCACCAATATGCACGCAGTTCCGAAGAACAATTTATATATGTAATAATGTACCTATTGTGCCATAACACTATACAAATCAGACTATTAAAAGTCCAGTTTTGGCATATTTAAGTACTTGGCTCATGGCCTTGTGCTTTTATGTGGTCATGGAATTTCTCAGTGGCTTCTAATATCCTTGTTTTTGACAATAGTGGTGTGATGTGTACCGTATTCCCTATATAAATAGCTTATAGATATTATAAGTTAGTTGAACACATAACTTTACTAGGCGGCATGTACAGAACTCTCTTTGCTAGTTATACCTACAGTATAAAGACTCCCTTTTGGACCACTTGAACTGCCCATGTGTAGCCCTTTCCTTAAAGGGGTGGTTCACCTTTAATGTATTTTTATTATGTTATAGAATGGCTAATTATAAGCAACTTTTTCAATTGGTTTTCATTATTTATATTTTTATAGTTTTATAGTTATTTGCCTTTTTCTTCGGACTCTTTGCAGCTATCAAATGGGTGTCGCTGACTCCCTTCTAAAAAACAAATGCTCTGTAAAGCTACAAATGTATTGTTATTGTTACTTTTTATAACTGATCCTTCCAGTCTCTTATTCAAATCAATGCATTGTTGCTAGGGTAATTTGGTCCCTAGTTACCAGCTTGGGTAAGATGCAAATTGAAGAGTTACTGAATAAAAAGTGAAATTGCTCAAAAACCACATAATAAAAAATGAAATCCACTTGCAAATTGTCTCAGAATATCACTCTCTACATCATACTAAAAGTTAATATAAAGGTGAGCAACCCCTTTAAAGGAAAACTATACCCCCCAAACAATGTAGGTCTCTATTAAAAAAAAATGAGTAAAACAGCTCATGTGTCAAACCCTGCTTCATGTAAATGAACCATTATCATAATAATATACTTTTTTAGTAGTATGTGCCATTGGGTAATCATAAATAGAAAAGTGCCATTTTAAAAAATAAGGGCCGCCCCCTGAGATCGTAAGATTCACTGTGCACACATACAAACCACATGTAAGGTCACATGAGCCAATTAACAGACAGAGTTCTGCCTTTTGCTTCCTCACTTCTTCCTGTTACAGTTAGTGTTGTAGTATTTCTGGTCAGGTGATCTGAGGCAGCACAGATAGAGTCACGAAATGGTGGCTCAAGGCAAGAGATGTAAAAGGGCAATATTTATGTAAATATATATTCCAGTTTGGTAAGATTCTTTAATATGTCATTCAATTTGATATAAACTATCTGTTGCTTAAGTATTCATTTGGGGGGTATAGTTTTCCTTTAAAGGAATACCGGTACTTTGCAAATGTAGAGGTAAAGGTTTTGCTAAACTTTAAAGGAGAATTCAACCTGTTCGTAAAAAAAAAAAAACCCGTACCCCCCACCCCAGGTAGACCCCCTCCCTCCTCCCCCCAGGCTAACTACACCCCGGTGAGATGCCCCATACTCCATACTTACCCCTCGACGCAGATTCTTCCAGCGGAGTTGCACGCATCCATCTTCTGCAATCTCTGTAAGCTGATTGAGAGATCGTTATTTCTGAGCATGCGCAGTTGGAGCAGTTTGCTGGTTTGCGTCAACTGGGCATGCGCGAAATTACACGGGAATTGCCGATCTCTCAGTCAGTTTACAGAGATCGCAGAAGATGGATGCGTGCAACTCTGCTGGAAGAATCTATGCTGAGGGGTAAGTATGGAGTATGGGGCATCTCCCGTGGGGGGGGGGGTAGTTGTATAATTTTAATATGGATCAATAAAGTTACTTTTGTTTCATGAAGTTTGGTTCCACTGTGGATCTTGTTCCAGTTCAATAATCCCCATCGTCATGTGCTGAAGCTGATTGTTTGCTGCAGTTGCCAGAACAGGTAAATGGGATTTACCGGTGAGCGGAATTTGTATTATATATTATAAATTCCCAGGGAGCTCCCGGTGATGGGACAGCTATGTTGTAAGGTGCCAATGCACAGAATGAGCACTTCTCCCAGCAGCACCTCTGGCATGGGAAACTATTTGTGGGTAACAGGTGCCCTTTGAGTTTTTTAAGTATTCTCTGCCTTGCCCTTAATCTGAACCATCTGATTTCCAGGTTTTACCCTGACCTGCTATTTGGGCTTTTGCTTAACCATCTGCCTCGGCCTGCTGTGTTGTTTTCTTTATTATTCATTATTAAATCATCTTACTTCATAATAGCACGACTTATGCTTTTCATCAGGTTTCTACCAGCCAGTCACTCACCTGTTGTCAAACCTGACAGCTAGTGAGCCTTATTTATTTTGTGTACTGTCTAAACTAAATGACTGATGGATACTTATGAAGTACTCATGTATTGATGTGGTATATCATGCATATCTGCTGCTCTGCTGTACCTCCTTTCTCATGTGCCCTATTTAGAAATGTGGTGCCCAGCAACTACCACTTTTTCTAGAAATAGGCTATGGCAGTTATTTACTACACTCTGAATGCAAGAATCACAAAAAATTAGTGTTGTTTTTTTTTATAAAAAAGTACTTTTAAAAAAATCACACATTTTTCGGAACTTATTAAACCCTGAGGATGGAAAAATCAGAATCTGAAGAGCTGTCATCTCAGACCTGTTGAGATGGCATATAAATCAATGGAAGAAGTCCCAATAATTTTTTGATTTGTGCTGGGTTTCGCGCAATACCCCAAAGTTTTCGGATGAGAATTCCAAAAAAAATTGTCAAAATCAGATGGAAAATTAAAAAAAAACATGAAAATCTGATTTATTTTTTCCCCCCAAAGCCAACTGTTTTTAAAATGTAATAAGAAATAAGCGTAAAAAACCCGAGCGAATTTGATCGGAGTTTGTAGCAGAAAATATTTAGACAAACTCTGACTTTAATAAATAACCCCCTATATGTTCCCATACACATAATTACCTTTAACAGATTTTTTTTTCAAATGAGGAAAATGACTATAACTAAAATGTACTATGTTATTCTGAGGCCCATGCTGTGTTTGGATCACATCATTTTAAATCTTTTGAAGATCTAGACAAAGTAAATATGACCGTGATTACAAAGGTAGATAGAGAAGCCCATTCCTTACGAAGCAGACTGCCCAAGGAGCTGTGATAAGGGGAAGCAAATTCTGTTGTTATAATCCACTTAATTCCTGCCTTTAGAAATGCACTGGCTTTTAAGCAGGTTTGTAATGTTATGATATGTTGCATGTTTCTTTAGCAACCATTAAAAAATGTTTAAATAGAAATCAAGCTACTTGAACTAATGGACTAAAGTTAATTTTCCATTACTAACTTCTAGTATCACAATATCCAATCTGTATCTGAGGGCTTCTGACATGACAATCGTTGCCGTACATCTAAAATATTCATATGCAAAAGTGAGTGAATTGCTGCAATTATTTATTGGCATTTATACAAAGCATCACTCCAGATAAATGTCCTTTTCATATTCCAACAATGTATATATTAGACGATAAAGAGAACTTGGACCATTTTTATCTTGGAACACACAGTAAGGCAGAAAAAAACTAATACAACATGGAATGGCAAAAAGTAATCCTTTCTGGCTCCAACATACAGAGTAACCCCTTTAATTCTAAAATATTTAGCATTTCTACATAAGCTTTAACATGATATACAATTGCTTTATTCAGATGGGCAATACTCCTATCTATTTACTGTGCTTTAGCTAAGCTACCTTCCACCCATCCTGTTAAATGATAGTAAATGTTAATTAATATTGTATATAAACCCAAAGGGGGAAATTCACTAAAGGGTGAATAGTCACCTCGGAAGATTCTGCCACAATTTGTGCGAAGGGTTGTCACCTGTCCGTTTTTGACCCTGACAGCCCAGTATTTTGAAGGGCTGCCCTGGTCAAAACTTCCTGCCCGGAAATATATAGGATAAGGAAATATATATAGGATAAATAAGGAAAACCGGGCAGGATTCCATTGACTGACACGCCAATCGGCCAATCGCTGATCGCCACACCATAGCCCCGCCCCTGACTTTACGGACACTCCCATTTATTAAACCTCGAATTTATCTGGTTGAGGTTTTTTTTTTTTTTAGGGGAAAACTCAAATTTTTCATGGGAAAAAAAACCTCATATTTTTAGAGATTTATTATACCCCAAAGCTGCTAAAAATCAGAATCCGAAAATACTCTATATCAAATCTGTCGAGGTCATGTAGAAGTCAAAGGCAGATGTCCCTGAAGTTGCTTCTTGACATCATGATCTGTGCTGGATAATCTGATTATTTTGGGGTTTTCTACAATAATCTGAAAAAATCACGTTTTTGCAGTTAAAATTCAATAAAGCCGAGTTTTCAGAGCGTCAATTGTACAATATGAATTGACACTCGATTTTGTTTTTATTTTGGTGCTCCGAGAAAAATTATTCATAAATGAGTTAAATTTGTGGAATTGAGTTTGGTCTACTTTGTTTTCATAAGAAACTGAGATTAATTCGAGTTTTAGTAAATATGAAGTGGGAATTTTATAGGGTGTTATAACATTATGACTCTCTGAATAACTCTGAATAAGTGAATCTGCACTTATAGCATCAATGAAAAATTTGTGAAACTGCTCCAAAATTCGCAAGAGGCACTGGCCATTTTTGTTGCTTATTTTTAACACAATGGGATTTTTATGCCAGGTTTTTTTTCATGCAAAATATATTAAAGTCAATGGGCATTTTTTTGTGGGGGGTTTTTTTATGCATAATGCACTGAAGTCAGTTGAAGGCTTTTTGTGGTGTTTTTTTTATCAATGGGCGAGTGGTTTTTTTTTGCATTTTATTTCACAGTGTTTTTTCTTGTGTATTGTTTTGCAGCAAAGATTTCACACCAAATTAGGGTTGCCACCTGTCTGGCTTTGACCGGACAGCCTGGTTTCAGGTCATAGATGCCTGCCCAGCTTTCAAAATTAAGAAAACCAGGCAGAACTCTAGATTGATGTGGTGTTTGACCAATCACAGATTGGTACATAATAGTCCTGCCCAGGGGTGTCCACAGAAAAGTTTTCAGGGTGAGGCAAGTAGCTAAAAGCATCACAAGAAAAATGTCTACAAATATTTTCATGGCAAAATCTAGGAATGGCATCGTTAATACACTTGAAATAGAGAACTATTGGTCAGCTAAAATTTTAAATAGCCTGATGGTGAAAAAAATGCGGTGCAGAGGAAATTATATAAGTCATGACTCTGAGCCCATGTGGTCATTTTTATCCACTTTACAAGCAAATCATGTAGGGATGCACTGAATCCAGGATTCAGTTCGGGATTCGGCCAGGATTTGGCCTTTTTCAGCAGGATTCGGATTCGGCCGAATCCTTCTTCCCGGCCGAAATGAATCAGAGTCCTAATTTGCATATGCAAATTAGGAACGGGAGGGAAATAGTGTGACTTTTTGTCACAAAACACGGAAGTAAAAAAGGTTTTCCCCTTCCCAACCCTAATTTGCATATGCAAATTAGGATTCGGATTCAGTTCGGTATTCGGCTGAATCTTTCAGGAAGGAATCGGGTGTTCGGCCGAATCGAAAATAGTGGATTCAGTGCATCCCTAAAATCATGCCTTGGGCACTATAATCAGGGGGATCAGTGCATCAGATGCAATGGTCACTAACCATAGTTTTTCTTACTTACACACTTGCATTGACTCACACACTTGCACTAACAGTCTCAGACTAGTGAGAAACAACTGATCTGCTGGAACCCACTCACTTTTGCCTCTTCATTGACAGGCACAGTGTTGGCCTGGGTACTGACACACAGAGCAGATTTTGGAGTGAAAACATGCATTTGTGCTGAAACCCATTCTGTGTATATCTACCCAGGCTGAAACAGTGCCCTCTCATAAGTACGTGGGTTGAAGCCAAAAAACATCACGTGTGGCACTAGCCTGAGATGGACACACATGTGAAAGAAAAAAACCTGCATTATTCAGAGAAGACATTCATTTGATCCTTTACACACTAGTGATGCTGGGAGCTCCGGTAGTGATGCAGGCGCAGGCAGAGGGTGATTTTTTGACTTGGGAATGTTAATTATAGTTATAAACTCAATTACTTGTTTCATACTTAAATGGCATATATGGCGCAGTGCCAATCTCATACGTAATGCCCCAGAATAGCGTTTCAGTGACAATGTCTCCATGTGGTTATAGGGCCAGCTCTGTGTATAATAGACCTAAATACATCACAGTATAAGCATGATCTCAATTCAATAAAGAATCCCCAGAACACAGGCCATAATCATTTTTATAACACACCAGAAAAAAACAACAGAATGAATACAGTGCCAATTACAATGGTACCAGTTCCATTAATAACGCCCCTAGAAGACAAGGATAGATCCACAGTGCCAGTTATAAAGCTGATAGCTCAGATCACAGAGGAGAATAAATAGGGTGCGGGTCCTGCCAGCGGTGCTCATTTACTTAATCAGGGACTCAGGCAGGTGCACAAACATACACACATATATAGGCTTATAAGTTATAAAGGCACTGCAACGAAAGCACATGTTGCACAAGTAGACAAATTGTGACAATGCTTAGCAAACACAATAACACACAATTCATTAGGCAGCAGCACAAAGAGATCTGGGTCACCTTTTCTGGAAAAAAAATATCGGCCTAACTATAGATTTATCTTTTTTCCCTATTGGGATCAACCATCATTTTTAACGGCCAAGCCAGTAAAATACCGATATTTAGATATGCTATGTAAAACACACACACATACGCAAGACATCAGAAGATTAGGACAAATCTGAAACGATAAACTTTAGTGTTATTACCTTATTCCAAGCCTGCTGCTGCTGCTGCTGCCTGCAAGAACTGCTCATCTTCCACTAAGTCCCGGTACAGCTGCACAGGGATTGGCTAGGATGCAGAGTGAATCCTTCAAGTCTATCCAATTGTGTACTGCTGCACTGTGATTGGCTATACTGCTGGGCCAATCCCTCTAGCCTATCGAATCGGTATTCAGTTGTACCGGGATTTAGACACTGAGATTGTATCTGCAGGCAGTGGCTTGAAACAGCTTCACGTCAGGTCAGAGACTCCAAAGGGGAGAAATGGCCTCCCTTGCCACTATTTGTGGATGCTCACGGTCCTGCCCCATGATGTTGCTGGCTTTCGCAATGGGGAAAATTGCCAAACATGCTCCTAATACATAATGTATAACAGAGTTAAAATTTCAAAAAACAACATATATTTGCAAGGTTTAAAGGAAAAGTAAACCCTCAGAATTTTTTCCTTTGCGGATCTTTTTCACAGTTCCTCCACTGGATCATCAAATCAAAATACAATTAAAGATCAGCGCCACAGGCTATGGAAAAAACAAATAACAGAACCTAGTGCAATATTGTTAATATTCAGTGCAATCATCAAAGTGTTACAACACTAATCTCTGTGTGTCTTGAACCATAGAAAGCCTATGCAAAGATGTTTCATGTGTGTTTTAAAGTGTAGAAATCACTATAGCACTTTAAAACAATTACAAATCTATGCATAGACTATGGTTCAAGACACACACAGATTAGTATTGTAACACTTTGGTGATTGCACTGAATATTAAAAATAATGTACTAGGTTCTGTTATTTGTTTTTTTTTTTTCCATAGCCTGTGGTTCTGATCTTTAATTGAATCTTAAATTAGATAACCTGTTTTTAAAATAAAAATTTCCATTCTTAATGTTTATTTTTCTCTTACTCTAATTCAAACTTTATTGACTTTATTGAAGTCTGCCTAGGTAGAAAGTTTTTCGTATTTGTACTGATGCTACTGTTGATACACAGATCTGATACACAGGCTGTTACCTGACAAAGGCGCCATTCACATACAAGACCATTCATTTAAGCAGGCTAACCCGATGCATTGGTAATACAATGTATGGGAGCACATTTTGGGGGTTATTTACTAAACCACCAATTCATCTGGTCGCGCTTTTTGGGACAAAACCTCAAATTTTTCGTGGAAAAAAAAGATTAATTATACCGTTTCTGCCAAAAGTTTGAATCTGAAAATCTGCCATCTCAGACCTGTCGAGGTCATGTATGAGTCAGTGGGAGATGTGTCTATCCCAGAGCCAGGCCAACCCGGCCAGGCGCCCTAGGCAACCTGGCCAGCCACGGCGCCAGCTGAGTGCGCTCTTGATTGCGCATGCGTGAAAATGCTCTCAAGTGTGCATGCACGAAACTGCAATTGAGCGTGCATGCGCAAAAGGGTGTGCATGCATGCGCAGAAGCGCATTTGCACATAAAATCCAGCCGCAGTCGGGGAGAGACGGGACTGGACATGGGGTAGGCGACACAGCAGGAACGTGCCTGGAGCCTGCCCCTAGTTCCGGCCCTGGTCTATACAAATTGGAATTTATTGTGGTTTGCGCTGGGGTTAGCTCAATAATTCGAAATTTTCAGGGTTTTTTAGCAAAAACCTGAAAAAACAGAGCGATTCCGGAAAAAAGTCTGAAAAATTTACGATTTGGGTCTTCGATCGATTTTATAGATTTTTTTCCCCGACCAGTTTTTTTTTTTTTATTTCAATTATGAGATAAATTCAGATTTTAGTTAATAACCCCATTTGTGTCCCTTATAGGGCAATGCGATTTTTCTAGCATTTGTAAATGAGCCTAAACATCTTATTGGATCTGTCTTGCAAACTTACCTTGTCTGTTCTCAGATGCCCTGGGATATTCTCAGCAGCCTAGTCTCACTTGTCTGAATAATCTTCAAATTCCCAAATTACATTGGAATATCCTGGAGTTATCGCCAAACTCTGTTAGTAATTGCAGGGTTCTTGCATGTATGGAGCTGGGCCACTATATGTATGCATAATTAGTGAACTATGCACAGATCTGCTTGTGTAATAGGTTCAAATACTTCAGGTTCATAAAAAAATATCCCTGTCCCTGATATCTATCCATCCATCCATCCATCCATCCATCTATCTATCTATCTATCTATCTATCTATCTATCTATCTATCTATCTATCTATCTATCTATCTATCTGTGTCTATCTATTTATCTATCTATCTATCAATCATACAAGAAATTAAGTTTTTCCTGTGTAAATAAGATTTTCATTCATTGGCAGGAATTACTGTAACAGAAGGCTATATTTGCGGTTCTGCCAATGAACACAAACCTTCAGGGCTTAGAAAATAGTAAGCGAGCAGCCCTAGCTGTATCAGATAAAGCAAAATAAATCAAATTGTTTCTCAACACCTGGCTACATTATTTTTCTTACACAAGACCTGATTATTTTTGGCTCACCAAATAATTTGCTTGTCCCCGAGTTCAGTGTTGGAATATCACAGTAAGAAGTGCAGCCACAGTAAACAGAAAAGTGAAGCTATAACTGCAGCTTTGGAAAAACACTGGCATAAACTGAGGCCCATGATAAAAATATAACTCAGGCCAACTGTCCTGCATGTTTCCCCCTTTTGATTATTTTGTTGCAATGTAAACCATTTACAGTATTTATGGAGAAACATCAAGAAAATACTATAATGGATTCCTTTCTGTACAATCAGACTAATGAGTAGAGAGGTGTGATCAGTTGCAATTTGGCTATAGGCATGGATGGCCCCTGCCTCATGTCAGTGCTGACAAATAGCCAACTACATGTGTTAGTATGAGGCATCAACAGAACAGATCCCGAGTCTTGACAGAGTTAAGATAACCCCACATGTACCAATAAAATGAATATACTAATACAGTCAAATATATTTAACAATCTGGTCCAATCCAGCCTGTGCATGACACACTCAAGTTAGCCAATGACCCCAAAAATTAACAAAAATTATTTTTACGCCATATCTTTAGAACTGGTTACCTGCATAAGGCCTGGTGTTCAGCACGTCCACCATAGGGCACATTTACAACTAATGATGAGTGACACTGCCCATTTTGCTGAAAAGTTCACAAAACTTATCCTTCCACCAAATGCATTGAAGTCAAAGATAGTTTATTCTCATGCCAAATGCATTAAAGACAGTGGTTGTGTCCCAGTTTGTAAATGGGACATGCAGAGGTAGAAAAATACATGATAGAGGTGCAATAGCTTTGTGTTTACCACTAACAAGTACCCACCTAAATGCAGCCCCTGCAAAAAATAAATGTTGTCACACAAAAACTTCTTTTTGCCAAAATACCAGATTCCCACAACCAAGAATCGACTTGAGTTGTTCTAAACCTTTTTGACTGGGCCTACTTACAAAAATTTAGCCTAAACTTTAAAAAATACTAAATTTGTTTACACTGGTTAAGAAAAATGTGAAAAAAATGAATGATCTTTTATGAATGTAAAATCAATTGAACATGTAGTATAATGCCGTTGTTTTGTTACCATCAAACAGTGGGGAACAAATTTGGATTTATTAAATCTGCCTTATAGAATACACAGAATAAATCCAAATTAAATGTGCAAGATGTAAATATGGAGCATTACCAGCAGTACGCTGGAACGTTATCTTTTAATTTGCATTACTGATTATCCATTAATTAAATCTCCCACATCCTATCATCTAGACTTTTGTGCTCGTTGTTTTAAAACCTTCTACTGATTTAAAGGAGTACAGCTGCATGTCCCTATAAACAGACTGTAAAACCATAAATTATTGTGGACTTAAATGACTAATTCTTTGTATTTTGAGCTAAAACATATGTGAGTGGGAGCTGTCACATTGCTTGCTGCTACTGAAGCGTACTGTCTAGGCTCCAACAGAACATCCCTTTTTATTTAGGATGACTAGAAATGCAGCACTACAGTTTCAGAGAGGACATGAGCGTTATGCACCTCTGTGAAAAAGCAAGGAAACCTGCCAGGGGGCTGAGATTCTTGTTTGTCTCCTAGCAGAATGACTATTGAATATCAGCAGATAAACAATACAATTGCTGCATTCTGGCAGTTTCCTATATACAACATTCAGATGCTGGGAAGTGATCAACAACTTCCCACTTGTCCACTGGTAGGCTTATATTCAGTGAGGGTGACAAGCTTGTATGACTGATTAAACTCAAAATCATGTATACAATATAATATAATATTTATATTAAAAAAAGTATTGAGAAAGGACCGTGTGGGTCCGAAACGTCGCTATGCTATCTTTGGAATAAAGGCGGTTTTATTATTCATCTGGAGTGCTGCAATCTTTGTATATCTACAGTTAAAGGTATGTGAGGATGAACACATTCCATTGCGGGCACCCTATAAAGGAAAAAACCTTGAATGTACCAAGTGTGCTGGACAACTAAAAGATTATTAAAAAAAGTATAACAGTACTTATAATTTAAGTGCAGCCAAGGTTATTAAGAACTTTCATAATAAGATATGTCAACCCAGTGCAAAAGAGCAGAAACCCCGATAACTTGCAAACTGTATTCTTAATGAACATCCGTAAACCAGATGCTCTAATTGATTCCAGTATCAGGACACAGAGCAATGAATGCAAAAATCACTACAAATGACTTTTTTTCGAAGCCATAATTCTGCAAATGAGTTTATACAGAGGAAGCATGGCACAGCACATAAGTATGTAAATTAAAGCAGCAGTTTGATGTTCCCCCGGAGCAAATTTAACTACTCTTCTGTTTACTTGTGTTTAGAAAAACACAAGTAAATATGTGGCCTATATCCTTGAGTGCCCTTCAAGACTCTGCTAAAATGATGGTGTGGTGCTACCCAAGGACAAAATGCAGAGAAACATATGCATAACATATATATATATTTTTAGTTATGTAAATGAGCAGGGCACAGTGCATCTAGGAAATGTCTAAATATCCTGTAAAGTAATAAGATCTTATAATTTGCTTCTCATAACCATCCCTATTTCAAAATAAATGTAGATTGTGCTTGAAGACTTCAAGTTGAAGTCATGTAGTCTTTGTCCTACTTTAAATAGTATTATAACAATTCTGATTTGTATCTAAAGCAAGCACTGCATTGTGTATTAGTTTAAATAAAACATTTTAAAAAATCTCAAAGGCTTTGCTGCTAAGGAAATTCTTCTGTTGATCTCTATGTACCTGCTGCTTGTGAAACCTGGGCCATTCAGAAAATTTTTCAAAGGCTCTGCAAACCTATATAAACTATGAACCAAGGGAATTAGCACCAATGTGGTGTTTTCATTGAAGTAAAAACACTACAGCCACTAAGCTTCAACATTTGCTTCTTGGCATATGCTGTTTCACTTGCCTCACCTACTTGGCTACATTGCTAACAGATTGTTATCTAATATATTATAAATCAGAAAGAATAAGCTTTCTACAAAATGTAGAAGTAGGAGCATATGCAGTACGTCATACAATACAGTATGTCAAGCTTCTGAAACCTCTACAAATGTACTGTAACTTTAACAGTTGCCGGTACATTTAAACGCAAATCATATTTTGCTTTTCCATCATGTTTTAACTTTATTTTTACCCATTACCTATTGTACTATGGATCTTCTACTTGTTGTCATACATATATAAGTTACCAAAGGTCTGCACCAATTGTTCTTTTTTGGGAGCAGATTCGCTAAAGGGCAAAGTGGCTAACGCTAGCGACTTTTCGCCAGCGTTGCCACCCGCAGGGACATCCCCAATTCACTAACAGGTGCTAGAGCCAAATCGCTAGTGAACGGGACCCTCGCAAGCGTTCATTCGCACTCTATCGCCAGGCGACTTTTCACTCTGGGCAAACGATCGTTACTAAAAATAACTAATAACTTCCTCAATCTTCTTTCACTTACATCATATCCTGTGTGCCGAAAATGCATTAAAGTTAAAAAACGCTGGTAACTTTTCCTTTTATTAAGCGGGATTGGCTGCAAAAGTTCTTTGACTTTTTTTGGGTAACCGTTTTTCTCCAGACATTTTATAACATATGGAACATTAATTTTACAGTAGGGCAATATATTAGCTCTCTCGTCTTTATTAAGGTTCCCTGGACATGTGTAATAAAAAGTGGTAATTTCAAGGATTTGCACCAACATTTATAATAAAGACCTCCATACAACTTTAAATTTCCCTTCGTATGCAAATTGACCTAAGCACAAGATCACTAGAGAATTTTTGGTAGGCAAAAAAAGAACGATATGAACGATAGCGCATTTTCGCTATGAAATGCTTGCACAGCCCAAGTAACACTGGCGAAAAGTCATCATCATTCGTATTTTAGTAAATTAGCGTATTCGTATCGCATTTGCGCCTGGCGAAGTGGTGCGAGGGGTGCGAAGTGGACGCTGTCGAAAATTCGCCCGTTAGTGAATCTGCCCCATGGTGTTCATAACAGTGACTAACAGACAGCAAATTCCCCCCCCCCCCTCAATTCTTTTGATAGCAGATGCACATAAGAAATAATGTTTAAGGCATCACATTTCTTCCTTTGGGTGATTTTAAAAGAATAAGTAGATTATTCAGATTTCACAAAGAGAAATAAAAGCAAAAAAAGGTCATCATTTTAGAAAACAGAAATAATTAATGTAGGAATCTGTCAGAGTTCATGCAACAGATCCCTAGTTAAGTTAAAATAGGTAAAGACTACAAAAATGTATACATAAATATACATTCAAATCCATTTCTTTACTTAAAGGAGAGCTAAACCCTAAAAATGAATATGGCTAAAATACCATGTTTTAAATACTGAAATTATTGCACCAGCCTAAAGTTTCAGCTTCCCAATAACAGCAATGATCCAGCAGTTCAAACTTGTCACAGCGGGTCACCATCTTGAAAATGTCTGCGACACTTATGGCTTGTCTTAAATTATCAAGCAGAAAATGAGGGTAGCCTGTAATATAAGCTGATGCTAAAGGGCTGATTATTAATTTCTCATGCTAGTTGCACTGGTTTCTTGGCTGCCATGTAGTAATTATCTGTATTAATTACTAATCAGCCTTATGTTGTGACATTTATATTTTATGTGTATTGTTTATTTTGAATCGGTCCCTAAGCCCTGTAACTGTGAGCAGCACAGAGCATGTGCAGTGAATCAGCAGAAGAAAAAGATGGGGAACTAATGCTAAATGTCTGTGGTTGCCTTGGGCTTGTACAGAAGCCCAAAACATAATGTACAAAATTTCTAGCTATTGTACTTCTTTAGTTAAGCTTTAGTTCTCCTTTAAATCATATACTTCACTTTTTGCCATGTCATAGCATGGTATGACTGCTGAGTATTAGAAATCAGTCTACATTTTGAGAAAACAGCCCAACAAATTATCTTCTGTTGTTCAACGCTAAGATCACTCTACCTATAGAAAAATCAGCCCAAGCACTAATGGGTGTCACTAACACTTTTACCACCAGTCACAGTGAAAGGATATCCAAGTATAGGGCCATCTATAAGGTACAGTAAAAGGATAAAGCCTCTGGTTTAGCCTCTGAACTTATCAGTACAGTACTTTAGAAGGTCCCTCTGTTGCTTTAGCAAAGAAAATTTATGCATCATAATTCCTTTTTAAATGTTATTCTAAATCCTATTTTACTCTTTATTACAGGTATGGGACCTGTTATCCAGAATGCTCGGGACCTGGGGTTTTCTGGATAATGGATCTTTTTTTTTGCTTCCAATAAGGATTCATGATATCTTATTGTGAATCAAGTACAAGGTACTGTTTTATTATTACAGAGAAAAGGGAAATCATTTTTAAAGACTTGGATTATTTGGATAAAATGAAGTCGATGGGAGAAGGCCATTCGGTAATTCAGAGCTTTCTGGATAACGTGTTTCCAGATAAAGTTTCCCATACCTGAATAAGAAAATAATCTAAAAAGACAGTTACTTTAAATTAAATTTGGGAGGAACATAAAGGCTAAACTAGTAGTTCAGAAAAACTATGGCTAGCATTGTACATCAAGCACACTTGCAATTTCATTGCAGTAGTTTGTAGGAGAGATAGTTGTTTTGATTCCAGACATAACAATAATCACGTAGTTGTGACTTCTCACTGCCACTACCAAAGCAACCATACTCAAAAGAAAAGTAAGGCCACACTGAGCAACCTAGTCAACTGCTTGCCTTTAAAAAATTCAGTTTGATCTCTACTGCTGATGCGGCATTGGGGCCCTAGGATTTAATTTAATTACATACATCACCAGTTTTTTTCAATATCATGATTTTACAGTCTGTTGCAGTAAAATAAATTACATTAAGGGGCCTACAATCTTCATAGTTTGCCCAAATAGGCTTTTATAACGAAGAAAAACTTTGGCACATAAAAACTGCCAAACTTACAAAGATTGCTTAGCTTTATTCAGCACAAAATCCCGCCTACATGATTAGTAAACTCCGCAAATTTTCCTTTATGATGAGCACGAAAACTTGGGCAATCATAAATGGAGCCCCAAAGTATGGTACTAGTCGTATACAATTCCTCTATATTAGCATGTATGTTTTTACTGTTCATCTAGTTCTACTCAATTAATCAGGCTGGATTTCAAAAAGAAAGTTATGTAATGCACTGGAAATTCTGGCTGCTCTTCAATATTTCAATATTTTTTTTTACTGATCACATGTGGGGGTTGCATATCAACATTAGGAATTGACTTGATATAAAATAACCTGATTTTTTTCTGAAAGGAACCATCATTATCTTGAATCATATCACCTAAGGGAATCAAGACTGGAATTATTCTAATTTGATAGTATTACATAAAAGGCAGGTATCACCACTTACCCTACTATTCAACATAGGGATTATAGTGTGGGAAGAATGGTGACAAGATAAGGATGAAGGTAATATCTTGGATTTGTTCTGTCTCATAGATTGCCACAATAGCCACGAGCCCCCTTTATCTCAGTGTAACTGATGAGGCTGTTGATGTTGGAAATATAGCTGAATTAAGTTGCCAATGAAATGTTGCTGAATGATACTCATGTATGTGATCTTATTCCAGAGTTTCTATTCTCTGTTTCCTTCAGCACCCTCCTCCTCTGCAGCTGCACAGACTCAACAAGGACTTTACACCCATTGTACACCCATGTCTGCAGCTTTTATCTATTTTCCTACACAGATATGGCTGGGTGTGTTGCATTTGTAACACGACTGTGTGAGTAAAATACTTTTGCTACAATGTCATGTCAAGCAAAAAAGATAATCAGTAAATGTTGAATCTTGTCTATTCAGTGCCCTGAATTGCTTACAATAAATAAGCAATGAAAATGAGCATTGGAAGGAGAATGACCTTTAATTGTATTCTTACCTACAGTATATGAAAGAAGCCTCTGGGGCATTGTTAATATTTGTACAAGAAGAATTTCCTGGAACTGGAATATTATTGGCAGAGTCGGGGATAAACCCCCCTCTGCATTCTGGTCCCTACACCCAAAGAATTCTCACTAGCTACTTTTTTCCATTTTTACTCACCTTCATTTCCCTTGTCTCTGTATATAATAGGGATGCACCGAATCCGCTATTTTGGATTTCGGCCAACCCCCGAATCCATTGTGAAAGATTTGGCCGAATACCGAACCGAATCGGAATCCTAATTTGCATATGCAAATTAGGGGTGGGAAGGGGAAAAAAATTTTTACTTCCTTGTTTTGTGACAAAAAGTCACGCAATTTCCCTTCCGCCCCTAATTTGCATATGCAAATTAGGATTCCGATTCGGTTCGGCTGGACAGAAGGATTCGGCCGAATCCGAATCCTGCTGAAAAAGGCCGAATCCTGGCTGAATCCCGAACCGAATCCTGGATTCGGTGCATCCCTAGTATATAATCTCTTATATCCTCTCTATTTCCTATTTCCCCACTTTGTAGTCTTTAAGAAATAGGGAATGGTCATGGTATAGCCATATAGGGCTAAATGGTTGGATAATCTGGTGGCCCAGCAGGCTCCTATCTGATACTACAAGCACAGACAACAACTGCAAACATCTGCACTTCTTTTTAAATAAGATACAGATATTGCAGTAGAGTACAGGCAGTCCAGGGTGAACTAGGTACATTTATTAAAACATTGATAGGCAGACATTTGGTTTTAAATACTAGGGCTGGCTCCCAAACTGACAGAGAAGTACCATTCATAAGATCAAAATTGCCTTATAAAATATGCCTTATAAAGCCATTTCAGTGCCAGGTACTACAAAGGGATATGTAGTAGCTAATTTCAGAGAATATCTTTATGGAGAATTTTCAAGTAAAAAGCATCACATATACAGTATTTATAAACATTATAAAGAGAGAGAGAAGAGAGAGAGAGAGTAATGTAATAAATTGTCATAAGTTTTCTACTCCTCTGGTAACCCCTAGCAACCAATCAGCAGGTAGAATTTAGTGGTCAGCCATTTTTAAAACCTTAAAAATATCTGATTTGTTAATTAGTATGAGTTACTAGATGTGGGCAAACTTTAAATTACATAGATGTAGATAACGGTATTCATCCTAGGGTGCTAAACAAGCTCAGCTCTGTAATTGCCTAACTACTTTATTTACATGGGGAGGTAGGAAAGCATTTGCAAGGGGAAATAAGGAATAACATAACTGTTATTGACTTCTGCTAGGCGGTTTAGTGAATGTTTTCACCTCCTCAACCAGCCATGCCTTCTGGTATATTCAATCACTGGAATATTGTTTTGTAGCCTTTTCCTGAACTTTAATTTCATTGCTCCAAAAATACAGGCACTGAAATAAGGCAAGTCTCTTAGCCACCTACTACTCATCACATCATAGAGTTATGCATTTCTCTACTTCTGTCTAAATGCTAAAATGAAATTATGGGTGGGCTGCTAATACAATGAAAATGGTTTAAAGGGGTGTAATCTAATATTATGGTATGGAACCTCTTATACAGAAACCCGTTATCTAACTAAGTTCTCACGTACAGGAAGGCCATCTCCCATAGAGTCCATAAATAATTCAAATTGTTAATAATCATTAAGAATGGTTTCCTTAGTAATCCAACTATACCTTGTATCTGATCCTAGGTAAACTGCATAAATCCATATGGGTGGCAAAACAATCCTGTTGGGGTTATTTAACGTTTAAGTTATTTTAGCAGATTACAGTATGGTGATCCAAATTACAGGAAGATCCCAAAAAAATGTTATACTATATACTATAAATAAGTATGTTAATATGCAAGTTTGTTTGGTTGTGCCAGTCAAAAGCAGCTGGAAATTATTTGTGTTATTTTGTATTAAGTTTCCTTTAAATGCGAATGGTTCTTTAGTCACATTTATTTAAGTCACTGCAACAGAAGACAATAGAGTTTCCTGATGCATAAAAAAATCACAATAAAGGAGCTCTCTTTATTCTGAAATGCACATACAGTATTTCAGTGTTATATTTGTTATAATGTATTTCTAATATTACCTTGGTAATAGTACAGTAACTGAAGTCACAGCTGCTCTGATTCACTATTGCGTGAAGCTTACAATTTACCTTTTCAAGCTGACGGCACAAAGAGACAATTGAGCTGTCCAGTTTCACAGTGAGCTGCCACTAAATGTATCCTTCCTCTCTTTCTCTCAGTCTTGTTGCAGCCAACACCCCCCTATTATTTAAATCACTCTTTCCACCGTCTATCAAATATCATTGATGGTTACTGTAACTTGGAGAAAGATATAAGAAAATACATAGCTCTAAAGCCAAATGCAAAGGGTTTAATCACACAGCAATAATAACAGTCTAGTCATATGCAAAGAGAAAGAGCTTTTCAGTGTTTTCTCTCCACCCAGCTGTGCTGGCAACTTATTAAGTGAAGATCGCTTGCTTTGCATGGCCATGCTCTATTTACAATAAATTTATGGTGTTGGTAAATTGCCGGCTTTATGCATATCCGTTTCAGTGTGTGCAGCTGCCAAATCGTTATCATTCTACGAAAGGTGACAGTTCTGTGCCATTTATTTGAATGGCAGTTGTCCTGCATTTGACCCCTTCCGCTAGAAGCAGTATAATTGGAAGCTTGCTCCTGCAAATCATAGATAAAAACCAGCACTGAAAGGAAACCAACAAG
Organism: Xenopus petersii; assembly: GCA_038501925.1. NCBI lineage: Eukaryota > Metazoa > Chordata > Amphibia > Anura > Pipidae > Xenopus > Xenopus petersii. The sequence goes on from CM076682.1 coordinate 125,221,226, forward strand.
GAAGTGGCACTCAGGGGAGGCAGCTCTGAGCATTCATTCTCTTCAGGCATTGTCAGGATGACAGCTTGGCATCCAATAACATATAGAACTTCTGAGATTTCAGGATTGCACAAACCGACACAAAATGGGCAGGAAAGATATATTCTTTGTATCTGCGATCAAGGCTCCCTTAGCTGCTTGATTTCTTCGAACCGCTCTACATTTGCCACTTTGAAAGCCAGATGGCTGTGCATTGTACTTTGTACCCGTGTAGCAAATATCTGTTATTAAGTCAACCACCAAATTTGCCATTTTTTGATTGTATTCAACAGTTCCTTCTTTCACAAACTCACGGAGGAGAATTACATTACATTTGTTGATTCATGTCTTAACATTCCTGAATGACATATTTCACGCACAGGGTATCACATCACTTATGTACTTCACGTTCATGCTGCCAACTCTTTATCTGTGCCAAAAACCTCTAGAAAAAAACTGTCAAGAAGCCTTAGCTTACTTCCAGTGTATCGGAGTACGGAAAACATTAGCTGTAAACGCAGGCTACAGTTAATAAAGGAAACTATTCTCCGAATCAAAGGGATAAAATCGTCAGGAAGTTCCCACTGATTTCCATTTCAAAGAAATTAAGGAATTACAACTGCTTTTAATTAGGAGCAAAAAGCTAAATAGCATCCGTGTGTTTTAGTTACATGCTGTTCTGTAAATTTAAAATTTAGCCTTTTCATAGTAGAAGTGTACAGTGTGTTTTTCTTGGGTGGGGTTACAGAGAAGGGGTAGACACTGAAGACTATTGGTACTGAGTGATTTTTCTTTAGAGTCATGTTTTTCCTGGCGAGCAACTTCCATGGCAAATCATTCATCTGTAGTCAGTCTGACTTAACAACAACTGCTGATTTTTCTGCTCATACAGTAGCCTCATAAGGACATTAGTCTCAGGGGGTTTCTGAATTTATTTTATTTCGGCTTCTCAAATTTCCTCATTCACAGCAAATGCTATGCTGTCAACTTTGCAAAATGGATTTTAGGGAAACTTTCACTTTAAAGTCATTTCTTTAACTGTTTCTTTTGACATTGAAAATATTTGAACAAGTTTTCTCTAAATCTCCACCTACACTAAATTGCACTATTGATGAAGCAAAATATCTTACTGAGTAGTTTATGTTATTTTAATATAGCTAAAGGGTATATAAACAGAAAAGATCTGGCCATAATATTGTCCTTCGCCAGAAAAATGAGTAAACAATAACAGATGTTTAATCCAATAATAGATGTTTAATACATGTTTGATAATGTATACCCAATTCCATTACACATTGGTAACTTTAATCCAGCATGTACTAAAGACTGAGGAAGTAAGGAAAATCACAGAATTTGGATGACATCATACTTTTAAGCAAAACATTGTATATTTTTTCTCTTTGGACTTCTAAGCAATCAATGCTCACATTGAGATAGGTTTTACTCAAAAATGCAAGTAACAACCGACCACATATTATCAGCAATGGATGTTAGAGCAAATATGGAATTAATGGCGGCGCATAATGAAAATCGAATCTCCACCTATGATGCCATTTGGCAACCCTGGGTAACTTACAGAGGGAAAAATACTCAGCAGGCTTAAATAACCCACAGTCTGGACACTTTCCTATTTGCTTTTTTCAGCCCTCTCTCTCAACCTGCCACATAGCAAGAATGCTACACAAAGTTGAAGCAGGTTAGACTACAAGGTGTGATTGATCCTTTTCCCCTTTTTTTTTATTTTTGGGGAAACCTTCCTTATGTGTGTTTTTTCTTTCTCTGTTACACGTTATTACAAATTAGGTTGTATTTCGGAAATGTGTTCTTGCACATGTATATTCCTGAAACCGCTATTTGACAGAATGTTTCATACAGCTACTATAGTAACCTTGATTATGGTGTAAAAGGTACGATGTGTATACAATACTACATTCTGTGTTGCTGTAAACATATTTGATTGATAAAATATGGACCTTATGAATTGGTATTGGTTACAGGACAATGAGAAGGTTTTATACTGAGGGTGCCAACATGTCAGACCTAGTGTGTTTCTCCAGACTGGTGCCCTTGTTTGGAAACAACTGAACTGGAAAGGGGATATTTCTTACCTAGCCCCATACTGTCATCTTCCCAGAGATCCCTTGGACTTTCTCAGTGTCGGAATGAGATGCCAGGGGTCCACCAGAAAACCTTAGGACAAGACAGGTATCCCCTATTCCTTAAAGGGGTGGTTCACCTTTGAGTTAAGTTTTTATCATTTTTTAATTATTAGCCTTTTTCTTCTGACTCTTTCCAGCTTTCAGATGGGAGTCACTGACCCCATCTCAAAACAAATGCTCTGTAAAGATAAACACATATTGTTATTGCTACGTTTTATTACTCACCTTTTTATTAAGACCGTCTCTTATTCCACCAAACTCATCAAGTAAGTTGCCCAACATTCTCATTTTTATGTAATTTAAAACCTGTTTTTTCTTTCCACACCACCTTCTGTATAACTGTAATAGGACCCAGAACTGTAAGATCCAGAATGACAAGGATTCAGATAATAATAAAATGCTTATAAATAAAGGTATATGAGAGATACTTATACAGTATTTATAAACATTATAAACATAAGACAGAATTTTATCTTTTACCAGTGATTTTCTAGAATTAAAAAAGAATGAAAATTATTTCAAAAATTATCATTTTGATGTGATATTGTAAATACTTTTTCCAAGTTTCCAAGCATGTATCATCACTAAAACACAAAGGACTATGCTCATTATATTGTTGTTGATGATGCTATTAGCCAAAAACCACTAATATACCACAAAAAAACAATTAAGAAATTAAAATGGACAATTCGAATCACCTCTTTGAATTTTAGCTCACCCTCAAAAAAATCTCATTATTAAAACATTAAGTTCATCTTTGCCTTTTTAGGCAACAACACTGTCATAAACAGACTTCGTAGAGGTTTGTCATAATGTTGTGTTTTATTTAATAAAAGTAAAAGTAGCTCATAATCCATTTGTTTGAAAATGGCAACTTCATTAAGATTTCATTCCTATTGTATGTCCCGTCAGTTTGACCATGTGGGGACAATTTGTAGGCCACAAGGCAAATTATATGCCTGCCAAATTGCTCAGACCACAGCAGATGCCCATGTTCCCTTAGCTTTTTCATACTGATGCTCCAATATATGGTAGCGTAACTGCATGTAACCACAACTGCAATTAAAAAATCATATTATGTTGGCTCCCTGTGGCTCAATGACTGAAAAACATTTGTTAAAATATTTGAAATGCCACCATTCTGTCTCCCTAGCACTGGTGAATTATTTCTAGCAAAATGATACATGAAGAGATGCATGTGTAAATTAAGTTATATCTAAATCACATTGTACAAATTATGTGTTTCCGATTTGTTGATGGTAGTCATCCAAGGGGATAGATTCAAATCAGTGTGCCAATGTTTTATTATACATTTCTTCAATGACTCATTAGGCACGTGGTTCTAGGAAATTTGACAGAAATTTAATTTCACCAAAACAAATAAATCAGTATACCATTGTGTCCATGTCTATCAATTGGTACTATGGCCAGACTATTAATTACAACAATTAGGTTGTATCTTGTGCTTAGAGTACAAAAATAGGAAAGTTAGAAAGAGAAATCAGTCTGTGAACTGTTAAAGGGGTGGTTCACATTAAATTTTAGACACTTTTAAGGATTATTTACTAATAATTTGTCAGAAAAAAAAATCATGTTACTTTTTCAATATTGCTAACATCGAGGTTTATTAAAGTGTTATCAATAATTTAGGGGGTTCTTTTCCTGAAAAGTTTTTCTGAGGTTTATATAGAAACCCAGCTAAAAAATACCAAAGCAGAGGATAAGGAGTTAAAGCCAATGCCCCATCAAGACAGTCATAGAACAATGAGTGAGAAGGAGCCCTTTTTCTTTGGCATGTCAGTACAACACAAATCTGCCTATTAACACATAACATGCCCTTAAGTGCACTTAATACAATAGGCATACATTTGATAAGCAAACTGCAGTTTAGGAAATTGAGTTTGAGCACAGCACAATATCAGTGTTACCACTGCATACATATAACATTCACAGCATATACAAATACACAATGATGTTTCAGATTTGCCCAAAAAAAGATGTTGTATGTTGTAAATATGGATGTAACCTTTGCTTCTCTAGGGCGTGTTTGTTTCAGGAGGCCAACACACAGGTATGGTCCCATTTGTAACTGGGCAAACGCACAAGAAAAATGTTAGAGCAAATGAACTCAGATGTTTCCCAGATATTATTGGGAAAAGACGCCACTAGATGTAATTGTGGTCCCCCACAGTGAGGAGAATACAGCATTTATGGATGAGGATTTTAAAAACAATGGGACTTGTTGATTGGTGCTCATTCCCATCAAATCATGTAGTGGATTGTGTAAGTCCTGAAGAGATGCATCAGTTCAGTTTGTGGCCACACAGGGACTGGGTGAAGAGGTATTGGCCACTAGAGGTTGGAAAGTGAAAGCAGGGACACCTACTTGGGCTTTTTAGTGGGCACTGACAAATACTGAACGTACTTAAGAAGTGATTGGTTCTTCAGCCTCAAAGCAGAAGGAAAGACGAAAACTAAGTAACCTTTATCAGAAAGGTCTATATAAATACACCAGTAAACCCTCAAAATAATTCTGCTCTGAGTCCTCTGTCAAAAGAAACACCTTGTTTCTTTCTATTGTGTATACCCTTCTGTATCAGACTTCCTGTTTTCAGCATAAACCTCCATGGCATGGGCTTGAGCATGCTCAGTTTGCTCCTCTCTCCCTTCTCCCTCCTCCCCCCTCTGCTTTAATCAGAGCCCAGAGCTATGAGTGAGCAGAGAGGCAGGGGGAGACTCAGACAGGAAGTTACATCACACCAAACTAATATGGCAGCTCTTGTAGAGAGAATTCTACAAGAACAAGTCAAGTACAGTGAAAAACTGAAAGTTATATACTTATGTAAATAGAAATATATCCTGTTTCAACAGTCAGAAAGAGAAGACGTAAACATCAGCTGGAAGGCCCTTCAGGTGAAGAGAGACGTTCATACTCCTTATTTTAGAGGTAGAAAAAAACACAATGGAATTGAAGCAGAACCCCCAAATTCTGACAAGGTTGTAGAGAGAGGTCACTGACCTGACAAGGAGACTTGCTGAGATGTTAAAACTTAAAAATAGATTGCAGTGAGAGAGCAAGAGTTTACAGAAATCAGTAAATGTCAATAAAGCACTACCAACACAGGTTACTAACTTGCAAATACATTGTACACAGCTGAGAATGTAAAGAGTCGTCAGGAAAAATTGAGGAGAGACACAAAGAAAATAATAATATTGCAACTAGTTAAACATTTTTGAGATCTAGAGAAGTCCATACAGTTGCAGACCAAATCTATGAAGAGCTACTGTTTAAGCACTAGCTATCAACTAGTAGAACTGGAGAAAGGTTGCAGAATATTAAATGAGTAGTTCATATTAAAATTATTATATGATGCAGACAGCGATATTCATGGACAATTTGCAGTCAGCCTATGGTTTATTTTTTTGTGTATTATCATTTTATTTTAATTTTTGTTACACAGCTCTCATGTTCAGAGGGTCCAAGTTACTCCAGCAAGTAGCCAGTGCTTTACATGACTTGAGGATGAATAGGAGAGATAGCACAGAGCCTGAATAGAAAGATAAGTAGTACAAAGTTACAATACTAATATAACTTAAAAAGATACATAAAAAATAAAAATATGAAGACTAGTTGAAAATGCCATTCTATTATATACTAAAAGCTAACTTAGAGGAAAACTACCCTTTTAACTACCAGGAGGAACAAGATAATCTACATCAATCCTTCTGCTATAAGAAGTATTAAAGACAAAGGAATGCAAAGTAAGAGCATTCTTTGAGAGATGCATAGAAACAAAAAGTAAAGGACTGCTACTTTTTCAAACAACTCTCGCCTAACCGTTGTGTATCCATGGGTCTGGGTGAATGCCATTGAAATTAATATGCGGTGATTCCGAGCTGCATACATAGCTGGAAATCACTAAACTGAGAAAATAGTTGCCATTCTTCCTTCTCCTTTTCTGCCTATATTGCTATTCTTTCATTAATTATAGAGCAGAGAAGTACTTTATAACCCACAATTGTTAACCAGGACAAACCTGAATAGCAGACCCCAAAATGGAAGGGTTAGCCATAAAATGATTAGGGTTTTATGTGGGTTGATAAATTGCGTTGTAACTGGGCATGAACACAGTCAATTGGACATAAATGAAAATGCCTCCGTCTTTAATTGTTTTGTTGGTAGTTGTGCTGTATGTCAAGTAATTCTTTTTAAAAAATCTCTATAAAGAACTATATAATATCTATGATATGAGAATAAAATTTGATTGTAAAGAAAATATTAATCTAAATTTATTGCTGCACATGGGCATTTAATGTCAATACAACCCAGGTAAGGTATAATGTTCTGCTATTTAGAGCATAGACTTATATTCTTGCCATTTCTTATATACGTTTTAACATATTTTGTGAAGAATTCTTTTACTTGCTATTAGAGATGTCGCGAACTGTTCGCCGGCGAACTTGTTCGCGCGAACATCGGGTGTTCGCGCTCGCCGGAAGTTCGCGAACGTCGCGCGACGTTCGCCATTTTGGGTTCGCCATTGTTGGCGCTTTTTTTTGCCCTCTCACCCCAGACCAGCAGGTACATGGCAGCCAATCAGGAAGCTCTCCCCTGGACCACTCCCCTTCCCTATAAAAACCGAAGCCCTGCAGCGTTTTTTCACTCTGCCTGTGTGTGCTGAAGAGATAGTGTAGGGAGAGAGCTGCTGCCTGTTAGTGATTTCAGGGACAGTTGAAAGTTTGCTGGCTAGTAATCGTTTTGATACTGCTCTGTTATTGGAGGGACAGAAGTCTGCAGGGGTTTGAGGGACATTTAAGCTTAGGTAGCTTTGCTGGCTAGTAATCTACCTTCTACTGCAGTGCTCTGTATGTAGCTGCAGTGGGCAGCTGTCCTGCTTCTGATCTCATCTGCTGACTGCTGCAATAACAGTAGTCCTTGTAAGGACTGCTTTTATTTATTTTTTTGTTCCAATACAGAGCAGTATCAAGCAGATTACTAGCCAGCAAACTTACTATCATCTGTCCCTGTAATCACTAACAGCTCTCCCCCTACACTATCTCTTCCAAGCACACACAGGCAGATTTTTCAGATACATTTTTGCCCTTGATCCCCCTCTGGCATGCCACTGTCCAGGTCGTTGCACCCTTTAAACAACTTTAAAATCATTTTTCTGGCCAGAAATGTCTTTTTTAGATGTTAAAGTTCGCCTTCCCATTGAAGTCTATGGGGTTCGCGAACCGTTCGCGAACCGCTCGCATTTTTGCGCAAGTTCGCGAATATGTTCGCGAACTTTTTTTCCGACGTTCGCTACATCCCTACTTGCTATGCTTTAATCTCACAGATTGCAGCCATTAAGGTAAATGCTGGCGTAAAGACTGAATAAATTAAATCTTGGGCAATCAGATTATAGGATTCACTGGAGATCAATCATTCAAGTTTATAATTGTTACAGAATGGAGAATGTGGAATAAAAGCCTGTTATATAAAGTCAGTCATCGCACTGAGGGATACTGCAAAGATTTCCATTTGGAGAATGGAGAATAAAAGCCTGTTATATAAAGTCAGTCATCGCATTCAAGTGTACTGCAAAGCTTTCCATTTGTTTTGACAGTAACTACATTCAATCCACAAAGGAGTTTTCCCTGAGAAATTAACCGTCGTTAAGTGAAACTACCATTACATTTTTGGAATTCTGCTTAACTTTGATTCCAGGCTTAAAAAAAATGTTTTGGATTCTGTTCCATTACAAGAAATATTTTCATAATAACCAAAGTCACGCTTGTTGGTTTTTGTATTCTTTTCTTTTCCTTCTATTCTCTCAATTAAAAGGAACTTACACTGCTATAAGCAACAGTCACTGGAATCTCACCCAACCAAGTACAATGGCACATATAGATATATCACTGTACCATAGCCTACCTGCAACATTTTTTGTACTAAAATTGAGACTATATTAGCTATCAAAATGCAAAATAAATTGTAATTTAGTGATAAAGTAACATCTCCCATAGAGGCAGAAATTATAATTCTAACCATATTTGCCAAGAATAGGGCTACTAATGAATTAAAATTATGATTTACCAACAGCCCTTACACTAAAAAGTACTACCTTGGGTGATTTTTCTCTCTTGGGATCATTGATACTCTTTAAACTTTAAACTGCAAATAGACACTCTTATAAAACATACAGTAAATGGTTATTTTGAGCATGCACACTTTTTAAATTAATTCATTTTCCTCCTTTTCATAGAGACAGCTTTCTAGTGGAAGGGAAGGTTCTTATAAAGTACTTATACAGCTAATATCATAGAAGGAGATTTGTCATCATTTAGCAGCTGCAACTTTTCTCCTGAAAAATAATGGCAAGAAAAAGTGTGGAATAGTCTCCCAGAATCTTCTGTATTTTACATGTGCAGCTATTGAGAACAATGATATATACAGGTATGGGACCTGTTATCCAGAATGCTCTGGGGTTTTACGGATAATGTGTCTTTCCGTAATTTGGATCTTCATACCTTCTACTGCTAGAAAATCAAAAGGCATCAAATTGTGGATTATTTGGATAAAATGGGTCTATGGGAGATGGCCTTCCCGTAATTCAGAGCTTTCTGGATACCAGGTTACCTGATAACGGATACCTGTACTAGTTTTTCTGCAGGTGTTGTAGAAATTCCATTTGTCAAATGTAATATACATAAATATAAAAAATGATCTAGGGTTCTGTGGTCTACTTCCTCTGCCGGTGCCCAATATCCGTTCTCCTTCGGATGTAACGATCAGGTAATGTAAATATCAATGGACCAGCGCTCAAAACAGCTTGAGGATACACAAAAGGGACAATTGACTCATACAGTGTAGTATTTTTTGTTTATGGGTGGTCACACTCTCTATAAAGGGGGAGACTCCTTCTTCTTCACCTTTAAAGTTGTTACGATCACCTTTTATCCAACCAGTGTGCTCCCTAGGTGGGTACAGTACTTACAAACGTTTAAGATTTTAATGGGCCTTCAGGTATAGTGCTGGCCTTCACAGACAGTCTGCTCTTTCCCCTCCAATGTTCCAATAGCTCTATAGGAATGCGCTTAGAATAGTGTGAAATCCTCTTTAATAATAAAATATATACAAAAAAATTGTACTCACCCTTCCACAATGTTTAAGCGTATATATCAGTGTCCCCGTAGTGGCCTAGTCTGGACTTTTCACAATGCTGTCTGTTGTTTTTTCGCCAGCATCCTGTCGCAGCTGAAGCCTTTGAGAAAGTCGTAAGACGAAAGGCATCAGGTTGTGACGTCACCCGTGTGTGCCTAAGGACTACACGATGTGACAGGACGCCGGCGAAAAAACAACAGACCGCATTGTGCAAAGTCCAGACTGTGGCACTACGAGAACTCTGATATATACATGTTACATCTGCCAGGGGTCATTACAAACGCAAGTGCAATTTCAGACAGAAATTATCATGTTTTGACTCATAATGAAGCATTTCCCGCATAATTGCAGCACCCTCCAAGTTACATCTGCTGCAGTTGTGCCCCATGTGGGAAAATGGAAGCTTTTGCATTTGCATTGTATTGCATATCAAGTGCAAATTGCATCTACATATTCAGAATGATGGTTGCACCAGTTCCAGAGCATATGTTCAAAAAGTGCATGTTTTTGGTGTGTGCATGACATACTTTTTAGCAAGTGGAATTACACATATATTTGTCCATAGCATACTGATTGGAACTTACCAGAATCCTCCACATTCGCCCCATTCTCTCTTGTTTTGTTAAACAGCAATGTTTTTCAGGATTCATTGAGATCTGGCATTGTGCCGAGAGACTGGCGAATTGCTAATGTGGTGCCTCTATTCAAAAAAGGATCCCGTTCTCAGCCTCAAAACTATAGGCCAGTTAGTCTGACGTCAGTATTAGGAAAGCTTTTCGAAGGGTTAATAAAGGATAATATACTGGACTTCATAGCAAATCATAATACTATGAGTTTGTGCCAGCATGGTTTTATGCGTAATAGATCTTGCCAGACTAACTTAATTTCTTTTTACGAGAATGTAAGTAGAGACCTCGATTCTGGGATGGCAGTGGATGTGATTTACTTAGACTTTGCTAAAGCATTTGATACAGTGCCACACAAAAGGTTACTGGTTAAATTAAGGAATGTTGGCCTGGAACATAGTATTTGTACCTGGATAGAGAACTGGCTAAAAGATAGACTACAAAGAGTGGTGGTAAATGGAACATTTTCTAATTGGACCAGTGTTGTTAGTGGAGTACCGCAGGGCTCTGTACTAGGTCCCTTGCTTTTCAACTTGTTTATTAATGACCTGGAGGTGGGCATTGAAAGTACTGTTTCTATTTTTGCAGATGATACTAAATTGTGCAGAACTATAGGTTCCATGCAGGATGCTGCCAAACTGGATCTGTCTAAACTGGAAAACTGGGCAGCAAACTGGAAAATGAGGTTCAACGTTGATAAATGCAAGGTTATGCACTTTGGCAAAAATAATATAAATGCAAGTTATACACTAAATGGCAGTGTGTTGGGAGTTTCCTTAAATGAAAAGGATCTAGGGGTCTTTGTAGATAACACGTTGTCTAATTCTGGGCAGTGTCATTCTGTGGCTACTAAAGCAAATAAAGTTCTGTCTTGCATAAAAAAGGGCATTAACTCAAGGGATGAAAACATAATTATGCCTCTTTATAGGTCCTTGGTGAGGCCTCATCTGGAGTATGCAGTTCAGTTTTGGACTCCAGTCCTTAAGAGGGATATAAATGAGCTGGAGAGAGTGCAGAGACGTGCGACTAAATTGGTTAGAGGGACGGAAGACTTAAATTATGAGGGTAGACTGTCAAGGTTGGGGTTGTTTTCTCTGGAAAAAAGGTGCTTGCGAGGGGACATGATTACACTTTACAAGTACATTAGAGGACATTATAGACAAATGGCAGGGGACCTTTTTACCCATAAAGTGGATCACCGTACCAGAGGCCACCCCTTTAGACTAGAAGAAAAGAACTTTCATTTGAAGCAACGTAGAGGGTTCTTCACAGTCAGGACAGTGAGGTTGTGGAATGCACTGCCGGGTGATGTTGTGATGGCTGATTCAGTTAATGCCTTTAAGAATGGCTTGGATGATTTTTTGGACAGACATAATATCCAAGGCTATTGTGATACTAAACTCTATAGTTAGTATAGGTATGGGTATAAAGAATTTTAATTAAAAGTAGGGAGGGGTGTGTGTATGGATGATGGGTTTTCATTTGGAGGGGTTGAACTTGATGGACTTTGTCTTTTTTCAACCCAATTTAACTATGTAACTATGTAACTATGTAATGTATCCAATTTACTGGGCGCATGTATGTACAGTAGTGCCTATTGATGCAACCCGCTGTATGAAAACCCCAAGTTGTCAACAAGTCCAGGTCCAGCGTCATTTGGTGAAGTTGTGCACCATTAATAAGATGAGGCAGGATGGAAACATAGGTAATTATTTGAAAGTGCAGGATTATCTTTGTAGAAATGTATCTTAAATATAAACATATGTCAATATGCTCTGTATTTTACCTCCAATTTAGAGCATCAGCACATGCGGATAGGTATGCAAATGACACCTATAAAGTAGATTATGCTTATATTCTGATATCTATTGCAGTTTCCATTTGGATTGTGAACAGCAGGCCAAAGGGTAAATATGTACCAAAACTATCAGTGCTCAAAAAGTTCTCATTTTAACTGGTCCAGATTATTTTTTAAAAAACAGTTTATTGCCATTTTTTTTAATCTATTAGCTAAGAAGATTATTATGATAAAATATACATTAGTGGTAGAAAGGGCAAACAAGGTCTCCATTAGGAGGTATTTTAATGATTTGTAGGATAAACACTTGTCATTTTACAGTATGTCCCATTACTTGCACTAATTCAGAGGAAATAAATACACAAGCAATTCCAGTTACCATATTTTCAGCAATCTGTTTTGTAATGGCGATTAAAAATAGTGTTATCTGAACTCTTAATATTGGTCAGAACTGTGGTTTATAAAAACAGCTCAATCGTGCAAAGCCACTTAAAAACAAATTAAGCTAATTACTGTTCTTTGATAAATGGTCACTCTCACTGATGATTTTTACAAACATTCAATCAAGAGGCAATTATAAACATAATGCTAATGACACATGACAGACAGACAGAGAGAGAATTAAAATCCTACATCTCAATCACTCAGAGACTACACTCATGCAAGTTGTTAGAAATGTCTTGGCAAAACTATGTTCATTTTCAGAAGTTTCTGAAAAGCAAATGGAAAATATGCACATCTCCTGAGAAAAAGGATGCGAGTTCCAAACTATTGCTACTTCCATGTCTACAATTTTCCCCTTACCCCCTAAACTGCGTATTTGTTAAATTTTGTTACCATTACCATCTGTCTGTATATGGGCAGATTTAAGTCAGCAGATTCTCTGCCCATATAAGGACCCTTTCCAATGGCCTAACCGACAGATATCTGGTCAAAATTTGGGCAGGATTGAAGATCTCATCGGGAGGGGACCTGCATAGGTCGTGATCAGATTGTCAGCTCATGGGCCAAATGGCCAGATCAGTCTGATTTTGCCCTGTACATAGGAAAGATCAGCTTTTTTGCGACCAAGTCATCTTACCCACAGGTGCATCACACAAGTTCAGGTGATTTTAGCTGAAGTGACTGGGAAGAGATTATGGGTTTTGTCAACCGCTAGCGGAGCTACAAAACACTCTGAATAAAATGGAAAGAATAGGTGCAAGTGCATCGACTTTAGGACAATGACAAAAGGCACTATTCCAGGCATTTGCTTTAAATAGTTTTGTAGACAGTCAACAAAATTCTGGAATTTCCCCCTATAGATTTCAATAAGAATGTATTCCTGTTTTTTGTTGGCCACCCACACTGCTATTAAACACTTGGGTGCAAAATTCTGGAAGGCCTATTTATCAGATTTTGAATTAGTGTAATGTTTTAGAACATTAGAATGTTTGCTTATTAATTAATAACTCCATATAAATGTGATTAACTAAAATCATGAAGAATAACTCCAATAAATCGAATTTGAACTCTTTTTATAATTTTCTATGGGTTGAAACATTTGAAAAACTTGCATTGAAAAAAATGAATTTGAATGTTAATAATTGTCCCCCTTAGAATTTCCTGGAGTTGATCTTCTGTTTTCTAGGTGCGTTTGAAAAAGCCTTAATTTCACTATGAGGTGTGTGGAGTGTTTAGGATGTTAGTGATCTTGCATTTAGAGGAATTGTCTAAATTAAAGGATCACTAAACCATTAATAAAAATTCCAGTTTGACATGTGACATTTCATAGAACAGCTCTGAGCAAGCTCTGGACTCTCAGCATCTCCAAGAAACATCTATTATTGTTTTTGAAAGGATCAAATATAATGTTTTTATGATGTATATCCAAAGTGAGAATAAAATGTTGTGTTGCACTGCAGTATTACTCCATTCTACCAATTCTTTTTCACAGTCTGAGAAACCTGTGATTACTTGTTCAGCACCTTAAAAAATGTGTGAGGTCTGCCTGGGAATTTCTGCTGAAACACAAAACCAACATGGTTATGGGTTTTGTTGAGAACTATACCTTTAAAAATTCTAATCCCAAAAATCTATCAACAAATTCCTATCTGAAAGGTTGTTAGCAAGTTTAGACAGGAATGGCACATCTTCTTTATCTAAAGTGAGATATTTGGATTCAAACTCATTACACAATATAAAACACATGCCGGTAGCTTTCTAGTCCACAAATCCCATTTCAAGACACTGTGCAATGTTATTTAAAAGTAGAAGTTGATAAGTGTATGTATACGGATGGTTGAACTACTGGGAAGTACAGTGACATCATGTTTCAGTACATGCATTGCTAACATTTACAAAGTAGCTGGGTTTCTAAAAAAAATATTTTCAATTATGTGCTTACTAAATCTGGTTTAACTACTTCCCAGCAGACATCTTGCAGTACAGGGGTAGGGAACCTGCGGCTCCAGAGCCTCATGCGGCTCCTTATCCTGCTTGCTGCGGCTCAGTCTTGCGGCTTTGCCTGTCAGGTCGTATTTACAGCCCTCGCACCTGCTGGCGGTTCTTGAGTGTGCGACCGCGGTAAGCCACCAGCAGGTGTGAGAGCTGTATAGACGTCCCAGGAGTGGCAAGACTGAGCCACAGCAAGATGATTCATCATGGTCCTTACCGCGGTCACACACTCGAGAAAAGAGAGACGATCAGCATGGAGCTTCAGAAACAGAAGTCACATTAAACAGATGAGAACACTAGCATTTAATAGGGCTATTCAGTGTTTAATTTATTTCAATGTAGGCCTACACATACACACTGCATTTCTGTTTGTTGTATTCTGTTGTTGTAACAGTTAAAATCAAAAAAAAGGTTAAAAACGTTTATAAGCTGTGTTATGTTTTGCAGCTCCAGACTATTTTTCTTTAGTGGGAGAGGGGCAAAATGGCTCTTTTGATAGTAAAGGAAGCTGACCCCTGTTGTAGTACATTAGCTTTATCCAGCTATTCTGTTCTGCAGAGCTTATAATCAAAGTCCAATGTGAAAATGTTGTAGGTTACAATATAAATAAAGTGAGGTCAGATGATTAAATGTGGGGTTAGGATTTTGAGTATATGAGCTAAAATGTTATTAGGTTTATAAGTTTAGTGAAGGAAGCACAAATATTTAAAATGGTCACGCATGGAAGTAGCAGTAGTTTTGCATATCGTCAGTTGGTTCTTTAACATGTATATTATATGAAAAATTGTGTGTCTGAATTATATCTTTGTAGTGGTTTGTTAATTAGATTAATCAGTAGCAGTGATGGAAGTCACTCAAAGAAAAAACGTATAAAAAATTTACACCGTTTTTTTACACGGCGAAGCCTGGCGATACGTGGTGTATTACCCTGCTGTTTTTTACATAGCATAATAAATATGCCCCCAAATCTTGACCCTTTGTTAGAAGATGAATGATTATAGGCCTATCCTGTCAGTAAATTTGTCTATTCCAAGTCAGCCTTGAAAACAGACACTCCTAACAGAATCAGTGGGGGGAAAGACTGCAAAATATCAGTGTTGTTGAACAAAACCCATAATTTCCCAATGGAACAGCAGACATTTTGTTCACCTCTTGAAATGACAAGGCATTCTTACTGGTAATACACCTAACTGTATCTGCCTTAGGGAATTATTTTATACCTCTTTTTTGTATGGTATACCATTAACTGCTGGTTTTAGATTTATTTACAATTTTGCCATAATTAGAAAATAACTGCTCTAAAGTGATAAATGTAGTAATTTTCTTTCTGCCAAAGACGTTCAAAAGAGATTTATAGGGCAGTTCCAGTGTGTGGTGGAAATCTGAACCAGAATAATTTCAAGAATTTCTACAAAAAACAAGAAGGGTTTCCCCCCCAAAAGATAGGGAATTTGAAGGATGTTGTCTTCCTTCTAATAATATTTTTCTTTTCTCTTCATTTATTAGAAATAAGTAAAGATATAGTCTTTGGGCAAAAGGATTTTGTTTTAGTCACTGCCAGTTATAACATTTCTGGACTATGAAATCATTTTTAAAGGGGACGTATGTAGGGATGATGTAGTGACCATTTGCAGTTTGCCTTTCATTTTAAAATGTTCTTGCTTTTTTTAACTATTTGCCTTCTTTTCTTCCTTGCTCCAGCATACATTTGAAAGGTACTATCTGGTTTCTGAAGCCAGTGGCCCCTGCAATTAGACATCAGATTAATACTGGGGATATAATTTTATTTTTAATCTAGTGATTTGCCCCATTTCACTTCATCAAAAAATTGCCTTAGGCAAGCCCCCGACCCCTGATTAATGGTAAAAGGGACTTCAATAGCCATTCACTGAAGTGCCCAATTGTGTGTTTGAGGGGAAGTGCCAAATTGTGTGTTTGTATCCAGAAACCAAAAGAGTTCAACAGCAGCTGGATGGGTGTTGAGAGTTGCAGTCTAGAATACTGCACCTTGGGCATCCTTTATATACAGTATGTGTTTTGTCCATAGTCAGGTGGCACACCTGTATATTCTTTATCACCAGAACAGAAAATATAAGACAATGACATTGTCTTCATAGCAACAATAAAAATTGCCGTAGCGATAACAAGCTATATACATACTATACATTCTTAACAGAAATAAAAAAATGTGGTAAAAACTTTGTAGAAACACTATTGGGCAAATTCACGAAAGGGCGAATGTTTGCCAGCGACAGCTTTGCCACACTTCGTTCCATTTCGCCAGGCACAAGTGAATTACCAATACGCTAATTCACTTGAATGCAAAGTTGCATCTCAGCAGCCAAATGGTGGCGAATTTATGCTAGCGTTACTTCATCTGTGCGAATTTCATAGCAAAGTTTTGCTAGCGTTCATTTCTGCCTAGTGAAACTTCGTTAGTACTCTTATGCCTAGGTCAATTTGAATAGGGCGGGTACATAAAAGTTGTATGGACTTCTTTATTAGTGAAGTTGGTTGAAGTAGCCGCTTTTTATTACAAATGTCCAAGGAACCATAATAAAGACATAAAAGATCCTCTATTGCCCTAGACATGAGTCCACCCTAAAACAAATGTGGCATGCCCCTCAGATGTATGAAAATGTTTTTTAACACAAAAATCTTTAATAGTTCGGACTTTTGAATGCAATCCCCTGCCATAGTTTTTTTACAACTTTTATGAATTTCTGGCAACAGGATACAATGTCACTGACATAAGATTGAGGAAGATGTAGCTTTGTTTTATCAGTTCAGAAAGAGGTAACGTTGGGTGAATTTGCTGAGTAACCACCATTCACCAAAACAAAAAATCGCCTGGGGATAGGGTGCGAACATACACTATCGATGGTCTCTTGGCTAGCGAATTGCCCTCTACGCCTGTTAGTAAATTGGCGATGTCCCTGTGGATAAGATTTCTGACAAGTTTTCTCTATTAACAGCCACTTTGCTGTTTTCCACCCTATGCAAACTGACCTGACAGCAAGATCCCTAGCGAAGTTTAGCACATCTTCACTATCAAATGCTCACATTGCGGTTGTAACGCTAGTGAGAAGTCGCCAGTGTTCGGCACCCACAACGAAACTCTGAAATTTATTGTAGTCTGAGTGCATTTGCACCTGGCAAAGTGTAGAGATTGGTGTGAAGCAGATGCTGGCACCAATCCGCACTTTAGTGAATTTGCGGAGTAACAACTGTTCATCATAGATGGCAATAGAGTGCGAATGACCGATAGCGCCAGTCTCTTCCACTAGTGAATTGGCGCCTGCGCCCATTAGTAAGTCAGCGATGTCCCTGCAGGCAGTAATGCTAACAAATTGTTGTTAGTGTTAGCCACTACTGGGTTGGTTTTCTCCAAAACATACAGACAGATTAAATGGCGCCAGATGAAACCAGCCCTAATCTATTGTGTGATATGATAGGGACCTTAGATTGTAAGCTCCATTGAGGCAGGGGCCGATATGAATGATGAACAATTTCCATAAAACAGCAATGAAATATCTGCAAATCCTGTCCCTATGCTTTGATGGCAGAAATGGAAATGCCCAATTTCCCTCCATATTAATAGTATTTATTTAAATATAATACACAAGAGCCAAGAAAATCCTGTAAATGATATCCTTATAAATGTTGCTTAGTGATGTCATTGGTTATAATTGGAGCTCAGCTTAGTGATATCATTTCTGTCACATGATTTATTGAAACTATTTATTGTGTATTATAATAAATAATGTAACCCCTGTTACAATATATGAGGATATTAGAAGTCTCCTTGGAGTTTCATGACCAGTATAAAAACACAATGCAAAAGGCCTCTTGTTTTTATATGATCATGAAACTCCTTGGTAACCTATACTATGCTTATACAGTATTTTACAAAAGAGTGAGTGTATTTTAGTTACTATATAAATAACTGGCTCCCTTCACATTTAACATTGCACGTTTGCTTTGCCAACTCCAATATAGCACTAAAGTAAATGACTGTTAATGCATGGATGTTCCTCTTAGGCTTTACAACCCAAAATGCATAATAAATAAGTTGTATATAATACAATTGTTTTTGTACTTGAGTGGAGTCAAAGGTCATGATGGCTCTCTTCATACATACACAATAAACACTTCTCCTTCTGTGAAGAGTAAAAGAGAGACATTAGTAGGGAATGGGAAAAGGGGGCTGATTTAATAAGGTTGCCCTAGTGAAGCAACCCATACCAACCAATTATCAATTAGCTTTCATCGGTCTGCTTGAGGTAAGCTAATAAAAACAAATTTCTGATTGGTCGCCATGGGTTTCTAACTCAGTACATGTTTCCAGGTGTTAGTTAATGAGTACCATAACGAGCAAATAACAAGGAAAGATTATTCAAAGAAAACGTTAGTATAATTTGACTCCCTTCATATATCTAGCACTATGTCTTACGTACAGGTTACTCTATTTTTATGCACCAAAATCACTACTGTAGCCAAGAATCAAACCCAAGTTTACAATACAGTATCCAGGAAGCAACTGGCTACTAAACAAAACCATGCTGTTTTTATACCCTGTGATTCTCTAACAATTATATTTCCTAGCGAGTATGCAAACTGTTCATTGACAGTGATATTTTTCTGTTCCCTGACAGTGATGTTTTGCTTTTTTTCCAGCTCTGGATGATTTCCTATGACAGCTCCTATTGTAATGAAAATGTCCCTGCCGTCAAGCCAGTCCATAGATTATTTTGTATCATGTGCCGGCTGTTGCTGCCATTGCACTTTACTGATCAGAAGTCAGGTCAAAGGTCCCTAGAGGTTAGCTGTGGCAATATGGTGAATAAGCAACCTCAACAATGGCCTCCTTCATTGATTACCTATTAAAGCAGCAAGTTAGCTATTCCTGCGGATTCAAATATTGCCCAGGTCACTGGAAACAAAGCCTATGGAAAATTCTGTTGCCAAGACAACCCATATCTCCGTTTTCTCTGTTGCTTTTTTATTACATTAATTTTTACTTATATTTATACTTATATAAATACTTATATTTTTTTTATGGTGGTATTATCCTAAAGAATTAAAATCACTTTTGCATATACTATAGTATGTTTTAGGCAGGAGATAATTAACCTGCATGTATGTTTTTAAAGGGTGGGAGGAAATCAGTAATGAAAGCATTGATTGCTCTATACAATAGGATGTATTTGGTTAATGACATCCCAAGACAAATGGCCCATATTAATATTGTATTCTAAGTAACAATATACTGGAGGCATGTTTGGTAGAGTTTATAATGTTGACTATAATTAACTAGTTTTGGTTTATATATATTAACTGAATACATTTATAGAACAATTAGATAATTCACACTAGATTGTGCTGAAACGTTAAAAGAACTATGGCAGCCCCTCCCTTATATTCATGCAGATATTTAAAAACTGGTTTCAAAATATATGTGTATTTATTATACAGTGTATCAAATAAAAGACCACATTTACAGCATTTAAAATTGATTCTGCAGATTGAAAAAAAAAATTTAAAGCCAGAAATTAGCTTTAGGAGTAGAACTACTACTAACAATTATTGTGGATTAATTGATTCCATTCAAGAAGGATATTTGGATTTATTAAAACCAATAATCTGATCGAATTGGATTGAATTGACCTCATTCTGTTCAATCAGCTAGAAAAGGCTTCTGCATCTGATCAGTCCTCATCAATATCAGTATTAAATGAATCCACAGGAAAAGAATGTAAAATGTAAATAACTAGAAACATCATCTATAGCTTGCATGGGATTCAACATGTTTAACCAGTTATATTTGGGGGGAGGATGCCAATAATACATTTACCATTTTGTTTGAGTTATTTTTAGTGATCGGCAGACATGAATTCACTGCGAATTTCTCTGTTGCGCCGCAAGCAAATTAATTAAAAATTGGTGCGTACATGAAAATTGTCGCAAATCAAAATTATTTGGATGCCCATTGGCTTCAATGCTTTAAGCAAATTTTTTGCCGTTTTGTGAATGCCACAGATTCGCCTATCACTGGTTATTTTAAAATTAACTAGACCCATTTTATTTATCTTTAAAAGTTTTTATTAATAATTGAATGACTGGGAATGGAAGGGTTCCTCCTTCAATTTTAATAAAAAGCTGTTCTTACACAGTGTGATCCTGCACAGTATCTGACCGATTGGTCTGCAGGCCAAACAGATGGATACAGTACGTAACAGAGGCCATATACAGCTGCGATTTTTCTTCACTTCCTATTCTGCAAATGCGATATAAACTGGCAGATATAGTTCATTGACAGATTAGCTGCTCAGACATAAATCTACCAATAGTCAGAGGAAGTGGATATGGGTCACACTGAATAGAAATTTGCACAAAACAATTATTGGTACATGTATGGCTAACTCAAGAGTCTCTTTTTCACCGCACATTATCCATTTTTAAAAGTTAGTTTAGAGTTCATAAGCTGAATCACCAGCAGTGGCTACAGGAAATAAGAACGGCTTTCCACACATTCAAATTATTTCACTCATCACTACTTGTGATTTATGCGCTTGACTTGCAGAGTTCAGAAAGGCTGTAGTAAAACTACAAACTAATTGCCTTTTTTGCCTAGAAAATCCAGAGCTCCCAACTCCCTAGCATACATATTATTAAAGTACTTTAGAGCAATTTTCTGGAGATCCTCCTCTCATAAAGTCACTTCTAATAAGTAGTAACAGAAAAATATATCATTTTATGACCTGCATTCTTACAGCAACTACAGGACAAACGTTTTTTAATGACACATAGTTGAGTACAGGGATCGTAAGAAAAAGAACTTGCCATCCAAAGTTTAAAGTAAACTTGATCTGTGTATCCATTCATTTATTTAGTAGTTTTGCCTTTGAAATCTGTTCTGAGAAGGCTATAAATTCAGAAAACAAAATAGGGACAACCAGGGGCAACAACGTAAGAGGAGGCCCTGCTTATTTAAGGCAGTGTATTTTGGAATCTTGCTATTTACAGATAATTGTCTGACTCATCTACTTCTACTATTGCTGTTGTTCATACTCATACCTAATTGGAAGAGCTTTGTTTATTTACAAGGTAAAATAAACTCTTGGGTTAAGCAAGCAAAGGCAGACAAGTTGTCAAGAGCAATCTTAGTGAAGAATGAATTTTGCTGTGACTCATAAAATACACAATGTATCCTCAGCACCTAGCTAACAATATGAACAACTCAGATCAGTAGCATAAGGACCTAATTAGCCATAATTATAGGTAACTTTCTCTTGCTTAAGGGCAGAGACACATGCGAAGATTTGGGGAGATTTAGTCACCTGGCGACAAATCGCCTCTTTTTCGAGCGACTAATCTCCTGGAATTGCCTTCCCGCCAGCTAGAATCTGCAGGATGGCACTCGGAGCGTTTTGTTGCCTCAAGCCAGTGGGAGGGCTTTTCATCATCATCATCATCATCATCATCAGCATCATCATTTATTTATATAGCGCTGTCAAGATACGCAGTGCTTTATTTCAGGGAGATTAGTCGCACCAAAGAAGAGGCGATTTGTCGCCGGGTGACTAAACCTCCGCCAATCTTCGCATGTGCCTCTGCCCTTAAGGCCAACCTATACTTTTCCCAGGCCTTCTACCACTTCTTCGGTCCACCGATGACAAAACCATGTTGTAGAATCATGGCAACTAGAAGAATAAATCATTATGATGAATTATTGCATGTAAAATTGTTTACTTGACATGTCGTGACATTGCATTTCATATAGGTATATAGGATTTGATATTCTATAAATGTTGCTGTGTTTGTTGTATTCGAACATAAACCCACATAAGCATAACAACCTTCAAGTTGTAAATGCAACTGAATTTGAGATTTGGATGCTGGTCTAGCTTCCTTCTTTTATAACAATTATTAATGTTATCATTGGAACATTTTCTATCTATACTACTTTACACATTTAAGTGCATTTGTTTATTAAAATGTTTCAAGGTCTGTTACCAATTTTGATATAGATGTGGGAAAATGTTGTGAAGTTGGTTCAAAGCCCTAACTCATACAACATAAATAACAGACACAAGCAACTTATTAAAGTTCAGCTTATTCAGTGTAATTCCATAGCGTTGATTATCAGGATAAGACATTGAATTATCTGCACTGCCGAAGGCAAGCTGTTTTCAAGCAGATAAGGCCTACTATTGCCTTTGTGAATGTCAATTACATCCTGTATGAGTGGTTTTCTGTCTGTGATCATGTCAAAGAGTCTATTTCAATTTGTACAAGGCATCCAGATTGTGCTTCAAAGAAGATGCTTACATGGTAATGGCCTAAAGTGAAAAGTGTTGTTCATTTTATTGGTAGCTTCCAGACATTCTCAGGGAAAATAATCAATGTGAGCAATTAGCTTTGAGAATACTTTCAGCTACTTATACCCTTATGGTATTCCATACAGTTCCCTTTTAATTAATACACTATACAGAAACTGTATACTGTATAAGAATAATGGAAACATAACATTTTTGGGAAATGTCATCTAGTACAAAACTGAACATTAATATATATATAATTATGTGTACAAGTGTCCTGTGCAAAAGAGTACTAAAATATTAGTTACAAAATAGAAAATGAATTAGCTTAATTAATATAGGAACCAAACCTAGAAATCAGCACTATAATATATTGTGATTGCTTAAATGTACAGAAGGACTTACAGAAGGAGATAACAGGACTCATTTACCAATACTACAGGCATCCATTAGGGTCTGCACCTAGGACTGAAAATAATGTGCAGCTTTACATTGGAGCCCTGTGCACCAATCTTAGGCGCAAAGTGCAAAAAATCATGGCCTTTTGTGCTTTTTTCTGAACATTATGTTATGGGACCATGCTCCAGACAATAGTTTTTCACTGCAAGGAAGAGTCTGCAAGCAGATTTAAACCTTTGTTGAATGTAATATTTCCCTCTGATAAATATAAAGGGAATATCTTACAATTAATGTTTAATGTGATGTATCTCCTTTACAACAGGTACTACCTGTTCACTGTCCCTTTCATTTTCCCTTCCTTGATATATTACTTTACTCTCAGGTCTCTGTAGCAGCCAAACATTGACTTATTAAGCACTTTCCATTTCTCTTGAGAGGACTGCTAATTGCAATTACCTGTGATGTGATTAATATTGATCGGCAAGCTTTCTCCAGCATGCAATAATTGTGTTAGATAAAAGATAACACCCTGATTGAATTGTATTTGACGTTTACATAGCATGGGTTGGTAAAACTTTATAAACTAATGAAAGAAAGAAAGAGACATATGTAGAATCAGTATAAGTATAAAGAGATGGATAGAAAATATATGATATTCACAAATTTACAATGTTCATTTACAGTGTCGGACTGGGACACCAGGGGCCCACCAAAGAACCATAGACCAGGGGCCCACTCTCAGTACTATTATTATTATTCTCCTCACTCATCCTCTATTCACCTAGTCTCTATTCTTTACATATGATAATCTATAATTATTCCATCGATTTAGCCTCTTTGCTCTCAAAGAAATAGGAAATGGCCATGAAATAGGCCAAATCTTTAGCAGCACAAGGGCCCCCTGACACCTGGGCCCACCGGGAGTTTTCCTGGTATCCCGTTGGGCCAGTCTGACAATGCTCATTTATTTAGTTCTTGCAGTACCTTTAGTCACATATTGCCCTGGTTTTAGTGCCAAACTGGGCTTCCTGGGCCCAAAAGAGAGCTTGACATTTAAGGCCCCAACTAACAACATTTAAATGTAGACAGTATAAATATAATGTAGATTTGGGAAGCACTCACAACAGCAGGATAACTGCAATTAAGCTTTTATTGTGCATCCACACAACATGTTTCAGGCTCGAGGGCCCTTTTTCAAGTGGGACCAAAAGAGAGCTTGACATTTAGTGCCCCAACTAACAACATTTAAATGTAGACAATATAAATATGTTATAGTTAGGGATGAGCAAACTGTTTTACCTGTTATAGCTAAATCTATAAAAAAAAAACCTTCACAAGTAGTAATTTTTCTCTAATAGAAATTCTCTGTGTAGACTGTTTCACCAGAAAAAGAGCAACCCATGTCAAGATTGACTTGCCTGCTTCAAGGTTGACTCGCTTCCATGCCATCCCTGCTTCAAGACTCACTTTTCTGACTCGCTTTCAATTGACTCCAATGCATTATATAGACCTATAGTGGGAATAAGAAAGGTTTTTATACTTGGCTGGGGCCTGTCTAGGTCTGGGCCCACTGAAACATACACTGGTTCTCTGGCAAGCATTCCCTGAACTGCCCAATTTCAATTCCTGCTGTCAGCTGCTTTTAGATCATTGAGTCCTTGAGAAAGAATCCTAATTTCATTAGGTCTGCGGCATCAGATTTAGATCGGAAGCTCAAAGAGCCATAAATAGATTTTGCCTAAATGGCAACATGTATAATTGAAATGATACTCTATATTTGTCAAAGGATCAATTTGCACGTGCATAGCTTAACGTTACATACTTATGTCCTTTCAAGATAACACAAATGCATTTTGCACAGTGGCAGTCCACCTCCTGACCCCAGGGGTTCTTCTGCCAAGTCAAATTGCTTTGCAGAGGTGTAAAGACATATTAATGCTTCTCATGTTTTATTGTACAGTAAAAATCATGATTTAAAAGGGGGCTGACTGGCCCACGCTAAAGTGGGATAAACTTCTGAGCTCATTGAATCCATGACTTCCTGTCA
This sequence comes from Xenopus petersii, assembly GCA_038501925.1. NCBI lineage: Eukaryota > Metazoa > Chordata > Amphibia > Anura > Pipidae > Xenopus > Xenopus petersii. Next base: position 125,246,180 of record CM076682.1, read on the forward strand.
GCTGACTGTTCAGCACCCTGCTTGTGTCAACAGCCTCTTTCAGGTCTTAAATTGCTTGTATTTAGCACCTTTTACTACATTTCTTCTACAGCTGGAATGCAATGTGTTTTAACAACCAAAATACAGTTTTTTAAATAGGGGAGATGAATAAGCACAGAGATTAAACCAAATTCTTCCTATAGATCATGTTTTAACAGTACAGCTATTATCACACACTTCCATTGCATTACATTGCTTTATAAACCACTAATGTCAGCAGTACCTATCCCTGGCTCATTAACCAGCTAATGAATCTTAGAACGTCAAAAGATATGACACTCGCAGGGAACCCCTGTTGTCTCTCCCTGCTAGGAGTGAGATGTTCTTTTGAGGTGCACAAATGTTTTCTTGTGCATATGAAAAAGAAATGGCTTGTGGCATCTCTGCAGGAGGGAAAGAGGTCATTGTGTTGCCAATCAACCAAACAGAGGAAATCACTATCTAAAACAGAAAGGAAAATACAGTTCTCAATGTTGGCATTTTAAAATACAATTATGACATGAGTAGAAAATCAAAATAAATAACTAAAAAGGTCAACCCCTAGATGAAATTAAATATTTGAATCCTTTTATTATTAGCAGGTATTTATAACGCACTAGTATGTTCTGCAGTGATGTGCAATAGAAGGGTGCATACATACAATATACAATTTACAAACAAATACTGATAAAAACATTAGGTCAAGAGGGCCCTGCTTAAGATCTAAAAGGAGAAGGGGGTATGAGACAAAAACTGTGACTGTATGAGGTATATTAACATTTGTATGGATTTGGGGAATAGGGCCTACTATGTAACGTCCACACAAGTGATACACATAGCACTTACTCTGGTCTCCAGTGCAGTGAAATAGCACCTTCTTTGTGCTGTTTGTAACTTTGCTAGTGACGTTACACAGAATGCAGCCTGCTGGCGCTCAAGGGACGGTGTTTAAAGGCAACTTGCATCCACACACACTCCTGCTTACACTTTGTGAATGACACATAAGTAAGGCTCACAAAATGCATACCTATGTCCACTGTGGATCCAGCAATGGCAGTACGTACAGGGCCCTGTTACATATTTTACATATTGGTGATCTGAATGAAGCACTAGCTAGGTGGCATCCAAGAGTAACCATACATAGCACTCCCAGCCTGCACCTTGCAATTGCATACTGTCAAATGCAGGCAAGTATGTATTCATGGGAGAAGCACAAGTCTTTGCATATGAATTTGGAACACAAAAACTTTTACCTATGGCCGTTAAACAGGGGGAGGCATGCAAAGTGCATAAACATGGTTGTTTTGTAAATTTTTTGCATCCCGTCCTGTGCTTAGTGAATGAGGTTTAAGGTGGTGCAGTCACATGTTACATAATGCTTGTTAACCAAACTGTTTATTACCATATTACTCCTGTTTTTAATATTTTACAGTCAGTTTTCCATATAAACCACATACCTGCCATCAGTTGTAAAATGTACAGTTTTGGCTATCCAGAACTTGACTGTCCATCTAACCCCTTTAATGGCCAGTGAAAGCAAATGTTCCCAGAATCCATTTATCCGTTTTCAAGTCTCACTTTAAAGTGATACTGACACTAAAATACTACTTTTTAAAATGTGCATTAAAAGTTACCTTTAGGTCATGTTGATTTGACTGTACAAATACTTTATGGCAAAGTTATAAGTAGCTTTTTAAGGCATTATTATGACAGATGTAAAAAAAAGAGTTTCATTTCTGGTGTCAGTATCTCTTTAAGCATTTTTTCCATATTCACTTGAAGCAGGCAAGTCAATTTACTGTAAACCATGCAGCACTTTACTCTCAAACAGTACTGTTGCCATTTTACACATGCACCCTTGTATCAAATGTCCAAGTATTTTTATGATTTTTTATTTTATGTGCTTTTGTGTTATACAAATTCTATTGCTACTAAAGCAGTAAATGAGCAATTGCAACTCAGCACCAAATGTTAAACATTTCTACAGCAAAAATAAACTTCCTCCCAGTTCAGGTAGCATTGTTGGAATTAGATTTATTATCTGAATCAGCTAGGTTCAGTTAATCATTAATTAACCCACGGCAACCAATCACATGTTGGTTTCAAAGATCCATTCCTTTTCTATCGTAAGTAATTACTATAAAATGCATCCCTTCCATGATCCTATTTTGCCTCGATTATTCCTGCATGATACTAATCAGAACCCCAGTCACCCACCTCTCCCCACTTCAGTCTTAATTCCTTTCTCTCCCCTCTCACTCACCGCTATTCTGCTGGTAAAATCTTTATTGTAAGCCCCTGTTAGGTGAAATACAACTTACTAAATTATTCTCCCCTAATTTGCCATATATCACATCTCTTCACATCTCCATATGCTCCTGGTCGTGTCTACATTCAGCTCAAAGCCAAGGCCTGTTCCCACCAATCATATCAAATGCCAGCTACCATTAAAAAACGTTTTATCTTGCTGCTCCTCGCCTCTCCTCCTTCCTGGTATTACTCATATTGTACTATTCCTCCTAAGGAACTGTCTGATGGACATGGAACTTATTCTAATTGTGTGTTACTCTGCTATTGCTCTGTTAGGAAAGGGATAGTACAAGTAGGCAAACACCCCAATGTACAAATAACCCTGACATTCAGATGTTTATGTTGAAGTACAGAGAGATAGATAGATAAATAAATAGATAGATATCCCTAAACACCTACTTGAATATGAATAGAATATCAATAGGAAATGCTGTTTATTCCATGATCAAAGCAATGACCTCTTTGGCTGGTCCGATGCCACTCACAGTGACACAGTGAAACATCATTCTACCTTGTTTGCTCATCAGCATTGGCAACATACCTGTTGCCTGGCACCATGCAATGAACCTATCAATAATCTCCTGCTAATTGACACTAGGCATAAGAATGGAGACCCGCAGAGGGCATAAACATACAATGAAATATGCAAATTGCACAGATGGCGAGTGTAACTGAGGGAGCAGACAACATACAAACTGTATTATATCAGACAGAAACTACTTTGCAGTTGTGCAATGAATCTAAGTCAGGTCTATCGTAACCCCTTATAACTTGACTTACGGTCTTGTGCTGTCAAACTTATGGCATTTTCATTGTTCACTGCTCAATGTGTTAATTCTATGTAAATAACCACAAATGTCACAGTTGAAATCCATTTGTTTTGACAGATGAATCAGAAATCAAGTACAGATTAAAAGATTTCCTGTTCTGCCCAAAGTACAATTTAAATGAAAATATGTTTCTAATTTCTAAGATGTTCACATAACCCATAAACGAACAAAAGGCCATTGACTCCATATAATAAGTAAACCATTTCTTTTTGCATCTTCTGTATGCTTGTTGGTGCTTCGGTGTAAAGGAGATTAGATGGTCTGGCAGATATTTTACTTAAAATAAATTCACTGAAGATTCTATGTATAATATTTTCAGGTACTGATCAATTTTTATCAACATCATTTTTCTATATAGACTTTAAACCTAGTGGTGCATGGTCAAAATACATATAAAGTTAGTTATCCTTCTACACTTTTCTTATCTTTTTTTACAGTTAATTTATAAAAACAAATTGCTAGTCAGTGTGGCCAGAGATGCAGTACATATTCAAGGAGCAAAGGCAACATGCAATTCCTCACTACTTGTTTTGTTTTTTTCCCTTTTTTGGAATTTTCTTGTGTTCCCTTGACAGAAGACTTTGGCCAGAAAATGACCAACTAAATACAACTTTATGCGTCTAATATCCTGAAGAATTCAAGAATTTAAAATGTGGATGTCCTTAAAGGAACAAGCAAAGCCTGAAGCAAAACTGATGGTATCCTGTGTTTTGACCCAAAAAGAGAATGTGAAAATGAAAGGGATTGTCTGTAACAGCTGTCATGCTGGCTTGGGCTTGACAAATGATCCTGCCAGAGTTTTCATTGATTAGCAATATTATGACATTTCCCTTCAAAAACACAGATGTAGCAAAGGCTTGTAAATGGAACCTATCACGGCCTAGCCAATAAGGTGACTTATTGTTTCTTGTCCTATTTTGCATCTGTTGGTCCCTTCAGTTATTAGATAGACGTTTGAACCCAAACTGTGAGGTGAATGCCTTGAATCTTGAATTAAACAAAATTACCATAGGAGACTAAAGGCTAATTTTTAAGTAAGTGTTGTAATATGAACATACTTTGTGAAGTAGCTGAATACACCCCTGTTTGAGTTATTCAGTTTCGTCCACCGCTTTGCTATGAATATGATAATCTAAAGATGTTGTCATGCAAACTGTTGATTAATTGGTTGACTGGTTACTTAATAGTGAGAACTGCTTTTTTTCCATATACAACAACACAATAAATCATAAACAAAAAAGCAATGACAAGATGACCTGGAGTTTAGTGAATTTAGTTTAAGAGATTGCTTACTATAAAATAAAATATGCAATTATAAGTGGAACGATTTACTTTTAATGAATATCTTATAATAACATTTTATTTTGTTATCATCAGACTTCTTGTATATGGCACACCCCAAATTTCATCTTCATTTATCAAATTATGTGCACTCTTCCCCTTGTTTTGTCTTTTCTAGTCACTTTATGAACTTTGACCCCTCTCCTAATTTGAATGTGATCCATCATTTGGACTTTAATGATTTCTAAGTCAAGTGTTTTGGGGCAGCTATGTTGTGAGGATACATCAACACAATGATAGATACATACATATACACACACAGGTAACTGCCAAATAAAACATGATCATTAATAAAATTAGGCTAAGGGGCAGATTTATCAAGGGTCAAAGTGGATTCGAGTGAATTTTCGAAGTTCAAAAAGTTCAAATTTCTAAGTAAATTTTTGGGTACTTCGACCATTAAATAGGCTACTACAACTTTGACTTTGATTCGAAGTAAAATCGGTTGAATATTTGACCATTCGATAATGGAAGTACTGTCTCTTTAAAAAAACTTTGACTTCAACAGTTCACCCAATTAAACCTGCTGAAATGATATTCGAAGTCGAAGTATAGCCATTCGATGGTCGAATTTCGAAGTATATTTCACTTTGAAATTCGACCTTTGATAAATCTGCCCCTAAGTGTTGAAGTGACTAAACGTTTCCCACTACCCTGATCAACCAGTTCTAAGTTCATTTTTACACATCTAGAGCAGAATGAATCATAGAAACAAAAATCTGATTGACTGTTTACCAGAATAAATATTTGTCCATGTTATTGCATTGCCCAAAGTGTATTAATAGGCTTTCGGCCACTGCAAGTCACAATAGCAATTTTAATATACGTTGTCATATATTTTACAAGTGCCTTGAAGTTATGTGAGTTCTTTATTCCATCAGATGATCTTATGTTTATGGTGATAAAAACACTGTCTTAGGATCCATGCCAGAATCTCCCATAGTTGTTAGAATGTGTTTAGGTCTGGAGACTCAGGTGGTCTTGGCATATGTTTTACAACATTTTCATGCTCATTAAACCAGTGACCTGTAAATAGACACTGAAGTCCTGGAACAGTATGCACTCACCAGGATAGGAATGTTTCACCACAGGAGGAAAGTTATCACTCAGAAGAACTTTGTTGTAATTGTCATTTACCTTGCCCTATAAGTGAGTGATTGCACATAAACAAAGTCAAGTAAATGCATGAGAAGTCTGCCAATTGGTAACAATACTCAAACCTGCAGTTTGGGTTTGGCTTGGACCACACATGTCCTTCTCTGTTTGTTAGGATTAAGGATTAAACCCTTAATTTTAAAAAAAACCCTACCCCCCTTACTGAAGAGAAGAAGATGGCGCCCATGAACTCAGATGCCCTGAATCTGCATTGAGGGGTAAGTAAAGAGTTGAGGGCATTTACCAGGGGTAAGAGCTAGGCTGGGAGGAGCAGGGAGGGGGTCTATATAGGGTAGGCGGTAGGGTTTTTTAATTAAGGGTTTAGTTCTCCTTTAAGAAGAGGCAATTAATGAACCAATCAATTATATGGCTGCTCATTGGACCACTTCCTGCATGGTCTATAGCCTTCTACCTATAGAAGTGCATATTGTGTTTTAATAAATGGTTCTTCCATTGCAAGTCTTTTATAATACTCTCTTTGAGACGTGCTCACTGGACTAAACTTCATTATCCTGACTGCTCACAACCTTTTTATATTATGTTACTTGGATCTACTAGTCTATTTTCTCTTGTACAGGTATTGAATCTATAATCCAGAATGCTCGGGACTTGCGGCTTTCCAAATACGGAGTCTTTCTGTAATTTGGAGCACCATACCTTAAATTAAACCCAACAGGATTGTGTCGCCTCTAATAAGGATTCATTTTATTTTAGTATGGGTCAAGAACAAGGTACTGTTTTATTACTACAGAGAAAAAGGACATCATTTTTACAAATTTGAATTAAAATAGCATTTATGGGAGATCGCTTTCCTGTAATTCGGAGCTTTCTGTATAACGGGTTTCCAGATAACGTAACTCATACCTGTATCTGAAAGCAATACATAAAAAATTACAATTATACAGTACATTCTGTCATCCACAGTTGCCCGTGTTGATTTAACAAGCTTTGTAAAATTACTTACTTACTCCAGACGGTGTAAAAAGATGTGTAAAAAATATGGGGTGTTTATAACGTTTTGTATTTCTCCATATGCAAATTTAATACCATTATTATTTGGGACCCCTGCAATGATCTATCAAAAAGAAATAGCTGGGGTGTACATAAAGGGAATGTTTTATTTTTTATAAAAAAGTCAGATACAGTTATGACTGTTATTTAAGCCATTGTTTTACATTAACTCAAACCTCACAATAACCATGAAAGTCAATATAAAAACATTTATATGGCAAGTTTATTTTGGTGGAAATTGCTGTGAACACAGTTTTAGTCTAAAATAAATATAGAGCTTGATAAATATGCTTGACTTTAATAGGCAATGTCTAACATTCAGGAGGTGATGTATAGCATATTTGCCATCTTTTTTTTTAACAGCTTGATAAATAGGTCCCTATGTATTTCACTCTCCCTTTATGCCTAGAAGTAGGCAGAAAAATAGACAGAGAACAAAAGATACAAACATGTCATTAACTAACTAGTTACTAGGCAGACTATTTAATGGTTTCTAAATCTAATTATTGTGTATTAATGTTTCCTTTGTTTCTGGGAACCATTTCTTTAAAACAGTAATAACTGTGTGAGGTGAGCCCCTTTTTTTAAGAACATAAAACAAAATGCCTGGTGAGAAAAAGGGTGCAATAAGAGAGGATTAATATTATTTAGTAGATTTAAAGAGCCCAGTAAATTTACATGAAGTAGATCATACACAAACAAATGTTCAAAAAGAGGATCATACATAAAGTGAAAGGGCTTTGCTTGTATGCCCCACTATGTAAAATTAAATTCTATTGAATTGAAATTTATTTACACAATTTCATTTGGTCTTAATTTGTTTCATTGGAATTTGGTGCATGAGTTTTTCCTTTTAAAAACATTCTGTCACCAAAGCTGAGAAGGTAAGCATAGCCAGAAGGATAACTTCATTTATCAGTGGCTCAAGTGTTCACTAGCAGACTGATCATGCAAAAGGAAAGCAGTGTGGAGGCAAAGTGGCAGAAATTTCTGTTAGCTGACTTTTAGAGCTTCCTGTGATTTGTGCGTGCTTGGAGAGGCCGGCTATGAAGAAGAGCAGGGCACCCGTTTGAAAAACCAAAGAGGCAGTTTAAATGTTTTTGTTACGAGTATGTATAAATATCAGTTAAGAAAATATGCTATCCCATTTAATAATCTGCTCTGGCAAGTACACAGAGCTACTGAAATACTGATACATAACAGCCCTTTTGTTCCGCTACAGTAAAGGAGTTGTTTTTGGTGTATTTAGAATTCGGTCTAAGATTTATAGTATGCCATACCAACTGCACAAAACTGGTATCCCACATTTATCAAACTGTTTTGATTTGTCAACTTTAAAATTTTTCGAATTATTGAGAATTAGGGAAAAAAGTAAAGTGATATGGCCAGAGTTTTATGGAAAATGTCAAGGCTGTTACATTTAAAGTAGATGTGGCTGTGTGTTAATTCAGTAGATGGGTGTGTTAATTCAGAGAACTCGTCTAGAGTTTAGCAACTATACCCCGTTCGAAAGCAGAGCTTATTTTCAAAATATTTTTTTACCAAGTTCAGCAAAACAGGTGGGCATAGTTTATCCTTCAGAGAAAGCTTTTATCAGCATATTTGAGTATATTGTTATGAATGGGAGCTGTCCTACTGATCAGATCAGCCAATTAAATCTCATCAACAGACTCCACAAATCAGAGATCCAGTAACCCATCGAAAACAATGAACAATATACTTTTATTGGACAGCACATGTCTCAATGGATAGCCGATTTGCCTTCCAGCACTGGGGTACTGAGTTTGATTCCATCTTGGGCACTATCTGCAAAGAGTTTGGATATTCTCCCCACTCTCTCCCACACTTAAAAAACATACAGTTAGATTAGTTGGCTCCTGCTATAATTGGCAAAAGTTTGTGTGAATGTGACCTTAGATTGTAAGCTCCACTAAGGCAGCGAATGATGCACTATGTAATCTCTGTAAAGCACTGCAGAAATGTGTCTCTGTTATATAATTACCAGGAAATCATTTTAGTGCTATAGGTTAGTGAGCCAGGGCAAAGTAATATTACATATGCAGATTTTCTGACGTATTGGTGAGATGGTTGTATAGTATGGGGGTACTAAATACTACTATTAAATCTGGTGATTTCCTTTTTATTTAACTGCCTGTGCTGAATACACTATACACCCTGCCAGAGATTGCCAAGAATTCCCAGTCAGCATATTGAAACCACCAAAAATGTTTGCAAATGTCCGCAACATAAATCACCTGCTTTGTTTCCTACTTACTTTGTTTCTTCAAAAGTAATAGAAATTCTGTACTAAGCAGCAAGTTCCAATCAGAGCCAGGCCAGGCCCTATGCAACCTGGTCGATCACGGCACCAGTGTGGCGTGTGCATGCACGAATCGCTGTGACACACAAGACAAATCTCAAAATGCCTGGAAGACAGAACAGACAGTCGGGGAGAGCGGGGACCAGACATGGGGTAAGAGAAGGTAAGTGCCTGGCACCCCCCCAGCTTTGCGCCCTAGGCACGTGCCTACTCCTAGTTCCGGCCCTGGTTCCAATGTAACGGTGTTATTAGAATAACTGTATATAGCATGCTTCAGGTTTGGGACCTGTTATGCAGAATGCTTGGGACCAAATAAGTAATCTTTGCTAAAAATCATTTAAAAATAAAACCAATAGGTGTTTTGGCACCAATATGGTTCATTCAGCTTTGTTACCATCAGCCACAAGGCAAAGTTTTATTATTACAGAGAAAAAGGAAATCATTTTTAAAAATGTGAAATATTTGCTTAATATGGACACTATGGGAGATGGCTTTCCCATAATTTGGAAATTTCTGGATAATGGGTTCCATATATGTAAAATTGTTCGCTGGCGCATTATCACTAAGCTAAGGTTAGCGTTAATACCTGCTCTAGAATGTTCGCAAAAGTCATTTGGTTACAAACCTTGAGAAGTCGTTGATGTCTGTAATCAGTCAAAAAGGACAGAAACATGTTCACTAACGTTCTCAAGCATCTTTGTGCAGGTTTTTTTGCGCTAACAAAACATATTACATTCCCACATTAGTCTTTTTTAAAGCTCCATTATTTTATTATGCCTGGACATAAGGCCTGATATACTCAAGATTTTTAACCCAGATGCAAGGGGCATGATTTGATAACACTGGAGGTATAGTCACTCAAAAACCGCAACAAGAACTAATAGACCAACAGACAAAAAAATCCACTGATAAGTACCATAGTACTATGCCATAATAGGTATTGTCCTATATAAGTGCAATATCAGGAAAACTATTGTCATTCTCTATAAATAGCACTATATGATAACCGTACTATATATAGTACCATTACTGGATGAGATATCTTATCTGAAAATTCAATACACAGAAAACACCAAGTTATAGAAATAGTACAGGTATGGGACCTGTTATCCAGAATGTTTGGGACCTGGCATTTTCCGGATAATGAATCTTTCTGTAATTTGGATCTTCATACCTTAAGTCTACTAGAAAATCATATAAACATTAAATAAACTCAATAGACTGGTTTTGCTTCTAATAAGGATTAATTATATCTTAGTTTTAGAGATGCACCGAATCCACTATTTTGCAAATAATTCTCTTTTTAAATTCTTTTTTTTCCTCTGTAATAATAAAACTGTGCCTTGTTTTTAAAGAATTAAGTAAGATTATCCAAAAAACCCTCAGCTGGATAATAGGTCCCATAGGAGAAGTAATTTAATCATAAAAAGTGTAGCAAGCATTGCACTCAACATTTTACATCACTTTCATGCATCTTCTGATGTATCCCATTGACTTTACCAGCAGTAAAGATGTATAATATGGCAATTATTTTGCCTTCTGTCATAATATAAATATGAAGATTAGCTCATTGCAAGGATGTGTTCATTTACACAGAGTGACTCTCTCATTTGTATTATATCAGAAATTTACATTGTTTTATTATATAAAATATATGTATTGTGGGATTGAGAATAATTTGGGAATTACAGAACCTTCCAACCTGTACTTTGGAATCATTTTCAAGGTGTTTTAGGAGACATGCAAAGGAAACGAGTGTTTTGCCCATTCAGGCTCCAGGAACCATCACCAGTTCACTATACTGAGTAGACAGAGATAGATAAATACACAAAAACTAATTTCCAGTACATGTTATCATTTGCTTCTCAAGATCCATTGCAATGGATTCATCTTATGTCAATGTCCAATCCAAAAGGGCTTTAAGGCATGACCTTATATAGATTATATACAAAGTGCTATGTACATACACATACAAATTGTGTCGATCTCATAGGTCTAGTATCACATTGTTGTGTTGTAAATGATTCATTGCTTGCAACCACTCAAGCCTTACTGTGCGTAATGATTTCCTTTAATTCACATACATGATTATCTGTTGCCATACATTTACACATACAATAAATCAACCCTCTTTTTAACTATAGATGGGCTCTTTTTTTTGAGTTCTGTCAGGGATCCTGTTAAGAGTTATTGTTATTTATAAATGTAACAGGCACTCACCTTTCACTGTAAATGCAAATGTGATTTTTTAATATACTTCGCTGCTGCTTTCTATTATTATGTGTTCCTATTGCTGAGAGGTTAACCCAGCACCACCTGTTCACATGTTCAAACTGGTGAGACTTTTAAGAAAGGAAAATGTTGTGGCCTCCAAAATAGCTTTGTTGTCTTCTGCTGGCACCTTCAGGATTCATTTAGTAAGAATCAATAACACTATAAATGGGAGAGGGGTCCACCAAGAGTACAGCAAAGGAGTAAAATGTACCTGCACTACTTTTTATCTGTACTGCATTGGGTTAGCACAATGATTAAAATGCATTTGTTGCAGGAATTGTAACGCAGGGAATCCCAAACTCAGAATAGACCCCAAGGACCCAAACACTGCTCACTCTTCCACATTTGGCTTTGGGACTAGCCCTCCACTATTTGGATGGCGCCAGGTCTTAACACGAGAGGCCCAATGGGAGAGTTCTGAGCAAGAAAGGGAACCAATCATAGGATAATGGAATGTGCAACAAGAAGCGTAGTCGAAAGCCAGGCCAGGTCATGAACAGTCAGACAAAGTGGTACAGATTCAGGAGACAAAGGGGTAGTCAGGGTCACAGGTCAGGTCAAAACATACCGTAAGCGAAGTATAAAGGAATACAGACTTGAGGAACAACCAGCAGGCGATTCCTATCTGAGCATCCAAAAGGGGCCAGTAGGCGCACTGTATGTCTGAATGTGCTGGACTCCCCTGAAGAGAGCTCTAAATCATCCGAAGAGCATTTGGAGTGAGTATCCTATTTAAAGGGACAGTACCCTAAAGAAGCACTTGAAGATACAGAGACTGTTTGGGGAAAGGACATGAAAGGACTTTGCCTTCTTTAGTTAGGTAGTTAAACAGCGTACACAAGTTAGTTAGTGAGGCCCTATTGCCACTGGTTAGGAGTTATGCATGTATTAGTTGCCCATTTATAGATAAACATTTATTCAGTTTAACCAATACTGTGTGTGTAATTACTGTATTCCTAGTGGGCCACCCGTACGTGCATTCCCGGATTCCACTAGGTAGAGGCACTGTGTTAGTAAGTACCAGGTACCCAGCATTCATTTTGGCAAATCTGGCATAGCTGTGCCTGGAATGACACTTTAATTCTGTAAAAATACTTTATTGTGAAAAAACCTGCAGAATGTGTTCAGAATTTCACTTTGTTCACTGTGAGCACTCTTTTCTTGCAAATATGTTGGGATGAGCTCTGCTAGACTATAGGCTTTAATCATATCTTCCATTTAATCCACTTCTTATTGCTACTTATTTCGGCATTATCACTTTGTCCTTGTTGTGCATCCTGCTTGGTGTCATGTATGGCAATGATATAGAGCACAGTTTCCATCCAGTCCTGATTGGGTCACGTGCAAAATATAGCCTAGGCAACCTCTAATAATGATCACACTGCTTAATTATTTTAGAAATGATATTCATTTATATATGAAATGCCCACCATTGTCCCTGCAGCTGTTGCTAACTTCAGACCATTGTTATTTTATTTTGTTTATATAATGGAAACAAGTTGCAATGTTCTTAATTTACATTGGTCCTTCTCCCAGTAAATATGGGTGTGGGATGAAAGAAGATTTTATACAGACATGGGGTCAACAGCAAATTCCTTGGAGATAGTTTGTAAGTCAGAATTAAAATCACAATCTCTATGCTGCCCGTATAAATTTAATATTTTAGCTCAGCCATCCTACATGTGAATGCAAAATAATATATACAGATCTGGAGTTTATACAAATTACACCAGTCACTTATTGTGGCTGTGCATAAATATTTTCACAAGTATATATATATATTTTTTGTTCTTTTACCACATTTTCCATTAAGATTTTTCTTTTGTAATTATGTTTACTGTATGTGGAAATGCATACACTGAAACCCGAACAATAAAGGGAGGAAAAGAAAACAAGGGAAGACTAAATACAACTCTCAAGGTAACAGAATATCTGAACAATGCTGGAAAAAAACAAGAACTCCAGGCCGCAGATTGCTGACACAGTAATCAAGCAATTGTGTATTTTGATAGTAACAATGTACATTACTACTCTTTAAAATAAATGGCATACAGGGAGATTTCTGGCCTTTTGCCTTCAGCATTTAGTACTGCCTAAACATGTGGCATTAAAATGATGCAAAAACTGCCCTAATTTATCCACAAAGGAAATTCTAGCCTATGAGCACACTGACAAGTATAGGTACATGAAAAAATGTGGTGAGGCACCTCTTGAAATCTCTCCATGCATCCTAATATGTATTATTGTAAAAGTATCTGGAAGAAAATCTTGAGGTAAGGCCTAGAATCCCTACCATTTGGGTTTTAAGAGATGAATGTATAATTAAGCCCCCCCACCCAAAGTTTCTATGAAGGTGTTACTGAGTCTGCAATTTTAGTATTAAGGTGGCCATACACGGCCGACCCGTTGGACCTGTCCGAGCCCATTGCTCCTCGTTGTAATCTGATCGTTCTGAGCCACTCGTTTGGCGATGTTGCCAGGTGAGAAGATATCTTCATGTATGGCGAGCTTTACCTGAGCTGCTATTATCTCAAGTGTGCTTGCCACAGCCATCTTTATCAGCTTCTATTACAAAACAACAACCAAAGAAAGATATAGCCTACAAGCACATGGGGTAATTTCTGAAAGAACTTAAGGGTGTGAATAGATGTACAGATCCAGAGAAATACAGCTCTAACTCTTTATAGTAAATACATCTTATGGTTTGTACAGGGAAATACCATAAAGCTATGTCAACAGTTTCCCCACTAGGTAGAATTTGCCAAGCAATATAACAGGGGCAGTTTCCCATTATAAATAGCATTATTGATCAAACAGAGTGATCAAGTAGTATTTGCTTGTGTCTTTAGGTATCATATGAACTGCCAATTGTGCTGTTAAGTATATAATGCTGTTCATTTAGTAAATAAGCATGGGATAAAATCGAGATGGAATCTATGTTTCCTTCTCATTCCTTTATGAATAGTGGTTTTCTTTAGAACAATATGAATATAATTTGGGCACTGCCCTAAGCTGATCTGCCACCCTGTACCTGCTGATTTGAAAAACATCATGTAAATTGAACCCACTCCTAACATAATCTTGGCAGATTTCAGCTCAGCTATCTAAATGACTTTGCGCACACATTTTGTAATAAGGACTAAATGCAGCACAAGAATGAAACACCAGTATAGAAAAATGCACACTTAGGGGGTTATTTATCAAAGGTCGCGTTTGTGAGGTTTGTGAAGTTTGTTTATGAAAAACCGGAATGGAAAAAACTTGAATACTTGAATTGATTGAGTTATTAGAGAAAAAAATTGATAGAGTTTTTGAGCGCAAACCACCGAAAAAAACCCCCAAACATCATGTAGGCTAAAAACATCTTCAGGATTCGGTTCGTGATTCTGTCTGGCCAAACCGAATCATAATTTGCATATGCAAATTAGAGGTGAGGTGAGAAATCACGTGACTTTTTGTCACAAAACAATGAAGTAAAAAATGTTTACCCTTCCCACCCCTAATTTGCATATGCAAATTCGGGTTCGGTATTTGGCCGAATCTTTTGTGAAGGGTTTGGCCGAATCCAAAATAGTGGATTCAGCGCATCCCTGTCGAAAAACTAGATTTTTTTCGGGAAAAACACAACTCAACCTTTGATAAATAAAAAGGGCTGAATTCCTTGGGTTGGCGCCCCTAGTCCGTGCAGTCCGATCGCCCGCCCTCGCGCTCATGTGTGTAAGCGCCATCGAACAGCGCAGTTGAATGGGGACGCACAGGTCCCCATATTGCTGCTAATTTTTTGCCTTTGTGGCCATGCCACAAATCTGGACCTGTAAATAACTCCCTTAAAGTTCTCCATTAGTGGCTTAACATAACCCCCTTAGTTTACTCCATTTGACATCAGTCCAATTGTTATTTATGTGTGTGTTTGCATGAGCCCTTACAAGTTCTGTAATGCTACCATGTGCTTACACATTCCTGCTGAGTTTTAAGCTTTCCACTGGAAAAAAATTTCCAGTGGAAATCGCTTCAACATTCAGCAATTGAACTTTTATCAAACAACCTTTTTGCATTACAAAAAATGTTCAGACCTCTCCTGCCTGTCTTAAAACTATCCATTCTAAGGTTCAATTCTGTCTGCAGTTGCCAGAAAATATTATGGGCACTGAAAAAATAGTACAAGTATGGGACTGTTATCCAGAATGCTTGGGACCTGGGTTTTTTCTGGATAATGGATCTTTCAGTAATTCTGATCTATATACTTAAAATAAGGATTAATTATATCTCAGTCGGGATCAAGTACAAGGTGCTCTTTTATTATTAAAGAGAAAAAGGAAATCATTTGAAAAAATATGGATTATTTGGATAAAATGGAGAATGCCTTTACGTAATTCAGAGCTCTCTGGATAATGGGTTTTCCAGATAACTGATCTCATACATGGAACTGCTGGGAAAATGCAGATTTTCACACTTAAAATAGGTTACAGGTAGTTGCAGCTTCTAGCAATGATTTGCTAGAGATTTGCTAGAGAATCATTTCCTTCTTTAATACATTATTCTATGGATGCAGCATACAGGGAAGGTAATAACATAATTACATCTGGTACAATAAATCCAAGTTTAAAAGAAAATCTATTAGTTAAAGATCGATGGATGTAACTCTAAGACATATTTGGATGTTTTAATAAATACTAAATTAAAAAAAATAAATTACTTAATGGCAAAAACATGCTGAAATCACTATACCAGAAGTAATTGGAAAGAGGAGTACTAAAAGCTAGTGTTAGGGCACCCTCCCCTGGCACTTTTCATAATTACAGGCATTTGAAATGGACTTTGAGTAAAGATGTTTTTCAATAAATAGCTAATTCAACCCTATTTTGCAGGGTAATGATATAATGTGTGTTCAATTGTTTCAAACAATGTTATTTGTAGCATCATAGTGGCACATTAGGGCAGGACTATATGGGCGATTCAGCCGCGATCCGACGTGCTGCGCAAAATCGCAGGCGTCACGTCGGATGCGACGGAAATAAGGTGAGTAATTCAATTGTCGCATTGTGTCGCAGCATTGATGCGACGCGACACGACTGTCGTGTCGCATCTACAATGCAACACGATCCGACACTGCCTTTACTTACCTTGTTTCCGTCGCATCCGACGTGACGCATGCGATGTAAAACAGCCCAAAGCACCATTGCTGCTAATACGGGCAGTATTTTGGTACTGATATTAATCAGGATTGTGCTCTGTACAGCACTGTGAAATATGCTGGCGCTATATAAATACATGTTAATAATAATAATAATAGATATGTGCCACAAAGAAGAAGCTGGTGTAGACAAATATTTTTAGATATTTACTTACAATATAAAGGTGAATGGTTTCTCAGTATGGAATAATGACTGGCACGAATACTAGGGGGCTCATTTATAAACACAAGCACATGTTAAAATGGATGTAAAGCGTACATACATAAAAATGTGTGTGTATATTAATGCCATTCTTTTTTTTACTATTCTTTATTTAGGATAGTTAATTACACAGCTGCATAAAATAGGGAGGGGAAAAACAAAAGGCAAGAAGGGTAGGGTAAGGGGCTGGGGAATCTTTTTACATTTCATAGCGAAAATAGGTATGACAATTTTCATAGGTTCTTTTATTACAACATTTAGGGGCCGATTGAGTGAAGGATTTGAAGTAAAAAAAAACTTTGAGTGAAGGATTCGAAGTAAAAAAACTTCGAATTTCGAAGTGTTTTTTGGGCTACTTCGACCATCGAATGGGCTACTACGACTACGACTTTGAATCGAAGGATTCAAACTAAAAATCGTTCGACTATTCGATAGTCGAAGTACTGTCTCTTTAAGAAAAAACTTCGACCCCCTAGTTCGCCATCTAAAAGCTACCGAACTCAATGTTAGCCTATGGGGAAGGTGTCCATAGGCTTTCCTACGTTTTTTTGATCGAAGGATATTCCTTCGATCGTTGGATTTAAATCCTTCGAATAGTTCGATTCAAAGGATTTTATCGTTCGATCAAATGAATAATCCTCTGATCGTTAGATCGCACTATTTGCACTAAAATCCTTCGACTTCGATATTCGTAAGTCAAAGGATTTTATTTCCCAGTCGAATATCGAGTATCGAGGGTTAATTAACCCTCGATATTCGACCCTTTGTGAATTGGCCCCTTAACGTTATGTAGCACAGCCTGATGATAATTCCGTACCTTAGGTATTAAGCTCCAGTACTAATATTGTATATTAAGAAGGTTTTAACCCATATCACATAAATACCTGTTACCAAACCTACTATTTGTTAAGCAGACCCTTTAAACACCTCTCATTGTGGGTAAATTATTTTAGGTAGGATATCCAGGGCCCCCAGATTACCCGGTAACGGTCACTTCTATTATGCATTATATGACTGATCTCATCTATCTTCCTATTCTCCTCTACCAGGGTCCGCCAATCAATATGTGTTGGAGGCAGTGTTTTTTTCCAATTCCTTGGAATCTAAGTTTTTGCTGCATTAATCAATTGTATAGTAAGTATGTTAATAGACTGTCCTCTATTATTATATTCAGCAGAATTAACGATGAATCAGATTCTTTAACCGTTATCTCTGTAACTAGCATTATATCAGTTAAAACCCTTTGCCAAAATGGTTAATCACCTAGTGATTAATTTGTAGTTCATTTCTCTAGTTCTCATCGCGCAGTAAGTTTTGTGAATTGAGGCCAAAGCTTTCTCCCAAAGTGGCACTGGAATTATGCAATTTAGTTCTCTTTCCCATTCCCGATGTGCTTTGGGGATACAGTGTTATTTGATAATAATTTATAAAACCTTGAGATCCGTTTAATAATAGCATCTGCTTGTTCAAACATTTTTTCCCACTCTGTTTACGGTCTACTCCAGTCCACATCTTTGATCTTTTGAGTATAACAGGTTATTTGATTGTATGAACAACAAAACTCAAAAGGGAGACTGCTTCAGCTCCTCGATATTCCCCGAGCTAGGTGCTCAAATCCTCAGTGTCCCCACTGCAACATATAGTCAACCAAAAATACATGGACGACACTTCTGGGCAAGGTTTTTATTGGTTGGTTGGCTGTACAGGCCTAACGCGTTTCGGAAATGGATCCCTTAGACATAGGCCTATGACTAAGGGATCCATTCCCAAAACACATTAGGCCTGTACAGCCAACCAACCAATAAAAACCTTGCCCAGAAGTGTCGTCAATGTAGTTTTGGTTGACTTTATTTGATTGTAGTTCCAACTATTTAACAGGTGGGCTCCCCACCTTAATTGTAGATTGGAAAGCAGGATCACTTTATTACAACTTATAAAATCAGATATTTTTGTAGGTCTGCCCATATTAAATTGCCATCTCTTAAATAACCCAATTTCTAGACTGGGCTTAAATAGTAGATTATTAACCAGCGGCTGGAGTATATAGGGAAATTTGATAAGAGAACTTTTATCCCTAATGGAAAACCATATTAATGCCATTTTTAATAGGTATTCAAACCTATATATACTCCTTGCACTTGCATGTACTCCACCTCTGAATAGTGCTCAAGTGCATGCAGTGACCCTCTAGAACCCTGAAATTACCACCAGCTCTATATAAACGGCAGAAGTGCTTCTGAAAGAAATACATATTTTGTACTAGTTCGGGTTAACATTGCAGTCAAATATTTTCATCTTTTTTTTTTGTTATTAGTTCTTTAAGTTCATGAAACATGAGAACTCATACTCTGGACCCACAGCATTGGAAAGGGCCATTCCATGTAAGCTGCCAATCACATCCTGGCAAATCTGGCCTCACTATTGAGCTTTTGGATAACTCTTCTTCTCTTCTTATTTCTAATGATGTCATGTTATTCTCTGTCCAGTTCTCTAGCAGCACTGTGCTGGGAAGAATTTTGTTGGCTACTGATTGAAGTTCTGTCTGCTGCAAAGACTTTACATTAGGATATACTGTATATCCTTAAAAAATATAAACGTTTATATTCATAGTGTTTCTTAGATGTATTTTTAATTCCCTTTTTATTTAAATAATATGTATCAGATTAAATAAAGGCTGGAATTCCAATAAGATGTTTACATGCAGACCCACCAATATAAAATGGTGTACTGGGCATTTAAACCTTCTGTATTTTGATGAATCAGGTTGCAGAGCACAAAAGAGAGGCCTCTGAGATTTAAAAGTGCAGCATAGATAATATTATTACACCTGTGGACAATTCTCTCGGAGCTCAATTAAAAAGCATGGCATCATTACCTAGAAATTGTACAAATCTCAACCCACTTTGCTTGAACAAAAAGCACATTATACCAATCCCTTTGTATCACAGAAATAATATTTAAATATGTTGTTTTCATCACATTACTATGATTAACATGTGACTTCTGCCTATATCTTATTTTTTTTCTTTATTATATGTTCACAGTAGTATCATAACCAGTGCAAAACAGCATAGAGGAGTCTAATGGAGATTTACAAAAGATGTATGTTTAGTGAAATTGCTTGTTTACACTATTAAATCACCAAAACAAATTTCCTACGCTGTTTTATAATACAGTTCTGTTATCAGCACCCTGGTTCTCCATTGCTTTTCAAACTCCCCAGATTTTGATACGCAGGTGAACCCAAAACCCACAGGTCAGACAGGTTCAGCTGACCAATTGCCAGCACTATTTATATTTGGCACCACTCCACCCCCCTTCCAGACCTCCCTGCATGGTCCGAGTCCTACTAGTGATGGGGCAACACTCACTTATATACTCACCAAATGACATCAGAGACAGGGTGGGATTGGAGCAAGCATATCATTTGTTGCAGTAGGCCTGGTCAGAATCTGTTAGGGCGGACTAGGGTCAGTAGTGGGCCTAATACTTTTCAAAGCACACATCGCTACCCCCCCCAGACCATACCACTGACTGCGTAACTACTGAGAAAGTAGTACAGACAAGTAGAGGTCTGCTTCCTCGGTAGTCACTTGCAATTTTGTGCAGAGGGAAGGCACTGGTGACCTGCAATGGGAGCAAAATTGCAAGGGGAAAAGGGAGCCTCCATGATTCTTCTGCAGCCCCCCTATGTTATGCCCCTGGGTGTCAATAAGCATGCTGGGTGTCAAGTGGAGCTGGGATAGAAATGATTGCAAATATTTCTGCCATGGCTCCCAGCATGCACAAACCCTTATAGCTGCTGTAGAACCACAACTCCCCACCTAAACACCCTTCAGCTGTTTGTGAAAACAGGAAACTGCAGAAAAATAGCTACATAAATGTCAGACACAAAAAATATATCTATATCCAGAGGACCTGGGACCTCACTGCCCAAAGGGCAATAAAATCTGAGGTGGGGTATACACAGTACCTGTGCTAGACTGAGCTCAAGGTTTGACCCTGTACATCAGGGGAGCAGTCATAAGGAAGCACAATTAATATACAGATCTCTACCACAATGCACATTTTTCAGAGTAACCTAAATTATAGCTGTCATATAATGGGTTTAATAATAACAGATATTTCTCTGTTGTGTTGTCTTCATTAAAGCCAGAATAAATCCCACAATTGTAGCACATAATCCTAGCATCTGTAAAACAGCTATTTCAATGCATAAAGGATGCCAAGTCACTTTGCATTCTCATTGGCAGTAATGGTGCTCAGGGGGCTGGTTATGGCTCCACAGAGAAGCGCTTATATTCTTTCCATGTGCAAATTTACTGCCAAAATATTCACAAAAGTTTATTCTCTGTTTATTTAACTGGCTAAATTAGAGAACAGGCTTTAAAATTGTTCATTTCAAAATTATTCAAAATTATGGAAGTTTCATAGGTGGCTCCTTTATTGCAATTGTTTGTATCACTCAATAACATATCCATAGTCTTTTCATTCCAAAGACCAATATCCTTTTCTATGTAAGTACTATTAATTTGTATAAAGGATCTGACAGAAACAGCCACCTTGTCTTGTCGTTAAAAGAGAACTAAAGCTTAAGAAAAAAGTAGGCAAGAGATGCTTCATATTATGTTTTGGGGTGTTCTACAAGCCCAAGGCACCCACATTAGTGATGTCCGGGCCGTCCCAATAGCCACGGGACCCGCGGGTCGGGTGGGTTCGGGGTCGACCTCGCAGTGCTCCTTGCGGGTGACGGGCGAGTGCGAGTTGAGCTCTTCTCCTGCTCTCCCCGCCCGCCACCTTCAAATGCCGGCATCCAACTTCCGGTTTCATAGTCTCGCGTCTGCTCATCCTGCCCCTTTTGTGACATCATTGTGACATAATTGGTGGGGCGGGGCAGCGTGGGTCTATAAAAGGACCACCGGAAGCGGGTGCAGGCGGGCGCAGGTCATAGCAGGGCCGGTTAGGGTCGGGTGCGGGTCAGGGAAACCCTGACCCGCACATCACTAAACCACATCCCTTTAGCAGTGAGAAGTGATGGTCAAATTTGTCCCAAAAAATTGCCAAAATTTCGAAAAAAATCTCGAAACGGCGAGAAAATTCATGAAACGTATTGAAGACAATGGGCGTCAAAATAATTTTGATGTGCGACAATTATTATACGTGCGATTCTTTTATCCAAGTCCATTAAATTCAAGGGGCGTCTGAATAATTTCATTGCGCAACAATTTTTATGTGCGCAACAATTTTCACAGCAGTTTCACAAAAACATTTGTGGGCGGCGAAGTATGGAAATTCGCAACGAATTCTTGCCTGGCGAACAAATTCGCCCATCACTAGCAGTGCGCCTAGTAACTTGCTATCTTCTTTTCTGTTGAATAACTGTGATGTCGGTTAACTGAGCTTAGGGGCCGACTCAAAGCATTTGTAGAATAGAAATCCATTATCATACAAGACTAATTTTCCATTAATTCAGATTCTCATTAAATAGCAGCTCTGACACATCAGCCCTTTAGCAACAGCCTCTAAGCTTAGCTTCTCAACAGCCCAGAGCACACTGAGCATGTGAGAGTCCAAGATGGTGAGCACTGGTGACAATTTTGAAGGCCTGAATCATTACCGTTGGGGAGATGTTATATCATTAGACTGGTGCATTTCTGGCCATGTTCATTTTTAGGGTTTAGTTATCATTTAAGGTGATCAAGATGCAGTTTGTTTTCCATTAGCAAAGCACTGTTGCTTTGTTTTATATGTTTGCCTGATGAATGTGTTTTTTTATGTACTTGGCCAAAAAGCAAACTATATAGTATATGATCTATTATCCACAATGCTTGAGACTTTGGGGTTTTCTAGATAATGGATCTCTCTGTTATATGGAAACTAATACCTTAAGTCTGATAAAAAAAAAATATTTTAAACATTTAATTAACCCAATGGGATTGTTTGTCACAAATGTGGACTTATGCAGCTTAAGAGAAAATAAACACTTCTTTTTAATTACATGCTTAAAATGGCCTTTATGGGATACCGATAAGGATTCCCATATAATTTGATATACAAATCTTTGCTGGTCCAATCAGTTTCTATAACAATGTCATTAAGATCACCTGTTCTAAATTATAGTTAGGTGGGGGGCATATTGTTTATTTTTTTAAGACTTGAAGGCTCTTGTTTTTCCTAATGTTTTTCTTGACAAGCCCCTCCAAGCTTGGAGGCTCATCTGTAAGCAATAAATGGACCCAAAGGCTTCAGTTATATGTAGTGTGTAGGCTTCAGTTACAGGTAATGTGTAGGCTATAATTTTCGGTGTAACTGAAGAAGCTCTTGGATAGAAGGTAAATATCAGTGGGGCAATGGACAAAAAGCAGTTACAGCCTCAATGAGAAATAGAGCAAGGCTTAGTAGAACCAGATGAGTTTTTGTATCTTATCCTTGGAGACAAGCTGCAGCCAAAGCTGGTGATTTGAATTGCTGTTTTACTGTGAAGGTTAGAGGGGCAGTGGTTGGCATTGCTGCCTTTAACCGTTGGTCTGTATGAATTTTGTATGTTGTCCTTATACTTGTGCTGGTTTCCTCCAAAACTCTAATATTTAGACATGATAAATAGCTCCTGAAAATAATGTGTATTTGAGATAGGGACTAATGTGAGTTATGAATTATATTAATTATATTTAAATGCTTCCATGTTGTATGCCTTTGATATATATTAGTAATAATAGTAATAATACTGAGAATCTTTCTTCTTTGATTGGGCCCCTACTTAATTTAGCAAAAATATATTATACACTGCTATTGATCTTGTCTCCTTAATGCTAAATATGTCTCATATAAAGACTATCATGGTGCCCCAATGTTATATAACCCCATCAAGCCATCTATGCTAAAAAGAGTTATCTAGGAAAACCATTTTCTACGTTTAGATCAGGAAACACTGTTAAAAAAACAATTTCAGCTACTGGAAATTTCAGGGGTATACCAAAACAGAAGTTCAAAACACAGGGGCTGCTGATTGTTTCGGAAACTATTGTCTAGGTGGGTAACAGGCACGGCAGTGCTAGATGTGCTACATCACCTATACTGGAGATCATGATATATTACTTCCCCTTTCCAAATCCTTTTCCAAAAACGGCACAAAAACTTAAAAGAATTAACTGAAATGGCCAAACTGTGAAACTTGCAAATCATTTCCTTCACTGAGTCCTAGGTGCATATGCAAGCAGACAGAAATGCTAAGATTTGCAGTAAAATTGCATCTTTAAGCTACATATACCTGCTTAGAAATATCTACAACAGTTCAAAGGGGTCTCAGTGCATCACTTGATTATCCAGCTAGAAGAATAAAAACATTTAGCAATTCAAGTCAAGGCTCCTTTTACAAAGTCTGGTTGAAAAGCCCCAGCAGAATTTGCATGCAATTAATGTTATACTATTCTCAACAGTAACTCAATGGTTTGCAGAACGTGCCATATGTTTGTCAGTTTGCCAATGAATCAAGATGTTTTGCTGCCTTCAGAGTCTAAATAATTAATGGTAATGTCTAAAATCTAACCCAAGGTTCAAAGCTGAGATGACAAAATTGGATGGTTTCTTGTGATGCTCAACATCATCGGGAGGATCCAACAATTTATGTCAAAAATCAGACATTTTAATGGCTTCCTTCCTTGACTAATTAAATACTTACTTGGTCTTTTTTTGTATATAGACGATAGTCTGTCTGCAGATTTTTATTTGATAGCGTTCCCACGTAGATATAGGTAAAGCTCAGCTGAGTAAATACTAAGATTTCTTTGTATTTTCAATTTCTAATTTTTACCTGCCTGTATATTTTACATTGTTATATAGTTACCTATTTGAGCTTAATCAGTGATTTATGTTTTGCTTGTATTGGAATATATATATATATATATATTAATCAATGTATTGGGGCTATGAATAATTTGGGCCAGATTCAATTCAAAAGTTATCTCATGGTTTATCATCTGAAAACTCATAGCCAAGATTCAAGTCGAGGAGAAAAAACTTTTCTCCAAATTCAGTTTCAGTTTTTTCCCATAGGCTTCAATAGAGCTTTCACTTAATAAACTGTGAGATAAATTTCATCTGAAGTTGAATCACGTACATGAGTGTCATATGGTAAACGTTTTCTTAATGTTATACAAAATGTAAAGATATTAGGGATGCAATGAATACACTATTTTGGATTTGGCCAAACCCCCCTGAATCTTTTGCGAAAGATCCGGCCAAATACCGAACTGAATCTGAATCCTAATTAGCATATGCAAATTAGGTGTGGTAGGGGAAAACATTTTTTACTTCTTGTTTTGTGACAAAAAAGTCACGTGATTTCCCTCCCCGCCCCTAATTTGCATATGCCAGACACAAGGATTTGGCTGAATCCTGCCGAAAAAGACCGAATCCCGAACTGAATCCTGGATTGAGTGCATCCCTAAAAGATATTCACATTAATATGGATAAAAAAAGATTTTGTGTCTATTATAAGTATGTTATTTAAAGTAAATTAATAATAATATAGCTGGTTTTTAAGGTTTATCTACCCTATCAACCAAGCAGCAACAAGAAAGTCAGAATGTATGATTAATAGTAGAGGACCTGAATAGAAATGCAATAGGAAGAAATATAAAGTTGCAGCCTTACCCACAATCCTTTTTTTTGGTTGTTGGGTCAGTGCCCCCACAAGTAAGATTGCATTACACATTACATGCAAATAAAATCTGAAAGGCTGATAATCCCAAAATCATTGTAAATAAAAACCAAAAAAGCCAACAAGTATATTTTATGTTACTTGTAATATTGGTGTGTAGGCAGCCATTTCGGATCATTTTGCCTGATCAAGTGCTTTCAGGAAGAGCCAGTGCTCCACTATGGAACTGCTTTCAGTTAAGCTATTATTTCTCCAATTCAATGTAACTGAAGGAGTTACAGTGGGACGTGGATTTTTACAATCTATTGCTATTCTCATATCTGTCAGGGAGCTGCTATTTTGTTACCTTCCCATTGTTCTGTTTTTAGGCTACTGGGGATGAAAGGGAGGAGGGTGACATCACTCTAACTTGCAGCGCAGCAGTAAAAAGTGACTGAGGTTTATCAGAGCACAAGTCACATGGTTAAGGGCACCTGGGAAACAGACAACATGTCAAGCCCCATGTCAGATTTCAAATTTGAAAATAAAAAACTCTATTTGCTCTTTTGAAAATCCGATTTCAGTGCAGAATTCTGCTGGAGCAGCACTATTAGCTGATGCATTTTTTCCATGACAAAATCCCTTTAACTAACATGTTTACCTAGCTGGATTTCAATTGCATCACAATCTAATGATACAAATTGTTCAACTTGCACAGGTTTGGTCCAGACAAAAACCACAACCAATATGCTACTGTAGATTTCATGAAAAGCATTATGGCACCGTTATTTGCACCTTTTTCTGTAAAGACAATATAGACTATAATTATGTAATGATGTAGTCTGTTCCTTCTAAATCTCCAACAGTACTCAATAGCAGAGTGGATTGGTTCACTTGAGGTTACCCAGTCAGCACTGACATTACCAAAGTATAAAGCTAAAATATTTATATGATCTGTCTAGCCATACGAGCATGCTATGGTTGAAATCTTGCCAGATTTATAATTGGCGATAAACAGAATCCTTGCTTGAGTAAACTGCATTTATATCAAAAATCCAGCAATGCAAACTGCATCTGGTGACCAGGCTTGGAAACATTCAAACACAAATATTTCTATTTGTTTTCTAAATAACTGAAAAAAACAAGCTTGATGTATAAAATATGTTTCAGATAGACGTGCCTTTCCCTGAAGTCTCCCACATTATTGCCTGGTTAGCATTTTCATTGATCAGCAGACTGGTGTTGGCAACATGTGTACCCGTAGAAAAATCTACACTTTTCCTCACATCTAAGGGAGTTATATGATGTCATCCACACTACACAATGTTATGTCATTCGTGTGGATGTTCTTTCATTTTTGCTTTTATAAGAGAGAAGACCATTTGCTGCTATAATTCCAACAAAGGCTTGGGACGCAGCCTAAACTTTGAAAAATGTTTAAGAATACCACTGGTGAATTTTGCATAAAAGATATATTGATTGGATGTGTGCAGGAGCAGTTACTAGTATACTTAATTCTATTTGAAAACCATTTTTAGGTTTTAAATGTAAAAATGACCATAAATTAGGTAAGATAATGAATCACTAAATCTGTATAAACTCAGTATCAAGGCAGTACAAATGAAGTATCACAATAAGGCATGGAAATGTTTCTTTGTATCATCAGTATAGTTTCTGCTTTGTTTAGATTCTATCTAATCAGCTTGGAACAATTTTCTGTTGACTTATTAAATTAGGTTTGTCAAACAAGAACAGATTTAGAATGGAGGCTGGCTGGCTAGATAACCCAGCATGAGCTCTCCCAAGTATACAGCATGGGGCTGAAACTCTTCCAACACAGCATTTTCACAGATGGCTCAGTAATAATGCTTCTCGCAGTACTATACTTCTAAATTACTAGCTCAGCTGAAACAGTCTCTGAAACTTGGCTGTCGGCTAACTCCATTTTCAATAAATTATACCTTTTATTTTTTACATCGACATCGAGCAATTTGCACAAGTGGTTGGCTAATATGCGTGCACATTGTTTTGATTTGTTACTATTTCAGCAAAAGATCTATGTTTAGCATGACAAATCTTGCTCCAGTCACCCTCCATCTAAATATATATATTACTGTCCCTGTACTACTAAGGTTCATGCCTGATAAAAGCTGTCAACTCACCACTCCAGTCCAGGTTTTCAGGTCATTGGCCTGTTTATGGGGCCCTTCAGGAGGGCTTGATAAACAAATACCTGGCTATAAATTGGCCAGATACCTATTTAGGCAGGTTTGAATATCCTGTTGGGTGGAAACCAACCTCATTGGAATGTAAATGTCCAACAAGTTGCATTGGCAAATGAAACTATACTTGACTAATCAATAAACATATATCTGTAATAGATATTACTCAGAAAGGAATATAGAAGGGAGAGTATTTGGAGAAGCAAAAGGAAAGGATGTATGTTACACATGCTTGATGTGCCCAATGGCTTTATGCATATCCTGCACTACACTTTATGCCTCAGGAACCCTAACCAACACTGGAGAGAGTAGGGATTAATTTTCAATTGTGCTGAATAGTTTTCGTTACCCTTTATTTCATGGAAGGTGGTACAGGACTTTTTTGAATGGGTAAAGTAATGTCCTGTGGGACAACTCCAGATCAGGGTGGGCTTTAGGGTGTCATGCACCTGTGAGGCATAGTACCCCCTGTTGGAAGTAATGGCACAAAAGCTACTAATACACTGGTGTTTTAATTTTCACAAGCATCACTTCATTTTAAAAGATAAAGTATGCAACTTGCCAGACTATTAGAAACCTTGTACATTTGTTCAACATCTTTTTTGTTGGGTGTTGTTTAACATCATCTTGCTTGTAATAAAAGAATATAATATGATTATAAAATGTGCTGCATTTTTTTTGAAAATGAATGGATGGTAAAAAACACTAAACATTAATTAGTCATTATTAGTTGTCCTATAAGGCCTTTACTTTGTGTTAAACATCCTTTACAATATTTTTCTATTTTTCTCCGTATATGAAAACACTTGTCACCATGGAAAACTGGTAAATGTGAAATATGTTTAATAAAGTGTACAACTTCCTGAAACATCTCTATTAGAGACCATTGAATGGCTCTTAGGCTTTCTTGTTGAAAGACCAGAGATGTATCCTAGAAACAGGTATTGCATTGCATAAACGAGTCTTACCAATGTTTATGTTTTATGTCAATGAAAAGGTCTGAGAATGATCATTCTGAATCCCTAATCACCTAAAAACCTGGTCATGGTGTAAGTTTATAGCTATGACAACAGTTTAACAAGTGTGCACAAATTAAGTGGGACATAACCTTTGTTAATATTTTGACATTATTGGAGAAAATAGTAGCAAACACATTTGCTATTTACCATTAAATTAATATACTACATACCACCATGAAACCCCATATTGGAACATTATTTTAAAGTGGAATTTATTCAATTTAAAGCACGTGGTGGGACATTGTGAGTCACGTGGACTGCGGCATACTGTTCAATCTGTAGATACATGTAGTATACTGCATTTTCTCCTCCTATTTTCTTCAATCCAGATCAAGTTTGCTCTATCTGCATAATGTATTAATAATTTTGTAATCTGCAGGGTAGATAACATTGTTGTAACGATGATAGTTTACCCCTGGTGGTCCAGTGGCTCTCCCTGGTGGTATAGTGGCCAGCGGGGGCAAATTGTGGCTGTATATTCCTAGTGATTATTGCTGATCTCCTGGTTATTGACCCTTGCTTTGCCTGACTATTCTGAACTCTGTATCCACACCCTTGCCTGCCTGATTATTCTGAACTCTCCAATCTGTCTATTGCCTGCCTGATTATACTGACCTCTCCAAGCTGAATCCTGCCTGCTTGACTATTCTACACTCTCCAATCCTGATCCCAGCCTGTTTGACCATTCCTAGAACTCTGCCTACACCGACCCGGCCTGTCTGACTATAGTGACTATTCTTAACTCTGCTTAACTCCACGCTGTGTTATCTGGCCTGCCTTCCAAGTTGAGTTGCCTTCCATTGCAGTATCCTTGTGAAACGAACGTGCCCATTTGCTCGTCCAGAACCTTTAGCTCTGCTCCTCTCTAAAGGTGGCCATAGACCAATGATACGCTCGTTTGGCGACATCGCCAAACGGGCAGATCTTTCCCCGATATGCCATTAACGAGCATGGCTATATCAGGGGTAATCTGATTGTTCGGCCGCATGGCCGAATGATCCAATTACGATGTGCAATGGGCTCCAGCGGGATCGGTTGGGTCAAAATCAAACCTGATCGATCGACCAAACGACCGATCTCCGCTAGACGAAAGCTGTCGGCACTCCCCACACACGATCCGAAAATCATACGAATCCTTGATTTGTGTGTCTATGGCCACCTTTAGTAAGACCTGGCAGCATCCAATTAGCTGAGGGCTCCTCCAGAGGTGAAAGGCAGGTGTTAAAGGCAGAAGCAAGAGCCGAGACCAGGGAGCCTAGCATTGGTTCTGGATTTAGGGTGCCGAATGTGAAAATTGTAAATTAGCCCAAAAATCTTGCTATTATTTCACCATTTTATGCCAATTTGAAGCAACAATATCATTCAACATTATAATTATAACATGTATAATTAAAATATTATTTTTATATACATTAAAATGTGTATTTAATTGAACCCACAATTAACACATCTGCAGTGTGAGACATAGACAGGTTATTACATAATCATTAGTCACTACACCCACTTGGCTCTTTAAATAACTACTAGTTAGTCAAATCTGAAGAAACAGTCAATATTGAAGAAACATCAGAAACTTTCCTTTCTAGCTCAGTGGCTGAAATATACATTTTTTTTCTTTCTGGATTGTACTAGAGATGAATGTCCTAGAATGGTTTCTCAAGCTTTTATCAGCCAGATTCCAAGCCAAAGCCCAAGCTTCATCACTTGACAATATTACCAATATGAAAATTTAGGTTACAGGTGTCAACTTCAATGGATAAATCGTTTCCGGAAACGTTTAAATAAAGGACATACT
The DNA here is from genome assembly GCA_038501925.1 of Xenopus petersii. Classification (NCBI taxonomy): domain Eukaryota; kingdom Metazoa; phylum Chordata; class Amphibia; order Anura; family Pipidae; genus Xenopus; species Xenopus petersii. The sequence goes on from CM076682.1 coordinate 125,276,509, forward strand.
TAATGAGTTATTTAAAAGCACTCATATTCTGAGACCATTTGCAATTGGTTTACATATTTGTTTATTTGTGGTTTTTGAGTTATTTGAATTTTTATTCTGCAGCTCCCCAGTTTGCAGTGTCAGCAAACTGGTTGCTAGGGTCCAAATTACCCTATCAACCATGCATTGATTTGAATGAGAATATGGAAAATAGCAAGATGAGTAATAAAAAGTAGCAATAACAAAAAATGTGTACCCTTACAGCGCATTTGTTTTTAGACAGGGTCAGTGACCCCCATTTGAAAGCTGGAAAGAGTCAGAAGAAGAAGGCAAATAGTGTAATTAAAAAACTATACAAAATAAATAATGAAGACCAATTGAAAACGTGCTTAGAATTTCCCATTGTATAACATACTAAAAGTTAACTTGAAGGTGAACCACCCCTTACATCCTAAAATAAATATCTTTTTGATGATTTACAGAAATAATTAGCACAAAGCCTAGCAAATATCTCAGCAACCAGCTGGGCAACCAATTTTAAAGTAATGTTATCAATGTGTTAATGAATTATAAAAATGTCAATAAAAATATCGCATTTGTATCAGGCAGACAGGGTTTGGGGTTGGGGGCTCATTAGCGCTGCTAAATATCTCATAATTCTATGGTGCATGGAAAGTGAGAGAAAACTGGTTAAACTTTATGTTTCATGCAAAGGTTGCACTTCCATAGGCAAGGCACACTGTAAGAATCATAGAAAGGACACAGTTTAGCAAATAGGTACATTAACATAAAGAGCAGAAGCTTTCTATTTTAAATAATTATCATGTGTTATATCCGTCCCATTCTCTTTAGTAGCCGTGTGCTACATGATAAATCAGCCCACTGAGGCTTTAATGATGAGTACATTAAGCTAGTCTGCTCCACAGAAATGCGCTCCAAACATTCATCGGTGGACAATAAAAGCAATAGAAGTCGCCTTCATTAATCCACTGTGACTGGAATGATTGGATTTTTATTTTTTTGCAGGGCAATCACTAGACCCAGATGTTCCTAATGAGAAATGGATTCTTCCAGCAGAGCCTGGCTCGTTGGACTCTTGTTGTCAGACAGTTGGTTAGGGGTTTCAGAATTGCCTCTGGCTTTGTTACATGGTTCACTTACTGATGGGTTTCTTGGGCCTATTGTATCAGGCTTTATAGTTGTATTTAAATACCATTGAAGAGATAATCTAAATGAAATCCCTAAGCCAGATGCATTTGGAAAAAAAATGTCAACGATTTGTTAGAATGTATAATAAGCAGATCTGAGCCCATATGCTGCAGTCAGGATAGAATCTGCTCAGCGCTGAAAAGGAAAAATATTCCGATTCATTCAATGTCTAATGGACAGTGTTGTTTACCTCAAAAACTGTCAAAGGGTTTATAGCAATGTTTTGCATTTTATTCTTTGAAGCTTAAACCATCAGATCAGCTCCAAAGCTGCTCAAATCTGGGCCTATTAAAATAACCTTGTTACCTTCCATTACTTATCTGAAAAATATGTATGACTGGTAGAAATATCCAAATTATGCAAATTTCTATCACATTAAATTCTAAGTGCAATAATGTAACGCTATTGATATTTTATAATATCAATATTATAAATTATAATACATTGGTAACTGGCTTGTTCTAACAATTAGTGTCAGAGTGAAATACTTTCGGCCCACCAGGGACCAAACAATTTGGGGACCCCTCTGAAAAGTTCACATCACCCCCCTCCCACTGTTGTTTGTGGCTGCCAGCCCTTTAAACACTTCAGTCAAGACCTCTGATGCCAACAGGATCAGGGAAGCACCTGTATAGGACGAGGAAGAACATGAAATCTTAAAATTTTAAACCTAATATTTAATTATAATGGAGTCCATGGGAGACCAGCTGCTCATAATTGGGAGCTTTCTGGATCCCTTATGTGTTTTCTGGATCCTATACGTGTACAATAATTGATTCTAACTGGCCTTCAGACTGGGTCCTCAACCATTCCCTAGGGTGGGCAAACCCCACAAGAACAGCATGAAATCCTAATATATTAAAGGGATACTGTCATGGGAAAAAAACATTTTTTCAAAATGAATCAGTTAATAGTGCTGCTCCAGCAGAATTCTGCTCTGAAATACATTTCTCAAAAGAGCAAACAGATGTTTTCATATTCAATTTTGAAATCTGACTTGGGGCTAGACATATTGTCAATTTCCCAGCTGCCCCAAGTCATGTATCCCTTTAAGATAACACAATCTTAGCCTCTTTAGTACAGACCTGCAATCATGACATCTTTAGAAGAGAAAATATTTCAAGGTATTATAGAGAGGTCATATTAAGGAATATGATGTATGGAATATTATCGTAAGTAGCAACCAAAATGGGGAATGATCCTGCTGGGTTTTAATGGAGAATTGAGTTTAATGCCACATAATTAAACATGAATGTGCTTTTCTAATTTATATAACAATGACTATAGTTTAAACAGTTGTACCATAGGGTAGGGCCACCATAATAAAATAACTTGCTTGATGAAAGTCTGTATCCATTTTTTCATCTGTAATTAGATTTATTTATGGCACTTTGGTAAATAAGCCTTGTTAGAGAAGGACAGAAACAAATTTGTTCATGAAATCTGTAAAAAGCAGCTGTAAATAAGGAATTTAAAGTATTATTTAATAAAAAAGCTAAATCTTGACTTTTAGGGGTATTTACTAATTTTTTTTTTAAAAAAACAAAGTCGACCTAACACCCATCCACAAATTTAACTCTTGCATCAAAAATTATTCTCGAAAACGTTGGAGCAAAAAAACATCAAGACAAATTTGTGCGTCAATTTGAATCGTACAATTGACTCTCTCCGAAAACTCAACTTTATCGAATTGTCGTATCAAAAACTCAATTTTATCATTATCGGACGAATGTAAGGAATGCCTGGTGGAGACAGTGGGGCTGCATAGAGGGACTGACAGAGTGCACACACACTGGATCAAGAGACTGCTGTGCTGGCGGGTTAAGTTGTACATAGTTAAAGGGGAAGTGGCTGCAGCCCAGGGTGCGGCTTGTTTAGAGTAATCGTCTTCTGTGCGCTGAGAGAGGGAAGCTGCTGCCCTGACAATTGTCCTGTTCCCCCGCAGTGCATTGATTGTAGGATTGGTGCCCCACTAGGTGAGTTCTCTGCGGGTTTGCTCAATGGAATCTTTTTGTGTTCAGCGTCCTAAGTCTCATCTCACGAGACCTTTGACATCACGGCCAGGAATCACCGTTTGACACTACTGGCAGGTCGTGGTCTACCAGAAACCTGCGTTTGGCGCCTACACGCGCCTGAGTGAGTACAGCCCCATTTCAAATAATGACTTGCGTCTATTCCTGCGCTCCCCTGCGGCTGAACGCCAAAAAACGGAACGCAGGGGAGCGCAGGTCGGAACGCTCATGTGTAAGAGCCCTTAGAAAGGATTGCAATACATGCATTATAAATCAGGCATTTTGAGGTCCCTGCTAGTCTCTCATTCCCCATTTCACAACCTTCACAATAAGACTGCCACCAAAACTTTTAGCACAACTCCTGCAAAGTAGCATGTGAATAATACACATTAAATTACTATTTTTTTTTTATTAGAAGCAATTTAGGGCAATTTGGCCCACGCAATCTCCATTACTACACTCAAATACACATCTGATTTTCTAAATGTATTTTGTAATTTTGTCAGTAATTACAGAACCTGGTTAATTTTCATGCAAAAGATGTAAATAGATATTTACATGTCATTTCCAGTTTCTGATGAATCTCCTTGTAATAAAAAAAATCTTCTAAATATTTTACCCCCAGACTTGAGAAGTAGGTTGTTTCCAGTTACAATGTGTATATAGCTTTATGGTGCTCTCTTTGCTATTTTTTTTTTTTCCATTTTTTTGCTTTTTATTTTTGTACAAACAATTAAATTAGCAGGATAATGATTTCAATATAGAAGCTCTATCCTCATATTCATTTGACTTTTATTATCCATTTTGAGGCAAAAGTTTTAAACATTACGGAAAAATAAATCTAGCCCTAAGCTCAGAGTACAAGAAAAAACAGTAATGTAGAAACTGAATGAACCACAAGAGGGCACTTCCATGTGCAAAGTCTTCACTCTCCCAACAAGCTTAAAGCTTTTTGTGTTACACAGTACCAGCATTAATGCTTACACTTGTATAAATATATAAATGTATTATAGATATATTTACATATAAAAGGCAAGGAGCACCAAAACACAGGTTTATACACCTTAAATAATAGAAATAGAAATAAAATATAAAATGTCAGATTAAACCTTACCCAATTAGGATAAGGTTTGGGATAAATGCTTATTCGATGACCTGGGTGAATGTTTTTACATATCTGTATCATGTAAGTGATTTACATATATGAACCTTTTTATGATCCAAGGGGATCCCAATCTAATGCTGTACTCTAAACAAAGTTTCAAGCCAATGGGGACTGAGCCCCTTTGCCTTTAAACATTCAATCGAACACAATGCATTGATAAATGCTATTCATCCAAAAAAAGCAAATCAAGACCATGGCACGTTGTAGTTGTACAATTCTGAAGCTGTTTGTAGAATAAGTGCTGCGTGGATAGGTGCAAATTTAGCACTAACCATATTTAGGAAATTAACTTACATTAAGGCACTAATGATTATTTTTATTCATAAGCCCAAGAAGCCGATTTTATAAGGAACAATAAAGGCATATCCTGGGCTGTATCTCTTGTTGGTAGCTTATGTAGGAGTCACATTTAGGGGTTATCAAAGGTTGTGTTTGTGAGGTTTAAATAAAATCACAACTCAAATGTTTGCTTATTTACGAAACACCTGAATGTAAAAAACAATTGGAGGAAAAAACTTGAATACTCAAATTAAATAAACCACTAAAATAACCCCAAAAATCATGAAGGTTAAAAACATCTTCAAATGGTTCAAGGCACTTCTGCCATTGACTTCTACAAAATTTATTTGTAGAAATATATTTATTATTTTTTGGATTCAAGCTTTTTACAGCTCCGTGGCATAATAAACCTTGAAAAATTCGAATTTTTTATCTCGAAAAACTAAATTTTTAGGGAAAAACTCAACTCGACCTTTGATAAATAACCCCCAAAATATTTGTTTCTGTACAAACCGGTAGGTACAGTTTTCAACGGCTGGTGTAGAATTTCAAAACTTAAACCATGCACAGTACCCTCCTTCATAAATAAGCCCTACAGTCTTCTGTTAAAATATTTAAATATAATAATAATAGAGTCACAGCAAAATGTTCAGATCACTTCTTCTGGGTTGGACTCGCCCCACCTGGCAGGTAGGCACCAGGATCCTTCAAATAGCATAGTGACAAACGTGATTTCAAGGGGTACCATGAAGTACACCACTTCCCAACTTCACTGGAAGAATATGCATAACTTGAGCCACTGAATGCATATTTGTTTTTTGTATGTTTTTAGCCATTGGACACTCATGGTCTTGATTACTTATATCCCAGTTACAAAATTTTAAAAACATTTACTTATGGTCTAATTGCACATTCAGTGTTTGTTCCACAGTTGTCACCACTCATGCAGCCTTCCTTTGTGTTTTTGGGCCTGTGAGTGTCTATTGACAGGTGGTTGCTGTTCATGGCAGGCAGCACATCCAGTGACAGGCATTTCTCCACTGGTGAAAAAAAGTCAAAGGAGCAAATACTCTATGTGCCATTAGCCTAATATGACCTTCTGAATTCCAGAAGATCTTGTGTTTGTACCTGCCAATCACAAACATGAGAGGGTGTAACTTATCTGTGCAGCCATTAAGAGATCATTATCTGAGGAATGGCACTACTGGGTAAATAATATCACTCATCAAAGCTAAGTGGATACTATGGACATGGGTCCTTTAGGGCAAAGACACACATGGAGATTCGGGGAGTTTAGTCGCCTGGTGACAAATCGCCTCTCCTTCGGGTGACTAATCTCCCTGAATTGCCTTCCTGCCAGCTAGAATCTAAATCTCCGGCGGGATGGCACTTCATTTTCCGAAGTTGCCTGAAGCTGCCGCACGTGGAAACTTTGGGCGACTTCCAAAAACAAATTAAGATTCTAGCCGGTGGGAAGGCAGTTTGGGGAGATTAGTTGCCTTAAGAAGAGGCCATTTGATCTCCACGTTTGTCTCTGCCCTTAAAGGAATTGTTCAGTGTAAAAATAAAAACTGGGTAAACAGATAGGCTGTGCAAAAAAAAAAAAATTCTAATATACAGTAGTTAGTTAGGCAAAAATGTAATGACTGGATGTCTAACTTAATAGCCAGAACACTACTTCCTGCTTTGCAGCTCTCTTGGTTTACACTGACTGGTTACCCTGGTTACCAGGCAGTAACCAATCAGAGATTTGAGGGGGGGCCACATGGGTCATATCTGTTGCTTTTGCAGGAAGTTGTGTTCTGGCTGTTTTATTAGACATCAAGTCACTCCAGTCTTTATATATTACATTTTTGGCTAACTATATTAGAAGCCGTTTTTATTTTGCACAGCCTATCTATTTATCCAGTTTTTATTTTTACACTGTACAATTACTTTCAAAGGAGAAAGTAACCCATAGCAATAAATCCAACAGCTGATCAGTAAATGTTATATACAGATTGGTTGCCGTAGTTTACTGACCAGTAAAAAAATGTTCGCCTTTTATTATATTATCTGCAACATGTTTGTGTATGCACACTACAAACCATCAGTGGGGTATGCTAAGCAAACAAGCTTGCCTTGATCATGAGCTTCCCTTTGTGCTGTTACTTATTTATCTTTCATCTAGGAAATTTATAATTCTTGTAAATTATTATATTCCAACAGGCATGTCGCATTTCATTACATTATTATTAGTCAGCATTACATTTCAGTAATACAGTGTCAATTGTAAGGCCTTAAGAAGGCGCAATATCCACTTCATTTCCACTGTATTAGTATCAGCAAATTAGACATCACGCTATAACCAGTCCTCAGACCAGAACTGCAATTCCCCTAAACAAATGGAATCTATTCTTTTTTGTCATTTTAATCTATTGCAGAGAAGATCAAGATGCAAACAGACACTTTATTTATATTAGTGAATTTAGTTTAGGACTTACAGAAAGCAAAGAATGTTAACATCTACTCAAAAAAGGAAATTCGAATAAATCACAGTCAGAAAAGAAAAATGCTTTGGAGAAATAAAACAGATTTATTTTATTGTGTCTGTGAAGCGCTGAGCAACATGATGTGGTGTTTTACAAGGTAATAATTGTTCCCTCAGCCAGGGCCAGACTGGGAGGAAAAAGCAGCCCATGTATTCACGCACATGCAAAGCATGATATATATTTGCAACCCCAAGGTTAACTAGAACTAGTGTTTATTAATAGATATTTAAGAGTCCATTGCCATATAATCCCCAGCAATATTATACACCCTATGTGCTGGAACTGGCCCTTGCAACAAATATCTCACCCTAGTTTCTATCACAACTATTTTATCAGATGGATTAGTGGCCCTATACTTGCAGTATATTCTAAATTTTCCTTGGTGAGTCCCCAGCTAACCCATGCACCCTGACAGATAAGGACTTTAATTACCAGGTGTGCCAAATAGTGATGGGCGAATGAATTCGCCTGGCACGAATTTGCGGTGAATTCCCGTGTTTCGCCGCTGGGATTAAATTCGAATCTCCCGCAAAAATTTCCGATTTTCAAGGTTTTTTTTTGTGAAAACGTTCGAATTACTCGATTTTTTTTGTGAAAAGGTTCGAATTGCACGATTTTTTTGTGAAAACGTTCTAGTTGCTCAATTTTTTTGTGAAAACGTCCGAATTGCTCGATTTTTTTAGTGAAAACGTTCGAATTGCTCGATTTTATTGTGAAAACTCTCAAATTGCTTGAATTTTTAGTGAAAACATTCGAATTGGTCAATTTTTTGTGAAAGCGTTCGAATTGCACTATTTTTTTGTGAAAACTTTTGAATTGCACTATTTTTTGTGAAAACTTTCGGATTTCATGATTTTTTCGTGAACTTTCTGATTTCACAATTTTTTGCCGTCTCGCTAATTTAGCAGGAGATTGGCGAATTTTTGGCGAAACAGGAGAAATTCGTCCATCACTAGTGCCAAATGCTGCCTCATGCAATTAATACATATCACAGTTTTCCCATATACAAGCAAGCAACTCTAATATCACTAACTGAAGTTGGTCAGAATTCCTGGTTCCGCGCATATGCCAGTACTTGCATGTGCACTAACAAATACAGGCTGTGGCTGGCTGTTACTTTTTAAATGTTTTTAATCCTATGTGATTATTATGGCATGGTGGTGAATAAAAATTGCTTTTTATTTTATTCTAATGTGTATTTACTTGCATTATAATGCAGAAGTCAGCATTCACCCATAGGGTATATTCGATGCAGGTGCAGGTCTGAGGTGGCCATTCCACCCGTTCTGTGAACAATTTCGATAAACAGACAGATAAACAAACAACTGCTGTTTGTTTATCCTGAAATAAGCCCTTTTGGAATAAAGGCCTGTTAAGAATTTACTTCAAGTGTGGTGCTGTCTGTTTATCGAAATTGTTTACTTGCATTATCTCTAGATCGTTTCTGACACTTGTATTATGGAGTTAAAAGTCCCTTGTGTTTTTCGTTTTCATATTGCTAATTTAGTGGACACCCCAATACCAGTAGTCAGATATAATCTCATTAAACCCTATCTTAGTTACTTTGTTGTTGGCAACTCTAATATCACTAACTGAAGTTGGTCAGAATTCCTAGTTCCGCCCATTTGCCAGTACTTGCATGTGCACTAATAAATGCAGGCTGTGGCTGGCTGTTACGGACACCTCATTTACATTTCTAAAGTGACTGGCTCATTTACATATTAAAGACAGACCTAATTCCTCTTCTTCGGAGCGACAATCTCCCTGAACTGCCTTCCCCCTGCCCTCCACTGGCTAAAATGAAAATCGCCTACGGCAATGCACACGCAATGCTTCGTTTTCCAAAGTCGCCCATGGTTGCCTCACAAGGAAACTTCAGAAAACGAAGCGCCGCATGTGGATTGCCGCAGTCGATTTTCATTTTAGCCGGCGGAGGACAAGGGGAAGGCAGTTCGGGAAGATTGTCGCCCCAAAGAAGAGGATATTTGTTGCCGGGGCGACTAATCTCCCCGAATCTGCTCGTGTGGCCAGACCCTTACAGATAAAGAGGATTGTTTTTAACGGGGAATAATAACTATCCATCTCGTCTGCCCGCAATTGTTCTGAAAGACTAACAAGATAAGATTCAGTGGAAAAACAGAAATGTTTTCAATCAAACAATTATATATCTATTATTTAAAAGGGTTGTAAATCTAAAAAAATAAAACGGTTGTCTATAATTGCTAATAATTCTAAGAAACCTTCCTTTATAATTTATTACAAATTTTTAGTGGTGTAAAATGTAGCTGTAAAAGTAATTGTTACTAAAAAGGAGACTCACTCACTACCCAACAATAATCACGTAGCCACACATACAGACACATTCTAGCCATAAACTAATCTGCACATGTGATTAAAAAAAAAAGCTTGGATTTGCAGGGGGCATTAATGCTGTTCTGCATGCTAAGCAAACCAGACCCATTTCCACCAAATAGCAGAAATGCACACTAAACCACAACATCTACCCACGAAAAAACAATATCTGATATACTGTAACCTAATTGTGTAATTTAACTTTGTTCTCAGTAATCCTCCTTCCCATATGGCACTTGTTACTATACTTGCCCTCCGAAGTGTAAGCTGGGAATCTGGTTGGTCTTAGTAAATAGAAACCAAACATTGTGTAAATAAATAATAAATCAAATCTGGGATTTACAGGAATTGGAAACACAGAAATCCCACAGTAGCCCCTTCTGTAATTTCAGTTTTATTCTCTTAGCAGAAACAAAATTCCTCACAAAGAGTATCCTTGGTACATGAGACAGGCATCAATGCTCAGAAACCTGAACCTTTAAGAGCATTTTTCTCTTTTCTCTGTGACCAGTAACATTGGCTTGCGGTCAGATAATGAGTGGTAGTTACACAGTCATCAAATGCACTTTTTCTGTCAGACAAGATCACAGAGTTAATCCAATATATAAATCTACTTCTAGTAATTCTACTCGGTTACACTTTTTGACCCAAGCTGACACAGTAATTATATTTTCCACTGGTTAATTTCATTTTGTTTAACGTGATACATTTCTTATCCACCTGTGGAGGGTTTATCAACACAATAAGCCAGGCTGGTTTCCAAACAGATGGGTAATGAGTTTATGTACTTAAATTTTAACTTCAAACTTGTCCTAAATGCCATTTTTGCCTCGCTGCAAAACTCCTTTTAAACTTCCTCTGTCCTCTATTTTCTTTAACTAATGCAGCCAAGGTATTTCAGACTTCAAGTCAGGACAAAAAAGTATTTATGTCTTCTGGAACGGCTGTTAGGATAGTTGCATTCCACATATGGGCTTTATATTGTCCTTTACTTAACCATGAAGCTTTCAAGCACTACAAAAAACCAGTGGTAGATAAGAATTTACTATAACTCAAACCAAAATTATAAGAATTTACTAAAACTCAAACCATAATTATAAGAATCTACTAAAACTTAAACCAAAATTAAGGGGCAGATTTATCAAGGGTCGAATTTCAAAGTAGAAAAAACTTAGAAATTCGACCATCGAATAGAATCCTCAGACATTCGAATTCGAAGTCAGAGGATTTTATACATCGTCTTTTTAAAGAGACAGTACTTCGATTATCGAATGGTCGATTTTTACTTCAAAACGAAGTCGACGTAAATTCGAAGTAGTAGTATCCTATTCAATGGTCGTAGTATCCAAAAAATTACTTTGAATTTCGAATTTTTTTACTTTCGAAAATTCCCTTGTATTCACTTCGACCCTTGATAAATCTGCCCCTAAAAGTGCCAAGAGGAAAGGGCTGATCTCTGATGGACATAGTTTAGATAGAATATAGTTGCGGTTGAAAGCAGCCCTGTGTTGTACTCACTTTTGAAAAACATGTAGCAGAAGCCAGCTGATCGATAGTCCTGTGAAAAGGCATGCAGGAAATAATTTTCAGTTACAATTTAACTATAAATATGTACTTTAACATAAATAAAAATCTTCATTAAGGGGCAGATTTATCAAGTGTCGAATTTAGAGTTCATGGGAGTTATTTTAAAGTGCCATGAACATAAACGTAAAATTCGACCAAATGCAATTTATTTAAAAAATAGGTGAATAGGATCGCCCCGCAAACTCGAATAGAATTTGAATAGAATTTGAATCAAATTCGATTTGAGTTTTTTTCTCTGAAAAAAACCTTGATTTTCAGGATGGCAGCAAACAACTCCAAAATAATCCCAGGACTCCCCCCATAGGCTTAATCAGCAATTCAGCAGGTTTAAGGTGGCAAATATTTGAATTAAAGTTCTTAAAAGGCCAGTGTATGAAAATCTAATTCAAATTTTTTTAAAAAAACTTGAATCGAATTGTAACAATTCCCTAGTCGAATTTGACAGTTATGGCCATAAAAAAAACTCAAAAATTCCAATTTTCACTTTGACCCTTAATAAATCTGCCCCAAATGTATATTTAATAATTGCTTACATTTACAATGTTTTACTATTTAAGATTTTCTCTTTTTTTGCAAGTAGAGAAAAAGTAAAAGATCTAAGTGGATATTTTTAAGCAAAAAGTACATACCTATAGCTACATGTAGAGGATGAAAAAGCAAGCTATTGTAACCATTCAGAAAACAGGATAAGTGGCACTTCTCATTTAGAAATGTTGGCTTTAATTATCATTGGGAGTAAACGTCTTAAAGCTTTCTCTAACTAATGAGTAAGCCTTGAAATTACCTTTTCTTGAACAGTTGGTTGAAAAATGTTTGTTGGCAACAAAACATATTGCTAATGGGGTATTAGCTAACGAATAGTTGTGTCTAAAGGACCTAAGCTTGCCACAGAGGCACTTAATAAAACACCGTTATTGTTGAAAGTAACAATGTTTTTAATGTATGTAATATCCTTTATACATATATAGGGAGTTATTTATCAAGGTCTGAATATCCGAACCTCGAATAATTTGTGGTTTTCGGAAGAAAAAAAAAAGAATCCAAAACCTCGGCATCTAAATGGGGAAGGTCCCAGTGTCTGCGATGATGTCCGTACCGATATCCGATGAGTTTGTGGTTTCTGCGCAAAAAACTCAGAAAACTAAAACAATTTCGGCGATTTCTGAGTTTTTTACGCAGAAACCACAAACAGTTCGAAGTTTGCCAGACCCTATATTTTTGGGCTTTTTTCTTCATAAATAAGGTCCATTAGGGCAATCGGAGTTGCTCAGATTTCGCACTTAGAAATACTCCGATAAATTCGGACCTTGATAAATAACCCCCATAGTGTGAGCTAATATGTTAAACACAGGTGCTTTTATGAAGAGTAGGTAGTGTTCCTTTACTTTTATTTTACTAGGAGGCTTGCAGAAGGACACATGGATATAGTATTCACCAATGACATCTCTCAGTAGCATTCAAATAGTTGGTGAACAGTTTCAAACTAAAAAATGTTATTAGTCTTTTGACATGAAAGGAACACCAAGAAAGGATTTATCTGGTATACAGGACAACTCTGTTACCAAAAATCATAGTCGTATTGCAAAGGCTTCTTTTTACAAGAATAGATATTACGTTTCACCTCTGTTTTAGCCTTCAGCAAACCAATTAAAGAGTAAACTCTATTTGGGATTCCTCAAATCAATTTTGTAGGTGAGTTGACACTAGCAAGTACTAAGGGTGGAAGGTAGCTGCCTCTAATGTGTTTGTTGTCTACACTGGATGTGAGAAACATCCCCAAAATACAGTCAAATCTCAAAATGTTTTATCTGGCGATGTCATATATAGAATTTAGCAATCCAAGACCTTTCTGTAATAAATACTTAAATAATGTGAATATGGATTACTCCAAATATATGTTCCCAATGCAACAATGCAGCAATAAACTGGTACATGTGGATAACTAAGATGCCTGCAGTTGGTGCATACATCCTGATACCTGATAATGTGAAATTCATTCTTACACAGAACTCAAAAAAGGTGACAGAATTGACTTCATGCACATCAGTTTTATTTTCAGTCAACATTTAACATACGCGTTGCATTCATTATGGGGCCCAAGATCCTCAATTATGTTTTTTGCAAATACAAGTATGGGACCTGTTATCCAGAATGCTTGGGACGTAGATCTTTTCCAGATCTTGCTATAATTTGGATCTCCACATTTTAAGTCTACTGAAAAGTAATTTAAACATTAAATAAACCAAATACATTGTTTTTCCTCCAATATATTTTAGTTACGGTCAAGTACAATGCACTGTTTTTATTATTACAGAGAAAAGGGAAAAAAGTCTTAACAGTTACTGGATCAAAAAGAGTACTAATACCAGCAACCTTGAATTTCCCCACTTTCTTATAGCAATTACTGTGTATATTCAGGGTGAGTATTTGACAGCTTCATAGAACCCCTTTCATATTAACTTGTCATTCCATTGTTTCCTTTCTAAAGGTCTCCTGCCCATCCCAACCTTCGCCAAATGCACCACTTTGGAGAAATTATAATTTTATTAATTTTATGTGATTACCCGAATTTCACTATTGGCCCAAAGTAGGAAAGATTTGAATAACCGACTACTTTCCACCCTGCTCAACTAAGAATGCACTTAAATCTGAACCAAAAAAAATGCACTTAAATCAGCCCAATATACAGCTATTCTGATATCTCCAACTCCGCCATGCATTTACTTCTCAGTTTGAATCCCTAACACCCAACACAATGATCTCATCCTACGAAAGTAGACTATGGGACCCAGACTTAAAGGGCAACTAAAGTCTAAAATAGAATAATGTTAGAAATGCTGTATTATGTATACTAAATATAAACATGAACTTACTGCACCAGCAGCCAAATAAGACAAATGATTTATGCTTTCAAAGTTGGCGCAGGGGGCTGTCATCTTGTAACTTTGTTAGACATTTCTGCAATATCAAGACTCGCACATGCTCAGTGTGGTATGGGCTTCAGTTGGGAGGTTAAGCTTAGGGATCGTCATAAATTATCAAAACAGCACAAGTCAAATAATATCTGCCATAGAAGCCAATACAGCAAGGCTGATTAATAATCATAATATAGAGACTGCACTGCGTCTCTGGATACAAATCTCTACAGGGAATCCAACAATGCTGCTCGAGTTCTGGGAAGTAAAGTGGGGGGCTCCCCCTGCCATTTGAAAGTATGATCGTTTACCTGCACAGCAGTTGGGGACCATCTGACAATTTCATATCAACAGCAGTAAAAGAAGGGGGAATTGCACTGCATACAGTCAGGTTTATGATCAAATCTGTAGACATCTTTTAATTAAAGTATATTGGAGATAGATTTCTTTTTCATTAAAGAAAGTAAAAATGGGATTTTATATTTTTGCCTTTACATGCCCTTTAAGCAAGTTAATCTCTGTAATATACAAGTTCCTGATTCCTAGCCTGGGGAAACCATTTGATACGGCAAGGAGCAAATGGGCAATAGACATACCCCATTTGAGTGATGAGATGTGGGCAGAAGCAACTGAGGGTCTATATGAGTACCTAATCTCCACCAAAGACAAAAAGGTGGAGTACAGAATAATTCACAGGACATATATTACGCTGCTAAGGCTAAAAGTAACGAGTAGAAATCCTACCGCATCATGCCCAAAGTGCAATTCACTAGACATGGGGTTCTTCCACTTAATATGGGCATGTCCAATGGTACATAATTACTGGGCGGAAGAAGTGAAATACATTAACGATCAAGTCCTACTACCTGGCATTCTCGCCCCGGAGGTATGCTTGCTGGGAGTAATAGAGGACACGGTTCCACTGAATAAGACCAGAACCCTACTAAAGACTCTATACTTCTATGCCAAAAAGCGTGGCAATGAAATGGATGAGCCCCCTTCTCCCACAGGTACAACAATGGGTCCAACTAATAAACAATATGCTGCCAGTTATCAAACTAACTTATCTGGCCAGACGGTGCCCCCAAAAATTCGAGAAGGTTTGGGACCCCTGGCTAGAGGTCAATCCTGGAATAGCTCCCTAAGAGTGCAAGGAAATTCACATAACCAACCTCCAAATAACATTAACTCCCCTCAAGGTTCCTCCCATTGACTACTGGTGTATGTCCAGTTCTATATCCCTGCTGTGTATAACTTACTATTGCCGGGCAAACATGTAATCTTATTTATATGGTCATAGCGATGTTGATGTGTAGGTGTTGTTGTTGTGTTAAGAAAATGTTAAATAAAAACCTTTAAAAAAATAAAAAGATCTCCTGTCCCCCACTGCCTTCCACAAGCCTCTGGGTTGGATGTGTTTAATGCAGAGGTCTTCAGAGGTTTTCTACTTTTGTGGGAAGTATTTGCTTAGAGTTCCCCATCACACTTAACATGGTTACATATACAATATATGAAAGCAAAAGCATGTCCATAACAATCACCCTTTTATGGTTGCACAGAACCATCCTAAATGACTAAATGATCACCGTTAGTCCTCATTTTCACCAAACTGAGCCCTAGACCCAAATGTAAGAAATCTATTGTTCTCTAGTTTTCCTTACCTGGTTTAAAGCATTTTAAAAACAGGGCAGTGATCTAAGAACCCAACTTTCCAAGCAACACTCTAAAGAGTTAAATTATCCTCTAAAAATAAATTGCCCATAGAGACATGTCACTGCTCCTCACCTTTCCTATTTTTACGGAAAATGGTAAAGAGATTATTTCTGTCAAGCTCCCAGTAACACCTATTCTACAGATTTGAATATCTGTCTCCAAGTGTGTTTTTCTAAGCTGACTGGTTTTACTGTTTTACATCTTTTGAGACTTTTACGCTTCATGTAAGCGCCAGTTGGCAAGAAAATAATCCAAGGAAGACACTGTCTGATTGGCACAGAGTGCAGAATATACATTGCACAGTTATGCTTTTTTGCAAATGAAGGGGGTGTTTATTTCACATGTCACACATTGCAAAAATCCCCTAGAGGCCAGTTTTTGTTTCTTCCAAATCAGATTTTCTCTTCTGCAGATTCGCTTTCAGTAAAGGAGTAGAATTACATGATGCCAATTTTCAAATGCCTTTTGTACATAGCGTAGAGAGGTACAAAGCTGTATGTGCTTCAGCAGCAGCCAACTTACTGTATCTTACTGTTTCTTGTAACAGCAAGAATAGGAATGGAGTGTCAGTAGCAGGGTCAGTGCCTTGCAATTCCCCAGCATGAACAAAAGCCAAAATGCTTTTAAATTATTTGCTATATTCAAGTGAACCGTAAAGCTTTACCGCTAAACGACTGGTAAAGTCAGTTCTGGAAATAGCACAGAAACTCACAGCAGTCAATTAAAGGATAAATAAACACTAC
Organism: Xenopus petersii; assembly: GCA_038501925.1. Classification (NCBI taxonomy): domain Eukaryota; kingdom Metazoa; phylum Chordata; class Amphibia; order Anura; family Pipidae; genus Xenopus; species Xenopus petersii. The sequence goes on from CM076682.1 coordinate 125,292,994, forward strand.
TTCCAGTATACGCAAATATTTTTGAAAATGTGAAAAGTTAAATATGAGACATAGGAGATCATTTAGAACCACAACTGTAATGTTTATAGTGCAGATTAGGATGAAATTCACCTTTTTTGCCTACAATGCTGTTTTCCCCATAATTCCAAGCATTTACTCCCACCACAATTGTGTTTAGTACCAGGGTTTGACTGGAGCATTGGAGGCCCACCAGGGCTGCAAAACGGAGGGCCCTCCTGGCAGTCCCAGGGGCCCCCTCCCGACCTCCAAACTGGTGCCACACGCATGCGTGAAAGGAGCTGCAACAGCTGAATGGTCGATCGGGGGAACAGGTCTGGGCCGGCGGGGCCCATGAGGGCCGGAGACCATTGGGTTTTTTCTCCGGTGTCCCGCCATCCCAGTCTGAACCTGTTTAGCACTAAAGCGCATTCAATTGTGCGGTTTGACAAACCACATGCAAGTTACTGTTGCAAGTTTACAGTGCTTGCCAGCAAAATGACATGTGTGCATGATTCTTTAGGCACAAGTCTGCTGCCCCATTGACTCAGCCCACAGTGTGAACGCTGGAATTTACACCATGTTCAGGGTATCGGTCATCACACACATTGGGTGGGGACAATAGCACTATGAAAAAATATGTAGATTGCAAGGAGTGTGTTTCGGCACAAATATCTTAAATGAATTGTGCCAATTTGTGCCAATCGTACTTGTAGCTGAGTTGTACATGTGCTCTATAATCCTCGATGGAATATCCACCTCTGTGTTCTAACAATTGCTTGTACAGACTTAAAGGCACAGTACACGGCCTTGTCCAACGCAAGTTCAAAGAATAGTGCTTGGTCTGGACATACTATTAGCATATTGTTTTAATCATGACAAATCAATGCTTTTATTATTACAGTACTGGAAATAACTGGATAAAACCCTATAGCCAAGAGTCAAATAACATGAAGCGCAAAGCAGTATATTCTATTAGTTCGGCATGCGTGTCTACACGCCAAATGATGTTTATTATTCTCAATTAGAAATGTCTTTGTTTTTTAATCTGTTACCTCATATTTATGTTTTACATAAATGTTATTGTTATTGTGGGAGCAGAACATGAGAAATCATTTACTTTATCTACCAGAAAGTTACAGCTTCATTATGTTCGACATGCTTATATCTGATTTGCCCTTGATCTGAGGACAGAATGCAAAGTCCAGGCTTGTACTTTTAGCTTGTACGCTCCTCTTGTGACACCTCATCCAACCTTCTCTGTCTAGACATCAATTCCAGAAATCAACTCTGATTCTTTTTTTTTTTTTTTTTTTTTTTAATAATGTGTGTTGAAATAAATTGTATGATTTTGAAATTAAATATATATATATGTCTGTAAATGCACAGACTCAAATCTGCAGGTAGCTTTTACAGGTCTAGAGTCGTTAAAATAATGAAAACTCAAATCTGACTGGTTGCCACTGCCAGAAGGAAGAGTTGGGATGCAAACAATGTAACATTTGCAGAGGACCTTCACTATACAGAGGATAGAGAGGTGTATTGGTTATTTGGAAATAAAGATTAATTCCACTGGATTTGTCCCCCTGCAATCTACAAATCTTGTAATTGTTAGGTGTCCCTCTGGCAATGTTTTCTCTGTGCTGCTACATCATGGTTAAGTGCTGGTCGGCACACTCTATGGGGCAGATTCACTAACCGACGAATTTTCGCCAGCATCTGTTTTGCACCCATTGCAACTTTTCACCAGACGCAAATGCGCTCAGACTACGCCAATTCACTAATATGAAGAGTTTCTTCCTGGGTGCCGAACGCTGGCGACTTTTCGCTAGCATTACTTTGGCAGTGCAAGCATTTCAAAGAGAAGATGCGCTAGCATTCATTTCTGCCCAGCGAAAATTCGCTAGTGATATTTAAAGTTGTATGGCCGTCTTTATGTGTAGGGGCCCATTCACTAAGTTCGAGTGAAGGAATAGAAGAAAAAAAACTTCGAATTTCGAAGTGTTTTTTTGGCTACTTCGACCATCGAATGGGCTATTTCGACCTTCAACTATGACTTCGAATCGAACGATTCGAACTAAAAATCGTTCGACTATTCGACCATTCCATAGTCGAAGTAGTCTCTTTAAGAAAAAACTTCGAACCCCCTAGTTCGCCACCTAAAAGCTACCGAAGTCCATGTTAGCCTATGGGGAAGGTCCCCATAGGCCAGGGGTGTCCAAACTATGGCCCGAGGGCCACATGCAGCCCGGGATGCATATGAATGTGGCCCAGCTTGGTTCCCGAGGAAACGTCATGTCGCAAAGGATATAGGAGGAGGGGGGACTCTGCCCATTGCCCAGTTAGTAATAAATAATATAATATAATAATAAGTCTATTTAATATCCAGGTGTCCCAAATTCCAGTGTATAGCTGGTTATCCAACTGCCATTGTAGTTCTTTTCTGTGTATTTCCTTTACTTTTACAAATCAAACGTGTTTGTGTATTTCATATGTGGCCCCAGACAATTTTTCTTTTTTACAATGTGGCCCTGCGAGCCAAAAGTTTGGACACCCCTGCCATAGGCTTTCCAAGTTTTTTCTGATCGAAGGATAATCCTTCGTTCAATGGATTAAAATGCTTCGATTCGTTCGATTCAAAGGATTTAATCGTTCGATCGAACGATTATTCCTTCGATCGTTCGAATTGCGCAAAATCCTTCGACTTCGATATTCTAAGTCGAAGGATTTTAATTCGCCAGTCGAATATCGAGGGTTAATTAACCCTCGATATTCGACCCTTAATACATCTACCCCTTAATGTTGGTGCATATACTTACAAATTCCACTTTTTAAAACACATGTCCAGGGAACCTTAATAAAGACAAGAGAGTTGTTATAAGGCCCTGCACATGAGCCCACTGTAAAATGAATATTCCATATGTTAGGAAAAAATCGTTCCCCAAAAATAGTGTGTTAGGTCTTTTGCAGGCAATGACACTGAAAAAAAGAAAAGACGCCAGCGTTTTTTGGACTTTGATGCATTTTCTGCTGATAGAATATAATGTAAGTGACAGAAGATTGAGGAAGATCTAGCTACTTTATAGCACTTTGCCTGGTCTGAGGTGGCGAATGCAACTTTGGCGAAAGAGGAAACGTTTAGTAAAATCTGCATTTTAGCGAATTTGTGGAGTAACGTCCGTTCGCCAGAGTGAAAAGTTTGACAAATATGAACTTTTTATTGGAGTTTTTATTACATATGCTGTGCTTAAAATGAGCATTCTTGCCTTGTTAGCTTATGAGTAAGTGCCCCAACAGGCACAAAATGCATCAGGCTACAAAGAACAGAACAATCAGTAGTGTAGCTTCATGCTACAGAAGAAAGCAATGCAAACTGAATCCTGTTTAATCAGAAAGCCTCTCCAATACATAACATGGGAAGGGATTGCTCAAAGTTACATGGTGTATAAAATTTCAAATGTATTTTTTTTTTTTGTTCTAATCATAAATTGTAGGGAAGCAAAGCACAAATCAAGCTATGATTTAGCCAAGGATGAAATTTCAAGTTTATAGGATATCCCATATGTCAGTTTCACAATATATTACTACTGGGAATATTATAATAAACGTCCAATTTTACACAATAAAAATAACCATTAAAAACAGACATGCACAAACAAGGTAATATGCAATAAATTCTGGAATGGTAAGGCACTTTGAATGTAAATTTATTCAACTCCCATTGCGATGCCTGTAATTTCCATAGCTTTATTAGAAATCCTGCCGTTGCCATGCCTAGCCAACGACTTGTAAATATAGCAGCAATGAGTCAGCATGCAAATCCCTTCTGTGAAAAACAATTTGAACGGTTTTATGGCCCAAAGCTGTTCATTATTTTATTTTTGAGATCAGTAAAGCAAGTTCATGGGCAAAACATGCTGGGAAACGCATTCTCAAAATATTTTGTTGTAAAAATAAATAAATAAATAAAGGGGGCGGACAAAAGGACAAGACAACAATATTTCAGAGAGAAAAAAGGGAGTAATAAAAAAGAATGACTGTCCATAAATGAGGTCTGTATAGCAATCAGCCTATTCTAACACACAGGCTTTCAATAGGCAATGAGAATAACTTTGTATAGAAAAAAGAACCAATATAGCACATTTCTGGTATACTTATGGACTGCACCCAGGCAGATATCTTGAGCTTTTCTGTGGGTGCCGTAAACATGGGCACACACTGAACAACTGAAGCAGATGAAACACTGTGGGGCAGATTTATTAAAGTTTGAGTTTTATTTTTGCATGAAAATTTGAATATTCAGGTTTTTTTGGGGGGTCAAAAGTCACATTTTTGGGGTTAAAAAAAAAATAATTGTCAGGGAGGAAAGCCACAGTGCAGGAAGTTAGAGACACCCGTATGTGATACATTAGATAGCTTTAAGAAGGGGTTGGGTGGCTTTTTAGCAAGTGAGGGAATACAGGGTTATGGGAGATAGCTCATAGTACAAGTTGATCCAGGGACTAGTCCAATTTTTGAGTCAGAAAGGATTTTTTTCCCCCTCTGAGGCAAATTGGAGAGGCTTCAGATTGGGGGGTTGTTTTGCCTTCCTCTGGATCAACTAGCAGTTAGGCAGTTTAAAAAAAAGTTAAAAGGTTGAACTTTATGGATGTGTCTTTTTTTCAACCTAACTTACTATGTTAGCTCTCCCTCTTGTATTGTACTAGCCCATTTTTCGAGTATCAGTGGCACTGCTCAGAGTGCTCAGGTCTGCTGTTGAGAAGCTAAGCTTATAAATCATCAAAATGAAAATGAGGTTCACTGAGTTTTTGAAGGTGTCTTCAGATATTCACAGTTCATTTCCTACTGCAAAAACTGTTGCAGAAGCACCTATTTCCCCAAATTCAGTTGCATGTAAAACCCCATTTATTAACTTGGCAGCAAAATGCTCTCCTTGCAATTCCATATAGTTGTGCTTAGCACTGCTCAGTCCTTACTGCCTCCCATTCAGAATTGACCGCAGTTGCACCTACTAATGCAGAGGAACTCTGGAGCTACCAACATCTCCAGACCAGGAAGTAGCTTGAGGCTTTCCCAAGCACCCTAAATCAATGGGTGCAGCACACTAGCATCCAAAGCATAGGGTGCACACATCACTCACACAAGCACCTGACCAGACTTTACTGCAATTGTGTGTGATTTGAGATGATGGTGACGTATTGGTTGCTACTGCATCAGGTGCACTGCCCCCTTGCAACCACAATGGTGGAATACTGGAAAACATGCTGCATTGTGGGAAAAAATAGCAAATGCACTGAAAATTGCACTTTACTCATTACATTTGCAGTCATAAACATCCCCTATAATGTGTAGCATTTATACCCTATATATCTGCTAAGCTTTAGTTCTCTAATTCCTTCACAATGCAAAGTTATTTTTTGTCCTGCAAAGTATATTTCCTTTATGTTATGGCCGAAACCCCAATTCTGAAACCCCAAAGTTACAGAGGGCATTAAAATCATTTTGTGGAAGAACAGACTGAAGCTTATTCAGTAACCTGGACTTTATTCTGTGTTTATATGGCAGCTGTTCTTTTCATCCAACACATTCGCTGCCCTGAGTAACACGGCTGCAGATTGAAACCTAAGTTAAGGAAATATCACATAGTGATTGTAATTGTGTGCTAGAATTAACAAACATTTATATGCATATTCTGCTTTAATTGTTCATTATGTGAAGGATATCAAGCATATAATATAGAAGCCTGCTGCTTAAGTAAATCTACAGGGAAGAATAGCATTTCCAAAATGTAATACAGGCAGAATAATTGGTTCCTTACTATTTTATTGTGTTATATGAAACAGGGAATCGCAGATGTGTTGTTTTAGGTAAATACAGCACATTTCCTAAAATTCAAAGAGTCAATATTTCATACAAGGATCTTTTTCACCAGCCCCTGAACTCTGCATCACGTGTATATCCTCTAAATGAACACTGTAGATACCAGCAAAGCATTAGACTGCATAAGGTAATTCTACATTACAGCTGGAATATAATATGAAATAAATAATATGAAGCTGGCCACCACTCAGCATTCATTAATCATGCTTATGTCTACTCCTGTTACCATTCCGCTGCAAGTCAATACTGGAAACACAGTGCTGAAACTGATGAGCCACTCGATTCAGATATCTCCCTAGTTATATGTAAAGTCTCCATTACCTTAAATAGGAATGATAGCCATATAAAAGTAAAATAGATGGACATTGCTTAGTGAAGGCAGGAAAACATGTTTATTGTATATGAACATGCATGCATACAGGGCCGGCTTTCAACGGCGGGCGCCCCTAGGCCGCTGTCCGCACACCACCCCGCAAGTGCATGCGCCGGCAGCAGTGCAGCGGCCCCGTTTTGGATATAAAGTTCTGGGGGGGGGCTGCTTTCCCACGTGGAGGATTCAATGCCCTACTGCAGCACAGCATTAGCCCGCTGCTGTATGTGTGTGCGTGCGTGGACGGCTGTTTGTTGATGCTGCTGCCGGAGCTGCCTCTCCGATTCCCCCCGCGCACTACTCCCAGGGCAGCTGCTGCCGGTCTCTGACTCTGATCCAGGATTTGGAGAAGCACTCTGTTCTCCCCATGAAGCGGCTGGGTGGCATGCTGCCCCTAATATATTGCCACCCTAGTCCAGGGCCTATGTGGCCTCGCCACAAATCTGGGCCTGCATGCATATAATAATATCATACATTTCTTAGCTGGTCTGAATAATGGTGTTAAAGGAACAGTAACATATAAAAATGTTTTAAAGTACAATATAATGTACTGTTGCCCTGCATTGGTACAACTGGTGTCTTTGCTTCAGTAACGCTACTATAGTTTATATAATCAAGCTGCTGTGTGCCATGGGGGCAGCCATTTCAATATAATGCAGTATTGTTATCTCTAGGGCCAGATATCCTGGGGATGGTGCTTTCTATGGAGCACCAAGAGTCAAGTTACTGCTGATTATAGGCTTTGGAAGAGTGCAACAACCTGACTATCTGAAGTGCTCCGTAGGCAGTCATGCCTGTATTTTCAGGCTGCTGTACTTACAAAAATACAGCACTTTAAAAAAACATATAGCCATGCCCAGGATATCAGGTTTTGTGAATGGCACTTCTGAAGTGCTATCCAATAATATAGTTTAAAGAACATGATGTAGTGACACAGGGACAATAGCCATTTCTGCATTGGATGTTCATATACAACCCAACGTTTAACACATTCTGTCTTTGCAATATGTAAGAACACACAGGACATTCAACTTGCAAGCAATGAGTATCATACACATTGTACATATACTGTCTCCTTCCTGATTTGCTGGAGGAGAAAAGCTGGAAGGGACCCCACCAAACCAAAACATTGCTGAAACTATTTTAGCCTTGATAAATATACTAAGCCACCTGTTTTAATAGATGCAGATCTCTTCTAGTAGGACTTCATAGGGCAATATTGTAATGTATTTATTAGCCAAGGACCAATGATAATAAACAAAAGAATAATGATTATTATATCTTTTTCCCCAGCCTGTGTAAGAAATACTTACCGAGCGGATCCATCGATGCGCCTCCGTCCAGCGTTCCTGACGTCACGGGCGTCGGGTCACGTGTGCGTACAGAAGCGTGCACGTCAGCGCCCATCTAGGCGCAGGCTCGTTGCTGCGCAGAGCGTGTTCACGCTGGCTCCTCGTCGTAGGCGTTCTGACGCTGCAGAATTGGCGCCAAGTTTAAAGGTATTTAAACTGACTTTTGTATTTTAACTGTGCCTGGTTATCGTGGTTTGTCCTGAGACCTAGCTTACAGATTCAAACTACTTCTGATTGACTCCTGTGTATGACCTTGATGTGTTTTTGACTTCTGAGACTTGCTGCCTGCCCAGACTTCTGCTTATCTTTCGTTCCTGCTGAATTGCTGCCTGCCATTTGACTTCAGATCCGGTTTCACTATTCTCTTCTCTGAAATCCCTGGTACCTTGCTTCGGCCTAGCCTCACTGGCTTCTCTCCACTCATGGCTTCCTCCTGTCTCATCCCCGGGTGGGTTCTGTGTTGTGTGAGCCGTTTGTGGGTCCTTATCATCTAGAAGAGGTCCATCGCTTCATAAACTATCTGGTAAGCCTGACAGCCTGTTTAGCAATGATATAAATGAGAACAACTAATTTTCTGTTATACAGACAGCTAAGACTCTAAGGGGCAAATTCACTAATCGGCGAAAATTCGCCAATTCTGGCTTCACACACATCGCAATCAACGTAAATTCAGCCTGGACAATGCTAATTCACGAAGATCCAAAGTTGCGCACAGGGGAACAAATGCTGGCAAAGTTGCGCTAGCGAAAATACGCTCAAGAGTCCGAAGTTATGCTAGCGTTGGCTAATTAGCATACGGCGTGCAGTTAAAGTACAATGGGCGTATATGCTGCAGCAAATACATTACACTACACAAGGCCAGGGAACCTTAATAAAATTATATAGAGTTGTTATACTGCCCTACACATGTGCCCACAGTTTAGTTTAGGTGCCATATGTTATTATTTATTATTATTAACATGTATTTATATAGCGCCAACATATTGCGTAGCACTGTAAAGTAAATGTGATTATACAACTACATCACATGAATTACATACATAGAATATATGGAGTAACAAACATCACAGTCAATACAGGTACAAAAAGGTGAGGAAGGCCCTATGCATAGGCATACAGTCTAAAGGGAAGGGAGTAATATACAAGGTGTGGGAGTGGGCAAGATCGAATTAAGATCGTTATCAAAAATTTTGATCTTTTTCAGCCTATCACCCTGTAAAAAGGAAAAGACGACAGTGTTTTTTGGATTTGAAACTTTTTTTTTTTAGGAACTCCTATCTACTCTATTGTACTTTGCCCATGCTGAGGTGGCGAAGGCAAGTCACGCTGGTGATTTTTTGCCAGCGTTAGCCACTTCACCCTTTAGTAAATTTCCCCCTATGATTGTATAAAAGCAGCCATATTTGGGGGGTAAAAAGAATGGTTGAACTAATATGACTCTGACTGCAGAAGAACCATGGGGAAGGAGCTTTGACTTGGTAATCAAGGGACAGGTCAGAAACAGATTTTTGTCAAGTTATTGTAGCTGGCGTGGCTTGGATGTGGAAGTATGGTGGGCCAGACAAGTTCAGGAAGGGGTGATTAGGGTTCCCACACAGTAAAACTCACTTTTCCTCAAGGTATTACAGCAGGGAAAACATTACCAGCCACGCTTCCAAATTTTCTAGGATCCCAGGTCACAGATTAATTGTAGAAATGCTTGCCAGGGGGTTGCTTGCAAGGGTGCTGATATTTCAGTGGTCTCCTCAGCATCTAGCATGTCAGGTAGCCCATCTTGGTTGGCTGGCAAGCAGTGGCGTAACTAGATGTTACTGGGCCCCACAGCAAATTAATGTTAGGGCCCCAAACATATCCAGAGGTTGTCCTGTTTTACTAAAATGTATTGAAATTGTATATGAATTTGAGACTCATGGGGCCCCCTACACCTCCTGGGCCCCCTGCAGCCGCAGGGTCTGCTTCCTCTATAGTTACGCCCCTGCTGGCAAGCATTTCAGACTATGTTTTTGTACTGTTTTATATATATATATATATATATATATATATATATATATATATATATATTGGATGGGGGAGATACAACCATATTAACATGGGAAACACAACACCTAGCAAATATTCCGAGTTGTTATTGTCAGCAGGGAGTAACTCTGTGAGGCTACTTAAATATTATCATATATTCCTATCAGAACCCCAATTGCAATCTAGAGTCCCAGTCTACAGTGATTTCATTAGCAAGGCATGATACTACTTTCTATTCTTTTTTTATTTTCCGTCAAGTATGAAATCATGTTTTCTTTATCGTCTATGAAAGAAGCATTTAAAAAGAACAGCAGGATTAATTCCCTTTTCTCAGGGTCACTGAAGACCTATTACTCATCGCAGAATATAAAAAAGGCATTTGTGTGAAAAGGAGAAGCTTCTGAAGAATGGGTCACTAGGAAGACCTCATCCTTTCATGTGGCGAGACTTAAAAGTGTAATACTCAGAGCACTTAAATGTCTTGGGATTCCGTCATTTGGCTTTTAAGTGTGTTATGCAATTAATCAGATTTGGCCCCTGTTGCTGTTCTGTGCTCATTCTAACTAAATGCATGAATGTACAGAAGCTGGCAAATTGCTGTATTAAAGAAATGGAAACCCCAATTTATTTAGCTGACAAACAGCCCAATGCATTAGTCATGATTATGACACATAAAACAGGTCTGCACAAGTGCACAAACCCAAAACAACGGAGTATCAGTTATCTCTGAGTTTGTGAAGCGGGGGGGTCATGATAAAGCTGGAAAGCTGGTGACCCCAGCTAACGTGGTTTGTTTTTAAATCAAGGATCACCAATATTCAGGACTCCAGCTGTTGCTAAGTAAAACCCCAACAATAGCTGGAAGGCAGAAGGCTGGCCATACTTCATAACAAATGTTGCATAATATAATCAGCCTGATTAAATTCCATTGAATGAAACAATTCCAAATTTATACAAAAAATGTCCCTGTTTAACCTGGCCCATGGGGCAGCACGGTAGCTTGATGTCTAGCACTTTGCCTTGCAACGCTGGGGTCTTGAGTTGGAATCCAGCTTGGGCACTATTTGTATGGGGTGTGTGTGTGGGCTGGCATGAGTATATCAATTAAATAGCATGGCATTTGACCAGGGCAGTTTAATGGAGAGGAGGAGCAATGAGTGAATTCTCAGGTTCTGTCAAAGAGTAATAGAGTACTGGAACTTGTTTAAAATGACAGACACAATATAATCTGCCCAACTCATTTAAAATGATGCACAGTACAGTGCAACGTGCCCTCGAGATCTCAAGCAGTGTGGCCAGAAAAGTCAAGCAGTTTCATGTTCTTGCCTCACATCAGAATGATCACAACAACTGGTAGCTGGACAGATGCATTTTGCTGCAACCAACTTTTAGTAGTTTTCTGATTAGAAGCAATGGCTGTTTTACTTCTGATCAGGTATTTCATTTAAATGAATAGAACCCATGCCAGTACCGTTTACCTTCTAGATTCCTTTAGTAAGATAATTGGGTCAGTTTCTTAATACAGCGTAGAGTGAAAAGTGCAAAACTACAGCACAATACACTATGTTTTATGCACTGTGCACCATGCCCTTAACAAACTGCCTGTGCACTCAAAAACTGAAAGCAGAGACCTGCGCCCCCCCACACACACACACAATACAGCACCCCCTGCATTCTTTAGTGCTTTATTTCCTGAAGATGTACTCCCTCCCCCTAACTTCTATAAACTAACAGCTTAAAGGGTGGTTCACATGTGTGATAATTTTTAGTATGATGTTGAGAGTGATATTCTGAGACAATTTGCAATTGGTTTTCCTTTTTTATTATTTAAGGTTTTTGAGTTATTTAGCTTTTTATTCAGCGGCTCTTCAATTTGCATTTTAAGCAATTTGGTAGCTAAGGTCCAAATTACCCTAGCAACCATTGATTTGAATAAGAGAATGGAATATGAATAGGAGTGGGCCCCAGGAGAAAGATGAGTAATAAAAATGAGCAATAACAATACATTTGTAGCCTTACAGAGCATTTGCTTTTTAGAATAGGCCAGCGACGCCCATTTGAAATTTGCAAAGAGTCAGAAGAAAAAGGCAAATATTTTAAAAACTATAAAAAATAAATAATGAAAACCAATTGAAGAGTTGATTAGAACTGGCCATTCTATAACATACTATAAGTTACCTTAAAGGTGAACCATCCCTTTAAAGAGCACAGGCTGCAATCAAGCCCTGTACCTACTGCCTGACCTATAGTAGAAGGTAAGAATAGGGCTGCCGTGTGCCAACTGATGCAAACCCGTGCTAGGTGCAGAGGGAATCAAACACTAGATTCAAGTCAAAGTAAATGAAACCTACTGGTTTCCATTGCTCATGCTTTTGGTTGATTAATATATGGCTTTTGCTGTCCCTTACAAATAAAAATGTAGGTTTCTAAATCACTTTTCTATGTATGCAGTATGCAGTACATTTAAATATTATTGAAAATGATGTGTTCAGTAGGCAGTCACCAAACATTCTCATTTTTTATATAACATTAGCGCCTATGTTTCTGAAATGCGAAGGCTTTGCAGTGCAGAAAGGTTGGGGGGAATTAAAAAAAGATGGATGTGCAAATAGCAGCCTGCAAGTTACAATATATCCGCTGTATAGACTAGTTTCATCTAACAGATAGCACATAATATAAAATGTAACTACCTATCTCATGGGCCCCTATGATGCTTGGTTCCCTGTACTAAGAACCACAAGTCTATTTTTGTGTATATAACCTAAAATACCTGCAAATTAGTGGTTAAATGGATGTTTCCTGCTCAATAAAAGGTCAGTGACATCATTGTCTGCTCTGAGACCTAAAGAAAGAACAGAAAGCATCGCCGGTGGGAAAAAAACAACATTACTAGACCCAGGATCTCTAGCTGCAAGTAGGAGCCCAAAAATAGCTGCCTCTACAATTACCCCCAGGGTGTCAGGATTCATCCCTCTGAATCTATCAAAATAGTTGATGACATCTGCTGTAACTCAGGAATTAAGGACACAAATACCTATATTTTTATGATCTGCCAACTAAATTGCTTATGGTTTAAATAGCTTCCTTTATGGCGTGAAAAATCAATGAGAATCATTTGTTTGCCAACAGTAAAAAACAGTTTATGCATTGTGTTATTTTAGATGGCTCAGCTCAGAAAGTAGAGCTCTAACTCAGCACATACCCGCATTGTGGCTGTTCTTTATCTACCATCATAATCACAAGTTGATAGGCAGTAAAGTAGTTACTATAATTCATCTTCAGTCATTAAATCAGCCATATAATTTATCTTAAATGCAAACTAAATAAAAAAAACAAGTTCCATTAAATTATTGTCATTGTATTGTTTCTTAACAATATAAGCCCTTAGTTGGGATTCAAACTTATGGCAGGTCATTTGGATATCTGACAAATAGTAATGGCAGTTGTGTCTTACTCACACTAGCAATACTCCACCTACCCCAGCAACATCTGTTCAAGAAAAACTCCATCCAACTCCATCCCATGAACCTCAAGGAATATAATATGTGCCACACATATACATACATATATACATGAATATTCTATCTGTTCTTGATGCATTTTCTTTTCTCCATTTTTGCTTTTATTGTTTAACAGTGATCCCCAACCAGTAGCTCATGAGCAACATGTTGCTCTCCAATCCCTTGTATGTTGCTCCCAATGGCCTCAAAGCAGAAGCTTATTTTTGAATTCCAGGCTTGGAGGCAAGTTTTGGTTGTATAAAAACCATGTGTACTGTCAAACAGAGCCTCAATGTAGGCTGACAATCCACATAGGGGCTATCAAATAGCCAATCACAGCCCTTATTTGGCACCCCAAGAACATTTTCATGCTAGTGTTGCTCCCCAACTCCTTTTACTTCTGAATGTTGCTCAAAAGGTTGGGGATCCCTGGTTTAAGGTATACATTGCAAGTTTAACATTTCAACTCTTTATTCAGAGAATGAGCTTTTACCCTATTTTATTTATTCCAGAAACTTCTCCTCATAATCTCAATAAATAATTCATAGGTTAACCCTCTGTGTCTGAAGTGCATAAAACTGGCAATCAAGTTGGTTGAAATGGAAAAGATAAATTGTTCAATGCTTTACTTTCTTTTTATCCTCTAGAAGGATAATGCAAAATGAAACACAGTTGACCTTGCAGATATAACTGTATATAAAGGTTAAAGTCATTCATTTCACATCAGTATTAGAAAAAAACCCTTTATTATACAGTGATCAATAATAGCCACAGGGTAATTACACTGTGTTTTGTGTTTAGTGTTACTGGCTCAATATATATATATATATATGTTGCTAGTATCCTTTGCAAATATTGACCAAAGAGGAGAATCAATTTTATGTCATAACTATGACCTTGCAGAGCATGGATTTATAGAAACAGCCTTTATGTTATATTTGTGGCAGTTATTTCAACATTTCCTGCTTGACCTATGGAAATTAAGAGAATACTCCATCATAGTACATAATAACCTACTCTCAAATATTAGCGGGATTCTACAGAAATGACAGCCCTAGGTAATATTTCTGTTTACAAGGGATTACAATCCATGTATGTAATATGTGATGGCAAGTTCCTGTGCAGACTTCATGAAAGGTTCAGAAATATATTTGGATATGATTTTGTGAAGGTGCTAGTTTCAGAACCAAATATGCTGTTATTACAGGTTCACACTCTCCTTTCTGGTAGCTTCTTTGTGACAAACATAGGGACCTTTATTATAGGGTAATATTCATTATGCATCCATGCTATGTTGATGTTGTACTGATGTTCAATACTTCCTTGACCCAGTTATGTTAGGAAACATTTTACTCATATGGGTGCTACCATCTATGACACCCACCAGAGTGGGACTCTTGTATTGCAAG